>CAXIVR010000005.1:132239411-133439411 GCA_964035755.1 Teleogryllus oceanicus | reverse complement strand
CAGAAAAAATTATGGCTGAAATTCTATTCCTTCTGTGAGAAATTACGCGCTGAAAATCGAATTCTGTTCATACACGTTCCATAGGGGAGGATTATTTTCCAAAATTTCTCAAAAATGGCTCCAAATTTTTTTCTTTAAATTCCTTGTAAGAGTACAAGTGAAATACTCTCATAAAGATGGCATAGGCCTGATTTTCACCATAACCTCTGAAATTTCAAAAATCCCAAAAGTGCAAATTTTTTTGGTTTCTTTTTTTTTGAACTGAAATTCATCCTCTACAATTTCTTTAATTAATAGAAGGTACATATTATTGAAAATTTTAGTTCATGAGCAATTTTGAGTGAAACGTGAGCAATATTAAAAACATTTTAAATAATATTTTCTCATAAATGGTTCCAAATTCGTTGTAAAGTTGGTGGCACTGTGTCAGATGAAATAATAGATGTATTACTGTGTCTTTTGTTTAAAAAAATACACAACTGTAATTCTGTTATCTCTCATGTCGTTAATATATACATTATTGCTCTTGGGGATTTGTATATGTTATTGCCTTTGTGAGTTCAAATGGTGTCTTAAAAAATCAAAATTTTTCTAAGAGCTCAAATTCTGCATTTTTAGAACCGCTCCAACACCATTTTCTCAAAAATGGCTCCAATCATTGTTTTTTCTACGGATAGTGTTAAATGCACAGAATAACATTACATAAATGACACTTTGAAGCTTTTTTTTTTTAAAAATTTTTTAAATTAATATTTCATTTGGGGTTTTATTTTTCATTTGAAATTTAAAAAAATTTTCAGTGAAAAAAGTGCATCAAAGTGCACATTTTTAGACTCCCAAACAACATTTTCTTAAAAACAGCATTTAATTTTCAAACAAACAAATTTTACCCTTCTACAATATTCTAATAATCACATTTCAATTCTACTAATAAGGGGAGAAAAAGAAAAAAGGAAAAACATGAAAAAAAATTACTAGAGCTCCAATAAATGGCAGCTGAGGAAAGGTGGGGCATAACTTTGAATCTGATAGATTGTTTGTCGGTCTGAAAACCAGTATTTACAACGAGACTTGCTGTTTCTATTTCCTGTGATCAGTCATTTGTTTTCATTTATATATGATTAATATGAGAGGAAAATTGTGCAATAAAGAATTATTATTATTGTAGTTGTTGTTGCTTCATATAAAGACAATCTCTAATTGTATTCTTCAGAATAATGGATAATTAATAATTGTATTCTTCAGAATAATGGATAATTAAGTAAATTATTTAAATTTAAAATTAATGGGATACACAGTCGCTTTATGAAACAGCCAAAATATTTTTTTAACAAGTTTGTGAAACTGTTTCTCAGTTTTTTGTTTTCCGTGTGCTAAAAGCAAATTGTTTTCATTCTAACGAATAGTGGGTGAAACATTGCGAAGTTTGCAGGAAACACCATAAAGCATGTGTGAAATATATTTCTCACATTGCATATTGAAAAATAGTAAATGCAATATTGCACAAAGTGACTCGCAGACTTTTTACATAACTTACTAATGGACAATTTTTCGAAGAGTTTTGTTCAACTGCTGGACCGTCATTTAGATCTTAATTCAGTGATTTCTGTATGTGTACAAATGAATAGATGGCAGTGTATTCCTCCTCCCTTTCTCCTTCTTCTGTCTTGTCTTTAATATTTCATCTCCTGAAGGTAAAATAAAATGATTTAAGAAGTTGCTGTAGAATATTTTTAACTTAAAAGTATTTTAATTTTATTATGTCTTCTTCAGATGAATCGATGGGAGAAAAGAAGAAGAAAAAGAAGAAATCTCTTGCTGCAGAAACTGAAACCGGTATGAAATAATTGCTTTTGTTTGTTTCTTTTTTATTTTATTATTTCTGCAGGTTAGTGAATTATGCATTGTAAATGCATCAATTGGAAATTTATCTGCTTTTTGAAAAGATGCCACAATGGTTAGAAACATTCAGATTAGCTTGTTCATACATAGTTCATAGGAGATTTGACAGAGTTTTTCTTTTTATAATCAATCGGTACCTCAAAATAACTGCCATTAATCAAGGTAGCCATTTGAGTAGGTTTCACTGTAAATGGATTTGCATTAATTTTGCGGGAGTGTTGTGTGGGTATGCATGTAATAATTTTTAAAACCAGTGCTATGATCTAGGTTATGGAGAGGCTGAGGAAGAAATTGCGACTCCCGTCAGTGAAAAGAAAAAGAAGAAGAAGCGGAAGTCAGAATCCATGGAGTGAGATTGAGTTGCTCTTTGTTATTTTTTGTTTTCCGGACCACCAATTATCTGAGGGGTAGCTGGAATTGTGAATGGATGAATTGGACATGCCAAGATTTGCTTGTGTGTATTACAAGGATGTTTTTTATCATTCTAGATCGGTTGAGTGAAATGAATAGCCATATTTTTTTTGTGTTGAATAATTGAATATTTTTTTATTCATAAAAGATTTTCAGTTGAAAAGACAGTCATATATGTTAATGAGTTGGTTCCTTCTAGTGGCCATCTCTTTTCATTTTCAAAAAGTTCTCTGTATTATGAATTGTACATTGTATATCATGCCCAAGAAATATTTTTTAATTTTTTTTTTATTTTCCTTCCCTTTCCACTGTAGCATTGATTGCAATAAAAAGGGTAAGTGAATTTTGATGAGATTAAGAAAGGCATTTTTAATTTTAATTTTTATATATTTAATTGTTTGATGAAGGAAAGGGTTTTCCATAATGATGGAATAGAATAGAATTTAATGAAGTTAATTGAAATGAAGTCCTGAAATGTTGATGAGCTTTGCGATATTAAAAATCAATATTTCCTTACAGGTCTCCTAAACTGAACAAGAGTATTCTCAAATGTTTAAAATGTTACACGATTTGCATTCTCGAAATCATTCTGTCATTAACTGATATATTGTTTTTAACAATTTAATCAGAGGTTAATTGACATGTGTATTGAAAACGATGTTCTTTTAAAATTCTTAGGAATGACACTTCATCCTAAATTAAACGGACACCTGCGGACTTCAAATATGTGGATTGCTTCCTCGTATTTATTTAGTACCTTGTTGACAAAAAAGCTCATCCAGATGTTAGAGCCTTAGCAATCTTGAAGAGGAAAGGTGAAGGACAAATATTATTGTGGGTTGGGTGGAACTCCCTCAAAATAAATACTTTTGGTTAGGAACAAACTATGATGATGGATATTCCAAATGAATTTTTCCTTTTTTGATGAAGGCTCTTGTAAACAATTTTGTCTCTTGATCTTAAATACGGAATACGTGTTCAGACTTCTTCTGTGAAGTGACTATTTAATGCAGAACTTATGTTATTAAATAATTCCACTTAAGATCGTATGTCTAATGCCTTGTGTGTCATACGTTTCCTATCCCAATACAAAAAGATCACATTCAAGCTAGCATTATTGACATGATCACGTTCTCTATACCACGCGTTCATTGAACCCCAGCGGGAAATGTGAGAGAAATTGCACTTCCATACCGACAGCTCTTCCACTACACAATCAATGTTAAGCTGTAGCCGTGCTTGAAGATGCGCAAAAAAGGGTTATGATCTATCATACATTTCACTCGTGGACGTTGTAGATAAATTTATAAAATTTGGTGACAAAAGACTAGTGAGTTCTTGTCAATATGAGCACTGACGTTGAGACAATTCCCCCCCTTTTTTTTAATGACTTAACGCATTTCGATAGCCTCATTGGGCGTTGAGCGCGTATTATTTCTAAGAGTAATCCTCCGTTACTTTTATATAAGTCACGAGGACCGCCAGGTAGCATCTCCGCGTATAAGTCTCTCTCATTGCATCTTCCCTCGTGATATTGGGTGTGAGCATTTTGCATTCATGTGTCCTCACCTGCATACCAGCTGGAGGTCTGCCTCCTCTGTGGGCTTTAGTGGGCCTTAAAGTCACCCTTGGCTTAACCAAGTAGGTTGGCACGTTCTACCAAGTCGATTTAGAATGGAACACCAGAGTGTAAAACCAGGAAATTTCTGAACTCCAACAGTGCTGTTTGACACCACACACCTTGTTACCTCAAAGTCTGCAAACACTTCCCGGAAACAGCAGACTAGGGTTGCTGCTCCCAACGCCTCCACTTACTTGATGGAGTGCCTTCAACATCATTCCACCATAAACAGAAACACCTGACCTTCAACATACCCGAGATGATAAAATGTACTCTCCCGTGACCTCTAGGAAGTCGGCCATGGGGCTCCGGGTGGGTCGTACATGTCTGGGACCTCTATCAGTGTCTTTGCTCTTCCTACCAGACTATGCCTCAATGAACCGAATCAGGGCCTCCTGTTAAAAACTGCATTTGTGTTGGAAGCAACCAAATCTCAGGAAAACAATTGAAGTGAACAACACTTCTAGAACCTGTTGTTATTGTGGTGAGTACACAATTTACATTTTTACGCCGCAGCTCGTACTACAACATAATGTCTGTTGCACACAGCAAGGTACCACTGCGGAGAGACTTTCCTGGAACTCTAGATATCAATGCTCCATGGACACATTTCGCCGCCACTATTGTAACCCCTGGGAGGGTGCGATTCGCGACCACTCCTCCTTGAAGCCCAACACCAACTTCAGAATCTGGTTGTCCTCTGTGGTCAAAGCGACTTCCAATTGAGTATCGCATTTCCAGAAAGTGTGTACCGACGGGTTCTGGTTGTTCATCCCCCAATTGGGAAGGAGCGGGAAACGTGAGAGACATCTGCATTTCCATACCGACAGCTCTTCCACTACACAATCAATGTTAAGCCGTAGCCGTGCTTGAAGATGCGCAAAAAAGGGTTATGATCTATCATACGTGTCATTCGTGGACGTTCTAGATAAATTTATAAAATTTGGTGGCACAAAAGAGTAGTGAGTCCTTGTCAATACGAGCACAGTGGCGTTCTGAGACAATTCCCGTGCGAGGATCACAGGGCAGTTGGCCTCATTCATAGTGGGTCAGCACTGGTTCTCTGGTGAGCATGTTCTCCGATTCCTGCTCATCTGTCCGTTTCCACTCCACTTCTGCAACAAGCAACCTGTTAAAGATTGTTCGTATACGGATACTCGATGGCTCAAGAAATTTATAGTCGTTCGAAATTGATTATCGGTCATAGAAATTGATGTCTCCGATCAGTGCCTGCATTGATTAATGATTGATTATTTTGTTTTTCCTCGCGCGTAAACTGCTAGGGTCATTATACCCGTAAGTGTAGTGCGTTTCCTCGGGGGGGCTGTGATCTCACCCCACTGGAAGGTGAGATCTGGTGCTGACCTACACGTCGGCTGGCGGAGTTTTTCCCAATCAGGCATCTTCCACCATGGGGAACTGCCCCAGATGAGACAAGCTCTAAGCCCACAACACGTGTGATATTGTAGTGTTTGTGTAAGTAAGTGGTGAGGAGAGGAAGGTTCGCTACTGCGCGACCCGTGGCCTGTGTATTAGGGTTCTGCTCCGACATTCGCCTGGTGTTGTTCGGCGAAACCACATAAAATTACCGATCAGAACAGCGGACCGCTAGAATTCTCCTCCACACGGCGACTGAATTCGATGAAGCTAGTATCGAAAATCCTGCCACCGTCGGAACTCGAATGCTAGGACCTCCCTGTCAGAGGTACTGCAGTAACACGAGTTGATTCTCTGAGCCACATAAACAGGTGGGCCTGCCGTTCGACCTGTTTTGGGGCCTATGCATGGACAACAGCCTTCGCGTGTTGTAGAGGGGAGATTCCCGTGGCATCCACCCAGTAGCCCAGCACCGTCAACGTTCCAGCGAAGAAACTATACTTTTTTAGCTGTACCTCACTGTCTTCAGTCGATCGAGCATCTCCCTCAGACGTTCACCATACTCCTGTTTGGACTGTCCTGCAACCACTGTCATCTAGTAGTACTGGTGCCTCGAATTAATTTCAGCTACCTCTTCATCAGACGCTCGATGGCAGGGGTGGCCAATGTACGAGATGGAAGATGCCGGTGTTTAGCCACTTGACTTGCAACAGGTGCACTGGTGCTCCTTCGAACATCCCCAACAGGTTTCCGTTACCTCGCATGCCGCGTCGGATGGATAAAATTCGACACACCCTGGTTCTGCTAGCCCTCATCTCGCACACTTTTCAGTCGGCAAAGGCCTCTAAACCAATATACCCTCCTATAGGAGGCGTTGGTTATCACCATCAGGGGCAAGCTACTAGTTGGTCCCGTAACTCAAACCAAGCTAAACTAAGTAGACAAAAATGTAATAATCGGAACAGATTATTGCTGGGGCAAGAAAACAAAACAAACAACTGAAAATGTGCTTCCGACAACTCTTTGAGAGATGAACGAGAGCTCTTTGAATTTAGGTTGCAGAAGAGCAATTTAGAATTTTTGTTAACTTAAAAATAAGTTTGTAGTCTGAAATTATGTATTGGTAACTTTCGCAAGAACACAAGGGTGTGCTCACACCATGATTTTTGAAGTCATTTTTCTGGTGATGCGTGATAGGGTGTAATAGGGCTCTGGAAACAGGTATTCTCATCCGCCATCTTTGCGCCTCGCTTGGCGTGTGTCGTATGGCGACGTGTATACAAACGCAGTGTTATGAATCCTTTTTTTATTCAATACTAATGTGATATTGATGGTTTTGTATAAAATGATAGCTATTTAAGGTATACGTTAAAACACTAAGCTTTACATTTTTTGTTCAATGAGTAGCAAATTTCGTAGTAGTACATTAAATATTGTTTGTGCTGCCTAGATACCAGAGCTTGCCTTAAAACCAGTGAGACGATATTTAGACAAGCTTATTACAAAGCGAATAAGCAATACCATTATTTTAGTAATTGTTTTAAAAGCCATAAATCATCATAAATAATGTACTCTCATTTACGTATAATAAATATCTAAATATTTTTTTCTCTTGTTCTGATTGAATAATTAAGATTCTCTGACATTGAGACGTTTAAGAAGTTATAAAATGCAAATAAAGCTACAATGTTGTAAATGATAATTAGTGATTTCTTAAATCAATTGCTGAAATAATAGCATATTTAAGCAACATCCAATATAATCTAATTAGTGCTCAGTGAGCATTGCTCATCACTACAATAAATTTAAAGCACGTGAACATCTTTTAGGTCAAAAAATGAATATCCTAAACAATATCCTTCAATAGAAACTCGATACAAGTTAATAATTAAATTCAAACCTGCGTTTTAACATGCGCCGTACAAGATATGCTAACCGAGGAACGAAAATGGCTAAGGATGTTCATGTATCTAAGGAATTAGGGGTCGCCCATAGATTACGTAACACGAAGGGGGAGGGAGAGGATTTAAGACGTTATGCTGCATTACACAGAGGTGGGAGGAGCTTTAGTTTCGTGTTACGTAACATTGATATATATTTTTTCTAACACACCCACCTACTACCTTCCACACGTGAGGAGAGCGTGATAGTATGAATGCTCGTGAAGCGAGCTTAAAATTCTCAGGAAGCAGGATCTTTTGGGTATAAGAAAGGTCTGAACCCTGGACACAATGAATCAGATAAAATACGAATAAAATGAGCATATATTCAATGAAAAATTACGGTGGCACAATTATATAATATAATTATGCACTTTAAGTAGTTGGTCACTGAAAGAAACAGAAAACAAGGCAAAACAAAAAATTGGCGTCACCTCGACCGCCTGAACACACTTTCATCAATTACAATTCACAATTTTTTTCAATTTGTTGCGTCTATTTTGACGCAACGCGTCTCCAAGCCCCTTGGGGGCGTTGAGCGCTTTGCGCTTCTTGGAGTAATCCTCCCATTACAGTGCTTGTTTTTTGGAGTAATCCTCCGTTTACTCATTCCTCTTTCTGAACTTTTATCTACCACATTATTTTCCTCTTTCTACTCTCTATTTTTTCCGTGCACGGCTTTTAAAATGAGTTTTACACTTGTTCTAAGGTATCCCGTTCACAGGTGCTAGCCTTGGGCTTCGCACTCACTATAACGCTGTGAACTTTAAAGAGAAAAAACAATAAAACGTTACATACACGTTACTTAAATCTGACACCTTTACATATCACAGAAAGCAAGTACTTTTAACACAATACAATAAACTATGCATTTTCCAGGTAACATCAACTGTACAACATGTGAAAATCATCAATTATTTAAGTGAAATTGTACAAGGTATGGCCTCTTTGAATGAATTCAATAACACGCGCAGTTAATGAACTTGAAACTGCCACTCACATCGTTCGGAATACTTCTCCCACCTATTCTGGACATTTCACCCACTTTTAACACGATTTGTCGTGTATTTTACAGCTATTCTTTTTTCCCAACTGATCGCCGCATAAAAGTTGCCAGTTCTTTTACCTCAACAGCTCCGCATCGCTCGCCTGTAGGTAACCTTGGGGATTTTCTGCCGCTCGCAGTTGCAACCCGTCTTCGCTCGCTGTCCCACCATGTTACCAGTTTCCTCCCCTCGAGCTCTGGACTCCGCCACGCCTCCAATTTCCACACCCTTCTCCCGTTCTCCGGACTCGTATGATTCTCGTTCCAGTCCAAATCTTTCTCACCTACGCTTCTGTCTTCCTGGGGTCGTCCTTCCTCTTCTGCCGCGCTTCGTACAAGTTTGTTCGCGCTTCCAGCCTCGAATAATTAATGTTGCTGAAGTTATGCTTTAAATGTTCGGCCTACCTACCACACTTTGGGCGTGTGTGGTCTCAGCGTGCAATAGATGCGGATTTATTTTTTGAAATTATTTCGAAGTCAAACAATTCTTCACTTGCTCTCTCAAATATTGTGAATGTTAATGCGAAGAATGTTCGTGCACTCCACTTCTCAATTACATCACTTTCGTTAATACGCTTCTCAGGCTAACTTTTAACTACCAAGTTAAAATAAACTCCTATGCTATCAAGTTACAATCGCCTTCAGAACTCAGGCTAGTCACCGTCGCTGCTGCAATCATAGAGTTCAGTCTAGTCCCGTCGCTGCTGAATCATAGAGTTCAGTCTAGTCACCGTCGCTGCTGCAATCATAGAGAGCTCCTCCGAGGCGCGCCGCGATACTTATGGTACTCGCGCCTGGGGAAATATTAGGAGGGGTGAATATTCTCCTCTTTTTGTGACATCCCGGAAAAACATTATTTGCTAGTTCGGGCGTCAGAGTGCGGGGTAGATGGCGCGTTTACAAGACATCGCTCCGCCGCGTACCCTCTCCTCTCTGTTCGTGGACTTCTTTTCGTAGCTGATGGTGACGTTATGGGGTTGTCTAATCCCATTACGTCACTATATATGTATGTATGTGTGTGTGTGTGTGTGTGTGTGTGTGTGTGTGTGTGTGTGTGATATATATATATATATATATATATATATATATATATATATATATATATATATATATACTCACACACACGCTAAAACATTAAAATATTAACTAATTATTTTGTTTATTAAACAAAAATGAATTAAACTTAGCAGATGTAAATTGTTACAATAAATGAAAATATTTTTTTATGGATCTGTAAGATTACGAAGAAACTGTTCAAAATCGATATGTAGTGTATTGTTGAATCCGTTTAAATCGGCGCAGTAGGCTCTCACTCGCGCCGACGTGGATGGCTGAAGTGGCCAGAGCGTGAGCCCTCAGCGCCTCGGACTGAAGGGGCGCGGGTTCGAGTCCTGCCGTGGGCATGATTGTTTTTCCTTTTGTGTTTTATGTTTGTGAGTTGTCACAGAAGGCCTTATGAGTCTGTTGTCCTTAGACAGAGGTACCCGCACCTAATGTTCTACAATTTGTAATGAATTTTATATCCCATCTGGACACATGCCGCACCAACCAACGTAAATAAAATGCAAATGATACAGAATAGATTCATCCGAATAACCACTGATTCTCCATGGTTCATTTCGAACCAACAACTTCATAAATGAACTCAATCACCTACAAAATAGCACCCGTGTCAAATAATTTCTACTCCAACATAAACTCAATAGATTTTCGAACCAACAACTTCATAAAAATTTTGAATTTTGAAAGGGAGAAAAAAAACAAAAACTCCCATGTAGTAAAATCTATTTCCAAGGATAAATAAGCAATAAATTTTGAATTTTGAAAGGAGAAAAAAAACAAAAACTCCCATGTAATAAAATCTATTTTCAAGGATAAATAAGCAATAAATTTTGAATTTTGAAAGGAGAAAAAACAAAAAAACTCCCATGTAATAAAATCTATTTTCAAGGATAAATAAGCAATAAATTTTGGCTCTTATTACTTCCTGCCGCGACAACATGGAAACGATAATTTGAAGAATTGTGTTTCCCACTGAATTCTAGAAGACGTGCACAGAAAATGAAGTTACATTTATGTCCAGAAGCAAAACAAGGGGCCATCTCAGCATTTGCTCAATGGATCAGGAAACTGGACGAAAAACCTGATCGAGATGGGTAGATCAACTAAAACAATCCAATTGAGCCTCAGCGTACAAAACACAAACCAGAACAATTTCCTTGGATTCCTTCCTAAAAATTTTTTTCTAGCCATTGTGAACCGTAGGTACTCTCATGGGGAATCTATCCCAATGAAGTAGCAATTATGGAACTAGGTTAAGCATAGTTTAAATTAGTAGTAAGTCTACAATACTGAAAGAGTGTAATGTACAACCCATACAAGCAATAAATGAAGAAAAAAACTCACTCATGCGTCATCCATGACGGCGTGTGCACCGCTTGTGATAAAAAATCTCGCCTATGCGTCCTTCCTTCACTGAAAACTTGCCCTCAATCCTACTGTTAGGTTCAGTCAGCGTCGCCAACTAATTTCTACTTTAAGTATTAATTTTAATATACAACTCAAGTAAAATTAAAAATTATTTTTTTACTGTTATAATTTATTTTCACATCTTGCTTTTGCATTATTATTCAGGGGAGAGCTCAAGCGCGCGTCACGGGTGTGTTACAGGAAGGAGAGGGGATATTCAAATCACTCCAAATTTGCATTACTTAATTTATGAACGGCTCCTCAGGTAATCTTGCCGAAAGCTGAGATCCGATTGGGGAGACAACTGACGGAGCTCTTTCTCCAAGAGCACCTCTCTCTTCTTCCCTCCCTATCCCACAAGAGTAGTAATTAAGTTAGAGCGCTTTTTCTTTCCCTTATACTCAGCTTGGTTTTCACAGCTCAACAGCTACTATTTAGACGCATTTCCGGGGCAACTTGAAAGACAAGCCTTTCTTGATGAAGGTACTCCGACTCTTGAGTTAAAAACTCAAATGTTTATGTGTAAGAGGGTAACTCACACTGATACAGAAGTGTATACCCGGAAAATGGACAAAATTTCTTTAATGTGAAGATTTAATATTGAACACTTGCAAAAGTACACAGAAACTGAACTAATGTGTACCTTTTGACCATTTTATTGTCAATAAATATTTTATTTATATCCATTATCTTTCGTAATACAAGTCTAACTTTTCTTGCCGTTTCTTCACAAAGTCTTCTATTTTTCACGTGATAGTACAATTGAGTGTACAATTGAGGGACAGTGAAAAGGAATTTTTTTAATGACTTACCTGTACTGGATATCAAACCTTTGGAGCCATTACCTTTGTTACTTTAACGATATACCAACTCCTGGCGACTAAACCGATACACACGAGGTAACAAATTAGGTTGAAGCAGCCAAAGAAGGAAACAGGTTTTGGATACAAAAACTCTTCGACTGAAATTTCGCGTAGGCCCTGGGCCCTCGGGAATGGAAGACGTCTGGACCAGCACACAGATCAATAGCAGACCCTCCCGTTGCTTTGGAATGTTTATGCCAGGACTGCCTAAAACAGTGGGCCTAGGCCCATCGGCCAGGCAGCCGCGGGCGGGCACGCCGGAGGCCAGCGGCTCCACTCGCAGTGCTTGAAGCCCAGTTCTGGGAAGACTAGAATGATTGGCGGGCCGCCCGCAGAGGGGAAATGGGAGGCAGATGAGGGGAGGAAGTCATCTCAGCCATGGGCAGGCCTGGTTTAGATGTTCTAGGGGACTGCAATGAAATCTTTGCGATTCTTGGATATTCTTTGCGATTCTAATTACACATCTAGTCCCAGTGTAATAAAAGTAGACTACTTAAAATATTATTTGAAGGAAACATGTTTCTAAGGTTTGAGTAATTTCCTAGAAATAACATGCGAGTATAGCAAGTAAATGGTGTATGAATCTACAGAAGCCCAACAAAGAATGTTATATTCTCACTGTGAGAAGTAACATGTTTGCAGATGATATGAGATCGTTAACGTTCAAGAGTTATGAGATCCTAACGTCAAATGTCGCGTGATTTATAGTGTATAACGTCAAGTCCTCTTAAATTTGCTAAAACTCCCTACTCTCTGAAATGTATTTAGGTACTGCGGGACCTCCAAGCACAAAATCGTGTTGGGGCTCGCCTAAAAAAATGTGCACAATAATATAAGGAAGTTTTACAACCTACAAATTTATTTTATGATATTTTCCAGAATATTTTCCTTTTTTTCGGTGCCCCTTCGTAACTGGGTGCCCCTGAGGAACAGCTTTGCAATCTGACTGGCAACTTGAGAGGAAAACTTTGTTTTGACAGGTTGTTTTTGGAGAGGATTTCGAGAAATTCGTTCTAAATGCTTCCACTAAGATTTAAACCGTGTTTATTTCTTTATTTAACGTCAGTTAACAGTTACAAACTATGAGTGACGTAGTATGCGCAGAACTGTGACAGTTAATAACGGTTAATAGTTTGAGTGTTAACAGTTGATATAGCCGGGGTGTGCGTAGGTTCAGAGAACACACAATGTCTTAAAACAGTTTTTATATTGCCTGAAATTGCAGTGACCGAAGGTGAACGTGGTCCCGCCTCTTCCATTTGCTGGAGCCGCTCACCGCGCGCGGTGCGGCGGTAGGTCGCGCTCGGATCGGCGGTGGCGCGCGCCGCGGCGGTGCCAGTGGCCGGCCGGCAGTGCAGCAAGTGCGCTCGGCGCCGCCGCTTCGGGTCGCTGCTTTCGCCGCCGTCGCCGCTGCGACGCCAGTGCCAGGTGAGCAGGCGGCCGAGGCCAACTCGCCCCGCCCCCGCGCGCTCGCCACGCCCAGGCGGCATTCGCGTAGCCCTGTGGACCGGTGACGCCGCTTGGCGAGACCGATGACAAGTATTTGTACTGTCTGGACGAGCCTGCGTCGCGCGGGGTGTCAATCTGCTACCTGTCTTCATCGTTCGCGAATGGTGGAGCCAACAGGAGGCGGCGACAGATTTACAAACGGCAGAAGGGAGACTCACGACCACGGCGTGTTTGAGTGCAAGCTTCCTAAACTCGGACTCCTCGGCACTGCCAACTCCCATCCTCCCTTATTTATTGAAGTGGGAATCTGATAAACGTTTTTTTTGAAAAGTCCATTGTACTAAAAGTGATTTTTTAGGAGAGGTGGTGATTTGATTGATTACATAATTTTGCCCTCGAGACATTCGTAGGGGAATTCATCTTCTAAAAACGCGCTCTGCTTTTGGTTATTGTAATTTTACACCGAATATTCGTATCATGTGCGAATTATTTTCGTGGAATGGAAGAATTGTACGTGGAATTATGAAACTTGACTTTTTCCTAGAATCATTCTTAATGCATTTACTCACCTGTGTTGGCCCCGATGATGATATACCACATGAAATTATTCAAACAGAAGTGGCAATGGAACTGCTTCATAACCTATTTACTTTTACCTTTCACTTTTATCCTGTTCATCGGGTGTCATTCTACACATTAGCTTGTGTAAGCGGAAGTACATTGCGGGTTTGTTTGTAAACATAAGA
Organism: Teleogryllus oceanicus; assembly: GCA_964035755.1. Taxonomy (NCBI): domain Eukaryota; kingdom Metazoa; phylum Arthropoda; class Insecta; order Orthoptera; family Gryllidae; genus Teleogryllus; species Teleogryllus oceanicus. Next base: position 133,425,588 of record CAXIVR010000005.1, on the reverse strand, counting down.
TCCGATGTAACGTACATTCAAGGAACATACAAATACGTGCACGTAATGAAATCATTTGTGCTTTTCGTCTCGTTTAGGCAGCATTCAGACGCCCACCTTGTCTTCGCAATTGCTCCTTTGAAATGTTTTATCGAGTGGTATTGAGCGGAGTTGTTTGTCGACGAGCTGGGAGCCTTCACTGGCTCTAAGCAGGCAATGCGGAAGACCAGGTGCCTCGAAGGTATATTTTGAAGGCGAGGATCATTGAAGGAATTCCCGGCTCGTGTTTTGAGCTTTCCCTGGCGTCATCGCGGGGCGCAGCGCACCCGCGCCTGTTCCACCTACCCTGCCCCGCACCACCTCCACTGCAATGGCGGTTGCGTGCACGTGGTCACGCGTGCAGGCAGGGCGCAGCAGGGCGCCTCGCAGTGGGCCAAAATACACTCAAAGCGCAACGAAAGTCTGACAAGTAAGCGCTTCCTCCGATAAGAAATAAATTCATTGATAAAAGTTGTGACATTGAAATAAAAAATAACGTAAGTGTGATTCTCCTAACATTTTAGAGATGGGTGTGCACTTCCAACGTTCATTTTCGTGAAGAGAGTTGATCGAATGTCAGAGTAATATCTCGCTTGATAACTGATATATAATAGTGCGGAAAAGGTTTGCTTCTGTCAGAGAAGAGCTCCACATCGTGGTCATTCATTCATCGTTAACCTCATTTCTTATCTCAATTTTTCGCATATTATCTCGCACTTATCTCCCAAAAGTTGCACGTTTGGAGGCGACAAGTCTTTCTTCCCCGCGCCCGTTCGGTCCACTGCGTCCGTTTGAACAGCACCCGTTGCGGACCACAAGGCACGATGAGCAAGAGGGGGGAGGGGGTGCCGCACCTGGAGGCTGCCGGCTGCTCAGGCCGAGTCACGGCCCGGTCCTTGGAGGACGGGTCGCACAATACATGGCTAGGGGCGAGTCCCGGGGGAAGAATGAGGGAAATTCTCCAAACTCACCTTCTTCTTTTTATAAATTACGTAACGCAAATTTGTAGCATTTAGAATACCCCCTCTCCTCCCTGAAACGCACCCGTAACGCGTGTTTGACCCCCCTAAATAATTACGTATCGCTTGCGACCTCCACCCTGTAAATGTACGAAGTGAAAATAAATTATACCACAGTAAAAATTGTATTCATTTTATTTGTATTGTGTATTAAAATTTACGGTAATTAAAGTCGGAATGAGTTGTCGATGCTGAATGCACCTAACAACCAAGTTTTGAGTGAAAGAAGGAAGCGTAGGCGAGAACATTTCTGATCACAAGCCGTTCACACATAATGGTTGTGGATGGCGCATGGGCGAAAGTCTACTGCTCCAATTTTACTGTATTCTACAAAATATTACAAATCAGTTTAGATTATTTTCTTCGTAATCTTACAGATTCATTAAAAATTTGATGAAAAAATATTTCCACTTATAATTACGTGCTATTTTAATGATTTAGTATAAGGCTGAAAAGGAAGTATTTCAACAAACGTTAAAAAATATTTAAAACTTATCAATTACGTAACACTAATCGAATACCCCCTGCCCTTACGTAATGCAGCGAAACGCTGTCTAAAAACCCCCTCCCTCCTCATTAGCGTTACGTAATTTATGGAGGAACACTAAGTGATGGTTCCCCTTTTGACAAGTCAATAAATTTGCCATTAAGACGTTTTATGTTAAAACAAATAATTTATTTATATTATTTTGACTATTTTCATTAAATATTTATTCATAATAACCTATGTCCTAATTTTTCTCTTAAACAGTAATTTACGTTGTCGTTGTGGTTCTTTTAAACAGTCGTAACGTAAATGAGTGTTTAAAAACACAGGACATAAGTTATGAATAAAACAAATAATGTTCATCTTTGAAGACATCATTACCTATTCACCCCCCCCCGTGTCGCTCATGGTCAGTGTGCTAGCTTTCCTTGATGCGATCCGGGGTTCGATTCCTGATCGGGGAAATGTAGCTTTCTAATACAAATCGTCTGTTTTTATAACTGTGTGACTTCTGTAGAAAAAAGCTGGGGGAGGCCAAGTAAGCTAGATACGGCGAATGGGAATTCGTCATGCTCGCCACATGCCTGCCTTATCCCTAAGGGTGGATAATAAATAAAGGGAAGGGTCCATGTTACGAGCATTAAATCACGCTTCACAATTGTAATATTAATGTAAGCTGCGTGAACACTTATGAACAGTCCGCCGTTTGTAAAACATCGTTGTTTTAAAAGTGAATTTAGCTTCATGCCGAAACCCGCCGTCGAACGTTTGTGACAACCTGCACTACGAAGACGGGATGCTCTCAAAATGTAATGGAACTTCCAGAAAAGTCTCATCGTGTAGAGTACCATACAAGGGGGAAAATATCTTGCGTGGTGCGACGTAACTAGTATTGTGGAGTGCATGTGTCACTGCTTTCTCCTTATACGATAATTTGCAAACTTCTTATCGTCTAAAATCTGTTGAATGCGGATCTCAGGTAATTCCTGCTCTAATACTGGGACACTTACGGGGTTTTGTGCCGATGGTTCCTTGTAAATGGAACAAAATCATGAAAGTTTCTTTGCGTGTAATGTAGAGAAAGGATTTTAACGTAAGAATTTATTTATTTTTAATATATTTAACTCCACATGGTTCCATATTCCGAGACCTAGCTAATAGAAAAATATTCCAATGTTTTAATCAATTTAAAGTTATTTCATTCCACCAGTTTAAAGTGATATAAAAAATGTCAACATGTACTTTGTAACGCTTTTAATAATGATAATTTCTTTTAGAAGAGCCCCTAAACCCAATGAATAGACTCATAAATAAATAAATAATATTCGCACGGATCTAAGTATTTCCGTAAATAAACATATTTAAAAATTATATCCTTTTTACCCATGTACAGGACAGTGTCTACATAATGGAACTCGCAATTCAACGCCTGGCCTTACGATGTTTTATAAGGTAGAAATGGTCGTCAACTATAGTTACTTTATAACGAAGATTTCCATTTACCCTCCCCCACTTCGCCCCGCGCCGCCCGCTGCCCGCCGCGGTGCAGCGCGCCAGCTTCCCGCGTGCGGTGGGCGGGGCAGTGGCAGGGGGCCAGGGTAATTACGTAAACACTTGTCACCCTCTCGAAATAAAGGTAGCCCCTCGGAGATTCCCGCACTCACGCTTTACTTTGTTCTCCCGTTCTGTGATGACTCGCAACTTGCTGTGAAAGAGGGGAAGGGAAATCGAGTCTTTGTTTTGACAGATTTCCGAGAATTCCGTTCTAACTATTCTCACTATGATTTGAACGGAGTCAATAGATAATATTACTAGGGTGTACTTAGGGTCAGAAAATATGCAAGAGAGTAAGTAAATGATTAAATCAGTTTTGTATTTATCTGTAACCGAATTTCAGAATTGGTTAAAGACACTTTTCAGCGATAATTTTTTTTTTTAATTCGACTAAACTCGCATTTAAGCAATTGTTTTTTCGACAAGTCGGACTCACAAAACATTTCATTCTCAGATTAAAAATTTACCTTATTAACCAACTTATCAGAAAGTATATTAACCAACTTATCAGAAAGTAGAAGCAATTAATTAGCGTCGGCGAGAAGAGACAAAATACATCTATTTTTTCAACGTCATCAGATGCATTTGGTAATCTCGTGACGCATGTCAGTGATAAATGTCCGTTAGAAAATGTGATTCAGCTACAGCTGCCTCTTTAGAAATGTGTTCTGATAGTAGCCACTGTGTGAATAATTAACAAATAAAACTCCATACTCGCTTCATAGAGATTACTGAATTCCTAAATAGCTCGTAGGGGTGACATTTCCCCATTCACTTTTCCAATAGAAATCAGCGTTACTTTACTTCAAGTTGAATATTAGAATGTGAATATTAAATTAACTTTTGCTTTTTCTATAAATGATGTTCAATTCCCTTAGAGCTCTTTTTCTTTCGAACGAGGCCAACATTCGTTCAATGTGTTAGAAAATTCTCTGGTCTTTGTATCGTGCTCATACTTTGTACGTAGATCGATTGAACATTAAAATATTTTTAAACTTACTGTGGGATATCTAACCGTTCGTTGAAGGGACATAAGCATATAGTTTGCAAAAAGACTTGTGCATCCTCAGCCCTCTGTTTAGTGGTTTTTGATGGAATGAGCAGATTCATGTGTCGTTTGCTCAGGGAGTAAAATTCAATTACTATATCGTGAGGGTGACAAACAAGCATAAATGCGCAGATTGCAAGAAGGGATCTGCAGCGTTCCATTCAAGGTCTCAAGCGTACAACAGGCGTAAATTTTTCCATGAGTCATAAAGATGTTGTTAACGTGATATTCACGTCGACCCAGGGCGACCACAACATTTGCAGAACGGTGCGACGTATTATTCAAGGTTGACGAATAACTGTTAGTAAAATTCGTGTGTCGAATGTTCTGACTATTAGAAGCAGAGGTCGGTTATCGCCTGCCGAGAACCTCCGCTGAATGTTTCATTAAAAATGTACTTATCCAAAATTGGTGTCACAAGGTTTTCAGTTATGATGTGTCAATTTGCATTTTTAACCCCAAATTCGTCTTCAGCGACCACCAATATCTTGTCATACTAAATTTTAGGACAAAATATTTAGAATTAAAAAATGTTACTAGAACAAATCTAAATTACTATGCCACTGCGTTTAAAATCCAGACATCACAGTGATGGGGTACGGTTAAATTGGCAGAAACTTGAAAGGACATTTTTAAGTTCAGACCAAATTGGTATGTTCGCCAGGAATTTAAGGATTTTTGCCATGCGATGAAGTGAAAAAAATATTTTCTAGTCCGTATTTTTTGAACGATCCTTCAACAACATAAAAGAACGAGAGATTCCCCCAACGAGTACGAAGTCCGAAACTTTCGGATAAAGAATATTTCGCCTCGTTTTACGCTCGAGCATGTGCTATGCGGAGCCGACCGTGCCAGACACGTGTCCGTCCTAGCTCGAACAACCGGCAGCGCGGGCTCCCCGATGCACTAGGCACATGCACAGAAGTGCAGCAAAGCGAAGGGACGGGAAGGAGGTGGGTCCGGTGAGCAAGTAATTAGTGACTCCGGGTGCGTCAAGTACTTTGATAATTAGTCTCGTAAGAGTATGTTATGGCTGGGAGGTGTTACTCGCCTCCTCTCGATCGTGACAACCGGCGTCTAACTGCACGTCATTTTTTTAATTTAATTTATTTCAAATCGCTCTGTAATTACATGGTCATAAGCGATCAAAATCTGTTTTACAATTTAAATTGTATGCAAATATACACATTTGATTATATAACAATATTTCATGACATTGTATTTTAACAATTTAAAACATTCACACACAGATACATTTAATAAAACAAGCATGTGAATTTCATATTTTTTTAGAAGAAAAGAAAATACTATATTAATTTTTCTAATTTTGCATGTCAGTTTGTAGATTTTCATCAAGTATCTCCCCCAGCGAGACACCGCCCCCGTCGGAACAAGCTAAAACTCTCAACTGGTCTCCCGACATGTGTGGTTACGAAGTGTATGTGTGTGTGTGCAAGGGGAAGGAAGGGACAAAGATAAAGAATGAAATATCGCGCGTGGTCAGTGTCCGCGTTTGTAAAGATACTGCTCCGACATCCGCGTAATATTAGTCGGAGAAACCACCAAAAACTACCGATCAGAGCAGCCGGTCGCTACAATTCTGATTCACAGACCTCGACTTAGCTATACGACTCTGCAGAGCAGGATTTACTGTGGTGAGGGCGCGAGGACAAAAAATTGATGGGGACCCCTTTGGTGGGGGAACCTCAAGAAAAAGATCAAACACGTTTTAAAACTATTTATATTTATTAATTTTCGGTATATTAATATTACACATACATTTAACTGGGTTACAATTATTAATTTTTGGTTACCATATAATAAATGCATTTAAAAGTGTTAATGAGGCACATAGCCCACTTTCCTTGCCGCAAAACCGTCAGATATCTTATTTCTCGCGGAATATCGTTATCAATTCTTAAAATATGTTGATAATATGGTCGTTGAGATGTTGTCGAGTCAAATTCGTTCGCAATGTTTTTAACTATTTTTAATTTTGAAAACGATCTTCCAAAAGTACAATTAGTTATCATCAAAATAAAAGAGAAATTTACGAAATGATTTCCACATTAGTGAAAGAATCCTGGACTCTCATTTGTATTATTGCATTATTATTATTATTATTATTATTATTATTATTATATGCGTTAGAAAAAATAAAGGTATAAAACACAATTTTGTAATTAACAAATACAATGAAAATGCGAGAATACAAACATGGTATTCAAATGACAAAAAAAATATATAAATTTGATTTACATCGTATGACTTTGTTAAAACCCACAATTCCCTCCCCTCCTGTTTTGTATTGACGGCGCCTCTGATCCGTCATCCACCTTGACCCCCCTCTCCTTAATTTTGGCCCTGCAACTCTGCATGACGAGGGATTGGACCTGATGGAATCCTGAGAGACCGATTTTTTGGAGACATTTACCAAGACTAGTTTAGTCTTCCAAGTTCTTCATTCGACACGAATAACTAATGTCACAAATAATCGCATTCGAGATGACCATGTACAAGGTATTTATACGTACGAATCGTAAATGATGCCACTTGCACCTTCTCTAAGTACGTTGCAACTTCATGACGCACCCGAGCTGCACATTAATCTAATTTTATTAGGCGAGATAAGGAGGTAGAGGATTTTAACATCCGGGTTCTTAGGAAATGGGTTTCATTTGTGTGTGCTGACGTTACATCATCAAGCACTTGATCTTCATACCCGTACCTCTAGGTACGGGTGTGGGAAGAGCTCATGCCGGTGAGTGTTCCTAAATGTCTCCCGTCTTTAAAGAAATTAGGACTCTTTCAAAAGTAGAAATGGAAGGTGTCGTTACAAACAGTTTTATATATGTATTTCATTTATTTAAATTAAATTAAAATGTTGGGGAAATTTCACAATATATTAATATTCTAGGATTATTTCTAAAATACGTGAAATATGTAATACACCACTCTCTATATAAGCATGTGGTGAATATTTAAAATATTTTCATGTTCTTCATCCCTCTAGGACTTTCTTTTGTTTGTAAATGGCATTCTCTTCTAGTGATCTTTTTCATAGTACCTGTCGGAATCGAATGTGTAGATCAGCTGTTCTAATCTACAGTTCCCATGGTCCCATGGTTTCTCTCGCCACTTCGAGGTGAATGTCGCAGCACAATGGGTCACGATCTCCTCCTATGTCCTTCCCATTCATCTCACCGAATGCGGATTAGAACTCCGCAAGGAAGTACGACCCGGCTATGCCTCCCGAATATTCGGCATACGGCGGTAGGGAAGAGAATCGCGTGGATCGAATAAGGACGGTAAACAACAACAACAATAATAATAATAATAATAATAATAATAATAATAATAATAATAATAATAATAATAATAATAATAATAATAAATGAAATGAAGTGTGATACCTTCTAACAACTGGTGAGACTATGGTTAAACGAGGAAGAGGGCAGTCATTTTGGCACCACCTACAAAGCTAGGTCGAAATCAACCACTATCTGGAAGAAAATTCTAGCCGCTGATTGATCTGATCGAGAGTTTACCTTGGTTTCTCCGATCAATACCAGGCGAATGTCAGAGCAGTAATCTTAGAAACGGGGCACGGACCGGGGCCGATCTTTCCTTTCTCTTTCGTGTTTCCTCCGCTCCCCTTACTGACACATACACACCCACTGACACGGACTACAGTACCACACATGTCGAGCGTTTGCAGCTTGTCCGGGCTGGGGCGGTTCCCAGCTGGTGGAGATACCTGGAGAGAGAAACCTCGCCAGCCGACATGTATGACGGCGCCAGATCTCACGTTGAGGCGGTGGAGATATCCCACGTCCTCCTGGCTATAACATGTACCGTGTCTATACTTGGGTTTTTCTAACGTGGCATCTGAGGGTAGTATCTCCAAGATGGAATATGGCACGACTTTTGGCGTCTTTCTCCTGCAGCAAGCACCTTTGCTTCTGTAGCAGGATGTCAGATGATCGCGACCGTGACAAGCAGTGCTGCAGATCAAGTGACTAGCGGCACGACCGATTGATTGATTGATTTTTTCGTGTTTCCGGGCGCGTCAACTGCTTCGGTCATTAGTCCCGTTAGTGTAGTGCATGTTTTTTCTCGGGAGATTGCGGTGATCTTCCCCCGCTGGATGGCGAGATCCGGCACCGACCTACCGTCGGCAGTGGGTTTTCCCTAACCAGGACTCTCCCACCGCGGGGCCGCCCCAGCCGGGACAAGCTCTAAGCTCCCGACCGGTCTCCCGGAATATGTGGTAGTGTAGTGCGTGTTAGTGAAGTGTGTGTGTGTGTGTGTGTGTGTGTGTGTGTAAGGGAGAGGATGGACAAGGAAGAGGAAAGGAAGATCGCGCGCGGTCCGTGGCCCGTTTGGTAGGGTACTGCTCCGGCATTCGCCTGGTGTTAATCGGAGAAACCACGGAAAACTACCGATCAGAGCAGCCGGCCGCTGAATTCTCCTCAGACGGCGACTGAATTCGACCTAGCTGAAAAGCTAGTATCGAAAATCCTGCCGCCGTGGGGAGTGGAAACCTAAGGACCTCCCGGTCAGAGGCGCTGCAGTGACATCAGTTGATGGACTGAGCTACCACTACCGGTCACACGACCGAGAAAGACGCGAAAAGTCGTGCCGTATTCCATCTTGGAGCCCATGCCTCGTTAGAAAAACCCAAGTATAATGAGCAAAGTCCTTGCCGTGCCCGGAAATATCAATCAATCAGATTAGCGGGAAGTGTGTAGTCGGCTTCTTAGCAAGAAGAAGACGAAGGCGACAAAGAAAGTGTTGGAGCGCTGGCACTTATTACCGCACGTGCAACGGGCAGCTGGCCGAAGGCGGCGGCGGCGCGTGGGCGGGAGTGCGTGCGGTGCGTGGGCCTTAGCGCTAAGGTCGAGGCGGCTAAGGCAAAGGCGTGCGCTGGCGGGGCGGCCTTGGCCTGGGCTTTGCCGCCGCCAGGAAGCGCCCACCGCCGCGCCGCGCCGCGCCTCCTCCCACTTCCTCACGCGTTCTGCGGTTCCCTCCCCTTCCCCTCCGTTACACTTGTCCGCGAGTCGCGCTCGCAGCAGAATCAGCTTCGCGGTTACCAAAATGTGTCACGAGGAAGGGTCAGACGTGGCCCCCTCCCCTACACACACACACACAAATGGGATCAACAACGGAATTATTTTCCGATTTAAAGAAAGTGACTTGTCACAGATCATCAGCTAGACGCAATCATCCAATCAGGAATTTCGTTACGACATTAATTTTTGGTATTGAAACTTGCAATTGGATCACCGTGTCGCAGCTGATGAACTACCACAAGCCCCTATATTTAAATCGGATGATATTTTTTAGTACTAGCTGCACAACCCCTCCTTGCCCGGGTATTTATTTATCACAATCCTGTATTAGACGGGGAAAAATCAATTGATGACTGTGATCCGGCTGTGCCACACCCCGTCCTGTGATGACCTACGTTGGGCAGGCGGTTGCGGTGGTTTCGAACCCTGCATATGGCGGCGTCGTTTTTACTTTGTGGTTGTGGGCTGGAAGTAAAATTATGCCAATCCACCACATGATCCATACTATTATCTATAGTTCTATATCACGAGTCATTAACTCGTAACTGGGGTTGCTGCAGGAAATATTGTACATTTAATTTGAAATCACATGTCAGAAAGTTTAATTTTATACTCAAAATTATATCAAAACATGAACATTGTTACATCATTGCATTCCTCTTTTTATAATCTATTGCTAATGAGAAAATTTCAGTTTCCATTTTAAAAAAATAAAGATGATTAATCCCAAATGATTCGACTCCTGGCCGAAAGGATAAAAGGCAACTTATTGCGACATGACGAGCTTGTCAAAAATAATAATGGAGGATTACTTCCTGCAAAAATAAACACAGGCGCTCAATGCTCAAGAGGAGTCCTGAAACGCATTGTGTCAACGAAGACGCTACAATTTTTTCTCGAAAACTAAAAATATTTAAAACAATATCTCTACGGTATATTGCATGCCCCATGATCCTGCAATGTTGAAAGCGATTTCGTGAACCGTTTAGAAGTTATGGGAGTGGCCAGTAGTTCGTGGGACTACCTGTTTATGTATACATATACACATGTACATATATGCATATATACACACACAATCATTTCTATATCTTAAAAACCGAAAATATTTTAACGCAAACTTGCAGACAAGTACTGAACAAATAGAACGTTGCTAAATGCATGCAGTATTCGTTCATAAGTAAATAAATGTCCCTCCAATAACTTTGCAATTTATTTTGGGGACCGTCATGGACTCCCCCACTCCGCACCCGGGGTGTTTTCTTGGTTTCGAAAGGGCATTTCCGAAATGGTTTTCCATGTTCCAGCTGCTAACAATAAATATGGGGTAAAATATCTACTGAAGCATGACATTTGCCACACCATCTTCTCTCCACTTCCGAAATTATACTAAGACTTCCTATATATACCCGTTACAATAACTGAACACCAGGTCCTGGAAGTGGATAGTTGCCGGAAAAGACAAAAAAAAAAAAAAGGATTCCTAACATCCATCTAACTCTACGCAGATGCATATCTGCACTACTAGTGTATAAGGGTAAAAATATATATTTTTGTTGTTAAATCTTTCTACTAATGTCGATTGGACGAATCTTAAATACTCATTAAATCTTTCAATAATCAGAAATGTTTCTTCACGCGTAATCGTTATCGTGTGCGTTAGTTGTGCATACTGAGGCTGCCTAACAACTGAAACTTGAAAGTAAAACCAAGGTTGAATTCGATGCCACTCCCCAGAGGGAGAAGCCGGAGGGGACAAATGTCACTAACGTTCAGCCCGTGTATTCAGTCTTCGCACGGTGCGAACTTGCCAAGTTCTTCAAATACGTCTCTTCCGTTATGTTCCTTCTATTCAAGTTCTCATAGAATTATTTTCCCAACGGCGACACAGGCAAAGTTTTTCCTCGCTCTACTCTTTCCAGATAGTCATCGAAAATAGTATCTAATTACGAAGATCATGAGTCGATTATCACGTTTTACGCTAGTCCATCCTTGCACTAAGTTGAAGTCCATTCTCTCAAATGAGTGGTTTTAATCATAAAGGGGAAATGTGAATTTCTTGTTTGTTTGAAAATTGTTTCTTGTGAGCTCTTCATTCGTACGTGAGCAATCGTTTATTGAACTTTGTTCCAATGAGGTAGCCCACAAGGAAGTATTTCGAGAGCTTGATATAGTGTAATAATGGAGAGGACCAGATATATTTTTAGAAAATGACGTGGATTGCGTCACACTAATCCTCAGAAACGTCTGTCGCAACTTAATCACTCATACAACCAAAAATATCGCGCCAAACAGGTGATCGTGATTGGGAGTTGCAAAATGAGAATTCCTTGAAACAAATTACTGATAACGTAACTCTCCAAATATTGTGCACTTTCCTGAAAATGTTATTTCCAAAATCGACATGGGTAAAAAAATACATTTATGGTACTACTTGTATTTTTATCTTATTCTTATCTCATACTTTATCTTTGTTTTAAACTTGTATCTTTTTGTATTCTTCTTTAATGAGAATTTCAGTAATATTTATTTTACCGACAAGACACACCTAAAAAAGAATATTATGAATGCGTTTTAGAATTTGACATGTAACGTTTTCAAATGTGAATTCAAGTAACGCTGCTGTACACTGAAGATAGACACATTAACACTCTTAACTTTTGAAATTTATTGTGGGGAATTTTAGTTTTCTAGTATAAATTGCATAGCAATTAAATCATCATAAGCAGCAATTCTGGTGACTTGTTTTATAGAGCGTTAATCTCGTTTCCTTATGTTTACTCTATAAACATATCTGTATCAATTCATTTTATACCATAATAATTGTCTTTAATATTTTTAGTAAGACTTTGGTTAAGTTTTGACCTGAAAATGTAAAATACTACACAAAATAAATGTTGTAGTGAAATAATATTCATGATATGTGTGATATTGAGGGACTAGCATGAACGTCCTTTTTTATGGACCTTCCAGTTTCAATAAATAAGAAACACTGAGGAAAGATCTGAAGAAGTAAAAGTTTCTATTATAGGATAACAAGTATATGTAACAAAAATGTATTTACTTACTACGAGTGATAAAGTATGACCGTGTTCGCGGAGCAAATGTTGATGAAAAAGTGCTCTGAATATTATAACCATCTTTATTCCGTTAATAGTAAGTAATTTTTCTTCGATTTCTCATTGCATCCAAGGCTTCCTATTTCTTTACTAGGAGACTTTGAAAACATACGAAACGTAACGATGAGAACGATTACCATGTCTCTTACTAATCAACAATCTTAATGCAAGGACAGCTGTCGGGTCTGTTCCCATACAAATCTGTTACGGGAAGAGCCCGTATCAGTAGCTCGTAGGCGACTCACACATACATGTTATCAAGCACTTGCGGCTTCTAGTTTTGAGGTGGCCGAAACACAGCTCTACTACATCACTTTACTCCACACTACTACATCATACATGAGTTCGCATAACAGCTCGTGTGATTGACGCGCTTCGCATGACAGACGATTCTCGTACGCAAATATTTCGTTAATTTCAGAGAACTGATTCTGAGACCAGACGGGGAGATGTACTTTGGAAGATAGAAAGTACGCCTATCCTCAGTATAAATGTTTTCTCATGCAGTCACGGGCATGACTCGTAGGGTAGATGTTGAGTAGGGGCTTGGGATCGTGACACTTTATCAGCCCGGTGCCATGGTGCCACCTTATCAACATTTGTAATCGTGTAATCGCTGCTAGATACTAGGATCATCGTTAGATAAGAGTGCGTCATCGTCGTCAGTCCCCTTGGGTCCCTTGATTGAAACCAGCTTGCTGGCGCGACCTTCACTTTTTTTACAGAGTTATAAATCTTGTTCTTCACGTGAGGATGATAGAGGATTGGTGAATCTAAAAACGCCTTACTCTTGTTGAAATAAATTCACGAAAATATTAGTTTCAAGTAGGCATATTCGTGAAATTTTTTAATATATGCCAACTCAAATCTTCATAATCATTCCCCTGTTGTGCAATGTTTGGTGTGGAATTAATATAAACAGAGGAAAGGACTAAGGGTTTCAATTCTACATTACTGCTGTCGTTTTCTTACGGTGTGAAATTGCCTACGTTACGAAAATATTAGTTTCAAGTAGGCATATTCGTGAAATTTTTTAATATATGCCATGTTATGCTTTCGAGTCGAGGTAGCAAGACTGTGCAGATTGATTAATTGATTGTGCTAATTAATTAATGTTTATTTCGTAAACATACGTAAACACGTTGATGGTATGAATTTTCGTTAATTTTAGAAGACTTTTTCTACTCGTTGCTAATTGTTGTAGTACATATCTAGGCTTTTGTCACTTGTGTGAATCATAATTTGCTTGTCGTCCGTTAACTAGCAATACATTTTGTTCTACTAATATTCTTCGTGATCGGTTCTACAAAGCTATTTATGTTTAATTATATGTGACAGAAGAGGTTTTATTAATAATGCATGTCTAATTAAAGTTGTCTTAGTGTCGTCAATGCAAAGTCAAAAACTTGCGATCCGAGACCCTGAAAAATGCAAGGAATATTTTTATTGCAAGATTTCTTCACATACATTCTTCTGAAATCTAATCAGCCAACGCTTTATCACAAAAGCAAACATTCTCAATGGAGAGGTGCTGACGCTTGATACTCTTTTTAATGCTGGAAGCGTCGACGCAATATTCCTGAGGTCATAACACATGTCTCAAGTCGTGTCTAGAATACGGAGAATAATACTCTCGAAAGCCAAAATCACTATCTCAATATTTTATTATTAATCAATACTAAACATCAGTAATTTATTATTGATGACCTAGTATTTGATGTCACAGACAGACGGACAGAAAAACAGAAGTCTCTAAAAACAACAATTTTTTAGTATATGGAACCTCCCAAAAGCGTGTAAATGTCTACAATTATGTCATATGAATATTTATTCTAAAATATAAAAGTTTTTCGAATCCGTGGTATTCTTAATTTTCAATATAAATTGCAACAGTCGCACCTATATCTTTTAATTGATTCCTAATTTTAAATGTTAATGTTTAGAAAAAATGATATAACGTCTCATCTTTGTACAACCTCTTGGATGAATGGTGCACTCTTTGCAGGGCACGTGCTGTATCTGGGGTTACGTTCCTCAACACTTAGCAATATAACGTTAATTCATTCAATGCGATGAACCTCGAACGCATTAACGTGTATTATCAGATATACGGGCATTAGTATCGTTGTATCTAAGTCCGCTTCACTTCCTGTAAAAATCACGCTTTGTATGGTGACTACGAGAATTTCTATTCAGTGGCGAATCCTGAGCATTATTTAAAGTATTCCGTACTTTATGGAAGCTACCTCTACCGTTATCTTTTAATTTGAGCTTTTCTGAAATCCCAATACTATGAAAATCCGTCCTTAATTTTTCTATAAGACAATTACACAAACCTTTAACTTCTGGATCATTAACATACTCCATTTTCACAAACTCTTGAGATAAGTGTTACTTATGAATGACCAGGGGACTGTTCATCTCAATATTTTGCGGTGTCTAACGACCGGCCAGTCGCGTATTCTCCCCTCTCCCCGCCCTTGAAACACGAAGAGCCCTAGGATATCGCGGTTGGCATGCGGTGCCTTCGCCTGTGCTAGTGAATTCTCTGGACAACATAAAGAACTGTTTGAAACTTCTCACTCTACTGCACTTCATAGCGCTTACATATGCGGAAGACTAACTGGCTTTCGGTAACAAAACAGTTATTTATTTTTAGCATCTGTTTTAAAGCTTTCAAAATCTCAATGGCTTTTTAGAGGATTACCAAACTTACTAAATATTTCTTATACACTTCGAATTACTGGGTGTACCGACAGTATACGCGGTGTATCGGAGATTTCGCCACTGTTTCTATCCCCATTTTGCCAAGAGCCCCAGTAACACCGCAGGAAAATTGATCACCCCTTGACAGGAGACCAGATTCTGCAGATATGGGGAGGGGAGATAAGACTTACAAGGTATTGGAAGGGAAGAAATGAATGGAAGGCGAGAGAATACTGTGGAAAATTGGATCGTCTCTTGACCGACTGTGTACTAAGAACGTCAGCATTTTGGCATCTGTATTTTGGCATTTTTAAAAGAATTAAGTTCTAACTATAGCAGTTCACTACACGTGTCTTAAAATAAACTTAAACGCTTTTAGGACATGCGGGGAGATCGAAAGTAATCGCTTTTCGCCACGGTAGGAAATTTCATCTAACTACTTTGCGCATGTGTGAGGTTATACTTGATTTGTAGGCACACATGGGTAAATGCAGCATGTGTCATTTCGTTAAACACAATTTCCCATCATATGTTCACTGGCTAAATGGAGCCATTTCCGATTCTCCCTACATGCCCCAGAAGTTTGTAACATTCATTCTGAGACATCTATATATCATTCTTTTAGCTTGAGAGTTCACTTGGGAGAGGCAGCATTGTCGGGTTTTACTCTTTGTCACGTGCTTGCTGCAAAGGTAATTTTAAATATTCCAATAAGTTCATTCATCTTGGTTCTCAACTTGGTTACAAGGGTATATTAAAACATGAAAAGCTGGTGCTATTATTCGGCGATAAGAAATCATCGGCGGTATTAGCAAATGGCTCTCAAAGTCGATCACCAAGACTTGTGTAGTACCCTGGATTGAGAGTAAGGGTGCTTGACTGTACACGGAAAGAATGTTTCTGGTGTCTTTTTTGAAAGATAAATTGGTACACGTTTATGTTTGGAATGAAACTTTGGTACGTTTAAACGTAGTTATAATTCCAATTGTTTCTGTATATTTTCATCGCTTGTAGTTAGTACAGAAACGCTGGGGTCATTGCCTGCCAAACTCGTTACATGTCCGATAAGTTTTTTTTTTTAATTTTCTTTTTAAGAAAATCAAATCACTATAGACATACAAATGAGAATGAGTGTGTGCTTTTGAGTACATGTGTGAACCCGCGCTTACATATCTGTTCGTGCGTGTGTGTAAGCTTGTTTGATCTATTTCTGAATAATTCTAAGCCACAAGATTCTCCTACTTAATATTCATCGCCATGTTGAAGTCGTTGTATTTCCCATTACCATGTTAGCGCTGTTCTTAAATACACTTCACTACATTAAAATTCAGATTGCTCCTCAATTGTCACGGCAATGATGGTGAACATTGTCAGGGATTAGCGAGCTCTCTTGATCTACAAGAGGGTTACTTAAAAGATTCTTAAAGGTTTCAAAATTGTACATGGTACACAAATCATGGCAACCACAATAAAATGTTATTAAGTCAGTAACATTCTTAAAATTAATTCCATGCTGCATTTTGAACAAGAAAAGTGAAAATTATTTGCATTGCATTGTTGTACTTAATTGATAACAGTTAATGAAGATATTATGGGCCGCCTGGATGGTAGGCAATTTGCTACACACAAGTGGCAAGGGTGTTGCATCGGCTGGCGCGAAAATAAAAATTACATTTGCTTGTATCAAAACAACGCACCCACTCTTATTTATGAATTATAAATTATTATTAACATGGTATCCGACCTTTAGTACTCTGTGACATTTTTAAGAGACGTGTAAGCATCAATGAAAGTGTCTTTAGATCATCCTTAATTTGTGTTTGAGTATTGAGAGTAACCTGCGTCCGTCCATCGCTCATGGTTAGACCCCTCTCCGTCCAACAATCGAAACAAACGAGGTGTCATTCGATACGTCTGGGTCTTCTGGTGGGGAGCTGATGATTAGTTTGCGGAACCGTCCAGAACATTCTCAGAAACTCCCAAAAACGTGGTTTTGCGTTTTTTAGCACTGCGATCTAAGGGTGGCTGTGCGAATCACGGGCTCCCGCTCTATTGACTGACACGACACCAGCTGTGATGACTGCAGAGTGTGACTCCACTGAGGTGATGAAATTACACAGGTCGCTATCGTGTATTGCTCGGATGCCGCTATTTACAGTAACCGGTTTGGTATTTGTATTAATGTAAATCGTAACTTCTGTAAACTCGCCGACCAACCTAGATAGCAACATGGATAAGAGCCGCAGTTTTTAACTGTTTTTTGACGTAAAATAAATAAATAAATAGCGAAGACATCTGCGTCACCAATTTATGTGCTCTAGGATTGCAGGTATGTACAGTATACTGCATCAGTTATGGTACTGATTAGACCGCGGATATTTATGTATAAAGTTTTTCTGGATACCATGTACTAAATAAACGTAAACTAAAACCCGTCAATTGTATAGAGCCTAAAAGAGCCTATTACAAAATTAATGCTTATTTGTGCCTACCTTTTTACTTTTAAAAAATAAAATGAGACTAATTTATCTAATTTCTCTTGTCTGTGGCTGCTTTTAACTTTTTTCTTGTCTGTCAACTGATGATATTAATTTTAAGTTACATTAATATGTAAGATAGTGAAAAATGAATATGCAGGTCAAGGATCTTGCGGGAAGTCTCCATTTCACTACTTCCTGATTTTGTGGAAAATCCTGCCTCCTCTTTTATGATACAGTGATTGAATTTCCGGGAAAGAAAAGGGATCATCACCGATAAGAGACATTCATTTTCTTTTGAGAACTTGGAGAAAGTATTAGTAATTTATAATTATACATACATATAATGAATTGTAAAAACGTGTTTTTTGTACGTTTCCTGTTTTATTTGTCTATTCTACCATTTAAAAAGCTTAACTGAGATGCTGAAAGAACATATTTTAGGCACCTAAAACACATATGTTAAAAACTAAAAATTCGTGATTAAGTTATGATTTTGATATGGTAGAGAAACATAGACAACCATGTTTACCATGTAACCATCTGGATAATGGATTCCCAACCCTTTTCTCGTATCCACCTTTACAAATGTAAATTTTTTCAGAAACAAATCAACATTTTTAATTGCACAAAAGAGTAGAGTTTCATTGATGTGAAATGTCAAAAGAGGAGAAAATTCGTAATTTATTATCAGAAATTACGTCACTTTATGCTAGAAAATAATTACTAACTTCATTAATACTTTTTATACAACGAAATCTTGGATCGTAATCACATTGATTAGTTGTCGGTTTAAATTCGGCTATTGACACCCAATCGACCCTTGGTCATTATTGACCACCGACAAATTTTTATTGATCCCCGGTGAGTTGATAAAGACCCCGTTGGGAATCCCTGAACCAACTCTTCATCCCTGATTTCAGAACATCCCAACACGTCAAACATTAATAATATGCCTGCATCCCAACATTAATTTGATGCCAGCGTCTCGACAAGGATGTCAGAAGATAGAAAGGTTTACACCCAGCGACGTCAGTTGTTAGTTCTCGTGACGTCAGAGGTTTCTAACTGATACACTAGCGCTCGCATTACGTGTAGTATGGCTCCACAACGACGATCTAAACCTGAGAAAACGTGGGAGGAGGCGGATGTGCCGCGCCTGACTCACCGTGGGATGCGAAGGAGAGGACGGGGAGGGAGTGTTTGCGCCGGCCAACTCCTCCGCGACCTCCGCCCCATTGTGAGAGCACTTAGCGCCGCGTGCTTACGTAAGTGCGGTGAGTCGCCGCGCGGGCTTCCGGCTGCCTGAGCTCCACAGGGAATCGCTGCCCCGCCGTCGCGTGCCTAAGCTGCCCTTATAGAAAGTGGAACGTATTTTTCATCAGATGTCAAACCAATTGAGCGGTCTCAGTTTGTTGCCACTACAGCCACACTGACCGGGAGGTGCGAGGGTTCGAATTCCGACGGTGTCGGAAGTTCGTCATTGGTTAGAGAGCTAGGTCGAATGCAGTTGCTGCCTGGAGGAGAATTCTAGCGGCTAATCTGATCGTTAGTTGTACGTCGTTTCTTCGATCAATACCGGCGAATCAGGAGCAATGCAGTTGTGGCTGCCTTACACACACGCACATACACCTTATAATTAAATGTACAACATTACCATACATTTCGGGGACTATCGAAGCTTAGAGTTTGTTGCTGTTGTGGTGGTGCCCGCTGGGAGATACTTAGAGTAGCTCTCCGTAGCGACGTGACGCAACAATAAATCTCTGAAACGCTCCACACCTCGCCACAGGAAGGCTTCCGGAAGCAAAATGATTACAAAATTTTAATAGACAGCCTACGATTAAATAGTTGAAGGAACCTTTTCTATACCCTGGCTTAAGGTTTATTACTGACTTTGCTACGTCCCTATCACTTATTGTCCCTCTCTCGTCCTCCCCCTTTCCCTATCTACCCTCCACCTCTCACTCCTCTCTCTTCCTCACGCACTGGTGCACACACTTTCCTGCCGAGACCCAAGTAAGAACTGCTTCTTCGAACCAAATTCGGATTATTTTTATTTAATTATTGTAATAGTAGGGCCGTCCTGGATGGCCGAGGTGGCTAAGAGTGCGTATCGACTCAGCGCTTCGGTCCGAAGGGTCGCGGGTTCCAGTCTCGCCTTGGGCATGGTTGTTTGTCCCTTGACTTTGTATGTGTTGTCGCGGAGGGCCTCGCGTTCTGCTGACCCCAGATCAGAGGAGCTCCGCAAGTATGTTTATGTCTAATGTATGGTCGTCTAATGCGTAATGCGTCCCATCAGGTAAAGGGTAACCCGCAGTAAGCTCGACAAAAGCCATGGGGGGGGGGATGTAATATTATTTGTAAAGCTGTGGGCACAATGCATCATAAGCTAAGAGAAACTTCTCTTAGCTTGTTTTCAGTTTCATGTTTCGAGCAGTTGTTTTGTCTTACCATGTTTGTCCAAGAATAATTACGTTTTTTTCTCTTTATTTAAGCCACTTCAAACCGCTTAGTATGAACCTCAGTTAAAAATAGCTTCCTTTAATGCACATTTAATTCCACAACCTTTCATTCAAATAGTTATTAGAAAAACTAAAAGTTTTTTATTTCGAGATGAGGCTAAAATTTCCTAAAGTTTTGATTGTAAATTGAGTTTTTTCATCTTTATCCACCAAGGCTTCTCAGTCTCCCGTGGATTTGATGGGTGACACCAAATTTCTTATGCTGGGTGAAGGAGGGAATCTTTTTTCTGGAACTCTAAGTTGTCGATTCCACGAAAATGATCGATTTCATCCAGGCAAGAGTCGTGAACATGCGAAGGGAGAATGACTGGTCGAGATTTTTCCTCTTTGGTGCGTAATAGTAGGGACGTTAGGGTTCCGTTTAACCCACTTCAAGAAAGTATTTTTTTCTCATTGTACTCAATATTCTCACACGCTACTAGAAAAAGCATTGTAACCGATTATAGCAACAAAGAAATGAGGCAAATGAAAAGAGATTCATGCTCCCACACACATTCTGAGATTTTCATGTTTCATCAGAAAGTTCTGGGATAAATTATCTATTTTCTTTTAAACCACATAAGGAAATATCTTGGGAATTTTTGATTGTTTGAATTTTTTTTTTTTTTGGTTGATCTGAAAGTAGAGATAAATAGGTATTAGGGGTATAATAACTGCTTCATCGACGAGATTGAAAGCTTTTAATTTCCTGAGGTTGGTTACTAAAACTTTTAATCAGAATAATTTTACTCTTTTTATGTTGTATTCTGATGTGCATATGTTGTTATTTAGTGGAGTGTTTTTGATGTTGAAATTGTCCATCAGTAGTATTTCGTGTTTCCGGGTGCGACAACTATTTGGGTTATTGTTTCAATAGTTTTCCAAAACACCCACATTGTGTCCTTGAGTAGTACAGCCAGCAACGTTGCTGCTTTCGTGCACTTTCAAAACTGATGAGACGTATTGAAGTCGAAACAAAATCTAGAAAAGATGACTGAAGTGGAAACAAGCAGCTTCGGAAATTAATGAAAACAGCAACATGACTGGTTATTCTACCCAAGCACAGAGTGTGGGAATTTTGGAAAACTATTGAAACATCTAATACCTAACAACGTCACATCGTGCGTACGCCTTTTGTACTTTGACTTTTGAAAACGCTTCGGTCATTAGCTTCTTGAATGTAGGGCATGTTTCAACCGGGATGAACTATACTAGGTGATGGGGTGATGTTCGTCTCCCACTCTCACGTGAGATTTGGCGCCGGAAATTTTCCATTTTGAAAGCGATTTACACAGTTCTTCAGCAAATTCGTTCTGTCCAAGGTAGTCTTGGAACGCGTCACATATCATATGACGTGTCGCTGTTTTGCAATGTTTGGTAATTCTTCTACCTTTAACATCTCATTCAAAAATGGATCAACCGCGGTGACTTTGCTCAATGAAAGCGAAGAAATCAAATCTTGAATATTTTTTCTTCTTTTCATATCGCAGTTAGCGATAATGCTGTCAATGGGCATATATGCTGTGTTGCATTTAAAAGAGGAATTTCGCTTTTGAAATCCGGGTCCCAATGGCCGAATGGTGAGCGAGTGGAGAGGTCGGGGTCAATTGGGGAAGTCTCGCCTCGCTGGCGCAAGCAGCGATGTGCCAGCCGGCGCTCCCAACACACTGACCCATGGCACCGGGCTGGCAAAAAGCATCGATGGTTTTAAAACATCCACATTTTCGAGTAGAAACATCGATATTATCAAGTAGAAACATGTACATTATAACATCGATATTTTGCTTTCCATATTTTTTTCAGATCGATATATTTGTTCAGAAACAACGATGTTTTCAAAAAAATCTCATGATATAAATAAAATTTCCAGAATCGTATTTTTTTCGTGGATTGCTCCCGATCAACAGCCATTAACAACTGTCGAAGTTGTCGATTCCCAGACGGCACGAAACCGCTAGCTATTCGCAACCTTTCCGGAATGTTATTACCTTTTACTTTCTCGCTATGGAGTAGAGACAAAATGATGTAACATTGCACGTAAAAACGGCGGATTTTCGACAGAAAAATCTATCCTGGTAACGAAGAAGTGGATAAATCTAGTTGCCAAATTTGGAAAAAAAAAATCTCTACTGTGGACACAATTTTTTCTCCAATATTGATATTCCTCAATCCATCTGGCTGATGTCGCGACCCCGAATTTGAAACCAATATTTTAATTTTGAGTAGTACTTTACATGAAGCCCCTGGGGCATTTTCAAAATTTTCAAACAAATGACTCCATTGTTGTTTATTAAACTTTGGTTTTGGATATTGTGAAGGACGTTTAAGAGAATGGTGAAGCTCTCATGTTTGTTAAAAACCCCTAATTTTTCGAAAATTGCAAAAGTTCAAAATTTTTTTCGGCGACTTCCTACAACTAAAATATTAAAAATAGAGATGTTTTTCCTCAATGAAATTCTGTTTTTAAAGATATATTTTGAAATAAGGTCATGTTCAATTTTTCGAAAATTTGAGTACTTTTCGCGTAATTTTGTGTGAAAATATGGGCGAGAAAGTATGTACTGATTAGCATCACTAGTTTGATTAGTTTTTTACGTGGTACTATTATTAAATTGCATCTTGAACCTTGACTACATAGAACATTGATTAGAAAATTAAGATGGCAGTAATTTTAAAGCAGAATTAAACTAATATTGACGTGTTATGTATCATGTTAGAACCAAGAAATTTTTTAAAACCTTTTTTTATAATTTTTTGCTTTTTTCGATTGAAAATGAAAAAAGGTCTGCACAGCCGTAGATAATTTCGTGACATCTGTAAATGGTGAGAGAAAAAGGATTGAATCATTACAATAATTTAGAAGTAACTTAGTTTTTTAATTAAATTGATTTAAATTGTATTGGCAAATGCATTACTTTCATTTTTCATTTGAAAGGAATGCATTAGACAATTATCCATTTGGAAAGTATGCTGTATAGGTGCATATACCATACTTTCCAAATGGAAATGAATGCATTGGCCAGTTCAGATGCATGCTTTAAATTAATTTAATTATATCAAATTAATTATATACGGTGGCGTCTTAATAATGAAAATAACCCTAAGACGATATTAATAGCACAAAGAACCTCCAAATCAGAGTGGCCTGGTGATGTCAAAACGCTTTTGTGTAAAGCATGAAGCCTAAGGTCAGATTTATATTTACATTTAACGTACTCCTGGTTCTGAGCGAGAAATTGCCGGGAACCGTTTACTTTTCTAATTGTGATATAAGGCTCTGCTGTAAGTCATGTCAGAACATTCTTCTCGGTGTTTTTTCCAGTTCAAGATAGTTATAATTTTACGCTTCAAAGACGTGTATTGCGAATTTAGACACGTGAAGTTAGTAGCGAGCTCCTCGGATTTGGGGTCAATGCAACGAGAGGTCATTTCGTGACTCTACACAAATGAAAGATAACAGAAAAAATGTCATTCTCTGGTCCAAAATTTGAACATGCAACCCGAACTGACGAGTTGAATAAAAACTCCATTACATACTACAATTATTATAAAATTGCGATTTTATCATCGAGTAATATTTTCGTATCTTAACAGAATTTTGCGAATCAAAAACATTGGTTAATGTTAAGTTATTAGAAGTTTGTTTTTAGCCAAAACACAAAAACTGTTCACATAGAAATTAAAATTAATGTATTTAGCCCTATTTTCTTATGCGTAAGAAATATTCGAAAAACGTTGATTTTTCGGAACATCACTTCAACAAATTGGTATTTTTGTCTTCTATGTCGATTCATGTGTTAAAACGTTTGCACGTGTATCTCATCTCATTTTACTCTCTTCTAACCATGTCATCTCATTTTACCCTTTTACACCATATCTTATGTCTTATACCATAACTTACTACTCCAAATTCGAATCGCTAATCTAGCGTGGTCCCTTGGATCCACAAAAGCTACCGCGTGTACGTCTCAGAATATTCTACGTACTGAAAGCACTGGCATGAGAGGTTTCAGTGACACACCAAACATCTTAGAGGTCTTGAAAATCTGTAATAGAGCGATTCAACTAATGGTATTTATTTGTTTACGTCAAAATCAGTACTAAGTGTGGGTTACGTTTATGGGGGAAGGGAAAACAATGTTTATTGTACAGAAGCAAAACAAGAGACCGATTCTGCATTAACTTGCTGTGCGGATTAACAAAATCTGAATGAAAAGTCTCAATCGAGATGGAGTATTCAGTTTTTCGACCGTAATAAAATCATCTTTATCCCTAAAAAACCTGTAGGGATTATTTATTTATATTTCCCTTCAATGCAGTGAATGTTGGGTTCATCACGTCTTAATGTACAATTCAACCCATGGTTTAAACTGATGTAGTGGAAATTGTAAAATGTTCACACAACCTAATCACATCCAGAGCCTGTCATAGTAAAACTTTTTTTTTTATTTGAGAGGTCTTGAATGTTCGTGATATACGAAATAAGAATACTTTAAGATACTGTATCTAGTATGTCATATGGATATTAGTGAAAACAAAATACCTCAAATACCTTATGTTTATACGATGACATAACATTGATATGTGTAAGGAGAGTTAAGGATATAATAATCTGTCCACTACAATATAAAACCTACGATCTCTCACCAAATTATTTCTGATAAGAACGATAAGATAGGGGATTATTGCTTTGATACATTGTGTTTATATAATAATCTTGGGATGAACTGGCTGATGAATTATTTGAGTTATCTTTCGCGACGAATACTCTTGGTTGTGTATTGCTATTTTCATTCAAGTTATTAATAAAACTGAATAGTTATTTATTTCTTATTTTATATTTTGTGAAATGGAATGCTATATCAATGAACTTGAAATAAAATTATAATTGTAAACGTATCTGATTTCCAAGTGCATTTTGAAAGGCCAGAATACTTCTAATGTTAATGAAGATTGTGTCCAAACCTCTGGTGGATACGAAATAGATAGGTCGAAGAGGAAATAACTCCGATATTATATTATATGCATCTGAACATTCATTGGACACAAATAACTACATGTATACGTCACAAAATTAAAATCTTCTCTGAAAGAGTACAAAAAATTTCGTGAGGACTCGCACCAATTCTGGAACCCGTATAGCTCGAGACTCCATTGAAAGGCACGTGATTTAATCTATTATCTGCGTTTAGTTTTAAGGGATTTGGAAAAACTCGTTTAATTTTATGTAATATTGTACCAAAAGTGTGGAAGAATCTCAGATTCATCACCAATAACAACAAAGTATACAAAGTATTTGTGCGTGTGCAATGATAATAAAATGTGTATAATTATTGTTTGCATGAAAGTTCATAAAAGATTATTCAGTCTGGATTTGAACACTTAATTTTGTATATTATTAAGGTTGAATAGTTCGCGGGTTTAAAGACTGTGAATCATCAAAACTTTCAATGAGATGTGCGTGTATCACAAAACTATTTTTGATGTCATGTTCTCCAGTTGAAAGTTTCAAGCAGATCGACTCCAAACTGACTGATGGCGAGCATGCTTTCTGGATCCATCATCGATTGAAAACCGTTATCCCATAGACTTGTTCAGACGGTTCAAGGAGGAGAACTTGATGACAGGTCAGCGATATGAAGAAAATTATTTAGTAACCATGAATTAAATGCACGAGTGTAGAAAGGCAACGAGTTTTGATTCCGGGGGCGTCAACAACTTAGGTAATTTGCTCCTACGTGTAGTGCATGTTATATCCTGGGAGATGGCTGCCCCCTCTGAAACGTGAGATTCGGCACCATCCTATTTGTCGACTTGGGGGAGGTTTCCCCCTCCATATATTTCCCTAGCCTGTACAAGTTTTGAGCTCCCAACTAGTCTCCTGACAGGTTTGGTAGTATAGTACATAAATAGGATGATTGAAAACATGGTTTGGGGAATATCTTGAAAAGTGCGCATCGGATCAATAAAAATGGGTAATGAAAGATGTTCGTATCGACAGGGCCCAACCAATGAGACCAATCTCGACGCCCCACCCCTAATCTCCGAATAATAATAAAAAAATAGGAACCCTCCTTGGGATTAGGATTCTCAGAAGAAAAAACCGTAACTTTTGTATCTAACATTTCTTCCGTTTCCGGACAGATGGCGCTGTAATCGACGAAAAACAAAAGTTAAGAATGGGCTGTGTGCACGTAGATGCACTCTGCAGCTCATCGCTGCAGAGTGCATCTACGGGTAGAGAGAGTTCCTACTCTCCGATTAAAATGTAGGATGAATTGACTTTTAATCTGCCGGGATGCGGTTATCGAATCGGGAGCTTCGTTACAACTTATTTTTACACCGGATTGGGTAATCGCGTCCCAACTAATCGAAAATTCGCCCTAACGTTTTAATCGGAAGTTTACATACCAAATAGTATCACAACCTATACCGAAGCCGCCATTTAATATTCTTTCAACCAAAAACCTCGCTAAGCAACATTCAAGAGTTGAGGAGAAATAACAATTAAAGGCATTGTGAAGATTATCGAGTGTATTAATATTGACTTTGGGAGGATTGATGATTCTTAATATTCCCCTGACGACAGGATATAAAATGGCGGAATGGGCGGCGCAAAGGAATGCGCTACTCTGTGTATCCAGGGCCCTAGCAGAGAATGCCGCGAGGCGCGCCCTTCCGGCCGCCGCGGCCCCACTTTCTGTAGGGGGCGGTGCCAGCCGCACATCCGGCTGCCGTCGGCTCTGCCACCCCGTGGCCCCGCGCCATCGGGGCTGCCGCTCGCGCTGCGGAGCGCGTAGCCTCATTCACAATGCACAACGCTCTCAAACGTACCGTAGCATTAAAATTTACACGTAAAAACAAGCATTCACAATGACGAACGGAAGCTGGAACGTAAGTTTCGCCTGAAACAATCAGAATTCAACGTACTGAAACTTGTTCGATTCGTTTCTAGTACAGTGGAAAGATCTTTCCACCATAATTTCTAGCTTTTTCTTCGACATTTCTCTCAATTTGTGTTTTGATTCGTTTCTTGTATCTACCCATAGCTTTTCGAACTCTGACGCTCGAACTAGCGAATAATGTTTTTCCGGGAGGTCACGAAAAGGGAGAATATTCACCCTCCAAAAATTTCCCAGGCGTGAGTACCATAAGTATCGCGGCGCGCCTCAGAGGATCTATCTATGATTGCAGCAGCGACGGCGACTAAGACTGTAGCAGCGGCGGCGACTAAGAGGATCTATCTATGGGAGGATCTATCTATGGCCTCAGAGTATCTATCTATGATTGCAGCAGCGACGGCGACTAAGACTGTAGCAGCAGCTACGACAGTAGCAGCGGCGGCGACTAGACTGAGCTCTCTATGATTGCAGCAGCGACGGTGACTAGACTGAGTTTTGAATGCGATTGTAACTTGATAGCATAGGAGTTTGTTTTAACTTGGTAGTTAAAAGTTAGCTTGAGAAGAGTATCTTCGAAAGTGATGTAATTAAGAAGTAGAGTGCACGCAAATTCTTCGCATTAACATTCACAATATTTGAGAGAGCAAGTGAAGTGATTGGTTGACTCGAAATAATTTCAAATTTGTGAAATTCGCGCAGAAGGACATTAACTAAATCCAGCATCTCATATTGCACGCTGCGACCACACACGCCCATAGTGTGGAGTTACGCCGAACATTTAAAGCATAACTTCAGCAACATTAATTATTCGAGGCTTGAAGCGTGAACAAACTTGTACGAGGCGCGGCAGAAGAAGGACAACCGAGGAAGAGCGAAGCGTAGGTGAAAAGATTTGGACTGGAAAAGAATCGTACGAGTCTGGAGAACGGGAGAAGGGTGTGGAAGTTGGAGGCGTGGCGGAGTCCAGAGCTCGAGGGGAGGAAACTGGTAACATCGTGGGGCAGCGAGCGACGACGGGTTGCAACGCGAGGCTGCGAGCGGCAGCAAATCCCCATGGTTACCTACAGGCGAGCGATGCGGAGCTGTTTAGGAAAAATAACTGGCAACTTTTATGCGAGCGCGCCGCGGCGATCAGTTGGGGAAAGAGAATAGCCGTAAAATATACGATAAATTGTGTTAAAAGTGGGTTAAAAGTCCAGAATAGGTGCAAGAAGAATTCCGAACGATGTGAGTGGCAGTTTCAAGTTCATTTACTGCGCGTGTTATTGAATTAATTCAAAGAGGCCATACCTTGTACAATTTTACTTAATAAATTCATGATTTTCACATGTTGAACAGTTGATGTTATCTGGAAAAGTCAGTTAATTGTATTGTGTTAAAAGTAATTGCTTTCTGTGATATGTAAAGGGGTCAGATTTAAGTAACGTGTATGTTACGTTTTATTGTTTGTTTGTTTTTCTCTTTAAAGTTCACAGAGTTATAGTTAGTGCGAAGCCCAAGGCTAGCACCTTTGAACAGGATACCCTAAAACAAGTGTAAAATTGATTTTAAAAGCCGTGCACGGAAAAACTAGAGAGTAGAAAGAGTAAAATAATGTGGTAGATAAAATTCAGAAAGAGGAATGAGCAAGTTGTACATTGTAATTGGTGAAAGTGTGTTCAGGCAGTCGAGGTGACGCCAGTTATTTTTCTTTTGCCTTCTTTTAGTGACCAATTACTTAAAGCGCATTATCCTGTTATGTAATTGTGTCACTGAAATTTTTTCATTGAATATACTATGCTCATTTTAGTCGTATTTTGTCTGATTCATTGTGTCAAGGGTTCAGACCTTTCTCATACCCAAAAGATCCTGGTTCCTGAGAATTTTAAGCTCGCTTCACGAGCATTCATACTATCACGCCCACACCGCGTGGGAAGGTAGTAGGTGGGTGTGTTAGAATATATATATGCGAATGGCTGTTGTAGTAGTGCTCGCATTTCCTTCATCGTATAAACAAGGATTCTCTTGTACGAAATTCACGAGTAATTCGCCGAACATAATTAGTTTATTACCCATGTCGAGTTAAAATCACAATAAACATTGCCCAAATTCTTACTTTGAATTCAATACACGCATCAAAAGTGTTCGCAAACTAGTTTTCTACATTACAAAAACAAAATGACATAACCACAAACTACCTCAACACAATCTGTAATCGATCTGCCACGCTGCTCTGCGATTGGTGTTCGGTAGAATTCCGACGTGAACTAAACGTAAAAGCTTGGAGCTTGTGAACTCTTTAAGTTTACGGACTTACGTCTACGGTTACGTCAAGGTACTGTGAACGATCTCGCTTAGCAACTCATTTGTAGGTTTTGCGGCTACGTTATGTTTATGTTTAAGTATGCATTGTGAATGAGGCCTAACATATGAGGGCTCAGGCGTACGCGGCCTGAAACATTTCCGTTTTAACATTTTTATTTACATAAGATACACTTTTCTATTGTGAATAAAACACACTACACGAAGAATGACGCTTTAACTTCAACTAATGACCTGCAGCAGCTAAAATGCTGATGGACAAAACCACAAAATGGTTTTCTAAAATACTATCGTAAACAATGCAATAAATTAAATATTTTAACAAAAACAATCTTCACGAATATTGCAAAAACACAGTACAAAAGTTCAAACATGGGCGGAGGCTGCATAGTTTCCAGTCAATTTATGCATGCATTGGAAATTAGTAATATAGATTATATAATTAATAAATACAATTGTCTTTATGTTTAACCATTTAAATGGTTGACAGCTTGGAGAGCCTCTTCCACTATTGGATATCAATTTCAATCAGTCAATCAATGACGCCTTATTTTCCGTGGCGAGGCTCAGGCCATGAGGTCTGCTCTTCCGCTTCTCTCCTTTCACCGTCTGGCAGAGAACGGGGTTTCACTCGGGCGATAAAACCGACGTTTTGAATTTTACTCAGAAGCTTCATTTAGGCTTCAGCGTATTTTACATGCAGTAAATTTACATCATGGAACAGCTGGTTGTGCTTCCCCTTCGACGGAATGCTAAACAACTATATAAGAAGCTAAAGAACACGTTTTTTATTTGAACAAAGTTCTCAGGGTAAATTGATTTACATCCAGCGAAAAAAGGGTTTTTTACACTTCAATTACGATTTTCAGCATAAAGAATTTGTGTCCCCTGGGGCAGATTTGCCTATCTTATTCCGCTATCCTCTTTCTTCCTAACTTTGTTTTAATCTTAATTTTGAACTGTATTGCTTTAGAGACCTAGCAACGATAAATCTAAGGGTGTAATTACGCTCAATATTACATGATAATCCACCTCTTTAAGTGGCGTAGTTAAGGAAAGTGGATCACAATTTCGTTCGCTTTCTTTGCAATCGATGAAAATGGATTGGCCAGTATCGTACGTCACTCTTTCACTTTAAGCATTTTTTCTTTCGACTTCAATATCGTTGCAGAATAATGCAACACCACAATTTTGCATATACTCTATAATAAAATTTCAAAATAATATTTGTTTTTGATGCTATCGTAGTTGTTTATATAGTTGCCGTCTGCGTTAGGACCAATCTAGTCTCATTATAAAGATATTTAATACAGATTTCATTAACCTGGCTTTTCTTTGAATGTTTCAGAACAGTTCAAAGAACGAGAGAGAGAGAGAGAGAGAGAGAGAGAGAGAGAGGGTGGAGAAAAAAGACTTGTATCCAAATTAGGAAACAAACTCGCCACTCTCATAATGTAATATATTATGCTTATAGGCAGACTCGATGTTACTCATTATCTGGAGTAGTTGTAAGAAGGTTTCGTGCTTTCTCTCCCTATTTCGTAAGAAGATAAAGTATTGTGATCGTGCGCCGGAAAACGACGAGTTTTATACAGAAAAAAAAACTTTTGTTTTCCAGGCTCTATTAACGAAATATTGGATAAATCTTCTTCCTGTAAGTAGTAAATTACTTTCTCTAACATGCTGTGTAGTCAGAATCCATGTTTTGTGAATCTTTGATACCGAAAAATCGATTGACATTAAAACGTCTCTCTGTCCGTCTATGGGCAGCGGTAGGGCCTACACCGTTCAGACGATTCTCTCCAAAATTGACATTCCCCGATCGAGCCCCTGCGAGTTTCAAACGGATATTTTTATTTTTTGGGTTACATAAAACCTAAATTACATTTTCAAAATGTTCTAAAAAATAGCTCAATGTTTTCGATAGCGTAAATGACGCTTAAAAGAATGGCGCATGTGTAATTATCCGAAATGATGCAATAGGCATGCATTAGGACAAAATACTTGCATTATATGAAGGAGCGAATGACAAACTTATTCTATTAATATTTATGTAATTTTCTTCACTTAAGGTAGGGCCCCCTACAGGTGCTACATGTTGGAGTCAGTTGGGGAACGATGAAAATGCAGATTATTCAGCATTGGGAAATACCGCAGTTCGACTCAGAAGAGCACTAGCAGCGCTAAGAACCCTTCAAATGTTCTTGGAAGCTGAACTGACGAAACAAGCAGCTTTTTGACGCATGAAATGCAGCTAGTGAACAGAGTTATTTTCATTATTTAATCATGTTTGCTCAGTTCTGAAACCTTTGTTCCTGTTATTATAAACTTTATTCTGTGATTGGGCTTTTGCATCAGCTCATACGTCTCATTTTCGAATTAAATATTTGGATGTTTTTCTTGTGAGTGTGTTCAGTACAGAGTCTAACTATACCATCATTCTCAGGTTGTATATACTTCTATTTGCTTTCTGTAAGGCCGGAATTCGCGTCATCTCGGCATGGCTGGCAATTATAAATGAATCTCATTTCTCTTTTCCCTGTCCTTGAGAAATGCTCTGTTGAAGTATGCAGAGTCAAACTCACTATTCGCTAGAGTACAATGCGGGAAAATGTATTCGGGATTTCTTGTTACATAGTTGAAATATTTCGCAGGATACTATACATACAATTAAAATCAGTTGTGCTTAAACCACATTTTTTTATTGTTTTTATTCATTAATGTACCTATCTTTACAATAATTTTTGTAAATAAGAACTACCATAAGCAATGTTATTTATATAAAAATAATTACTAACCTTAACAGTGACAGCTACTCATCCAACGGGACGGTAATTAAAAGCAAGTAGAATTTCATTATATGTTTACTGAACACCTAGAAATTATGCCAGTGAAGAAATAAATGAACCTCCTTTGGCCTAAAATCCCAATGTCTCAACGGGAGAAGGGGATAAAAAATAAGTTCTTTGAACTATAGAATTTAAGCATCGTATACATTTCGTTTGCGTATTTGTATGTTCAAAGATATGAATGTATCAGCGTAAGTTTTAATACTCTCATGAAAGTGAGCCACATACCTACACAACTTTCGACACAGAATCTCGACAATTACTATCTAACGGACCAGGAAGTGGTTCACATGTTATGTATTCAAACTCTTTGAATTTACACTTGAAGTAAAACTTCCACAGTTCCATATACATAGTGAGAATGAGAGATAAAAAGAAACACAAACTCTTCCTCAATTTTCGCCACATGGAGCAAATACGTCTTCGGTGTTACAGGTATTTTGCTCGCCAGTGACAAAATGTTAATAAGAAAAATAATCAAGAAACAAGTCAGTAAATACTTATTTCTGGTGCATATTTTTTAATATGAACATTCAAAAATACAAAAGTAAGTGCTATGTAAACAGCATCTCATTCCCAATTATAATCTAAAAAGAGAATATGTTGCTCCTTTGAACAAGATTATCTAACGATCACTAACAAAAAGAATGTTGAAAAATCGAACGCATAAAAAAGGAAATGATTAACATACTTTAAATTTTAATATTTAATAAGTGTGGAAAAGTATGTAATGAGAGGTTGTAATGAAACAGTTAACGCCATTATTTGCTTTTCTAATCTTCCCGTTAAGATTTAGTTTGGATCGGCGTTCAGTTAATGCTTACCCTCTGGCCTTGCACTGACATGAGAATGTAAGTTTTGGGGCGCATCCAGTTGGCTCTAGAGTCTGGCTCCGCGCCGCGTTCCGTCAACATTCGCTCCTCTTCAGCGTCAGCACGGAAGCGAAAGAATTCAGCAGAATACGAAGCATCTCGGAATTTATACTTTCTCGCCCTTACAAAATCACTTCGTAAGAAGAGAAAGTTATGTAATCGTGCGCGGTAAAACGGCGAAATTTCGGCAGAAAAACTCTTGTTACCGGACCCTGGCAAAGAAAAAGTGGATGAATCCTGTTGCTAAATATAGAAAAAAAAACCTCTAACATGTGGTGTAACCAGAATCCATGTTTTTTGGGTATTTAATACCGAAAAATTGACGACGAAAATTGGTTGACGGCTTTGTCTGCCCTAAACCCAACGCTAGCGCCTAAATCATTCAGCCAATTTTCTTCAGAATTGATATTCCCCAATCGATCTGGCTGATGTCGCGGCCCCTTGAATTGGAAACGATATTTTAATTTTGGGGGGTACTTTACATGGAGCCTCTGGGACATTTTCAAAATATACAAAAAAAAGTGGTACCATTTTCAAAATTAAATTTTGTTGTCGGATATCGTAAAGAATGCTAGGGAATTGTGCAGGACTCATGTTCGTTGAAATCCCAAATGTTTTGAAAATTGCAAAAGTGCAAGGGATGCTTAAAAGTCTAGCGCGGGTTTAATTTTCGTTGAACTATCTGAATTTTCAAAAATTGCAAAAATACCAACAATTGCAAGATAGCATGTGCTATTGTAGCACCACTAGTTTAAATATTTAATTTTATTTTTCGCAACATTAACAATATGATCATAAGCAACTGACAGGGCTAATGTACTGATACAAACTTCATTTCTTTTTTTAATTTGTTGCGTCTACAACTTGACGCAACGCGTCTCAAGCCCCTTAAGGAGCGTTGAGCGCTTTGCACTGGGGTAATCCTCCTTTAATGTGCTTGGATGAATTTTTGAGTAATCCTCCGTTAATTACTATATTTGTCAAGTCTCGTCACGTCGCAGTCAGTGCCTTTTATCCCTTCGGCCAGGGGCTCGATGCCGTTAGATCCCGGGGTTCCTGGCCGGTCACCCAACCACGAACCCGCGAGTCTCGAATTCGCTTAACCTTCGTGACTTCACGGAGCGTAGTAAACGAATTCGGCTAGCGCCGCCGCCGAATAACTTCAGATTAACATGTTCTAAATTTAAGAAGGCCCTTTTCTTCGACCTCCGATCCAGCCATTAAACAACTAGACAAATAGGAGGAGCTGCATAATGTTATTCACTTTGTGCAAAAAGAAAATAGTGCAGCCGCCATTCACTGAATAATGAACCGAGTTTTCGGTTTTTTCATTGTTTGATTAATGAATCGAGGCACGTCCACTGCTAAGGTCATTAGTCCTGGAAGTGTAGGGCCTTTTTTAACTCGTGAGGTGGCGGTGAACTTCCTAGCTGGATCGTGAGATCCGACGCTGACCTAGTATCAGACAACGGGTATTTCCCTACCAGATATCTCCCGCCAGAGGGGCACCGCCCCACCCAGGGCAAGCTCTAAACTCCCGACCGATCTCTCGCCATGTGTGATAGTGTAGTGTATGTAAGTGTGTGTAGGGGTAAGGCTAGAACAAGGAAGAGGAAGTAAAGATCACGCGCGATCCGTGGCCCGTTTGGTAGGGTACTGCTCCGGAATTCGCCTGATACTGATCGGAGAAACTACGGAAAACTATCGATGAGAGCAGCCGATCAGAACAGCAGTCCACTAATATTCTCCTCCAGACAGCGACTGAATTCGACCTAGCTATCTAGCTACAATGGAAAATCTTGCCACTGTCGGGACTCGAACTTCGGATCTCCCGGTCAGAGGCACTGTAGTGACATCACTCCATACCCTGTGTGATCTCTCTAATACGGTGTAAACTTCAAAACCAAAGAAGCGACTTCTTTGCCAGAGCATGCTGACTTCTATTGATGTCATTTATGGCAACGCACGTGCGACAGTAGCCAAAGAACTCCTGAGATAGATGGGACGAACTTGATCATTCGGGGTATACCCCTACTTAATGCCAAGAGATTTTCATCTCTTCCTCGGTATTGAAAAATTGGGCAAGAAACTAAATCTTTCCAACTAATGAGGAGCTTCAAAGCAAAGTTCGGGCCATCCTACATCATTGGCTGCAACGCTGACCGAGTAAGGGATAGAAAAGCTCGTCAATAGATTTCACAAATGCCTTAATCTTCACGGCGATAATGTAGTAATGATTGTGTATAACTTTTGTAATAAATTCACTTTGTTCTTTAGTACTATTTTTTTATTAGAGTTCAACAGAGATTGTTTTTAATTACATCAGTATACTGTTTTAACATTTGGTTCGTTTCCCTTTACAGCAAAGTCTGGGTATCTAAGACATTAAACTAACATAAATTATGACTTTTGTCTTCATTTTTTTAATGTTTGGAAGTAGATTCAAAATAGAAAAAGTATAAGAAACGTATTACTTACTTTTCGACCAAATTTCCCACCTTGCGGCATGTCGGCCTGCCATAAAGGCGCCTGCTAACGTGATAATACCTCTCGAATCCTTGTCTTCGAGAATAAATGCAGCCTCAAAACTGCTTTGTTTTCAAACATTTGTCACAAGGAACATAGAACAAATACATCGAATGCATATAAAAATAATGAATCAACATTATATCAGATATCGTTATCGATGATGGTGATGGTGATGGTGATGATGATGATGATGATGGTGAACAAGCTTTACTGATCACGAGTATTTGTGGCTCTGCAAAGAAACGTAAGCAATTAAACTGTATTTTATTTTTCTGAAAACTTACTCTTTAATGTT
The DNA here is from genome assembly GCA_964035755.1 of Teleogryllus oceanicus. NCBI lineage: Eukaryota > Metazoa > Arthropoda > Insecta > Orthoptera > Gryllidae > Teleogryllus > Teleogryllus oceanicus. The sequence continues at coordinate 133,389,839 of CAXIVR010000005.1, read as the reverse complement.
TATATACACAAACGACGCATCTACTTCACACTCCAGAATAGAGTACCTTCGGTGTAAACGAATAAGTAAATATAGCAAGGCTTCTAAATTGACCCATTAGCTGAATCTGCAAGCAGTACACAAATCGTGCTGCTGTTTGCGGAGAAAATACAGAAACCCAATGTGGTCAACCCTGATGTGAAGAGCAAGCGTGAAATCTATCCAACGATGATTTTCAACCTGTTCTTTAGCTTTGAAATCAATGTAACGTTAACTAAAGGTTTGTTTACGAAGAGAAAACTTAGTGGCAGAACAGGATAAATTTAATAAATAATGTAATAATATAATTTTATATGAATTACTAGTTTCCAATGCGCGTAGAAACTGAAAGAAAATTGTAAACCCCCTGGCTGTTTGTCTGTAATTGACAATTGTATAAAATTAACTATCGTTCTTATATTATGATAGAGCGTTTTTGTAGGAAGTAAATGTGTATCTAGGCGTCCACCCGTGACGCAAGTGAGGGAAGTCACGGATTATAATAGTATCGCCGGGAGAATTGGAACCAGATCACGGACATTAGGCGAGGACTTTATTCAGAAGCAAGATTTTGCTGCTCGACGGAGAATCTACGGGGCGCCATCGAAAGAAGTGAAGAGCGCGCAAAGACCCACGAATGAATAAGGTTTTATAAACTAAAGTAATATAGAGAAATCTGGTCATGAGCAAAGATCAATTCATTTTGATTATCAATGTAATAATTGTTTAACTTGCAACAGAATCAAGTTGATATTATAATAAATTATAATTTGTTAAGTTGAAAGAAAGCTGATTATCACTGTTCGTTACGTGCAATCAATCATTTTAAAAAGATTTCCAGATTCCTCGCCACTCCGTATGGATGGCAGATTGAATAATTGGTTACAGAGTAAGTAGCAACAATTATGAACTTCGAACCCCAATTAACTGAGCTAGCACAACATAATTTTGGAAGGAAAGATATTTAAATTACGTAGGAATCATATTTTTCAAGTGTAACCTTTTCCTGGAGCCCAAATTACATTTATCAGTAATAATTATGTTTCAAAATGTCCCTCCAAGTGGGGCTTGCTTTTAAATAGAAAGACGGGGCTTGTTTCAAATTGGCACCAGTCAACGTCGGGCATGTTTCAACCTGTTCAGAGCCTATAGAATATGAACTGTATGTGAAATTAAACTAATTATTTGATACTCTAAGTAACTGAATTACACAAGTATTCCATTCTGCTCGGTAATAACGTTAAATAAGAATGGTTTGTATTGACAAAGGTGTATAGTTCTCTATTACAAGAAGACGTATAGAACAAGTGACGGAAGAAAACAGGATCTTGAAGAAAAATATATATTACAGGCTCAATAGGGAATTGGAAAAATAAGGAAGAAGGTGGGGTTTAACAAGCGAGAGTTCTCGCACGGGTACGCTAGTTTTTATATAAATGTACCGTGATAAAGTTATACCATAAAGTTATTAACGATTTTTAAAGGAATTGGTAAAAGAGCCAACTAGAGTGGATAGTAACAATCATACAATTATTGATCTAGTATTCTCTAATGTAAATACAAATATATTTTTCGCTTTATTTCACAAAAAATTACGAATAAACTACTCATACTTTCGAAAAATTGCACATGATCTTATTTTAAAATGTCTTTGAGCAACAGATTTTATTAAGAAAACTAGAGGTGCTACAGAATGGCACAGGCTTTCTTGTAGTAAAGTTTTCTAATTTCCTTTTTGTGGACTGGTACTGTACAGTCTGCCCCACATTCTTGCCTGCTACTATCTATTGCCGCCCAAATTACATTGTTTTGAAATTTTCTCAGCTTTTCGGTTTTCAAGAAGTAGAACCCAAATATGAACTTAAGAATATTAAAGAAGACTAAAACCTCAGCCTAAATAGCAATTTTCATTGAAAAATTTGGAGCCGTTTTTAAGAAAATGGCGTTAAGAGTTACTACAAATGCGAAATTTGAAGTTCTTTCTCACAGGAATCTATTGAGTTTTCGAAAAACTTCATTTAAACTCATTTGAAGCACTTTTTCTCAGAAATGTAATGTATACAAATCCATTGAAAAGTGTGTATTAGCGGCGCGAGAGATGTTTTTTAAAAAATTACATTTATGTATTTTTTATAAAAACAAAAGAGTACACCAAAATGAACGTTTCGTCATATTAAAGTGTCATTACCACTATCCCTGCAGAATTTGAAGGAAAAATTTGGAGCCATTTTTGAGAAAATGGCGTAGGAACGTTTCTGAAAATGCGGAATTTTAAGCTCATTTCAACAGAAAAATGTTGAATCTTCGATAAACGTTATACGACATTATTTAAAGCACATATACTCATAATTACAATAACGTGAAGAAATCGCCTCTAATACAAACATTGCCGACGTGAGAGACAAGTGAAATTTTTTTTGTATTTTTTAAACAAAAGAATAGACCCCTATGTGGCAATTGCGTTTATGTCATCCTATAGGATTTGTTTGGTACTATACCTACCAAGGATTTAAAGAAATAATTTGGAGCCATTTTTGAGAAAATCTTTTTGTAATTTTTTAAAAATGCAAATATTGCACGCACTATTGCACAACTACTAAAATTTTCAAAAATAGTACATGACCTTTATAAAAGAAATATTTATAGACAACAAATTTCATTTGAAGGAAAATTGTCTTCAATTTTGGGAACCAAAAAAATTAAATTTTGCAATTTGAAAATTCAAAACCCCTTTAATATTTTGTCTTATCTTACAAGAAATTTAGAGCAAACATTTGGTTTTTTAAAATTTTGTAAATGAGCTTCAGGTAAAGTACCAAAAAATTTAAAAAATTTTCAAAATCTAAAAGCTTCAACTAGAGCCAGATGGACATGGTTTCTTCAATTTGAAAAAAATCCTACGCATGGTTTCGGCGTAGCAGTGTTCACTTCAGGTAAAGTACCAAGCAGGGACGGACGGAGGCAGGGACGGACGGAGGCAGGGACGACGTTTTGCTTCGTTTTGGTTTTTGGCATGAAGGACCCATATAACTGGGATTCTGACTGCACCACGTGTTAGAGGATTTTGTTCTCTTAATTTAGCAACTTTGTTTTCACGGCCCGACAATGAACTTTTTGTCAAAAATCAGTTGTTTTTCGTTGTTTTTTGCGCAGCATTAATAACATTCTCTATATTACGCACACGAGAAGGTAAAAATCTCAATAAAAGGACGAGTTTAACAAAATCAGTCCAGAAATATCAGTTTTGAAGGAAATCGGTTGAATGGTTTTTAGAGTTAACCACACAGTGATACAGACGGCGTTTTGCAGTCAGTCGATTTTTCGGAATTGATATCCACAAAACATGGATTCCAATTACGCAGCGTGTTAGATGAAGTAATTTACCATGTCCAGGTACACTATTTATCCACTTTTTTGTTGACAGGGCCCGCAAAAAGTTTTTCTTTCGAAAATTCGCCGTTTTACGGCTTAAGATTACAATATTTTCTCTTCTTACGAAGTAAGGCGAAAACAAAAATTAAACATTTTCTGAGATTCCAGATGTCAATGTTTTTTTATTTATTTGAATTTTAAGTTAATTTTACTTTTGAATCTCAATATTTCGATTGAAAGTATAGTAATATTTTCGACATACCATTTGTCTCATGGAATCGTGGTTTGTGATAGTGATATGAATTGCATTGGTCTGATTTATCAGTTTGTCTGCTGCAAATCGTGCCGCTTCTTGTGTATTCTTTGATTGGTGCAAATTGATTTGCCCTCTTACTATAGGAATTCCTTTCTTCCCAGAACAGTGTCAGGGGAGGGGCAGTTTGTTGAATGAGTTGACACAGATACGCCAACTCCTAATGGAGCGTCTTCACAAATTAGTCGGAGTTATTTGTAATCGGTTCACTTCCTCAGAAATGTGTTCATTGAGAGGTACTGGGATGGCAAGTTTCCTATACATCACGTCCAATTGGTAAAAATAATCTAGCTCAATTGCCAATACTGGTATTAGCCAATCTACTACCAGTGCAGTTGGAGTTCATATCTACATTATGGTATTCTAGCCCATAGAGTTTTTCCATTCAATGGCTTCTTCATCCACTTCTTTAAATAACGTGAAAGGTACACCTCGCTTGTCTTAGTTATAAGTTATTAACAATAATAATATTAATAATTATAATACATATTAATAAGGTATAATTATGTATAATAATAATTATTATTATTATTCCCTAAATTTACGTCTAAAGATGTAAAGTGGTTAAATATAAAATCTACCCCATGTGGCAATCAGCTTCCCAAGGAACTTATCTAACGACTGTGGCTGCCCCTACAATATTTGCGCAAAATGTGAACGGTTACCAATAACGCAATTTCTTGTACCTCCCAGTCTTTTGAATATCCTGGAAATTTAGACCAATTCTTTTATAAATATTGCGGAAAAATCCCAAAGCTCCATATTTTCCGTACGGCCTATGCTTTCCGCACCCCCGCATTCCGGATTTTCAAACTCTAGTATTTAATACTATTCTCCGTACCAACTTTGTTACCACGTACTGATCACAAGGAACAGCAAATATACTAGAAGACACAATTATTGCTCTAAATTCAAAATACCAGTATCCGTTTGATTACTCGTGTTGCATGATCAGTTCTTGATACAGTATTGTACACAGCCTAATTAAAGGGTCGGGTTTTGGTGAGTGTTCGTATTACTTGGAATTTAGGAGTTAAAATTCTGCCCTTGAAAGTAAATGCAGACCATATTGTGTCTTTACCGAATTGGCCAAGATGAATCGATATGTTTAATTGTTTCTATCTGTTCTTGACAAATATCGTTATTGTTATTGCCTAAAGACGGTGAAAAGGAAGATGTGAAAAAGAATACTACCGCCAACCTATGTCCGCTGGAACTAAATAAAAAGAGTGCAGAAGAGCAGGTCATGTCTTTGCACTTGAGACATGACGTCAATAAAAACATCAATGATAATTTTTTTTAAATCGTGTCAAAATACATGGCCCCAAAACCATTCATGTTTTAAAACATCGATTTTTTATCAACCGGTGAAGTAATATTATCTATTATTAATGTTGGCACCGGGAGATAAAATCTGACAGTGGCCGTATTTATGTATAATTAAGATTTACATAACAAACTCAAAGATAATAATAAATAATAAAACGAGTTATGATATTAATTTTTCAAAAAGGAGATACTACATTTTATGGACTCGACTAACGTTTCGGTCACTTTGGTGCCAAAAAGTTTCAATTTACCGATGTCATAATTAAGTTCTTATTGTTATCATACTTTAATAATTCAAAAATAAAGCATTGAAAACATAACAACATCGAGCACTGGTGTTAAAAAAGCAATGACTTGAATGAATCAATGTTTAAAAATCGATATTTTTCAAAAACATGGATATTTTGAAAACATGGACATCGATGTCGCCTTCCTACTTTCCACATCTCCAGAACAAAACCCGATCGGCAGCTACCTGGTTCCGTCCTCCGGGCGCTGGCATCGCTTTGCATCGCGTGCAGCGGCGGCGTCCAATTGCCCCAGCCAGCTCCCACTTGACCCCCGAGGTCGCAAGCGCCGCCCGAGGCGACTACCCTGCCGAGGGGCAACCGGCGGCAACCGGCTGCAACCGGTTGCACGAGCTCGCGTTGCATTCAAGAAACGAGCGAAGATTCGGGCATCAACGTGGCAAGACTCTCTCACCCGTGGGGTGACCCCTTGTGCACCGGCCAGACCGCTCGTCTCCCACGGCTGGGACCGGAGTTCAAACTGCGGTCGGTCTATTTTGAATGTGTGGTGGACAAAATGAGTTTGCAGCGGGGTTCTCCGTTTCCTCCGACTCTCATTCCACCACGCCTCCATCATTCGTATAATTTCCTAATAATCAACTAATCGCCTATCTATCAAATCACTCACTTATTTATTCATTCACTCCAAGTATGGCATAAAACTAAGCCAATGGTTCGTAATGAAGACTAAACTGTCCAGTACTCTTGAGGTAGCGTTGGAAGAGTTTCTTGACAGAATCACTTTTTGATCATCCACCAATCTGTTGCTAGAGGACTCGTCAATTTCCAACAGAAGCTTGATTCCGAACTAGAACTAGACCCAGTTTTGAAGTCGCATTTGTCCGGAACCATATTTGACTGTTTCAAAAAACCTTAAAGCCGGAGGGAGTATCTACAAGACATATTAAACGGGTAATGAAGAAAACTACTAGAAATTAGTAGTTTAGTATCCAAACAAACACAAATGATTTTCAACCCTAATCGAACTAATGCAAGTGAATAATCACAGGCATTTATTCAATTAACTTTCTTAACTGTTTCAAAAATACTCAAAAATAGTAACAGAATGTGACATTTAGGGATAAAGTGGAAATTCAGAGTGTTCCATGAAAAAGTCTTCGCCATTCATCATAAGCGTCCCTTGTTCTACCAGTAGAAAAAAATTAAAGCAAAAATTTGAAGCGGTTTCTGATAATTTTTTAAAATTTGCATTAACTATACGCAGAAATTTCGCGAAAACTACTCTTTTTTCAAAGAAATTGTATGCGACTTTTCTAAATGATTTTTTTAGAACGGATTTCATTTGAGACAAAAGTTTTTGTCTTCAATATTGTACTTTTGCAATGTTAACATTTTGCAATTTTCAAAAATACTGAGAGATGGGGGACTAGCACCAATTTTTATACCATCATTCGATTCATAAGAAAAGAGAATTTAACAGAAAATATTTGGAGCCGTTATTGCAAAAAATGCCCACGTTTCTCACAAAATTACACGAAAACTATTCTGCCCATAGAACCAACGGACAGAGGGACCGATGAACCTCCGTCTGTGAAAAAGGCTGGCAGCGAATCGGTAATCAGAATTTTCACAAATATTGATATTGCGCCGTCGATTTGGCTGAAGTCGCGGCCCTTTTAATTTGAAACCGATACTTTAATTTTGAGGGACAATGTACTTGTATTCTTGTCCCCATCATCCCTTTGGTGGTAACAAACTTGTCATCACTGACTCTACCGTCTCATTGGCGGCAACAAACTTGATATCATAGACTCCACCATCTCACTGGCGGCTACAAACTTGACATCATTATCCCCACCGTCTCTCTGTTGGCAACAAACTTGACATCATTGACTCCACCATCTCAATGGCGGCAACAAACGTGATATCATTGACTCCACCGTCTCACTGGTGGCAACAAACGTGTTAACACTATCCCCACCGTGTCTCTAGTGGCAACAAACTTGATACCATTCCCGACCGTCTCACTGGCGGCAACAAACGTGACATCATTGACTCACTGGTGGCAACAAACTTGCCAAGTCTGTTCTAATGCCACGCCACGTGCTGCCCAGGATCCGCGAGCAGCAGCAGAGCAGCAGAGTAGCCGCCGCCGCCGGCGCGGACGAGCGCGGCCGCGGGACCGGCCAACCTCCTGTTGGCGGGCGAGGCCATGGCCATGCGCAGCGGGCTGCGGTGGAGCGCCGCTCTGGCGCTGGCGCTGCTGGTGCTGCTGGTGCTGGCGCCGGCGCTCGCGTCGCCCTCCGCCTCCTCCAGGGGCCGCGCGTCAGCGGCGGGCGCCCGCCGCCAGCCCCGTGCACCACGGTGGGGGAGGCGGCGCCTCTTCACGCTCACCGCCTTCGTCGTCATCACCGGGCCGCCAAAGGGGAGTCCCCTGTGCTTCCACGCGGGAGGATCTGCTACGTCACGGCTTAAGTGGGCTTATGGTTATAAACTTAACGCACCAAAGCGTGCCACGAGAAATACTACGTTTTCTGTTAAAGTACGAGATAGTGTTGCCAGCATTGTAAAATGGTTCGTGCCGTTCCGAGTCGAACCTAAGTATCTCAACGGGCCGTGCTATTACTCGCTAGCTGAGAAATAGGGAGCTCGTGTATCAAGAAAACTTGCGCGAGTTAATACATGGACTTGGCTGTCCGGGAGTCGCCGCGATCAAGGCACAGGTGCCGACGTTTCGGACGCCATTCTGCGACCTTCCTCAGAGCGTAGGATATCAGAGCATTATGTCTGAGGAAGGTCGCAAAATGGCGGCCGAAACGTCGGTACTTGTGCCTTGGACGCTGCGTCTCCCGGACAGCCAAGAACATTCAGACCCCGGCCACGGAAGTCAACGCTCTCACTATCTACGGATGGCAGACACGGGAAGTGTCACGGGTTCCATTGACTGGGACACTATTTTAGCGCGTATCCTTTAAAACAAATAACAACCCTAATTTGAAATATCTTGACGGGGCGCAAATTCCATGCTTGCCATGGGCGCCTGAATTCCTAGGTGTACGCCTCTATACAGCCCGGAATTCGAGGAGGCGAGTTCACGGTGTGATGAGGAGCATGCACTGGGCCATCCATGCACAGGGCTTAAAAATTATAAATCAATTATTATATTATACAAAGACAAAATCAAAGATCAAAAAATGTATATTTTTTATTTTAGTGTTCTTTCCGTTTATGTTCAATTATTTAGCGAGTTTAATGAGAATTATGAAACACAGAAATGTCTTTTCTCTTTTTATAGTTTCAGTTATTAATGTGATGGTTTGATAAATAAGTAAATAAACATTGCAAAAGTTGATAAATGACTTTTTAAATAGCCATACTAGTAAAAAAGTGCTTTGTGCAGGGCATGTAACCATGCTAACCATTCAATCATTAGCACTATTGCTAAAAGTCAGAAGATGCTCAAATGATAAATAAATCTGCTAATGCAACAAAGAAAATGAAATAATTGTAATTGATTTGTAATCTTCAATAAAAATAAAATGAAAGTTAGTAAGACTGTCTACAAATAGTGTTGTGGTAAAAGTGATTTATTTTGCTTGTTGGATTGTGCACTTGGCCTGACAGCCACATGTTGTAACCATCCATAAAAAAAATTTTTTTTTCCGTAGTTGGGTGATTGGAAATGTTTAATTGGAAGATTTTTTTTTTAATTAAAAAATTTAGGATTTAAGTTGTTTTTGTTATTTTTGTTTAAAAAAAAAAGCTTAATTTTTGTTTATCCTGGAAACCTTAGAGAAAGATTTGAGTTTAGTCTATATTAATATCACATTTGTATGATATACTTTCTTACTATTATATTAAGAGCATTAAGTTTCATTTCTTATGAGAAAGTTTTTAAAATTCTAAAACTATACATTATTTTTTTGATTTGTGCAGCATTTCATCATGCTTCATGGCTGTCAGATCATGTTCCAGAATCTTGGGGTCTTAAATAATTTTTTATATATTTTTTTTATATAATATTTATATATATTAATAAAAAGTAAATACAGGCTACAGAGTGGCAATTACAATGATCTGAGGTTAGCAATTTTTTTAAAAATTGTTTGCTTCAGTGTGATATCCAGCCCTTTTGTCATTAGAGAGATAAGTTATGATAAATAATGTACAATTGCTAGTCAACAAAATTCAACATTCAATACTTTATAAGTGTTTTGATTGTTTCAATGTATATAGACAATATGCTAAGTGTCAAATGTGATACAGTTGCCTGTTTACCATACAAATGGCAACCTAATGTAAACTTAATTAAAGTAAATATGAATATGCCATTTTTATTATATTTGAATTGAATAGGAATATGAAACCTTTAAAAGGAAATTTGATAGTTTGTCATATCACTTTTCATCAAATAAAATACTTTGTAATTATACCTTTCTAAAAGAATATCCACATTTGCTCCTTTGCTATTGTGTACACTATCCCTGAAACAAAAAAAAAAGGGATGAAAATCAAAAACTGCTTGTTTTATATTTAATACTTTACAGTTGACAGGATGATTTTTAGGATGTTATAACTTTTGATATGTTTGAATATTCTAAATTGTTAGGGATAAAACATAGGTTTTTTTTTCCCTTGTTAAATTATACTGGGAACTTATTTTATGATTTGATTTTTTCCAGTCTCATGATTGTCATGGGTGTGAGTGTTGGAGTCATCACCTAGTAAGTACATCAAAAATTACCTATGAATTTCTAACTACGAAACCAATTCACTCTGCTTCAGTGAATATAATTTTGTAATGTGAGCCCTTCTTAGCAATAGCTCCATATAGTCAATTACCTTGTCTGTTTTGCATCAATTTCTTTCTGCATCTTGGAACTTAAAAATAAGGTAAATTGTTTCAGGAAGGTATGGAGAGTTATGAATTGGTTATTTTTTCCTTTTAATTGAAATGATCCTATACTAGTTTTTTTTTTTTCTGTGTTCAGAACGTATAAACCCAGATATTTTATAATGGAAGGAGGGTGTATTAAAATTAAAATTAATTTTTTCAGACAAAAGTTAACAAACTTTCACTGATCAGTACTAATGAATGACACTAAGCCAGTGCTATTGACACTATTGAGATATTTGTTTACACAAAACACTGCCACAAACACAACTGTGTTCCCAAAATGGTTCTTTTCTCAGAAACACAATCATACAACATAATGAAAGCATCTGTGACTTTGCAACTTCACTAATACATTTTTTTAAGAAATAAAATTTAATATTGATTATCAGCTTTTCATTCGAACATATCAAGATCCTCCTAATCTTACTTTAGGTAATCAATTTATTTTATCTGGTGTTTACTTTATTAACCTATATTCACTTTACCTATAATATTTAAATTTTACACTATAATTTTAATCTTCTTTTATTACATAGGATTAAATTTCAGGGAAAAATAACAATTTATTAATTGTTTTTAATGGAATTATTTCCTCTTCAAAATATATTTTTTAAGTCAAAAGAAATGTTACACTGACTACTTAAAAGTATTTCACACTTGTTACTTGACCAAATAATTCAGTTTAACATTTTGAGCTCTCTTTTTGGGGGATTGTCCCTCTTCTGAGGCCATGGCTTTATTGTGGTGTTCATAATATTGATACACATAGCCCCAGAGATCATTCCCTCTCCAAGTCATTGTGAACAAATAAATGAAATACAAGACATCAACATGGCTTCAAGATGTTTAATTTAATGTTCAACTTTGATTCATCATCCTTTGAAATGTCACTTACGTTCAAATTAACCATCTCATACTAGAACTCTACGGATTTTAATACAGTTTTTCAACATGAAGTGAAATGCAACTTAACACAGTTAAGAATTTGTTATATCTGGACCATAATTGTGTTAGGTTCTCACATATTAGACAGAAATAAAGAAATTATCAATTTTCAAACTATTAGGAAATTTAAAAATGTAGGTGACAGATTAAAGTGTGGAGTACCATTTTTCTAAACATGATATTCTGTGTGTACATATATAGTAAAACACAAGGCACTTAAAGGGTTAATAAAACCTTCAAAACCATGAGAAAGAAAATAGACTTTTAATTTTCATTATCTCTGGAGCATATGATCCATTAATGTTGTGTAATTTATTTCAAAGAATTGTCATCTCAGAAATTAATTTTATCATGGATTATAATACTGCTCAATCACTCTGTGAAATATATAAAAGAGAAATTTTCAAGTATTGAATCACTGTTTTAGAGCCATGATTAAAGCTATTACGAATTCCATGAAATGCAATTTACCCCCTAATGTCCACGTCTCTCAGAGTGATAATTAATTATTCAGAATGTTAAACTTAAAGATAAATGTATTTCTTTCTGTTTATCCATATTTTTCAGTTTTGCAGGTGTTCGGACAGAGAATGAAGAGTCAACTTTCCATTTTACTTTACCCAACTTCAGTCCCCAACTCTTCTTCATGGTTCTTCTTCCTCCGTAAGCAACAAAAAATTACCTATTTTATATGTTTGCACAAAACTACAATTATTGTAATTCTTGTTATTAATGGCATTGAAAAAGCAATTTTTTTGTAAAGATTAGTGTGTTTTTTAGATTAGAAGAAAGATTAGTTTTTTCACAAAACTTCGTTATATAAGTAAGAATAATGAAATTAAAATATTTGACCGTACTTAATACATTTTGTAATTTGTTTGTAAGATCTATTCATAACCTCCTATTATTCATTTTTATCCTTTTCATTCATTGAACTGTTCCTTTCTGTGTTTTTTCTATGTTCCCATTATCATTTCTTATTCTTTTTGTTCCTGCTTTTTATCCCGTTCACTTTTGTCACATTCTGGTCTTCTACCTCCTTTTCTCTCTTCTCTTCAATTCTCTACTTCTTCTTCCTCTTCACCTTTGCTTCTTCGGCTTAATTTTCTTTCTTCGTCTTTTTTCTTCTTCTTTTGGGTTTGTCTTCTTCTTTTCATCTTCTTCTTTGGGGTTTTTCTAGGAATTTATTCTTCTGGATTTAACAGCTCACTACAAAAAATCCACAAATAAAACATATTCATTACTTCACAATAGATTGCCAGATGACATTAAACAATTCAAATCGATGCACAAGTTTGAGTGCCAAGTAAAATATTTTCAGCTACATAATTGTTTCTATACAATTAGATATATTGAGCATCAAAAAGAAAAATAATATTTGTTTTAATACTGATATTTATTGAATTAGTTATCATTTGTACTGTATATTTTTTTAAAGACCAAATATATTTGTGGCAAGTTATGTACTTCAATTTCTGGGTCAATGAACCTCATCTCGATCAGAATTTTTGTTAAGTTTCCCCGATTCATTGAGCAAATGCGGAGATCGCACCTTGGTTTTGTTTCACAATGTATGTATGTTTCATTGAGCTCTCCTTTTCTAGTTGTGGTAGGAGTAGAGCCAGAGGTGTGGGTTGCTATTTTGATAGAATCACTATAAAATCAAATCTGTAGTATGTTTACTGAAGCAAATAAGTTTTCAATAACTTGGGAGCAAAAATTTCTAGTTTTTCACAAGTTGATATCCTTACTTTGTTAATACTTTCATTCATCAATCAACTATGAATAGGAAAAGGATGACGTTCAAATTCTGGAGCTTAAGGAAATGTGCACTGATTATACTTCTCCCTCATAAGGTCACATACAGTTTCTACCGGTTTTTACAGAAAATATATCAAATCATATCTTAACTTGGCAGTCCGGGAGATGCCATGTCCTAGGCACAGTTGCCAACGTTTCGGCGTCATTCTACAACCTTCTTCAGGGCGAAATGCGTGGAGATGGAGTTTGTATAGCCAATCGGGAAATGGGCTCCCCCTCCCCGGGGGCGGGAGGATAGAAGGATCTTCGCTCGTGGTCGGGTGTCATGGACCGTGCCCTGACGTGACAGCGCGTTGTGGTAGAATAGATGTTTCCAGGCCTCATAGAGGCATAAGCAGTTGTCAACATTGAGGTTTGGGGTGTTTGAGAATTTCCACAGCGTCTTTTACCCTCCTTGACCCCCGGGGTTCTTCCCGGGCTAGGAGGTGGGTGTTATCGTAAAGAATGATGTGGCCAGTTTTCCATGCGTGGAGGGCTACCTCTGATTTATTAGCATTATTGTGCTTGTAGCAGTGAATGTGTTCATGGGGCATTCCTCAATGGTTCACCCCATCTCACTGATGTAACTGTGGCCGCAGCTGCATGGGATCTCATGTACCCTAAATGACATAACAGGTTGGACGCAATCTTTAATGCATACAAGCTTTTGCTTGAGTTTTTCATGGGACCCTGGCAACTAAGCAGGGTTTTTTTAAAAACTCTGGCCATCGGAGCAACTAGTTTGGGATGAGGAATCCTTAGATGGTGCTCCTTAATTCTGACTCCAGCCGCAGAAGCCTACGCTCTTGTATCAAATCAAGTTTTTCTTTCCTCTTACATTTCCTCTTACCTCTTCTTACCCTTTCTTTCCTCTTCCATTTTAAGCTTTTCTTTCTCTTATCGTTTTTAACTTTTTTCCAATCTCTTTTTCATTTGTTGCTCTTCTTTGAAGCTCAAAAGAGTTCGTAATAATAATATTTTTACAATTTTCAGAGTGATTCTTGAATCGGCCTACTCATTGTATGATCGCTCCTTTGCTGATAATCTCTCTACAATTCTTCTATATGCAGTGGTGGTAAGATCAATGAATGTTTCTATAATTTTATCACTGATATGCAATTACAATCAATCATACAATTTAGACATAATATAGTATATATATACTATATAGTACAATTTATCAGTAATTAAGTATCAGTTAATTTATCAGTAATAAGTGCAATTCCTCTTCAATTTGCATGAAGAAATCATGGAAACAAAAAGAATGATTATAAAAATCACATACAGAAAATTGTCTGTTGTCCTCTACAATTCAGTTTCTATGTATTTGGCCACAAGATTTTGACAGACAGCTTATATACAAAAATCCTACTATTAATTTTTATACATATATACAGTTTGCTTTGAAATTTTGGAGCTACATTTTGGGGAACTCATTTTTCCGCATCCTCAGGCTAGACTGTGTAACAGAGAAAAAATTCACAACACTAAACAATATTATAAAAAAATAATACAAAGGAAAAAGAAAAAAACATATAGCACTCAATATAGTATAACATAGAGACTCACCAATTTAAAACAAACAAAACATCAAAATGAAGCCAAAGTAATATAAATATTTGCAACAGGGCATGCAGACACATGTCTGGCATGTTGTAACTGCCGTGTCAGACATGCATCTGCATGCCCTCTCTATATATGTATATAAATTACTGTATTGTGTAATGTTACAGGATCTAAAGTAACTCTTATATATGTATATAAATTAATAGTAGGATTTTTGTATATAAGGTGTGTGTCAAAATCTTGTGGCCAAATACATAGAAACTGAAAATGAATCATTACAAAACAGAAATATTTCACTTCATGACCATTCTTCGTTTTTGGACAAATAATTGAATGTGCAATATGAGAGGTCTGGACAAGGGCTTTAGATTATCATCACACATACTCAAAACTTCTTATAAATATACTTATAAATATTTCATAGTTTTGTAAAAATTAACACTTGGTACTTTTCTTAACAGGGGACACTATGGAATACCTTTTCCATTGGTAAGTTTTACTTCTTTCTGCATTTCATTATTTCTTATTGCTTGAAGTAATGCTTTAAATTAAGGATTGTTACAAAATATTTATAAAAGAAAATCATACTTGCTTGTTGTTACTCGAAAGGTAATATTTTGCTCTTTTTCACAAAAGTTTCCTGATGACGATTCATAAAAAAATACTACATCACAATTTCAGACTAATTCTGCAATACACTCATACAGACTGGCACCACTACTTCAATTCTGACTTCAGAGATCCTAAAAAGAAGAGCAACAAAAATACCAGTTAAATTATGGCACCTTATTTATGAACAAAGACTTGCTTCATTGAATCTCCAACTTTGCGACAAAGGGCTTCAAGGAGGTTTCATTGAAACCTTCAGTCATCAAACACAACCATGAACTCCTATCACTATTACTCTCATCACAAGTTATTTTGAACCAACTGAGAGGCCATCAGCATAAAATGAAAAAAAGCATCTTTTCTATAATAGAATAATTACTTGCAATCAATTTTCATACTTCTATTCCTTGATATTGTTATATTCTATGTACACATGGTATAGTATTATTGTATTGTGAACAATGTCAGCTTTTTCTAATAGTCAGTTCATTGCAATTAATAAGTAATAAATAAATATAAAATAATTTAAAAATAAATATTAACAAATCTACAGGTATCTAACCAATTAATAATATTCACAGAAAATATTATAGAGATCTACTTTCAGGCTTGGCATTGTATGGACTGTATTATGCTGGGACAATGGGCACAATGCCTACTGAATTTGGACTCATTGATGCCATGGTATTTGCTGCCCTCATCTCAGGAGTGGATCCAGTAGCTGTTTTGGCTATTTTCCAGGAAATTGGGGTCAACAAAGACTTATATTATTTGGTCTTTGGAGAATCTTTGTTCAATGGTGTGTTTAATAGGCTACCACTCACAGTAAGCATATGCAAAAAGTAGTACAAAGTCTGATGAATGCATGCACAACTCTTCCTGCTTGTTTGGTTGACTTATTTGCAATATTTATTTTTTCAATACTCTCTTCTTCTCCCCTTACAATATAATCAGCAGTTTCTGACGAAAATTGCTTTCTGTGCTGTTGTTTTTAAATAATGCAACAATAATTTATTAGCATTTTTCTTTAATTCTTTATTCTTCCCTGAGATGAAATTTTACAAATAATGTAATAAATATTTTTTATAATTATTTCAATAAATATTTTATATTTCTTGAAATTCATTGTTGGAATAAAAAATAAATTGTATTTTTCTTAGATGAATACCAAATATTTTCATCAGAATAATATAGCAATTTGTAGATTTATTCCATGAAATTAATTTCCAAATTTTGTATTATTGAGAATTAACAAAATGTGTCATGACCTATATGATTATTTACCGAAGTAGCTCAATTCAGAATAATTTATAAATGCAATAAAAGAAACTTAAGTTCTTTAATATTCTGTTTTAGAAGATTTTCTAGAGACTTCAATACATTACAGATGCTGTGACTGTGGTGTTATATACTACTATGGCAACCTTTTATGAAATGCCTCATATTCCAAATGAACAATATCTTCTGGCAACATTAGCATTCTTTACTGTAAGTTTAGGTGGAGCAGTTGTGGGTGTACTATTTGGTTTAATAAGTGCTCTAATCACGCGCACTACTGTTCATTGTCGAGGTAAGTCCTGAATATTCTCTCTCTCTCTTTAAATATAAGTGTGTGTTTTTGCATGCGTGCATGCATGTGTAATGCAATGAATATTGAACTCGTTTTTCAAAAAATGATGTCCCCAGAAAGAGCAGAAATGTTCAAAATATTTATGTAAGTTCTAAAGCTTAATAAATTTAAAAGATATTTGCAGAAAATGATTGTAATATATTGTTATATACATAAATTATTAGTTCTAACATAATACATAAATTTTCCTTCAATTATACTGCAATTTATTCTGGTGTCAGTCATAACACCAAAAATTGATTTTAAAAAGTGGGCTTTTTTAACTCAGAAATGAGAAATTTTGGGAACTCTTGAATATTTCATTGAATCTATTACTAGAATAATACATATAGATCTAATTAATTTAAAGTGTATAGGTATATCAAAAAATTAAATTGGATAGTTCAATAAAATTCATGGTTAACTTATTTCTAAATGGTTTTAAGATCAGAAAATTTATATTTTGTTGAATGTATTTCAGTGGTGGAACCACTTGCAGTCTTGGGTCTTGCATACGCATCCTATCTTCAAGCTGAGCTTTTTCACTTCTCTGGAATAATAAGGTACTAAAACATGACAAGATAATGTTTAGACTTTTGTATAAATCTGATGTACACCCTACTAATGCCTACATACAATTGTATACTTGAAACATTAATTTATTACAAAATAATAATTTTGATAAGTGTAAATATACTCATATTATTTAATTTTATTTTTTTTTTTCAGCATTATCGTTTGTGGCTTGGTGCAAGCTCATTATGCTTTGCAAAATATATCACCCAAATCATATACTACAGTGAAATACTTCACTAAAATGCTGAGGTACGTTTAAACTAGAAGATTGTGAATTTTTTTTTAATTAACATATAAAGAGGAATTTAGTGAATGTCACTTATGATATGATAGCCAATCCAATATCATATCATGCAGGAAAATCTAATAAACATGGTGGAGAATATTCCATTCTAATCATGGTGGAGAATACAATAGAGAATCCCACAAACATACACATTCCAAAAAATCTTTCCTTTTCGCTCTGTACAATCAGGTAAAAAATATTAATTTTAATATAGCAAGTTCACATTTAGGGTGTATTGGGAAGTGGATAAATATCTACATCCTTGTCATCAGCAATAAAGATTTTAGTATATTTCTACCACATGTCTATATATATGTAGAGACCCAAATTTTTTAAGTTAATGTTTGCTTCCTGACTCCAATCAACTCATACATAAGAATACTAATACTCTTACTATTCTACTCTATTCATTGATTCTGCATTAAACAATCTATCTTCTGCATCAATACAGTAAACTTTCAAAATAAAAAAATAAAAAAAGATGGAAAATGCATATAATCATTTTTTAATTCCAAAGCGGTAAAATAAAATGTCTGTAAAGATGCATAGACATTTCTTCTTATTTTAGCTCTACTTGCGATGCTATTATTTTCCTGTTTCTGGGAATGGAACTAGTGAGTGACAATCATGTGTGGCACACAGGTTTTGTGCTCTGGACATTGCTGCTTTGCTTGGTTTGTCGTTTTATTGGTGAGTATTCGAGAGAAAAAAATCAGTGATGAAAGAAATCAATGTTACAAATTCCCTAGCTTTATTGTAATGATGGCATAAAACAAATAATGTAGTGATCATAAATCACGTTCCACAATTTAATTTAGGCATAAATTTATTCATTAATTTGATTTTCAATGAGTACCTAAATCTCATAAGGCTTACGAATATTGAAATACCTTCTCTTGATCTTAATTCTTCACCTTAGTGTAGCCCAAACTTCAAAAAACAATCGAGGATGTTCATCAAGGTTTATTATGGTTAGTTAAATTATTACTATGTTGTTCAAATAATTAAACTAAAACAAGTAATAAAAATTAATGAAGAGTTTTGCAGGAATGACAGCACTAATTTTTACTTTTACTATCTATAATATAGTATAGTATAATGATGAAAAGTATTGGAATTACCTCAACAATATGATCTTGAATTCTCAGTTGTAAAATTGATAATTAAAATTCTTTTGAGCTGCAACTTTATACACTCGCAAAGACTAAGGTCGTTTGTGCTGTCTCAAAGATTGTTAAGATTGCTGTAGGTGGTGAGAAGAAACATGCAATTTTGTACCCGAAAATTGGGATGTCTAAATGAATTGAAGAATGGATTGAAGTATACTCAATCAGATTAAAAAGTATTGTGCTGAAATGTAGTAAATATGACAGGGGTTGTTGTGTTCACTTTTTGGGGTACTTTTCATGGGCCCCTTCAAAATCTTCTGAAAAATGACTGCACTTTTTTTCTCATATAGAAGAAAGTGCATTTATAGATATGATACAGTTCTGATTTTCATTAAATTTATTTATGAATCTACACCTTCAATATTAAAGCCAAAGATTTCTTTTTCAATGTAACTTATACCTAAATTGTAGACCTTTGAATTATTCAGGCACATTTTCTATTATGGGCGAGTTATTATAAGCTGTTGATTAGGGGAGGAAAAGTTTAGGTATGCCATGCCCTCCTCCTACTAGTTTCATTAACTTTTAATGTAATATACAAATTTTCTCACTCTCCCAAAATAGTTTGAACTTTAGATTTGTGTGTTATTCCAAGATTTTGCGGAATGGACCATCCATAAATTACTTAACGCAAATTTGGAGTATTTTGAATACCCCCCTCTCCCCCCTGTAATGCACCCATAATTCATGCTTGAACCCACCTAAGTAATTATGTTATGATTTGCAGCAACACCTCTTGTAAATGCAAGAAGTGAAAATAAATTATAACATAGTAAAAACAATTTATACTTAGTTTATTTGGGTTATGTATTAAAATGTGTGATAATTAAAGTCAGAATTAGTTGGCAATGCTGACTGCACCTAACAATAAGATTGGGGGCAAATTTTCAGTGAAGAAATGACGCATAAGCAAGAAATTTCTGTTTTTGTTTGTTTTTGTAATAGGAGTGGCAATTCTGACAGCCATTGCAAATGCATACCGTGTTCATCGTATAAACTTCCAAGAGCAGTTTATAATGGGTTATGGTGGTTTAAGAGGTGCTGTTGCTTTTTCATTGGCTGAAATGTTGGACATTGAGAAAGTTATTCCTCGCCAGATGTTCATCACTACAACTCTTGTAGTCATTCTTTTCACAGTCTTCATTCAAGTAAGTCAAATATAACAGCTTTCTTGTCCATATGTTAGCTTTTTTATGATTATCCCTTAGTGAATCTTAGTTTTTTTTACTTAAAAACTGTTTTCTGATTCAGGGTAGTACAATTAAACCATTGGTCAAGTTATTACACATTCGATTATCAAAAGCTGGTCATAAAACTCTCAATGAAGAACTCAATGATCATGTAAGTGTTTCAACTTATGACCCATATTTTTAATATTACATAATAACATAACATATATAATAAATATTATTTAAATCCATAAAATAATTATTTATGAAAGGAAGAAACTGTCTTTCATAGAATACTTTAGTATTGACATATTTTTGTCAAATAGAATAGTTCTAATGAGAAAAGAGTTGGTTATGTTTAACTTGGACTTCAACACAATTTCATTGTAAAGTAACGCAAGTGACCATAGTATAATAGAAAGATGAAAGTTTTCTTTCATACCAAATGTTAATATTCCAGGTGCATCAAATAATTAATAATTAGGAGAATGCATCATTCTTCCTTCTAGCAATTCCTCACTCTCATTCTCATTCACACTCGATTACACATTCTCACTCATATTTTATTTTACCCACATGATTCACTCACACTCTTTCACAGCTAGGAATATTAAATGCATATATTGTTCATGCATCCTGTATACAATTAAAATTACAGCATTTTCAGAACTGTACTTATTAACAATTAACGCTTTCTTGTGCAGATCATTAGTAACATGATGGCAGCTATTGAGGAAGTTACTGGATACAGAGGTGATTTCTATATGCAGGTAAGATATGCAGTTCAGTATATTTTATGTATATATTTAACTTCTCTACGTTTCTTTATATTAAGCGAGATAATGTATGAACATTTCACATAGTTTTTTTTAAGTTCCCCTTATACTTGATCAATTAAACAAATGCTGAGATGGTCCTTTGCTTTTCGTAATTAATTACAAAATAGAACACCGGTTAGTCTGATCTTTTCGGCCTAATTTGAATCTGATATTTCGGTCCTAGACCTACAGTATTTTCTAATAAAATATAGATATTTTAAAATGTTGTTCTTCTTCATGTTGATGTTTCACTTTGTTGGAGGCAAACATCTTACGACAGGTCAGCCCCGCCAAGGATGAAAGACTTGAGTCTGCTATTGGGTTAAATATGGTTTGCACCAGCCAATCAAAAAAATCACACACGGAAAAAATTAACAAATAGGCATTCCTCTCCATTGCAGACTGACCGAACGGTTTAGGCGCTAGCGTTGATCACAGACAGTCGTTCTGCCGTCGATTTTTGGTTTCAGGACCCACAAAACATGAATTCTGGCTTCATGTGTTCAATTTTCCGGCGTCTTCCTACAGCTACAATATTGATAATAGAGTTTTTCTTTAGTGATTTAGTTCTTTAAAGATAGATGTTAAAATAAGGTCATGTAATATTTTTCGAAAATAATAAGTTTTGCATAATTTTGCGTGAAATATTCAATTCAGTGATGTCTTATTTTACGTGGCGGACAGGCTTTAGACCTGCTCTTCCGTCTGACCACGCAAATTCCGCTCCTTTCATCATCTAGCGGAGAAAGAAAGTATCAGTCGGGCGACGAAACAGGCGACTTGAATTTAGCTCGGAGGCTTCTTTTAGGCTTGAGGGTCTTTTACATGCAGAAAATCTACAAAAGAGACAGCCGTGTTCAATTCAGTGATGTCTTATTTTACGTGGCGAGACTCAGCCTTTAGGCCTGCTCTTCCGTCTGAGCACGCATATTTCCTTCTGTCATCATTAGCGGAGAAAGAAGGTATCAGTCGGGCGACGAAACAGGCGACTTGAATTTAGCTCGGAGGCTTCTTTAAGGCTTGAGGTCTTTTACATGCAGTATATTTACAACAAGAGACAGCCGGCTTCTTACCTTCCGAAGGATTTTTCACCCTTAAAATCGTCGGCTCTGGTCGGTTTTGAACCCGCCAACTGGTATAAGTCTGTTGCGCTAACCGTTTCACCACCAAAGCCGCAAATAAAGATAATTATTTTAAAAAACAAACAATTATTTCTCAAAAACACTATAATTTTCCTTATATTTTCTCGTTGTATTTATCAAAATCCTAACAATTCGAAACTATAAAATTGAAGGTTAAATTTTTGTCTTAAAAAATATGTAAATTTAAAAATGGCCATTACATTTTTAAGAGTAATTTTCGTGTAATTTGTGCTTGAAAGTAATGCAATTTATAAAAAAACACATTTTCTCAAACTCGCTCCGAATTTTTCCCAAGGATAGAACAGGGAACGTTTAAAATAATAGCGCAGATCTCATTTTCGTGAACTCTCTGAATTTTCGAAAATTGCATATTTCGATATAACGTGAGAAAGAGTCCTTAGAAAAGATGACTTACTTGCATTTATGATTGTGCCAACTTAAATCCTTAAATCCCAGCCGATTTAGCATGATTTACAACTTTTAATTCAACTATATTAGTTTAAGTCCCAACAGATGTTAAGAAAATTATTCCACATATCAATGAGGAGTGAAAGGGTGTGACCATGGTGGAAATAACCACCACTGGTGTTTTATATTTTATATTTCCACTATGGGTGTGAATTCATCAAACATCGTTTAGGGTGATAACTGTACTGGATTGAAAAAGAAAATATTCAAAAGGCAAGCATTTATTTGCTGAACATAAGCACTTATTGGGTACAATCAGTAGCAAACAAATTATACTTCGCAATTTAGTTCTTTTAAAAAGTTTGATGATGTCAAACGGCTGAAAATTTGTATTCATTTTTTTGTATGAAACTATATTGTGTTTCAAGTAAAAACCAACATCCTATTTCATGCTCATTGATGCTCAAAAACTCACGTCCAACAGAGCTGTTGGACCCACAGATTTAACAGCTGCTTTATTCTTCTGAGGTATGTGATGGTAAAGTCTCTTCCAAATTCCAGTTTAGTAATTATCTTTCCTGTCTTGTAAATCTGCCAAACATTATTTGTTGCTGCATCTATTACCTACTCCATATTGTCTAGTACCATTTATACCTCTTCTAGATATTGATTTATATCTTGATTCATTCCATTGGAATTACCCATATTTCTATTGTATATACTAATAATTTCTAACAGAAGCATTTATATGTTTTTTTTTCTCTTTTTTGATGAATATCTCTTTACATGCTTGACTGAAGATTCTCCAAAATGATGCAACTTCAACCACTTCTTTAGTATCATCACGAAGTGTATTTTAGTGAAATGTCATTTTTTTTTTTCTTTTTTCTTTTCTCTTTACAACAATGCTGTTTAGTGTAGAAATCACTGATTTCATTGATTTTAATATCATGTTAATGGTGCTTGCTTCTAATATTTGAGATGCAGCAAATGTTCTCCACAGAATTCCTGAATAGCCTATCCAATTTCATCATTCAGTAATTGTAATACCAGATGTAGTTTGGTATTTATTGTGAGTATGTAATCTAACGATATTCCTATGATGCCTGTCATCACCATTTTGGCCGATTCTGAGATTCCTAAAGACACAGATTTTCTGTTAAAGAATAGTCCAAATCAAAAGTTTGCCAGCTAAGTTCACTTGAAAGAATGGGAGAAGCTTTGATTACATCAGTAACATATCGTGAGTTATTCATCTGCACAGGTTTTCATCACATTTCTTACATAATTTTTCTTTGCTTTTAAAGCATTTTTAAAACATTTTAAGAGCATATTATTGACCATTTTTGGCAATGATTTAAGTCATCAAAATTTCCCCCTTCTCACATCGATGCCTTGTATATCTTCTTCAAGCATCTGAACAAATTCTGCAATAGTCAGTCCAACTCCAAAATAGTTGGTATTCCTGATAAATTTTTAAAATATCTTATAAAAATTCTGAATTTTGACTGGGCAATAGAATAAAGAAAGAGAGAGAGAGTGCATGTGGGGGTGGGGTGCGGGTGGTTGGGGGGAGAAGGGGAAAGGCGAGTGTGACATACACTGAACTCACGGCTTCCCAGCTTATAATAATCAAATTTGTTAAATAAATTTTCATTACTTTTAGAACTATGTGTGATTGAAGGTAAATTGATACTATTGAATTGAAATACTATTGAGGTAAATTGAATTCATGACAATATAGGCAATGAATTCAACTTATCAATGATCAGGGTTCATCAGAAAAAAATAACACAATTTTTGAATTGCAAGAAAAGATAAACCTTTTTTCTGCAAGATAAACTGAAGGCCATCCCCCTCTGCAAAAAGAATACACTTTCACACACATAGAAATATTGATTTGCAGCGATAGGAACCAAATCGTATCATAACATATTTGCTGTGATGTATATGTCACACTTGTCCTTGGAGGGATAACATTTATCTTCTGAATGTGTATTTTGGTTGTGTAAACATGTTTTTCTGACAAATACTTCCTATTACAAGTTATGGAAATTACATGGTTTGACTTTCAAAATGCCAATTATTTGAGATCTATCCAAGAATCCTGTAATTACTCCTTATGAATCTGACCAGAGGGGATGTCTACTGCACAAATAATAGTTGGATTAACAATTTCTCTTGCATCACTGAGGTATCACTATCAAAACTATCCCTGGGTTTAAACTTACTTCAGTGGTAAGACATTGGTTAAACATTGTTGATTTATCAACAATGTTTAACCAATGTCTTACCACAGTGTCTGTACCTCAGTATTTTTTGTAGCAAAGGATTAATTTTGCTGAAGAATGTAATCAACATCTTGATGGTGGCTGTAAGTTCATATTATTTAGTATTCATGCCAATGATATGTTTTGAGATGCCCCATGTCAGTTTTTACTTTGTTACTACATCCCAAAGTGGAAGCAATGGATTACAAATAATTCAACATTCTTACAACAGGCATTCAAAAATGGATTTTATAATCCAGTGTTTCAAACAGAATATTTTATGTTTTCTGTGCCCTCAATCTTAGAATGTTAGAAATTAAAAATATATCAATTTTAGTTCATTTAATTGTGTTCTCAATCTCATTACTAATTAAATATTCAGAACACTATTTTGCAAGATTTATTAGAATTCGTGAAGAATTGTTAGAATATTGCTTTGTGGTGTTGCCTGTAGAATATATTAAATGTATTTCAAAAATATAATCAAAAAATAATTAAGAAATGCAAAGCAATATGTACAATTTGAAATCTTGACAAACAAAATTTAAAACCAGAAATCAGTAAGAGCAGGTCAAATTTATGGCTTGGTGGTGATACCTCCTTTCTCAACCATATGTTGAAAGGAAAGTAGCGTAATTTTCATGGTCAAGCGGAACAGCAGGCCTCGGCCGAACCTCGCCATGGAAAATAAGGCATCATTGAGTTAAAATATAAAAATACCCATGACTCCCTCTCCTACGTTCACTGTTGTTTCAGCAAACCCTTCACTCGCACAAAGCCCACTCGATTCATATCCTTCAAATTCAACCTTATCTGCTTTCATTCGCTTCAATATCCTTTCAACCTACACACTGCTCCAAACCTATCAAGCATCTGATAACAAAAGCCTATCCGGTACTTTTGCGATTCTATATCTTTATTTGGATTAATTTTTGTCAATTTGAATTCTCTCTCTCTCTTTTTCTTTTTCCTTCTAATCTTTACCATTACTCTTTTATTCACAATCATATCTTTTCCCCATTCCTCTTCCCCTGCTAACTTTTGTTCTTGTTCAAAAATTTATTAGCCTACTCCTCCTGATAATCTTGATTCTTTTCTTGCTCATGTTTGATCATGTTTGAATTTCATCTTTTTCTATGCCTCAACCTTAGGCAGGGCTCTCTGTAAAATTTCCTTCCACGTCTTCGTTAATTTTAACTATTTCTTTAAAATAATATTATTATTACTATGTTTACTAGATTAACAAGTTAGAAATCAATCAAATGACCTAGAAATTTTCATTAGGTACTGTTTTAACAATTAAATAATTCTTGCAATTCTTGATAATGTCTTCCAGTTTTCATTTTGCTGTGATGCATGTGTATTTCTTGTCACATGCCCTCACATGACACCATCATTTATATTTTTTGAAAGAATAATTTAAAATTAACATAACTAACTAAACTAACCTACAACTTTTCTTCCGCTACTTCCAAATTGCTTGTTTATTGAGTACATCCCATGGCTGCCACCACTACATATAACCTTTAACATTTCAATCTTCTGAAAGTTACCTATTATACATCCAGATGACTACCAGCCATCTGCTCCTGCCTATGAAAAATAATAACTTTTTCTCAACAAAGGGTTTACTATGTCTATCTCCTTGTCTTACATTTTGTAGATTGTCCCAAATTTCACTGTTATTCCACAGATTCCACTGTTCATGCAAACATTAACATACAAATCCACAACTCATAGAGAACTTTTACAATCCAGACTTCTGAACCTTTGAAAACAAACTGGTTGTTTAACAGGGTCTTTCACAAATGACCATATTCTTAGGGAGGGAATTGAAGACTACTTTACTTGGACATTGATTAATCCCTAATAGTAGTAAATAACATTATGTACAATATACACCAAAATCTGCTTTTTTTCTATCAAGTACAATACCTGAGGTCTTTTTGGATACCAAGCTTTACTGACAACTGAAAGTGGTAAACATAAATGTGAATAGCAATATACTGAGTGGACATAGATGATTTTATTTGAGCATTCCTTTGATAAGCAATTTTCAATATCCACCATACGTAGACTCCATTTTTGATATATCTGCATCAGAAATACTTATGAGTGTGAAAGTTATTTCAGGGTAAATATTGTCGGAGACATCATTTTTTAAATTCATGACAAGATGTATCAAATGAGAATGTGAGAATAACAAACTAATACTTTAACTAAACCTGGTCCCATGAATAAATAATAATAATAATAATAATAATAATAATAATAATAATAATAATAATAAATTAATAACTCTAATACAAATTTTGAATATACGTGAAATGGTTTGGTACCTTCTTAATAAGTGCATAAAGGCATGCATAGAAGAGTGTTATTATTTAGAAAAATATTAATGGTGGAATGAGGTTAAATAGTTGTTGGTATTTTATTTTTATTAAATAGTTGGTACTGATTTTGGTATGAAATTCTGTTTGCCAAGTTCACAAATTGTAAATATTTGTTAGCATTTTCTAATTATTTTTGGGTGATTAATAAATATATTTAATACATCCTACAGACAACAGCTCAAATTCTGATACGTGTGATACTTCAAGAATTCTAACTTTTGGGATGTGTAACAATTGCCAAAAGACGTGCGTAGTAGTTCCAGATCCTTCACTACATTCGCAATTTCACTAATGACAATCGATGTTTACAAATTGCTATTAGGAGCCACCTTTGCCAAAAAACGTGCAGTGTCAGATGGCTTTTCGTAAAATTAAACACGTGAAATTCGCGCATAACACGTGGATCTGCTCCTTCCCGCCATCTATAAGCGATACAGAGAACTGAGGAGCACGAATAACATTAGGGGTCCTGATTCTCGTCAACGGCCACGTGAAGCACTAGTCTAGTCTGGGGTGCTGTTCGGCGACATTTCATTTTGATGTATTTCGAACCAATTTACTCTTCGAGTATGAGTACTTTGGTATGGTTTCGGCGTGAAAAAAAATGAATTGTACAATTCAGTAGGGTTGTCGCTACAGAGCCTTCATAAGAAATATTTGTAGCATCCGGAAAGACCACCGTTTTTCGTTATAATAGCGTACGGAGTGTTTGTGATGGAAACGAAGGGTGTATCGGTATACTTACCTGGCACAGGGGTTACCGTGATCATAAAGGCGGTTCCTCCAGGGTGAGGCCCTTTCATTGCACTTCGATTGGGTTGACCCCTGCGATTATCCCTAATGCGGATAACTCGGGTGCGTAATTTTTGGTAGTGGGGACTGCGTTCGCGCTGTCCCCGATAATGAAATGAAACATAGCATAACCATCTTCAGCGTCACAACGATAATTTGCATGTTGTGACTTTCCTTTTCTTTAGTATGCGTTGTAGAATTCCCTTATTTCGCTGTTACATGGATGTACAGTCATTTACACATGGAAACGAGAGGTGTTATCAGGGCCATTGCGCACTGGTTTCCCACTTACGAAAGGAATGTTGTTTCGACATATTGTCCCCGATTATGAAATAAAACATAGGAGTATTTCGAGTAATGTATTTTAACTTAGTTTATCGTTGAGTTTAATCACGTTTAAAATTCTCTGAATTTCTGAAGTATCTTCCTAATCGCGATTTTTACTCAGAGAAGTTAAACGTCGGAGAATAGCCGTTTAAGCACAGATAATCGCGATTATCACTATCCATCCTCGTTTCGACACAAGACCTCGTTTTATTACAATAAAATGTAAAATGCTGAATGACAACGATCTTGCGCAAAACCTGATATTTGGAACATACGTGGGCCTAGATTTGATCACTAGTCCTGGTCGTTTTGATGAATGAAGGCCCCTGGTGTTTGGAGGTTATCGCAGTATTATAGTCGGTAAGGTGGCAATATTACGTATAGTAGTACGGTACATGCTTGATGTTAACAGTATTATATCTGGTGTAACAGTATTTTAAAGGTAATATAAACAATGCTCAGTTCTGGTTAACAAAAAAATTAATCTACGGTGGTGATTATTGCAGAGAATGTTAGCCAACTCATTGCTTGTAACGTAAATATTGTTACTATGTTCATCTAGACATACATCAGAGCAGTAGATATGAAAAGCATAAATCAAATATAAAATTTTAAAAAATTAACAAAGAAAACAGAAAATGTAAAAGAACGTTAATAATACGTACCTACATACATATACTAAACTAATATATGCAAATCAAAATATATAAAATTAAACATTGTTTCAACAAACCGAGTTTAGCTGCTTCACAAGGGCTGTGAAGTGTCCTAAACCCTACCCCTATCCTATTTCCTTCCCAATTCGGGCCGCTGGGTAGTGACGCAGGAGCGCGCAAGAGAGGCGCGTGCGCGGAGATGCTACGTGGCGGTCCTCTTGACGACTAACGGACTACGTAATGGAGGATTACTCCCAAAAACATTGACTTTAACATAAGTAACGCGGGATTACTCCTAAATGCTGAACGCCCAATGGGGTTATGAGAAGCATTACATCATGAAGGATGTTAGCGGTTTTACTGCCCGACAAAACCACAAATGACTGAGAGTATCACCTTGAAAAATACCTTGATCTTAATTTTACCTACTTGAACGCCTTTGGTGCCAGTGCTCAGTTTATAGGTTAGTTCTCCAGTAATCCATTGAACATCTTACGAACCCTTTCACACATTTCTCAACTCCATAGACTTCCAGTATTTCACTCAGCTAAGTATGTGGGACACTGACGAAAGCTTTCTGATACACACACATATATAGAATATAATGACCCCTTTCTCTGTTTTAGTGTTGGTAATAATGGAATCTACTGTACTACCAGTTATTACTTACATCAGCGTGATTCCTTAAACCGGGAGACGTGGCTCAGTGCATCAACTGATGTCTGAGGCCAGCTGCTCTGATCGTGTTTTCCGTAGTTTCTTCGATCAACACCAGGCGAATGCCGGAGCAGTACCCTAGCAAACGAGCCACGGACCCGTGCGCGATCCTTGTTCTATCCTCATCCCTTACACACACTTACACGAACTTGCACTACACTACCACCAATGCCGGGAGACCAGTCGGGAGCTTGGAGCTTATCCCGGCTGGGCCGGTGCCCCGCTGGTGGGAGATACCTGGTTGACGGAAACTGCGCCAAAGTGTTATTTTCGATGATTAAGTAGGTGATCCCCTCTGTCAAGAATGGAGATATCGCCTCCGGACTTTCCAATATTCCAGTGTAACACTTGGAAATATGTTTATGGATTCCGGTGAATTTCTTTAGCTAGAAGTTTTGCAAATTGTCTGGCCCCGGTGCCTTCCGGTACAATGTTCTTGGTAGAGCTGTTGTCACCTTGTCTCCATTAATTTTACAGTTTAACATGGTTTTCAATCTGGGAATTCGCTGTTTTTCATTCCTTTTCCATTTTCCCTTTCAACAGATTCACGACACATTTTGGCAAAGACTGAAAGTGTTCTCAGCTTTGGGCGTGACATTTTGTCGAGTTTTCGATTGGATGTTATGTTTCTTAGCTTTCTGAAGCATGTCCTTTGCTTGTTTCAAAATTGGCACCACGGAGATCTGTTATTATGCGTTTGACATTGCTGTTGATGACTTTTGTAATTGTACAACAGTATGTCTAAATTGTATGATTGATTGTAATTGTATGTCGGTGATAAAATTATAGAAACATTCATTGAGCTTACCACCACTGCATATAGAAGAATTGTAGAGAGATTATCAGCGAAGGAACGATCATACAATGAGTAGGCCGATTCAAGAATTACTCTGAAAATTGTTAAAATATTATTATTATATTCAAGAATTACTCTGAAAATTGTTAAAATATTATTATTATGAACTCTGTTGTATTCTAAGACCCAGAGCTGTCCCTAAGCTGTCAAAAATCATATTAAACCAGATTCCTTCAAACTTCGTGTGGTTAGTTTCAAAGACGTCTTTCTCTTTCTTCCTACGATGTGAAAAGTCAGGCATCACTAAATTGATGTTCTTCATTCGTATATCATTTTCTACCATGCCCAATTCTGGAGTTAGTATTCCTTAATATCACTGATTCTGTCCGCAGGTATTCCGTTGCTGGTAAATATTGATCTACATTAATCTATGATATTCTGCACTTTTTTAACGGCGTAAGTTGGAATATTTTGAACGAGACAAGACGGTGTAGATCATTAGTGAATTCTTTACATGTCTCTAGTTTAGTCAATCTACAAGCTCCGCACAATACATTCGTTCATTTCATGTGTCCACATGATACGCTTCCTTGCCGATGGGACGAGCGCCGTGAGCCCGGAAGTACGCTCCCCAGCAACTCTTTCCCCATCGTCTACCCTTAGGTGTTGTTGGATAGGGTTAATATTGATAGAGGGTGCATTTGTTCGGGAAATCCAGTTGCCCGCCTCTTCGACACACTACCACTGGTGTCACGCCCAGGTCCAGGTGCACCAGGCACTCTCCAGGCAGTGGCTGTTTTGCGAGGCGTCTTGCTTCGTGTCTCCTTCCTAAGTGATGGGTGGTGCATTTTTTGCCTACTACCAGACTCAACTGTAGCCTTGCTTACTCAGGTTGTAGAAGTCGCCATTGAACATGAGGCTGGTTCCTCCATCGTTTCCTGTGCTCCACATCCAGTTGGCTGACTCGGACCATCCTGATAGGCCATCCAAAGAATTATCTTCTTATCGCTCTATCAGGACCATCTCTCAATAGTACGTCGGCCCGCTCCGCCAAAGGCGCTGGTTATCACATTTTAAGTGTTCTCCGCACGACTTAATAGGTCTCCCCGCGTGAAGGGTGAAAGTGGAGTTGGGTGTCAATCCAATTCATTGTTGATTTCTATCCAGCCCTTTCAGTATATTATATTATTATTATTATTATTATTATTTTATTATTATTATTATACAAAGGACCAACTCAGAAAAAATATTTTAAATATTAGTTATTCCTGTAAGGAATTTCATGGTAGAGATAAATTAATGATGTGTTCTTAACTCCATTTCAATACCTGTCCTTGTGACTGATGTTGCATAATCAATGGTTCATGAATGTGGGAGTAATTATACATTACAAGTATGAGAATGTTCATTGTTGTTTTCGAATTTACAGAAAAAATTCGAACATATGGATGATATATATTTGAAGAAAGTGTTTATGAACACACAACACGAAAATAGCTTTACAAGATTATATGAAAAATTACTTCTCGCGTAAGTATTAAACTTTTACATGAATAAAAATAATTACCACACCATTAAATACAATTCTTTGGAAGTAAAAATTATAATTGCGTAAATATTTTTTAGTCCTATTTCAAAATCTTAAAATGAATGTTCAGGTGTATATGTGTATATATGTATGTACGTGTACTCGAGGTGTCTAGAAAAAAGGGGAATACTGCTGTAACATGTTTTTTCCCTTGACAATTTTCACATTACCCCTTCAATATATTCCCCTCCATAATTCCTACACCTCTCCATTTGAATTCTCCATTGTTCAAAACAGTGTTTCAGGTCATTTTCTGAAATCATATTCAGGGTATCCGTCGCTTTTACTTTCACAGCTTCAACTATGTCAAATCTAGTTCCTTTTATTTCTTCCTGTACTTTAGGGAACATAAAGTCACAAATGGCTAGGTCTGGTGAGTAGAGTCGATGTTCTAACACAGGGATCCCATGTTGGGCCAAAAGCTACTTAAAATCAGTGCAATGTGAGCTTGAACGTTGTCCTGATGAACAATCCACAATTTTCTCTTCCACAACTCGAGTCGCTTTCTTCTTACTCGCTCTCGGAGAGTAGTTAGAACCTAAAGATAATATTCCTTGTTCACTGCTTGACCTTCTTCAGGCACCCAATTTACATACAGAATCCCAAGGATGTCGAAAAAAAAAACAATCATGATGGCTTTAAATTTTAATTTGGACATTCGAGTTTTTCATTCTTGGTGACTGCGGGGTCTTCCAGTGCATCGATTGTCGCTTAGTTTCCGTGTCGAAGGTTAAAAAATGAAGATTCGTCACACACAATTACTCTTTCCAACATTTTAGGATCCTTTTTTATGTTTTTCAAAATATCAGAACATAGTCCAGGCGGGAGGATCTTGGGCACCCTTTTGAAACAAACTTTCCCCATGTTAAAATATTCATATAAAATATATCAAACTGAGTCTTTGTCGACTCCTACAGTCTTGACAACTGTACGATCAAATGCCGATCATCACAGATGAGCTATTTTCAATGTTCTGTCCGTTTTCGAAGTGGAAGGAGGGACGTGGATCGTCTTCGATTTCTTCTCGTCCTTCTTTGAAACGTTTATGCCACTAAAAAACCGTGTGCGTGACACCCTCATCTCCGTACACGTATGGTAAGAGAGAATAGGTCTCTGTAGCGGACTTACCGAGGTTCACTAAAAAATCCCCTTTAACCAGTTCCTCTGTGGTGACGCCTACCATTTTTTCGACGAGCGCCAGATACACGATCCGATACGAACAAAGGTCGTGGCCCGATTGAGCAGGCTACGGTCGTCACACCGGCTGGAATGTAGAGGGGGATGTCAGACGACTCGACTATGCTCCGATAAAAAAAGTCCCTTCAAGATCACGAGCTGGCAGGACAGAGGCCTCTGTCATCCAACAACGAGCTTCATTACTACTTAAAATTTTGATATTGAAGCTCCCAATTGGATGCAACGTCCCCCTCTCGTGACTTCGAAAGAACTTACTGTATTTAAAATATATATAATTTGAAATAAAATTGAAATGATAAAACCACCGAGTATTCGTCCATGAAGTAAATAGTTCAAATTAAAAGAATCACTCCAAAAGAAGCACCCAAGTATTTGATTAAAATACAATTATTTGAATTACGATGTAAGAAAAAGTAATATGGAAAGGTAGAAAATTAAGTGATTTGCGCCGTGGACATGTGGATTGGACCGTGAGCCTGGGGCCGAAACTGTGGTGATATGTTACAAGTTTATGGTGTGGTGAGCATTTTCTTGTCAAAGATACCTTATTTTGTATTTTCTGAAATTTCCTTCTCATGTAACGCTAAGAAAATAAATGTTCTCTATATTCTCTGATTCTCAGTGTTTTGCTTCGTGAAGTAGTTACATTTAAAATACCTGCCTGAGATGCATGAGCTTCTCGTATGGGACATGATTCTTACAACCCACGCGTAAATACATTTTCTGGTGTCTAGCTGTGCCCTCTCTGATTCCTCCTTGTCAATTTTTGACGCAAAAAACTAAATGTTGGAGTAACGAAGGACGGCATATGGTTGGTGATAGGATTCAGTTTTGTGGCCGAGAAACGAGCTAAATGTTGGATAGGTGAGTTGGTAGCACTCACTATTGGGCGGAGAGAAACTACAACATCTCAATGACCAAATGCCGTTCTCCGTCCTCGACTCCAAACTCTTCATCGAATTCATCCGCTCCCCTAGAATAGAGCCTGGCGATATTCTGGTCAGCTTCGACGTCACCTCCCTCTTCACCACGGTTCCCGTCAGTGACGCAATCAAGATCATGGAAGACAACCTCTAACTGCATCTTCCGAGGGAGTGGGCCAAACTCATCGAGATCTGCCTAACGACAACTTTTTTCCAATACAGGAAAGAGTATTACACTCAGACAGAAGGCACCGCTATGGGTTCACCGTTATCCCCTGTTGCAGCGAATCTGTTCATGGGAGCCTTTGAAGAGCATGAAAGCCTTAGAAAACGCGCCCTTAAAACCATCGCTGTGGTTGCGTTACGTCGACGACACATTCGTCATGTGACCCCGTGGCACCGATTCCCTTGGAACCTTCCTCGCGTACCTCAACATCCACCCGCGCATCAAGTTTACTATGGAAACAGAATAGACAACTCCCTTTCCTTGATATCCTAGTAATTGGGCGTCCTGAAGGAACACTCGGCCATTCTGTCTACCGGAAACCTACCCACACCAACCGCTACCTACATGCCGACTCACACCACCACCCTGCCACGAAACGAGTTGTCCTTTCCAACCTCACCCACCGGGCCTCCCTAATGATGTTGAATTCTTGGCTGTCCGGGATTAGCCACGTCATGGTCGATGGAGCTGACGTTTCGGCCATCTTGCTGTGGCCTTCTTCAGAGCTATACTGCTGCATAGCGGCACTTTCCCTCTTGTTTTAGGATGGGCCTATGACTCTGGAGCATGTTTTGTCCTTTTGAATAATAATTTGTATAATAATTAATCATTCAATTAGGAGACTATTGTGTAATTTCTTAATGTCCTCCAGTAACGTAGTGTTGAATTACAAAAAGATGATGAATTGCGAATTAAAACAGTTCGTAAATTTATTTATTTATAATGAATAATCCGTTACACTACTTACAATTACAAGTGTCAATATAATAATTATTATATAACGCTTATAAAAGTAAGTCATAAGTTTTAACACGTGTAGTGAACTATTTTGTGTAAAATGCACTATATTTATATCACCCTGTAAAAATATAACAAAGTATATCACAGGTTCTGCATTGAGCATCTCAGACAGGAAAAACTGAAAACAACGTAGAAAATTTATGAAAATGACCAGGAGTTGCAATTTATTATTTTTTCGTCTTTTCAGAGATCACTACGTACACCTTTATGGACCAGTGGCACTTGTGGAAGACAACAAGGGTGACGTCTTGCGCCAGCCTGAACCAGCTTCACCCATCTCCAATAATCGCAATTCACTTCCTCCGCAACGATTATCTCTCCTATTCCCGGGAGTGGAGTTGCGGCATCGTCAACAATCTATTCCTTCATCACCTACCAGTCGTGATCCATCAGTTGAAGGAGGGGCTGGAATTGTGACGCTACGACGAGCTATCCGTGACAACCCATATCAGAAGGTACTAGTCTGGACTTATCTTGCAATGTCTTATCGTTGTAATCTGTAATGTACATCAATTTAGTTTCTGATCTTTCATGAGCCAGGAATCTTGTTCTGCGGCAATGATTTATAGATTGGAGAGATGGAACAAGCTGACATCGCTAAAATGTATACACCTAATAAATAGTTTAAGGCAGTGGTGGCTCCTTGGGTTAGGCAAAAGAGGACCTGCGTATCCTGATAAATATGTACTAGTTTCATACACTTCATAATAATAAAAAATAATTATAATTTTCACAGGTGAAAGTAATATTGATCTGGAAATGTATTATGAACATTTCATTATCGCAGCACGAGCCATCTTTCCATTTCAAGCGTTTCTAACAGCCCGTACCCATTCGATCAGTCGTGTCTCTTCCCGCAGAGATTTGCACCCACTTGTGCCTCCGGGTAGGTACACCTGGTCGCTGCCTTGCTTCGCATCATATTCTGAGGCATGGCCCTGTAGCGAGAGCGAAACAGAAGAACGCGGTATCCATACTTGACGCAAGCGCCTTGTGCTCAGGCCAGCGAATTCTCTAGTAACCGTGCTTGCCTGCACGGAAGACTTCAATTTCCAGTCACATGCAAGCTGCGCAAGTTGCTGGCTGCGCAAGTGCATGTGTTTACTATTTTGTTGGCGATTTAACAAACGGAGAAACTGATTATTATTTAGGAACAATTTATTTTTACTTTCTCTTATACGTTCGTATATACGGAGTAATATACGTAGTATAGAGAAGTTATGTAATGCTGCGCGAAAAAACGGCGGATTTTCGGCGAAAAAAAAATACATTGCCGGGCTCTGGTGACGAAAAAGTGCATCAAACCAGTTGCTAAATTAAGAGTAACAATTCTCTAATACGTGGTGTAGCCATAATCCATGTTTTGTGGATTCTTGATGCCGAACAACCAATTGAAAGCAAAACGTCCGTCCGTCCGCGGTAAGTGAACAAACCTAGCGCCACATGTACGATCTTAAACCACACGTACGATCTTTTCCAAATTGAAGAAACCCCTGTCCATTTGGCTCTAGTTGAATCTTTGAAAAACATTCTTTAAAATTTGGGGGTACTTAACATAAAGCTCCCCGGACATTTTCAGTTTTCTCAAAATCGACACCATATTTTTTCTTTAAATTTCTCGTAAGAATAAAGTTAAAATACTCTTATAAAGGTAGCGTATGTCAGATTTTCACGGTTAACTCTAAATTTTTGAAAATAGCAAAAGTTTGAATTTTTCGGGGTCTTTCTACAATAATAAAATTAAAGACAGATTTTCATTCAAATGAAATTTGTTGGCCATAAATAGTTCTTCCATTAAGATCCTGTACACTTTTTGAAAATTAACAATGGGGACCATCTCAGCATTTGCTCAAAGCATCAAGGGAAACTGGACAAAAAAACCCTGATCAAGTTGGTCATTGATCTTACAATAATAATAAAAATAGTAACAGTAATAATAATAGTAATATCAATTATAATAGTAACAATACTAATAATAAAATACTATTCATTCGGAAATGATTTAACGATATTAGTGATGCCTAGTATTAGAATTCAGGATGAAGGAAATAGAATTTGGGTTTGCATTCTCCTTCTACATCAGTCAACTGCAATTTAACACAGGCAGGATGGGATATGCCAGTTCTTTTTCTTGCTTCAACGACAGTCAACATGAAACAGAGAATCAATGGATTAAATTTTTATTTTTGTTTTTAGGAGGTAGTGATGTGATTTGTTTTTCCTTCACATGTAGAACATGTTGTTACAGAAGCTTCAATTTACTTTTAAATCTGTATTGTATTAATATCTTTAATATCATGGCTCAATTTGTTGTAAAATGTAATCCCTTTATTGCGGTACTTTTTGATAAAGTGTAGTTTTGTGCAATAGAGCGTACAATATTTGCAATTTTAATAAATTACAAAAACAAGATTTTCTCAAAAATGGCTCCAATTTTTTAAAAATATTTTGGTAGGGCCCAACCAACCCTATCCGATGACATAAACGCCACATTGCTGTATTCTTTTGTTTGTTTTTTTCAAAAAAGACAAAAATTAATTTTTTTACGTCCCTCACGTCAGTAATATTTACATTAGAGGCAAAATCTTCACATTATTAGTTTTGTGAGTACATGTGCTTTAAATAATGTCAAATAAAGTTTCTCGAGAACTCAACAGTTTTCTGTAAAAAGAGCTCAAAATTCCGAATTTTCAGAAACGCTCAATCGCCATTTTCTCAAATTTGGCTTCAATTTTTTCTTCCAATTTTTTCCAACGGATAGTGCTAATTGAACTGTTTAATATGACATAAAGTTCATTTTGATGTATTTTTTGATTTTTCAAAAATTACACAAATGTAATTTTTGTAAATATCTCTCACGCCGTTAGTATGCACATTTCCATCGATTGTATACACTACTACATTTTGAGGCAAGTGCTCCAAAGGACTTCAAAAGAAGTTTCAAAACTCAATAGATTCCTGTGAGAAAGAGCGTCAAATTTCTCACAGAAATGCTTAATCGCCATTTTCTTAAAAAGGCTTCAAAATTTTCAATGAAAATTTCTATTAAGGACGGGTTTTACTGTTCTTTAATATTCTTAAAAGTAATATTTCGTTCTACTATTAAGAAATCGAAAATATGAGACAATGTCAACTAAAAAAAAAGAAAGAAAGAAAGAAAGAAAAGAGAAACCAACAATTTCGGCGACGATAGATGGCAGCTGACCAGAGAATGGAGGAAGTCCTTAAATCCAGACTACAGCAAAGAAATTAGTAAAAAGAAACTAGAAAATCTGTACCATTCTGTAGCACCTCTAGTTTCATTTTAAATTAATGTGATGCGGATTATTGGTATTACTTAAGTTTTTGAATTTAAATCTGATTTTACGTTAAATTACGCAGATTTAATGAATAAACTTCTAGGTACACCGTTTTCTCGTCTTAACGACGAAGAAAAGAGGCATATTTTGCACAATGGTCGACCTACTCGTATGTTGAGTATGGTTGTGTATCATGTTGGCGAGAAAAATGCAAAAAATTCATGGTATGATTCACACACATGGCTAACAGGAAGTGAAGTTAAAGCTTAGCTGGATTGTTGGTCATGTCTTTTAATGTCAATTAGGGAGAGGATATGGAATAGGAGAGGAATGGAAAAACGATCAGTTTCTTTAGCCGCTTGTGCCGTCCCGCTACCGAAAGCATCTCGTATATTAAGCTACAGTAGGGGCAGCGTTTAAGCAGTAACTACT
This sequence comes from Teleogryllus oceanicus, assembly GCA_964035755.1. Taxonomy (NCBI): domain Eukaryota; kingdom Metazoa; phylum Arthropoda; class Insecta; order Orthoptera; family Gryllidae; genus Teleogryllus; species Teleogryllus oceanicus. The sequence goes on along the minus strand of CAXIVR010000005.1, from coordinate 133,351,148 downwards.
AATAGTATTAGTAGGTACTGGTTTAAGCGACTCTGACAGTTCGATGCGCTGTTGCCACACATTACTACGCACATGGCACCACCTACACGTCAGATAAATGAAATCTCAAAACATTAACACTTACCGACAGGCGACGACACGTTTTGATAACTAATAGGCTTCACCACAACAGACCTTTATCGCCTCCCAAACCGCGTTGAAAACTTGATTCGTCAGCTACGGATAGCTTCTTCCTCTATTCCGCAGGCAATGGACGTACACCGAAATCCTCCTCCCGAAGTCTCCTCGTTCGCCTGTTCTGCCTCGAAATATTCGCGTAAACGATAAACAAATTCGCGAGCCTGGCTCTTTAACACAACTCCATGTTTGCGCGAAGTGTGGGGCGCAGCCATGACGAAACTCACAGCCTCCAACCAATGCACTGAAGCTCTTGGAAGACACACAGTAACTGGTCTGGTGCATATTGACAGAGGCATATTTCATTCGCATTGATACTGCTGATGACAGGAATCTGTACGCTTCTCAAGCGACTTCGTATGAATCAGATGAGCGGCAACGCTGAACCCTGGCTGCAAAAAAGTAAACAAATCCTCGCACGTTGATTGCTCCCGCGCAGGTCACATGACGCACCGCTGGACGTGGCCCTACTGTAGTAAAGGAGTATGGAGAAATTCTATTTAATTTTGACATCATTGGATGAAGGGAACTGCAAATGTTAGTCCCCAGAAATTCACTATAACGGGAGTTGACTGTAATTTGTTACCATTAAAGGCAGTCCAGGATTTATAACTATCTAATTACATAGAAGTTTAACTTCTTTGATTTTTAGAATAGCAGAAATCCTCAAGGAGTTCATGCTGCAATCCCCAAAAGTTGTCAGCAGTCGTAGTAATATTTTACCTGTTTTGATATCTTCGTTCCATGGTCTTCAAATCATGGAGGAAACTGCTGGTCCTTGCATTCAGCATCAAAATTTGAGGGAAATAGGTTATGTCTAGTATGTTGAACAGAAAATGCACTATTACTCTCGTATTTATTCCCAACCTCTATGCTGTAAACGGAGGTTCAACTAGTTCATAGTTGTGTGCTTTTAAGTTCACACAAACATTCTTTACATCAGCAAATTCACACCAAATATCTTTCTCTACTGCATTAATAATTTTTAAGAATATAGCATCTATTGTTAGAAGTCTTCTTCAAGGTCTATCAAAAATAGTACTACTTGCTTTCACTTTCTTGAGCAAAAATGCAAGGAATTTATGTAGATCAGGTGAAGTTAAACTACCATCCTTATCCAAAACCTTTATATTCTGCTTAATTATACCAATATAATTAGCAGTAGGTGTAATAATATTTTCTGGGAATTGAGAAGAGACTCATTCTGGACAATCTACTCACAAACTTCCAACATCTCCCAGGCAGGCCAATCTTTTTTGTCCAGTGTTCTTTCCTTGTTTGGAAGGCACAAGTGGCATGACTAATGTGAGTATTCTGCTTGTTAACCCAACAGAATTGATAGTATTTTTCAAATCTCCACTATTAGTGCAGCAATGATCAGCGCAATTTATCTACAATGAGAAGCAAAACCATTTTTTCAGAGGTTGCTCTCCACTTTATGGAGTGACCAAGAGGAATAGATGCCAATATATTGCCATTGTTTAGTGAACTTCAAATTTTTTTTGAGATGTCGGTGAACAGCCTCTTTTGTTCTTCAACATACGTACATCCCATAGCTTCAATTAATAATTTGACATTGTTTCTGTGTAAAACTTTCTCAACTTCGATAATACTTCTTTCTATTTTGCTACATGAAGATTGTTCCAGCGGTTAACATATCTTTCTTGTTGAAATGGAAAGCTAGTAACTGCTGAAGAATGGGCACATAATGATCATGTACACGATCATTTAACTGAGCTTGAGGTGAAAGCTCTGCATGACTGCTGCTTCTCAACAAGTTCCAGAGATTCACTACAATCACCATCTTGCCTTATCAGAACATTGGATTCCTCATCACTGCAAGTTACAATTGCAGTGAGAGTAGCAATAGGAATATCGCTTTGTGAAGAAGGTCTTACTGCTGTTCTCAGTTTAGGATTCTGATTGATTTTTTCAACTTATTGTTAAACCCTGCTATATTATCTTTACAAAAGTAGTAGACATCCAAACGATCTTGCTGTTCGCGCCACACTACTGGAATCCAAAGAATGAGATGCTTTCTCTGCCCCTTAGGTTGAGATTTTCAACAAGTATAACACGTTTGTGTGGTGCCTACCTCTTGTGGCAGTCCCCGAATTTAATACCACTAAAATATGCATGGTAACCTTTGTTTTTTTCATTTTGGCAGAGTAAACAACCATAAATATAATGGAATAAATCTGGGTAATTTTTACACTTTTTATGAATAGCTCCCACACTTCACAGAAGCCTGCATTTAAAAAAATATCAACATTAATTTTGTTAAAAAAATTGCTAGGTGGTGTAAAATGCTTATCATTTAAGGATTTCTCACTCTTAAATTAACAAAAACCTGCCATTACTTTCAAACCAGCAAAAATGGTGAGTAATTTTTTCTATTCTATGAGAAAGTAAAAATGATGTTGACTTTTTGCAGCTACATGAGAGATACAATCCTAATCTCATAGCTGATGAGTGCCAAGAACTTCAAGAACATCTTGAAAGACGACATTTGACAGCTCGACGCATCACCCAACTGGCTGCTTTCCAACGTCTTTCAGCTATGTCAGACCCAGTAGCATCACCACAAATGGGTGATGAGTTCCAATGGCCTAAGCGGCAGATTCATTCAGGTGGGCATATTAAACACCCGTGCATTTTTTTTATGGTAGATTACATTGTACCCAATCTTAAGACTTAATTAATACACAGGCTAATGAGTTTATTCTTGGTTGAAAATTTAAGTTTCAAGAAAATCCAGATTTTTTGTTACTTCTTTGCACAGTTTAAATCAACATTCATCCTGTGTTTCACTGTGGTGAAATAACCGGCAGCTTTTATGGTATGGTTTATAAGGCCAGAGCAGGCCACAGGCAAGCATGCACTTTATGATTATCACAAAAACAACCCCTCTTTCCTCATGCACTCCCATAGAAGCAGTGAATAATTCCTAAATAGTTAGCACTTGCCTGCAATCTGCCAAGATGCTCTTGTAGCATACGTTTGTTATGAAAACATTACAAAAATTTTTATAATCTCAAATTTCACCCAAAATTCAAATTTTCGTTAATCACAATGCACACAAATGTCTGTCTCATCTCTAATTACATCTTTATTGCTAGTAATTACTTTGACATTAATAGTTTGAAATATTCTGCTCCTTGTAGTTTATTTTTCTGCCACCTCTGTTTGCAGCTAAATAATAAATGAACATAATCAGAAAAATTATTGCTTAAATTTTTCAAACAACAATGATTTGTTTCAGAACTGGGAGGCTACTTCCCAGAGAATATGGAGGGACTCGATGCACTTCTTGAACGTGCTGGGCAGCGGGCTGCCCTGCGAAAAACTTCATTTACAGGCAGCTCAGCAGGTGGTGACAGTGTGCGTGGTGCACCACAAAGTCCTGTGCTTAGTACAGAACCACACATCCTTTTTAGACAGACATCCCTACTCCAAAACATTTCAGAGACAGAAGATGATGCTTTGTTGCCACCCAAGAGAAAAGACAATGTCATGGAATCATCCCTATAGGAATACTTTTCACTGTCTGTGTATGATTACTATTTTGAGAATTTAAACTCAGGGTCTGAAAGCATACTATTGAGCAATTAATGATGATTAGTTGTGGTATCATGAGGAATAAAATACAATAAAGTAATGTTGGGTGGTAAACATGATTAGCAAATAACGAATTTGGCAACAAATAATGATGAATAGATCAATTCTAATTCAGAGTTTAATTTCTTTCACACAAGTGATTTTAAATGTATGAATATATTTATTTTTTAATGAATATCTAAAATTTGTTATTTATTTTGATATTCCCCCCAATTTAATAAATACAATGTTCTTCACTTTCAATGCATTCGCTTTGGAAATCTAAGATAACTTCAAAAATATTACATTCAATATCATGAAACTAGTAATTAACATTTCTGTGCCTTGTTCTCACTGTAGATAGATGTGTTGGTTTGAGAAAAGCAGAAAAGGAAAAATGTATATTTCATTTCATTTGTTTGTGTGTGTGTATGAAGTAAGTAATGAATGTTTTCTAGTTTTCATGTAATGACAATTGTATAAATTGTGATGTTAATTAAAATCTTGAATTTTCCATACAGAAGTGTTTTAAATTGCAATCCAAATAAAGTTATATATGTGTGAATGGTAGCGCAAGAAGCTAACTGAATAGTTTATTTTTAGAAAAGGCCCAAGTTAGTTGACTTCCCATATGATTTAGCCCTTTCTTAAATAAATTGATGGAGAACCAATTGAAGGAACCAAGCAGAACCTGGAGTGAACATGGAATTAATTAGTGTAGTGAAGTGTCATGTTTGGCAAGTACAATGCTAATCTGAGCCACAAGTTTGTGCTCTGAACAAGGGACAGTAAGAGAGGATTTGGAGGGAAAGGGCAGTTCCAATGGTTCCAAACAGTGGCGGCTGCTCTTTGAGGACTCTGGGGCGGCGCCCCCCCAGTAAAATTAACAAAGACGAAAGGTTTCAGAATTTACCAAACATGAACTGTTAAACAACAAAAATGTTGCATGATCTTTATATGGTATCAGAAAAAATAAATGTTTTTAGAATGAATGTGTTTGCATGGGCCGCACCAAGGGTCAATGTTCTCAACCGAACCGTACACATGCGGACTCTCGGAGATCCGCCCCAGCCTTTGCCCAGGCCCTTTACGGAGAACGCGGCGTAGGAGGGGGAAGTGGGCGCCGGGAGGGGGGAGCATTGGAAGGGTGCTTGGGCGGCGGCAGAGTCCGAAGAAGTTTTCCGCACACGTAATGTTGTTGTGACCAGACAGAGTGCGTTAGCATATGCGATTCAAGTCATTGATAGGAATCAAGCCAAATTCATGTGTAGTGCGTTGAGTTGAACAGTTGTTAATGTGAGACTTGCATGTCGTGTTTTGATATTTAAAGTGTTTCATCATGAGTGGTATCAACAGTGTGAACACTATTTTAACTGATGGTAGTCAGAATCTCACTATAGAACAAAAAATAGAATTAAAGAAATTAGGGCCGCCAAGACCTCACTTAAAAATTACGCAGATTCAAAATGCCTGCAAAAGCAAAACTGGATACACAAGAAAATTCAATTCCTCTCTCTACAAATACGCAGACTGGCTATGTGGTTGTGACATAAGAAATTCTTTCTTTTGTTATACGTGCCTTGTTATGAATGTTAGTGATCGTGCATGGACAAAGGATGGTGTATCAGACATTAAACACCTTGCCCAAAAAGTGAAGAAGCACAAATTGAGTGAACAACACATAAACAGTGGAATAGAATTTACCATGCTAGGCAAAATTGATATAAGGTGTCAGTTAGATTCAGCTTATAGAATGAGAATAAAGAAAATTAATGAAGATGTTTCCAAGAATCGTTACATTTTGAGTAAACTGATAGACTGTATTAAATTTTGCGGGAAGTTTGAACTTGCTCTAAGGGACACGACGAAACATATGGATCGGACAAACCAGGTATTTTTCGTGGTTTAGTTAATTTGATGGCAGAGTTGGACTCCACGTTAAAACAACATATTGAGAAAACAAATAATCGTGTGTTTCTGGAGCTTTCTAAAACCATACAGAATGATTTGTTGGACTCAATTTATGCTGTCTGTCATCAGTTGATTTGTGAGGAAGTATCTAGGACTGATTACATAGCTATAGAAGTAGATGAAACAACTGATTGTGCGACATTGTCTCAACTTGTGTTTGTTGTACGATATGAATTGAAGGGGAAGATATATGACGATTCATAAACTTCGTAACACCAAGTGATCACACTGCAGAAGGAATTAGTTGTGTTGTGTTCAGTGAACTTGAAAAACTGAAAATAAACGAGTCCCCAAATAAATTAATCGCACAAAGCTACGACGGTGCGTCGGTTATGAGTGGCAAACAGAGTGGAGTGCAGGTAAGAGTGAGGGCAGTGTACGAGAAAGCACATTTTGTGCACTGTTATGCCCATCAACTGAACTTAATTATAGAGCGCTCTGCCACTCAGAACAAACAAGTGAGAATATTTTTTAGCAACTTGGAAGGCTTTTCAACGTTCTTCACAAAGTCAGTAAAAGAACTGCGGTTCTTGACCAAGTTGTGAAGAAAAGAATTCAAGGAATGCCGATACAAGGTGGAATTTTAAAGCCCGTTGTGTAAGCACTGTGTATAATTACAAGAATGAAATAAGTGAATGTCTGGAAATAATTGAGAATGATACAACTAACGATTACTCAACAGTAAGAAAAGCGATTGGACTGGGAAAACTTTTAAAATATGCTGATTTTCTCTTTTGGCTTGAGCTTGTTAACAAAATTCTACCTCATTGCGATATACTTTTAAACAATTACAACAAAAGGATGTAGACACCATTAAAGCCCAAAAGTATGTGTCAGAATTGAAGTCTTCCATACAGCGGACAAGAAATTCTCTTGACCTTGACCATCACTGGAATACCCAAAATAACGAGTCATGCAATCAGAAACGTGCTCGTTTCGAAGACAAGCTTAAAACTGTCGCGAAAGAAGTATGTGACATAATTCTAACCAACATTGATGATCGTTTTACATTCAACGACCATTTGTCGGCAGCCATATTATTTCAACCCACCTTGTTCAGCAAACACAAACTGTTATTTCCTGAAACAGAATTTCAAATTGCCATTAAATTGTACGATTTTAATGAAATTGAACTGCGACAAGAGTTGACTGTTATATACAACAGAAACGATTTTCAGAATGCAACAGGAGCTTTAACCCTCTTGAATTGTATTTATGAAAACAACTTAGTCCAAATTTTGCCTGAATCTGTAAAACTCTTGCGGGTTATCTGCACAATCCCGATGACAACTGCAGAAAGCGAAAGGTGTTTTCGACTCTCAACAGAATAAAGACTTTCTCACGAAATACAATGAGAGAAGAGAGACTTAGTGCATTGGCTATGTGTTCTATAGAAAAAGAACTTCTGAATGCATACAACTTTAATGATCTTGTCATCAATCACTTTGCTGAAGGAAGGGAGAGGAGAATGGATTTCATCTACAAGACTATTAATTAAGGTAAGATTCTTGTCGTGGAGACTGTGTCTCTAACATATTTATTTCTTATATATACAGTCGACTCCGGTTATAGTGAACTTCTGGGGACTAACATTTTTGGTTCACTATATCCGAGGATGTCAAAATTAAACAGATTTTCTGCATAACGATTAATTTTATTCGCATGGAGATACAGAAAAACTCATTAAGAGCAGGAACTGAAAATTTCAATATCTTTATTTGTCCTTAAAAATCAATTTCTTTTCAATTGTTTGCTTCGAACTTTTTCATTAATAATTTCTCTAGAACCTTCTCCAGAATTCGTGCACTCTCCGTAATTGATTCTGCATTGTCCTCTGTGTCTAACAATAAGTATTGTAATGCAGTCTTGAGACCCTCAATGCTTCTTGCAAAGTTGAAACCATCCCACTCTCTGAAGCCTTTGTACTCGCCTAATAACATTCGAGATGCTTTTGGTAGCGGGATGGCGCAAGCTGCTAATGAAATTGATCGCTTTTCCGCGCGGCACGGTGGATATCGCCAGGCTATTGCATCGCGCGCATCCTGTCGCCTACGCGCTTTGTCCGCGCATATCAAGTATCACCAAGATTGAAACCTAAGCAAGCAATTGCGCATCACCGCCGCCAGTTGTAGCCACACAGGACACGACCTTTGTTTCCGCAGTTAAACTGAGCGGCATAAGGTCATCAGTAAGGTGCCCATAAGGTGTACTGCGTTGATCAATGATCAATTCGATTTCTCACTAGCAGCACCGAGGTCGTTTTGGCCATGGCGGAAAACCCTTATCGTTTTGGCCATGGTGTTATTTCCACCATGGTTTTGGCCAAAGAATCAACATTTACATCACTTGAGCGCGTTAGGGTTTCTCTTCCTTTGGCCTAAAACGCCCCCTACCTCGCAAAGCACCGGCCGCCACTGTTCCAATAGGGTATGGTGAAGAGTAGACATATGCTTTAGGAAGGGAAGAGATAAAAGTTTGAAAGCATAGAAGTGTATTTAAACAAATAAAATTGGAGTGCCTATCTGTGTTTTCAAAATAACCATCTTTTTGTAATCTCTTACACTTACACACTTGATATAACAACCAATTAAATCATTTAATAGATATTAAATTGTTTTTATGATTTATTTTCTATTTGTCTGAAGGTAATCTCTGGAGTGGCTAAATCATTTGCACTGTAAGGTAATATTTTGTCAGGCATTAGGCTACATTTCAAATTATTATTTTGTCTTGTATACAGTTGAATTTTCATTTCTTTGTTGTTGTTTTTCATTCAAATCTACAGATATATCCCGATCTTAATAAAATTTTGCAGACGTAATCTTCAGAACCACAGAAAAGTGAAAGTCTGCATGAGATTTCATAAACATTGCCCTTATCCCCCTTTTCTGCTCCTTAGAGCAAAATTTAAGTGTGCACCCTTTCAATTTTTTGTCAATATTTCTAAGACTGTGAGAAAATCTGTCAAAAAACTTTTAATGTTTCATAAAGACTCATAAAATTTCCTTCTAAATGCTTTTTATTTCATTCCATTGCTACGGAATTATGCTTGAAGTAATTTCTGGTAAGAATTATAACTGGCAGTTTGTGAAACTATGCAACAATCCATCCGTTTATAGGTGCCCACAGCAACAATGGTGGTAGCAGTGGTGGTCTTCACGAATAAGGCTGGCTAAGGTTTTGCAGAGGTGGGGTCAGGCTGTGTCTTGCAAGGAAAGGCAGGGATCAGTGAGGAGGAACAAGCTGGAGCTGGGCAGCTTGGAGGGAGTCGACTGGGTTTGAGCAACGCAGGGGGGGTAGGGGGAGGGCAGGCCAAGATTGTAGGTACAATTCATTGCTGAACTAGTCTGTAGATGTTTGAAATAAATACTGGGACAATGAAGAGTATTTAAGCTATTAGTCACTAACTGGCAATTAATAGCCAAAATCAGTGAATCGTGAGGACGGCTCACTACTAATGGAAGAGTGGCTTTCTACTAACAAGTAGTTTTCAACTATCCCCACCCAACATGCTGCTACTTTTAATTGACTATTTCATCAAATAACATCCACCAAACTTTATGGAACAGATAGAATAGAATAAAAAAATCTGCATCAAAATAAACCCACCATGAAACTATAATAAAGAATATTAACATTTTGACAGGAGTGCTAGAAGTAAACAAGGAGCCTGTGGCTGTTGTTTCACAGGGGGGCCCTCATTTCAAACTAAAAATTCCCTCCTCCCTCAATTCATAAACAGATTAATTTGTCTGTGCAGTATAAATAACTTATAGTGTTAAATTTGGATTAGAGATAAATAATTTTTTTATTTCTTTTCAATGAAAAAATGAGTGGTATTACAAAATGGCACACACTTTCTCATACTAGTTGGTCTTCTAATTTCGTTGGCCTTGGCTAGCTATTCGGTCTTGCCACATCCTCCTGCAGTGGCCATCTATCGCTGCCCAAAGTAATTTTTAAATTTTCTCAATTTCTTGGTTTCCTAATGGAAGAATCAAAATATTATTTGAAGAAAATTATAATTGAGTAAAATCTGTCCTAAATTAAATTTTCCTGAAAATAAGTTTGAAGCAATAATTAAGAAAATGACTTTTAAGCGTAATTGGAAATGCGAAATTTGATTTTTAAAATTTTGGGATTTCTGTTGAGTTTCATTGAAAACGAAGTTTTCGAAAAACTTCTTTGGAAGTCATTTGAAGCACATCTATTCACAAATACAACAATGTATACAAATCTCTGGAAATGTGCATATTAACAGCGTGAAATATATTTAAACCATATTACATTTGTGTAATTTTGAGGGGAAAAAAAAGAATACAGCAAAATGGCTTTTATGTCACCTTCAAACAGAGCATGTAGCACTATCCACACAAAGTTCCCCAAAAAGTTTAAAGAAAAAATCTGGAGCCGTTTTTGAGAAAATGGCGTTTAAACGTTTCCGAAAATGTGGAATTTTGAGTTCATTTTCCCAGAAAAGTTTTGAGTTTTCCACAAACTATATCTGACATCATTTGAAGCACATGTGCACATCAATGCAACAATGATTGCCGATAACGTAAATATTAACGACGTGAGAGGGACGTTTTCGAGAAACTTTGACAATTCAAACCATATAAAACGCAATAACGTGAACCAATTGCGGCTAATGGACATATTAACATGGGAGTCAAGTAAAAAAAATACATTTTTGTAAGTTTTGAAAAAAAAACAACAGAATAATAGAGCAGAACGGCGTTTATGTCGTCTTACGCAGACATTTAGCTCTATTCCTACCAAAAGTTTAAAGAAAAAACTTGAATCCGTTTTTGAGAAATTCTTGTTTCTAATAGTTTTTAATATTGCACATATTTTAATCAATAATTGCGCGAAAACTACATTTTTTTTTTTTCAAAAAACTGTTCATGATATTAATGAAAGAATTAAGGAGAACACATTGCATTCGAAGGAGAAATCTTTCTTCAATTTTGCAGTTGTAGAAAGACGGGAAAAATGTAAAACTCTTGCAATTTTCGAAAATTCGGAGTAGCGGTGAAAATTGGCTTCGCCATCTTTGTAAGTGTATTTTACTATATTCCTATATTTCAAGAAAAAATTGGAAATCATTGTTGAGAAAATTTTGAAATTATTCCTTGGGCTTCATGTAAAATATTCCCAAATTTTAAAGAATGTTTTTCAAAATCGCAGAGCTTTCAGTCGAGCCAGATCGAACGGCAAATATCTTATTTTGGAGAGAAAGAAAATGTAGTTTAGGCGCTAGTTTTGTTTAGATGGACGGGCGAACGTTTTGGGGAAAAAAAAAAGCACTTTTTCGATATTAACGACCTAGCATTTCTGAAATTGACTACATAACGTTAGAGAGGAATTTACTAAAATTTAGTTCAGGGTTTATCCTCTTTTTCTATTCGAGGGCCACACAATACGCCTTTCCGTCGAAAAATCGCCGGTTTTTAGCGCAGCTAAACATATTTTTGTATTTATATATCTTTCTCTATACTAGTATTACGTTATTGTATTAATCCGTAAATATGAGAAATTACGTACGAGAAATTAAAATGAACATGGTTTTGAAAATGCGGTTATCGCACTCCAGCATTTACAAACAAACACTATGATTTGAACATGTTTTACACAAATAAAATTATTTCATTTAGAAAATTATACTACTCTGGTATATATTGTACTAATGCAGATCTCCGACATACTCATATTCACAACAACGCGTAACCACTGTAACCTGACTGTAACTCAGCTGTATAATAACGGTAGCCGGAAGTGAAATGAGCATCTACCGCGAGAGACAAAAAGGGACTTCCTTCCAGAATGGCCAACTTTACACAATGCACTCACCAAATGTACGTTTTGAATCAACAAAACTAATACCAAAAGAAAACAAATTCTCCAAGTATCATAAATAATGTATTTAATTCCGTCGATAATGGCTTAAACTTGTATGCTTTCAATAACAGGCGAAATTCATAAAATTAAGTTGCAGCTGGTCAGACGAAGACCGAATATTGGTGTTCCCTTCTGACCACAGAATTTGTCTATGCTTCTGACGCGCGGCGTCAAGGGAAATTATTGATTATATCTTGAGATTATGAAACCTAAGCACGGGCCGCCACTGATTGTGAGAGCAATGTCCTTTTTAGTGGATTGTTTATTTTATTGCAAAAATGTGCAACGTCTACATACATTTGCAGGTCAAATATCTGGAGGATGACAAGAAAATGTTTAAACTTCTGAACTGCGATTTACGAAGATGAGTGGAAACTGCAAGTGGACATATGAATATTGAAATTCATCCATCCAAATTTTAATGAAGCTCAGAAAACTGTAAACGTGTTTTCAAAATATAACAAAAATTGTAATATTTAAATTATATCAAATTCAGTTTAACATAGAGTTGAAAGTTTGTCCACTCCGTGAAAAATTACAGACATTTTTGGAACTGTTAATGAATATTCTATTAATTAGACTGTTGGTGATGTAGATACCTTATTAATTCAAAGTAAATAAACAGAGGTTGTCTGGTATCAAATCTATATTTCTTCTTAAGATCTTTCCGATCGCGTAGCGATCATCGTCAGAGCTGGAAATACATTAATAGATATAATTATACATTAAACCAAATTGTCTACAAATTAATATATAAAAGAAGTGTGCAGATGTGTAAGCAAACTGGATCGGTCGTACCTTGCAGCTGCTGGGCGGAAAACGAAGTTCTGCGGATTTTTGAAACAGCAGCTCGCTTAAGAAGGCTGGGCGGCGGTCGGGCAAGTGTGGAGGCGGGGCAGGGGAGGGCGCGGGCGGAGGGTCGAGAGGCGGCTGCTGGGCCTGGTGAGGAGGGCGCGGGCGGACGGAAGTGGGTGGAGTTAGGGTGTACACATTGTGCTAATTTTAGCAGAGGTGACGAAAGTTCAGGATTTGCTGGTTAAGACTAGTATTATTCTGGTTTTTACGTTGTTGTGAATGTGAAGGATTCTAATTTTATTCTGTGCCAGTACCTATTTTCAATTTCTAGGATATGGAAATTAATGAGTTTGTCAAATGTGTGATTGTTTTGATTTAAGTGATCAGCGAAGTGTGAAACTGTGGTGGTATTGTTTTTCCATGCTTGTTCATGTTCTTTGATCCGTCGTGTGAATTTATGCCCGGTTTGTCCTACGTATATGGCATTGCAGTTGTTGCAAGTGAGGGCATAGACTCCGCATAAAGAGGTAGGAGGAATTGGATCTTTAGTGTTGGATAAAGTTTTTGTAATGTGGAGTGTTGAAGAAAGTAGCTTTGAGTCCGAATTTATTGAGTGTTACACGATTTTATCAATGGCAACAATGGCATCTCACTCCTAAAAAACGACCCCACCAACAAACACCACACCTCTTTAAAACATGAACTAGCTGAATCTAAAGCCCTATTCACTTATCCACAGAAATTCCTTCCGCAATCCACTCCTCCACGATTGTACGGTTTACCAAAAATCCACAAATCCACCATCCCCATTAGACCTGTAGTATCATACACTAACACACTCACACACAGAATTGCGTACAAACTGAACAAAGATTTCAAACAACATGTCAATTATACACCTCAGCACACAATACTCAACAGTCTTGATCTCATCAACAAGATTAAATATTTCCCTGTCCCCACGAACGCAAAACTCGTTTCTTTTGATGTGGAAAACCTATTTCCAAGTGTGCCAACATCTGACGGCAAGACTATACTTAAAGACCTAATTGACAGATCACAATGTGCCGTCCCCATCAAAAACTGAACTGTTTAACTTAATTTCCTGTTGTATAGATGCCAACTATTTCAAATTCAATGACAAATTTTACACCCAAGATTCTGGATTACCCATGGGTTCACCCCTCTCACCTTTATTAGCGGAAATATTTATGGACAACTGGGAAAATACGTTATTTGCTTCTGGACATCCACTTCTAAAAACCTCTTTATTGGTACAGATACGTAGACGACGTATTGGCACTATGGACAGGCACCACGTCTACGTATCTGTACCAAGAGTGGATTGCGGGAAGGAATTTCTGTGGATAAGTGAATAGGGCTTTAGATTCAGCTGGTTCGTGTTTTAAAGAGGTGTGGTGTTTGTTGGTGGGGTCGTTTTTTAGGAGTGAGATGCCATTGTTGCCATTGATAAAATCGTGTAACACTCAATAAATTCGGACTCAAAGCTACTTTCTTCAACACTCACACATTACAAAAAACTTTATCCAACACTAAAGATCCAATTCCTCCTACCTCTTTATGCGGAGTCTATGCCCTCACTTGCAACAACTGCAATGCCATATACGTAGGACAAACCGGGCGTAAATTCACGACGGATCAAAGAACATGAACAAGCATGGAAAAACAATACCACCACAGTTTCACACTTCGCTGATCACTTAAATCAAAACAATCACACATTTGACAAACTCATTAATTTCCATATCCTAGAAATTGAAAATAGGTACTGGCACAGAATAAAATTAGAATCCCTTCACATTCACAACAACCTAAAAAACCAGAATAATACTAGTCTTAACCAGCAAATCCCTGAACTTTCGTCACCTCTGCTAAAATTAGCACAATGTGTACACCCCTAACTCCACCCACTTCCGTCCGCCCGCGCCCTCCTCACACCAGGCCCAGCAGCCGCGCCTCTCGACCCTTCGGCCGCGCCTCCCCTGCCCCGCCCCACACTTGCCCGACCGCCGCCCGGCCCTCTTAAGCGAGCCGCTATTTCAAAAATCCGCAGAACTTCGTTTTCCGCCCAGCAGCTGCAAGGTACGACTGATCCAGTTTGCTTACGCATCTGCACACTTCTTTATATATTAATTTGTAGACAATTTGGTTTAATGTATTATTATATCTATTAATGTATTTCCAGCTCTGACGATGATCGCTACGCGATCGAAAAGATCTTAAGAAGAAATATAGATTTGATACCAGACAACCTCTGTTTATTTACTTTGAACATTCTGAATTTTTCCCGAACTATTATTATAGTTTAATGTGGGTAATATTTCTCTCAATGAAAATAACTCACACAAGTTTTTAAAATAAAAATATTAAAGTCGGCAGTTTGTGAAAATATACGGAAATGGTCACTTCTACTCGAACAGCTCAGGGGCCCGAAATTCGTTGGCACTTTTCATATTCGATCAAAGGACACGTGGATCCAAGTGTTCCATAGAACATATCATTTTATTTTAAAATAACATCTTAGCATCATCGCTAAGGTCATGATAATATTTACTTCGAATCATTTTCAAAATGAAAAGGTAGTAATTTGACATATGTCCAATAGAATAGTATTTCTTTAAATCACATTTGTGAACTAGATACACAGCCAAAACCTAATCAAACCAAAAGAAAGCCAATATGATAAGAGATAACAAATGTAATAACAACACAAACCTCGGCAACTGCATAATACAGGCATACTAATTCTCTAGGAAACGCATACGCGCACACTCGCCCGGCGCATATACCATGGAGTAAAGAATTATACCTTTTTAGTCTATGCAGATATTCTTTGGCGCACCTAAGTGCTTGCCACTTAACACTTTCCCGCCAAACTTTGCGGGAAACTGACGTCATTGTGGACGTCACAGCTTCCCTTCAAAGCCACAAAGAAACTTCCAGTGACATGATTAGAACGCAGTGACATATCTGTGATTTTCGTCGAAACCGTATAATTTCACATTGTATTGTGGTTATATCATGGATGAATAGTTTATGAATGATTATACTGTGATAATTTGTCTTATGCGGCTGCAGAGCGCCAAATGCCCAGTTTGAATAAATCAATTTAAAAAAAATTAGAAACCGTATAATACTCTTTGGTTTCGTCAAAACTGTACAATTGGCAACCATGTATGCGGTTCATCAATTCGAAAGACATCCTACGCTGGATTATAATGTTTGAATATCGTGAAGCTACAGCAGAGAGTATATTATACATGCTGTCCAGGTGGTGTCCTGGTCGTGTCAGATGAAGCGCCCCCCCCCCCCCCCTAGTGCGAACGGTCAGTCATGCGGGTGGCCTGTAAGTACTCCGGTCAAGAAACTTATTTGTGTCCCATTTTAAAATTTGGCCGATACATAGATCGTTAGTATAGAATTAAGAATTAACATAGAATTAAGTAAGTATTTTTTAAAATAATTAAAGTGTCTGCCTTTTGTGAACATTTTTATTTTAAAAAAAAATTTTCGATCCTTAAATAATGTGTTTTCAAAAGTTATATTTACATAATATAAAAGACATCTTTCTAGTCTTAATTTAAGTGTAGTTTCATTTTTTCTGGAGGAAAAAGTAGATATTAATACGTGAAAAATGTTAGTGCGCGCAGGATTTTTTTCCGAAAAAATAATTTGTAATATTTTGAAAGTAGTAGGATCAGAGGAAAAAATAAGAAAATGCATCTCACCTATTTTTAATCCTGTATTTCATAAAAAAATGTAGTCGCTAAAAAAATGTTGTTTTATGAGTGAGTAGTTTCTGTCAGAGAGTGTATAGAGGTTTCTTTCGGTTTCCGCCTGCCCAAGCCAGCAACGCGGGTTGGCAAGCATGGTGGAAGCATCGTCACTTGAAATCGTGCGAAAACCTGTTGAGACTTGTCCGCTGCTCGAGTGCTGCAGGTGGCTGCTTGCTCGGTAATGTTTTGCTGATTGTAGTCGGGGTCGGTTCCAACTTGCCTCTGTCGTGTTCGCGTGTCGTTAAAGATGGCATCAATTGAACCTACTCATCCCTTCAGCACCACGCTGCTCTCAAGGAAACGGCCCCATTCTCCCGATTTTCCGGATGGTATGTATTTGTTTGCATAAAATTTCATTTCAACGTTGGAGAGCCCAAAGGATATCGGATTTTAACTCAACATTGTTTGTATAGAAGGAGGAGCTAGGAATGGTATTGATCATTCGTGCGAGCGTAATAATTGCCATTTTACGTTCGTGTTGGATTCCGAATCGCCTCTACCGACAGATGAAGACAGCGAAAGTACTTATAGTGTGCAACAGGCGGGAACCGGTAAGTCTTTCGTTCAATTAACACGTCCAAGCGAGAAAAAGGAAAAAAAGTAAATTGGGATGTAATTATCAAATCAGTCGTTCCTTATGTGTTCCTAATTTGCGGTGTGGAAAAAAAAAGTTGATAGTATAATACAATATGTAATGTTAATTTTCAGTTTCCGCTAAGGATACAAGTGATACTTCCTGGAGTTCGGATGAATCTGTGACCATGGATGTTGAATTTGAAGAATATGATGTTGCATCTATCCATTCGACTGAGAAACTATGGAGCAATTGTGATTCCTCCGGAAGTGATGTTAGCATCTATTTGATTTTTAATTTTACTTCCGTTCCAGAAAAACATAGATTTTGGTTAAAATTAAAGGCTTTTTATCAAACTTTGGAGTAGATTGTTCGTTAGAGTAGCTATCTTTTCAACACTTAAAAACTAATTTCTTCTGTTTCTCCTATTCCTGTTGTTTTGAAAGTATTGATACATAATTTTCTGTGATGAAATATAGATATTTTGTAATACCAGTTATTACCGTGGTTCTCAATTGATGGTGTGACAAGGTCCTATTAGGCTATTATTTGAAATTGAATGTTAAATATTTCAAGCCCTTGGATGACAAAATTTATTTGCTGTAAGTAGTTTGTGGCCCACTCTGCAAATTATTTTGCATTTCCTTAAAATCCATTATAGGGTAAGCGGTTGTTATGCCTTTATTAGTTTTTACATATTTAAAGTAATGTTGGCTACTAATAATTTATTCTTCTTCTAACTTCTGCTACTAATAGTTTATTTGATGTGTAGGGTAGGCAGGAAAGGGGGGAAATATTGAGAGTTAAATCTCGATCATTTGGGTGCATCCTTGTCAATTGAAACATTTATTGCAGAAACCCATCAAACGCCAAATTTGTCATCTCGAGAAATTCGAGAAAAAGTGTCCCAGTTTTTTCGATTTTAAAATTTTTTAAAATATTAAAGCAGTTAATAAATGAATTGCGGATTCGGTGGTATAACGGTTCGCATCGACTCTTGTACCCGAGTTTGCGGGTTCAAACCCGATCGAGCCGTGGATTTTAAGGGCTAAAAATCCTCGTACGCCTTCCTTCGGAGGGGAAGTAAAGCCGGCTGTCCCATGTAGTAGATTTACTGCATGTAAAAGATCCTCAAGCCTAAATGAAGCCTCTGAGCAAAATTGAGATCCACCAAGATAATACCTCCTTTCTTCGCTAGGTGGTGAAAGGAGCGTAGCGAAATTTGTGTGGTTAGATGGAAGAGCGGGCCTGATGGCCCGAGTCTCGACACGTAAAATAAGGTATTAACAAAACAACAAACAACAATAATAAATTAATATTTTGCAGGTAAATATGGAATAAGCCATGTGTCTATTGTTGTGGAACAATTATCCACCGCTAAAGCTCATTTTAAATTTTGGCATTTGATGGGTTTCTAAAATAAACAATTCATTTCATTCTGCTACAAAGTTTATTTAGTTTGGGGAGTTTCTTGTGGAAGTTTATATAATGCGTATTCAATCAAGATTCTGTTTCATGCTGTGTCTGAATTTCACCTGAGTGTAGTGTTGGAATGTTTCAAGTGCATTATGAAATTTTGTGATACTTTCTAGATGTTTTTTGAGCTTGCCAAATTGGATTCTTTGTCTAAACTGTCTGTATGTAGATCTTTTGAAAAGTCACTATTACTTTAATGTGAGAAAAGCATTAATGATTACAGTTGAAGGAGAAGTTTTGCTGCAGTGAAGTTTCATGCTTTCCAGGGATAATGCATTTATACTCTGAATGCAAAAATGGTGTTGCTGACACCTTTTAGTAAACACATTTACCACATTCAACAATACAACACTAGCCAAAGGATATAAATACTGGGTGAAAGAAGCGAGGCTATTGGAACTTCTGGAGTGCCAATCATTGGTTCGTCCTGGACTGTGACTAATTCCAGAATGACTCAGGAATCTTAGTCAATGGTATTGTTATAGTAATTTCATTCTGATCATTCAGCTTGGCAGTTTCATGTTAGTGATGCGTGTTCTGTATTGTTTAATTATAATAACAATTTGTTATTCTAGACAAGCATTCATTGCAATTCTCTGACCAAAATCTGTTTTGTCTTGTTAGGAGGAAGATTTAGTTAGTAAATAATAGATTGCAATCCAGTTGAAGAATGATATTTAGTTTGTCATGCTACTTTTAATGTAGTTCACTGTAGTAAACTGAAGAAAATTCAACCCCATTGTCATTAAATAAGCTAGATTCTAACATGGACTGTTCAGAATTTGGCCAAGAAGTTCATGCTGAGGAGTGATGTTCAGGTGTTTTCAGAATGTTGATATCTAATGTACATTGCATTAAATATAGCATAGGTTAATAGTTAAATTCATAGAGATTACAACTGTTTTGCTGTTAGGTTGATAAGCCAAAGAAAATTATATATTGCATGTGGCATATGTACATTCCAAAGAAAATTATATATTGCATATATACATTGGACTAAAATTGTACCCATGGACATGATGTATTTTTGTATTGATGATATTGTATTATCCTTTGGGGATGGCTGATTTAATAGTGGTTGATTTGTGTCTGCTGTTTTTTATTGAAGTTTTGAAAGTCCTGTGAGGAAGGTTAGCTGTTGGCAGTAGAATTTCAATTCAAGAGTTTTAGCAGTTTTGGAAACAGGTTTAATTCATTAGGGAAGGAGTTTCTTTGGCTCATGGGTGTTTAATTCAGGGCTGTCAGACGAAAAAGCATGTGAACAGTCTTCGCAACTGTTTGGGGCACACAGAAATATCGGCTTACCGAAGTTGATCATGTCACAGGCGGGAAGCAAGAGTGAGAAAACTTTGTGCAAATGCGGCGAGTTGGGTGAAACACACAGGTTGGTATATCATAAAGAGTCATTTATTAAACATTTACAAACTTTTAATGGAAGTTGACGTGTAAAAAGAAAATGCAGTTACACAAGCGTTGATCCACCAAGGAAACATTTATCACTTTCTACTTAGAGAATGCAGTTATGAGAACTATTAACAGTAATTACAAATAATTCAAATGAATATTTTTAAGTAAATGAATATAAACCAAAATGTTGGCTATATCAAGGGAGATAATATATAACAATTTCAAAAAACAGACACTTTTTGAAAATAAACATTTAAAGAAATACAATGTTCATATCTTGGATAATTCAAAAAACTTCAATTATTATAGAGTAATGATGAAATGTAACACTATTTCTGGATTTCTTGTAACCTAAACTTAAGCCAAAATTTAAATAATGAAGCTTACTATTTAAAATTTTTGTAGTCTCCTTGGAAGATTTTGTAATGCCTTTTAACACTACTCTTTTTTCTTTTTTTTTTGTTATTAGATACTTTCTACATGTTAAATAAAGCGCATTACTCTGCAATTAATACACAAGATATTGAGAGCTCACTCGGACTGAAACTTGTTATAAGTCTTCTGCAACCTGCCAAGACTGCGTACTGTGCATGTGAGAAATCAAGCGTGTGGACTTCCCTTTGCCGTGCAAGCATGCTCTGAGCATACACATGCTCCTTTGACAGCCCTGGTTTAATCAGTCGATGACTTCCCATAAACAAGTGTACACACAATTCAAACACGAATTACTCTTAAACTCAACGTTGATGTTTGCATGTAGTATGACTCGGTTCTTGTTTCGTAGGTGTGCAATCGTTTTCCATTCCAAAATTAAATGGAGTAGGTATTGAAAATGGATTTGGCTTTCAAGAAGGCTTTTTGTGTTAGTAGTTCTGTATTAAGAACTTTGAATGCAGTCTACCATATAATTTTCTTTAGGCGTTGAGTTACTTGTCAAGAACTAGGGGACAAATTCAAACACCCCCATTATTAATTCACTATAATGAATAGAATACAATATAATTTCTCTAATACTGAATTTAATTGGGTCACCCAAAATCGAGTGTGTCAAATCAAAATCAATTTGGAGAAACCTACCTATGTTGCAGGCTTTGCAAATTCCCCAAACCTCAAACTCACTTCACCAACCTCTCTTCCAATCCCAGACTCACTCCAACTACAGTTGTGCATCACATAAAGGACTGACAGATGTCATTCCAATATCACCAAAGATGGCTGTGATTTTATAACAATCTGGTTATTTTTTATGGCTAATTGGGTGGTTCTATCCAAAGAAATATTTTTTGGCAGCATATCCCTAAACAAAAAGTATGTGTATATAAAAAAGTTTCTATATTCTTGTGCTCAAAGTTGATATAATCCCGAGAACACAGGAAATTCTAATGATGATTTCTTCTTGAAAAAAAATAACAAAATTGTACTCAGTTTTTTGAAATGGAAGTTTCACTTAATTTTTATGTGACTGAGATGTGTGTAAAGATTATATTTCTGCGCAAGAAATGAAGTTTGAATAGTTTAAGGGTCATTGAAACCATCTTTAAATCCATTAAATGTTTTTAAAATTTCATGAGAATGCCAGGTAAAGTTATCCTCTTATTGGTTACCATGATTACCTGCCCCCCTACCCAAGCCAAATTGTAAGAAGTGCACCTGAAGAATTGATAGGTTTCCATTTGAGAATTCATGAAAACTATGCAGGTCTATGAATCGGGGGGGATGTAGAATATATATGTAAAGTAATATTCTCTTGATATAAAATTAAAAAATGCTTAAAATTTGGAAAATTGTAAGCAAGAATCCATTTTAATATCATCCTGAACCTCTGGAACACCTTGTTAAGTTTCCAAAACTTAACACTGTAATTCTGGAGTATACCTCCTCAGAAAGGGACACCAATAGGTTTTGTGTTAACTTGCAATGGTTTTACCTTGTAAAGGTGGGGGTAAGAGATTTCAAAGGTGAAGGAAATCTAAACAAAGTCTGATAGCCCTGCTATGTGGTGTGAGTTTGTCCTCGAATTGATTTATATTATTGTTGAACAGGATATGCTGTATACTGCTACTGCAGCAACTGTGTTAGTGGCTGCCCAGCTCCATGAAGATCGAGACTTGTGGGCTGATAGTTCTAGTTCAGTCTTGGATACTTCAGACAGTGAAGTGCCTCTGGCAGATTACTGGGAATGTGTGCGATGTAAGAGTAAATGCACCCCTTTTACCTGAACCCCTTTGACCAGATATTGCGTCAAGTGCTTCCAGGTGAGTGAGAGGAAGAAAAATTCACTGTGGTTTCATCTTGCTTTGAAAAAGAATATTATTAATTGTGCAGGTAAGAGTCTTGGGATTGTGTTGTAAAAAGAGAGGGGGGGGCAAGAAATATATTAGCTGCAGTGATATTCAAAGAAATTTGTTGTGTGGTTTATTAGCCAGTACTGCATGTGGTTTGATTCTTCATTCGACACTTCATCAGGAACACCATGGATTAAAGATGTCTGCTTTTGAATTGGTGAACGGATGAGATTGTTTTATATATTTAGTTTCAGGTCGGCTTTTGCGGTGAAATTTTGGGACTATCAATGACTTTTGTTGTTGTTGTGTTTGTGCTTAGTAACCTGGAGTTTTTCTCGAATATTGTGCTCTGCAACATTCATTATTTTTCATTTCAGCATGTAGAAATTGTTGGATTTGCTTGTGTGGAGCTCTCATTTGCCAAATAAAATGCCTGCTGTGCATCATTCGTAGAAGTGCAGTATAGGTTGGCTGAATTATGCCAGAACACTGAATTTCGTTTTTCTTTTAGCGAAAGAGAATTACAAAAATGTGAAAAGATTACATACCTTTTCATGTTTTTAAAATAGGGTTCGTTCTTTGTAGTGAAAGAGTTACACAGAAATATCAGTTTCACTCGGCAATTTTTGATGGCTGTTAATTTAGCCCCTCAGTTGAGTGATTCTGATTTGTTTTGTTCAAACATAAGACAGTAGAAAGCGATTTCCAAATAGTAAGGTTGGTATACCATCTGGGGCATAAATTGAGAGCTCTGATGCAATGTACCCTCTTCCTAACTGCACGATATAAAGCCTCTGCAGTCATGCTGTGAATATGGTATTCATCTCTCCTATCACATGCATGAAAATGTACTGCTTGAGGAATGGTACTGAGGGAATTATTTGTATGTTTGTGACAAGTTTTAGTTGTGTATGCTTTTCTTATAATTTTGTTATTTTTGATTATCAATCTGATCTAAAAGATTGTTATTTGGAGAGCCTCATCCTGACCTTGGTCCTTTCCATCTCTTTGAAGAGAAGTGTCTCAACTGCTTGTCTGATCCGTTTAGTTGCGGAAGGGTTACTTTCCTGAACGTCCAAAGCGGACGCACCCGCGTCGGAGGAAGAGGGCTGCATCTTCGCGACCAGGCACTGCCTTGGCAGACACGCCACCGAACGTGCCGGATTTGGAGCAAGCACAGTCCTCAGGAAACCAGTCAGCCGAGGAGCAGCCTGTTGGCAAGCTCGAAAAGGGAGACAGTGGCATAAGCTTGGGTGTGTGCGATGAGCAACTGGCACCTGAGAGTGCTAGCTCTTCGCAAAGCTCTTCCCAAAGCTCTTCCCAGATACTGCAGTTGGGGAGCCAGGACTCGGCCCCTCCAGAAGATGCAGATAGAGAGTTATTATCCCCCAAATCTGAGCTCTGTTTTATGTGTGTCAGTAGACCAAAAAATGGTGCTTTTGTTCACAAAACGTCTGTGCATGTTTTGTGCTGTTACCAATGTGCACTGAAAGTGTGGAACGAGACAAAAAGGTGTCCAATGTGTAACAACAGACCGCATAATGTTGTGAAGTTAATTTTTGGTTAAATTTACTATTAATGTGTAACTGCTTTTGGCCTTGTAATAAAAAAAATCTCAAAAGTTACTGCATCAGCTAGAAATCTTCCATAATGTATTGTGGGATTATTTTAGAGATTGATCTGAAATGAAGATTTCCCTTTAAATTTCCCGAGTCCTTTACTTCTATGTACATTCAGCACAGGGTATATTAATGGATAATGTTTGTGGATTATTTTATATATTTTATGCGGGAAGTGCAATCAGAGAGTTAGAGAAATTGGTTAAAGAATTGAAAAAATTTGTAATCGGTGTGATATCTGTAATATCCAGTTTGATTTATAGTATTACAATGGTTCCTCATGTTCTGTAGTTTTTTCTGACTAGTTGTGGTGATGTTGAGTTGATGTTAATCTTGTTTTTGATAGTAAGATAGTCTGCCGTAGGATTGATTCTTTTGGTAGATATGAGAAGTTTGCAGCCAAAGTCAGGTATGTCAACCTGTGTGCTTCCTTGAGAAAACAAATTACGTATTTTTCAATGCAATTACGAAGAAAATGTACTGTGAAATATCAAGCTGTAAAGAAGTGATGTTTTGAGTGTTGCTCTTCTGTTCAAATGGGACAACAACAGATATCAGCAGATCAACCGTTTCTGTGGAAATAAAGTGTATATTTTATCTGATATAATAATATGTTCGTCTTTTTTTTTTAATTTCAGGTGGTAATGGGTTTTTGTTTTGTTTTCCTTAACTTCTCTAAAATTGAAAGTTCTGACTTTAGGCTATGAGAGGTTGGAAAAATTCTAGGCAATGTGTTGTGATATATTACCATCTGTCCTGCCAATGGAAAGAATGCAGTAATGCATTGTAATCTTTGATGCATGCCATTGTAATCCTGGAGTGGATATCTTATGAGTTATTCTGTATATTAATGAAAGTTGTACTGGTGTGGTTAGAGAGCAAGGCTCTATTGGAGTTGATTTATTAGTTAAACAATAACGAAACTGGTTGTTGGGGCAAATGTTACATTTTTCATGAATACATTTTCTAAATAATTATTTAATTTGATTAGAAGATTCTGTGCTTTCTAAATGAGAGGTGTGGATAATTCAGGCTTGATATGTAAACGATGCAGTGAATGTAGGAAGGACGACTTGTTGTGAAAGAACACGAAAGTTATTGAAGTAGTTGCCATTTTTCCCTAAAGCATTCCTGAACTTTTGGTTTAGAAAAAAAATTTAAAAATCAATTTCTAATGTATAAAATGTTGCATTTTTTATGTCAATTGGTGAGGGCAGGGATTTTGGTAATTTTAGTTATAAAAAATTTCATTTATAATTTATGCTCCGGTTTCCTGCTGAAGATTCAAGAACTTTGTGTGCTTAAGTTATTTGGTGAAGACAACCTGCCTAACTGATTTTTGACAGTGTATAGACTCCGTGAAAGATCATTTTGTGAGAATGAATTGGTGTGCCTTTTCTCTGTAATGCCAATTAACTCTAGAAATTGTGTTTAGGGAAAAAGTAAATTAAATATTTCGCCCTGAGTAATTCAATAGGTAGCCCTTTGTAAGGTTTGAAGTTTTTAATGGTGGAATAAGGTTGTAACCTCTTTGACCAAAACTCAACTGTACGATGTTTGCGTCATGCCCGAACCTGTTCGTCCGAGGAAGAACTTCGATCTTGCGTCTCCGAATTGCTCCCTCCCCAATTTCGTCCAGCAAAGTTCTGTCTTCGGGTGGGGGTGATCAAACGCTTGAGGATAAATCTAGATCAATCTCTGCCAACTCTGGACAGGACTTGCCCAGCTCCTACCCTTTCCGAACAAGTCCCACTCTGCTCGGGATATGGTAGTCGAAGGTGGATTGAAAGGGGCCAGTTTACTCCTGTGAAATATCGATTTGGGGCCGAAAACTCGCTTAACGGTGTGTACTGGATTAAAAATACATTGTTTTATTGGGAAGAAAATCGCCCCATGACCCAAGTAGATTCGTTGGCCGCTGTGTTGCCTAATTTTTTTGCAGGTGACGCGGCCTACCCATGAAATTGTCTGTATCTGCGAATGGAGCGCGCCAGAAATTTTCGACTTATGCGGGTGCCTGATTTTTCCTAAGACCATGGTTTATGGTTTACTTCAAGGAGAAATACAACGTAAAAACATTTCCTCAAGCGCGCTTATTACGAATTGTGTCGGCGCGGTTGTGAGATCCCTCTTACAGGAAATGGACTTTATGCAAATTGTTGACTTTTCGATGTACTGTATTTGGAGACGATATCAGCGAAGTCTCCAATTCTGTCAAATGTAACGAGTGCCTAAGATCGCACGAATCAGGTTATTTTCAATGTGCTACTTGAATTGACAAACATCGATTCAAATTTTTTGAAATCAAAATAGTTATTTGAAAGTACTCGCGACACGAGTGAAGTTCGCCTTTCAATTGTACTTTCGGTTTTCCTAATAGCAACAATGAATGGACATTTTATTTTCATCTTTTATAATAAACCTCTGGAATAGCACGATGATAGTGTTGAAACGGTACCTCGGCTGACTTATTCGCTCATTCATTATTTCACTATTGACTTCTAATCTAACTACAGTCCATAAAATAATTCAATGCGGTGATTTGGACAGCAGGATTGCATTAAAAGCACCCTAAGCTTCAATAATGAAGATGCAGGAGTGTTCGAAAAATGAGAAAATGGGTGCAATTTTCGAAAATTCAGATTTAATTAACAACCTGACATTTATTTACACGTTCACTTTGATCAGTTTAAGCTAGAAATTTTATTAGAAAGTGTGGAGGTGGTTTTGAGAAAATTACGAAAATGTGTGAGCCTCATGTAATGTATTCCTAAAATTAAAAAGATCTGAAATTAGCAAGGCCTAAAGCGAAGCGAGATTGTCAGAAAACATTTTTTTTCGGGAAGGGGTGGGGATTGTACGATTTTTGGGGGCTTTTTCCCGGGCTAGTGTTGCACGCTTAATTTTTTTGTCTTGGGAACTCCCGAGGGTGGCATTAATGATTTATTAACCCGGGAGTGCTCGCAATAGATCTGTGTTATCCAAGCCACGGCAATTTGACGTTATTGAATTATAGCGATGCATTAGTCGTCTGATAGTTCATGTATTCCTTCATTGTACTTTTCTTAGATCGCCTGGGCTTTTATTTTTAGCCTTTCGCTGAATCATGTCCCGTGAGCACGTTGAAACTTGATCGCCGCGCTGCGTGATATGTCATGAATACGTTGGATGCAATGCGCAAGTGCATTGTGAGCTCCTGGCCAGAGCGGTTCAAATCATAGCATTGTCAGCTGTGAATATGACAAGTTCCTATTCAGAAAATGTAATAATTTGCCTTATCTACAATCGATTGTCCCAATTTCTTACCAAAGGGAAAGATGTACAGGAGACGTCTGTAGGGAAATGAAAAAAATAGGAACGTTGCAAAATGAATAAAGACTTAATATTTTTAAAATAAAATATATATATATATATATTATATATATATATATATATATATATATATATTTGTTTAGAACATGTCAAAATGATTTGTGGAAATTTTATTTAATATTACCTATTGGGAAAATATGTTCAATGATTTTTGCGTGTACTTTGTCAATTTTTACCTTTCTCACCATAACTATTCAGACAAGTATTCTGCAGTGCAAGATTCATTAACAATTGCATTGGGATGTGTAATTGAATAAAATACTATTTCAGTAAATGGACCTTCAGATCATTCGCATTCACAAAACGTTGCAGCTATATATTGCGGGCACTGGCGTGAGTCTACCTATTGTGGGCACTCCCGGGTTAATCAAGGATCAGTAAAAACTAAGTGCGTATGGAGAAGTACGATCTGAGCACGTGTTCTTCGCTCCAGATTCTCTTGCCAACATTTTAACTATAAATAGATGAAAGATAAATAAACGTTTACTAAAGAAAATAACGTACACATTATATGTACAAAATTTAAAACAGCGCGAGATTAGCAACATTAAAAAAAATTCGCTCGTTAGATCCTTCGAGGCAAAGAAAAAAAAACATTCGAATCGCGGTCCATTTGCCGAAGTTGTGGCTAGACAGTAAAATACCAGACGAATTGTTCAACTTTTCAGCTATTAATCTATCAGGCTACGTTGAGGGTCGGTATTCCACACTGAAACAAGAAAAGTTACTTTTTGGAATATCACTGTAATTATGAAAACACTGAAACTTAATTTTTAGAGTTTAATATTTGAGCAGCGTGATACTGATTAAAACAAACTTTTAGCTGAAAGTCATATAAATAAAAACTATTGAGTTTCTGTCATTTTGTCCTTGGTGATGACTTTTTTTCTTTCCATACTAGTATCATTTCAAGACGATAAGTAAGTAACCAATTGCGCAAAAGTAAAATAATCAACTTTCAGATTCTCTCACAAATCCACTAAAGTCATTCGGCGCTCGACTGTTCACAACGGCTTTGCCCGATTTCGCGGTGACTCAGAATGTGACAATACACTCTGAGACCTGCGCATGACTCTTAGTTTTGGAGCTTCACGAGCCTCATTGAGATGGATGGGCCCCTGGAGCGATGTACCGGCTGCAACCCTTTCTAAGAGCCTTTACAGAATGTATTAAGGTTATTTTTCTCACTCTCAAGGAAATTTGGGTTTTACATTTTCTATTATCTATTCTACCTTTTTGGGCTCTATTTTAAAGACTATTTTTTTTAGGATAAGTTTTACATCAATATATGACATGTGATACATAAAAGCAACGTGAATCGTTGCTGTTACCACTATGTATGGTATGTAATATAGATATAAAACAGTTATCCTAAAAAAATTGTCTTTAAAATAAAGGACCATAAAGTGTGATAAATTGAAAAATCAATAAATAGTAACATCAAATTTTCTTTTCACCACCCCTCAGAGGTAGCAAGAATATTTCCCAGATTACTACATTTCACATTGTGCGATTTCTAAATTAATTGGAAGATAACCCCATAAGGACTGGCCTACTTTCTATCATTTTGATAAATTCCAGTGTGTCACACTGGATCACACTCTAGAGGTGCTACAGAAGGGCACAGACTTTCTCGTAGATTTTTTTCTAATTTCTTTGGTGTTCACTGGCTAAGTCCCTTGGTCTTGCTCCTTTCCCTGCCTTATCGTCGCCCAAAGTACATTTTTTGGCATTTTCTCAAAGTTCGGTTTCCTAATAGAACCGAAATATTACTTCAAAAATATCAAAGAAGAGTAAAACCTCGTCCAAAATAGAATTTTCCATTGAAAAGTTTGAAGCCGTTTTTAAGAAAATGGCGATTAAGCATTTCTGTAAATGCGAAATATGAAGCTCTTTTTCATAGGAATTATTGAG
The DNA here is from genome assembly GCA_964035755.1 of Teleogryllus oceanicus. Taxonomy (NCBI): domain Eukaryota; kingdom Metazoa; phylum Arthropoda; class Insecta; order Orthoptera; family Gryllidae; genus Teleogryllus; species Teleogryllus oceanicus. The sequence continues at coordinate 133,322,266 of CAXIVR010000005.1, read as the reverse complement.
TTTTCGAAAAAACATTATTTGAAGCACTTCTACTCACAAATAAAAATGTATACAAATCGATGGAAATGTGCATATTAACGGCGTGAGAGATATTTAAAAAATTACATTTTGTAATTTTTGAAAAAGAAGAATACACCAAAATCATCTTTACGTCATATTAAACAGTATTAGCAATATCCATTGGAAAAAAAATGAAGACAAAATTTGGAGCCATTTTTGAGAAAATGGCGTTTAAGTGGCGTTTAAGCGTTTCCGAAAATTCGGAATTTTTGCAGAGAATGTTGAGTTTTCGAGAAACCTTATTTGACAATATTGAAAACACATGCACTCATAAATATAATTTGAAGCAATGACCTCTAATATAAATTACCGTGTGAGAAAGTCGAAAAAAATACATTTTTGTAATTTTGAAAAAAAAAAAAAAAAAGGCAACATGTAGTTTGTCATTGGATAGGGTGCATTTCGTGCTATCCCTACCAAAAATTTAAAGAAAATTTGGAGCTGTTTTTGTGAAAAATCTTTTTCTTGGTTTTTCAAATTGCAAATCCTGAAGAGACTCTTGCACGAAAACTACTAAAATTCCCAAAAATGTCTACATAATATTTATGAAAGAACTGATTATGAGCAACAAGTTTTGTTTGAAGGACAAATTTATCTTTAATTTTGTAGTTGTGGGAAGACGCCGGAAATAATTCATTCTTTTGAAATTTTCGAAAATTCAGAGTTAACCTTGAAAATCGAACCTATGCCACCTTAATTAACGTATTTGTTTCTATTCTTACAAGTACAAATTCAAAATTTAAGTAGTATATGACTTAGTGTAGGGATCACAGAATTTTGAAAATGTGCACACAATTCACTTTTCCCATAGCACGTCATACGCAGTTTTTAACTGTTTTTGACGTAAAATAAATAAGTAATTTAAAGAGAAAAAATGGAGCCGTTTTTTTTTTTTTGAGAAAATTTGATAATGTCCGGGGCGTTTCATGTGAAGTACCAGCAAATTTCATAGATTTTTTTTCAAAGCTTCAATTAGAGCCAGATGGAAAGGGGTTTCTTCAATTTGGAAAATATCGTACGTGTGGTTAGGAGTGTTCAGAGACGGACGGAGGCGTTTTGAAGAAAACACTTTTTCGGTATCAGGGGACCCCAAAACTTGTATTTCCGTTGAAATCTCGAAATCGATTTTCCGAGATTACATGACTCCATACTACGTATATTTCTCTCGTATATACGTAGATATACGAGAAAGTAAAAAAGAATTTACCATAACGACGAACTTGGTATGTGCTTCCTTTCACTATTTATGTCATTAGTTCAACCGCATTACCAAATACCATGTATTTCTATAATTAGAAGACTTAAAATATGTTTTAGGCGACTAAAAAGACAAAACATTAAAAATAAGAAGAACTCTAACTTGGAGATATATTTTTGTATCTAAAATTCGAACATTTACAGCAATACACGAGGGAAAATTAGTGAATTAAATGAAGTCACCCTGGGGGCGACTTGAATGTTTGTGCTTCTAAAATATAGAATGACATTCACTCCCCAATTACAACTTCAGTCTATACGAGAAATGGGAGGTTAATTGCCCATATGATTAGTAAAACTAAAACTGAAATGTTAATTATTAACTGAAACTAGAAAACGATACTAACAAATTTTAAGAAAAAGGCATTAAAAAGATCAGAATGTGAAAAACAAGGTTACACCTCGTCAAAGCGTCACGTTTTCATTATGCGTGCACGCCTGATGCACGGCTAGAGTAGCGCGAAACATCTTTGCATTCGGACGACAGCAAAATATCGCGTTTTAATGCCGAGTGTGGAGAAAAGTGTCTAAAAATGTCTAAACAATTTTGTTATGAATAAAACTCATTTTGCTTAACAGTTATGCCTAGCAATTAGACTTCGTCGTCGAAGATGAAACAAATAACCCCTTTTTCTCGTGACTTGATACTGTGTGGGAACCATATATGATAAACGCTTTCCATAAGCTGCTGGGTCGGAGGCGTTCAGCTTAGGTATTTCTTTAACACCTTACTTGCGATTTTCGGAAGCCGATATTGCAAAATCCTTCCTGGTAGATTTACGCATTAATTGTCATCCTCCAGAACCCTCGAATCTTTTACTTACTATTTTCGCGAATGGCTTCATGCTCTTAACACATCTTCGATGGAGCGTTTGTGAGAGGAACATCATTTCATGGGACACTCGTTCTCTATTGTCTTTGGAAATTGTAGCATTACGATACTAACATTCATTGCGATTCGCATGTTCTTACGAGTAGCGTTGAATACTAATGAACGGTGGAGGTTGATAGCGAACCATTCTACTAACTAATGGTTTTTGAATAACGTATGTGTTGCCACCACAGACAGCAAGAGGAGTCCACCTTTCTACGACTTTCCGGAGAAAATTCATCAGACGTCAGACTGTCTCATTTACCAGCAGAGACATGACCAATAAATGCTTACATTGGATTGGAAATAACCATGTCTTCATTAAACTGATCGTTACCATTGACGATAATGTGTAAGTAGATTTTAGAGGATACATTTAGGTATGAAAAATGTTGTAAATGGCTTACTAGTGTTCCCTTGGATAGAGCTTTCGCATTGTTGAGGCATGTGTTGTCTGTATTAAACTAAAAATATTGTGATGTATCGAGGACGTGGATATAAGTGGAATAACAAAGGCTAGTGAAGCCATTATCAATTTATATATATGATAACGTATTTTCGAATGTGATAAAAATGAACATTGTAAATTACAGGAACATCAGGTTTTGCTCTTCAGCATTGCTACTACATATATTTGTTAAGGTTGAGCTGATCCAAGAACGAACTGTTACGCACGCAGCATAAGGTAAGATTTCAGATTTAGGATTGTTAAGAGGTAGTCTCTTTGTTTGCCGAAAAATGTCCTTAATTTTATTTATCTAGATATTAACACCCAGTGCATCTCTATTTAGGAACTACTTTAAATCAGATTGGAGAATAGATTCCACCTTGTGGCAGCGCCCGAATTTTTTTTGGTGTCAGTTAATGAATGCATGAAATGCAAATAGGTATCTAGTAACGGAGTTGGTGAGAATAACGTGATCTCCCTATATATCGTTTAGGACAATTCATAGTCATTTGCGAAGTGAATTGTGTTCGCTGAAAGTTGATATCCTGGAGATATTTTTTTTCTGTCCGAATCATAAGCAGATGGGCATTTTTTTACTCCATATGCGCCATGGGGTGCAGTGGCTCATCAGCAATATCGTTGCCTACGCAGCAACGTTGTAAGTTCTAGGCTTTGACTCTTAGAGGTGCCAGGTTTTCAACGCCAGCTGGAACGAATCAATCATTGCCTGGAGGAGAATTCTAGCGGCCGGATGCACTGATTGTTTTTCGTCGTTTCGCAGACCAACACCAGGCGAATGTCAGAGCAATATTCTAACAAGCGGGCGCGATCTTCCCTTCCTTGTCCTTTCCCCTAACATACATTTACATGCACTGCATTGCCACGTTGGAAGCTTTAGCTAGGATTGGCTGTGGTGGTGCAAGGCTAAGGGACACATCTGGAGGACAAAATCCCGCAAGCTGACATGTAGATCGGCCAGTGGCTGCTGCTGTCCCAAGAAACGAGGTTACAACTCCATCGAATGACGGAAATATAATTTCCAAAATTCAGAAGCTAATGTACAATAAAATACCAGCAATTCATTAAAATAATTTAAAAGTAAGTTTAATAAAAGGTATTGAAACAATACTTGCATAATTAATGCGTAGTATCTGTCAGCTATATTTACCTCCTGCGCGCGTGGTTCTGGTTTTGATTACCAGTGGGCCATCAAGTTTTGCATTCTCGCTACGGAGTAGAGAGAAAGTTATGAAATGCGCGTAAAACTGCGAATTTTCGGCAGAAAAACTCTTATTACAGGACCCTTGAAACGAAAAAATGTATAGATCCAGTTGCTTAATTTTAAAAAAGTAACCTCTTAACACGTAGTGCAACTAGAATCCGTTTTGAGGGTTCTTGATATCGAAAAATCGAATGACGGCAAAACGTCTTCTAATCCGTCTGTGAACGTCGCTAGCGGCTAAATCGTTCATTCGATTTTCTCCAAAATTGATATTCCCCATTCGATCTGGCTGATGTCGCGGGCCATTGAATTCGACACCGATGTTTTAATTTTTGTGGGCACTTTACACGAAGCCTGTGACAATTTCAAAAATATGGAGCCATCGATTTTGATTGAATTTTTTTGTTGGATAGGGTGAAGGACATTTAAGAAAATGGTGCAGGTCTCCACTTTGTTAAAAATCCTGATTTTTCGAAAATTGCAAATATTCAAAACTTCGACGTCTTCCTACAACTAAAATATTAAAGATAGAGATTTTCCTCCTACTGAAATCTGTTTCTTAAAGACAGATTTTGAAATAAGTCATGTTCAATATTTAGAAAATTTTGCGTAAAAAAACAGGCGAGAAAGAACGTACTGTTTTTGCACCACTAGTTTGTATTGGTTACGCATTGCGACAATTGGCGGTAATAGAATTCGTACAAAAACGAGTGGTGCTAAAACAGCATATCCTTTATCGCCCTTAGTAACTGTTACGTAATACTATTTCACCGCAATTTCTGTCTCAATTAACGCTCAGTTAATTTTTTGTAAAACTCATTACAAATCGTAGAATATTGGGTGCGAAAATAAATATTTTAAAGGAAATATCAACACAAATTCGACGATAAAACGGCGTTTCATACAGCTAAATCGTGTCCCAACAATGAGACTGAATTCACAGAAGTAAATAAAACCCATTTATCTCGTCGTTCAACAATGAACTTCTCAAATATCCATCGCTGACTTGTCCAACGCAGCGTACGGTGGTAATATTAAATTAATGTTAAATAAAAGTTCATGGTACTCAATTTTTTAAATTTTTCTTCTACAATTCAATCGTGTGAAGAGAAAAATCTAATGAGGCTAGTTTCAATTAAGATTTGCGAGTTGCTTGAAGGAAATGCGTCAATACATTGAGAATACAAATACATTTCGTGCAACGGACAAAAAATATGGATTATCAAATAGGTTTTAAATCATTTCGTAAAGGTTTATTTGTAAACATAACAAAAGCTCGAACGTAAGAAACGAACAAAGAAGTAAGAAATATACAAATTCTAATTTACGTAGCATCCAACTGCCTCTGAGCACCTCAAGACCGCGGGAAATTCGAAGCGGGCGACTATGACGCCAAATTACACAAAAAAAGAAATTTCGAAAAAATTAATATGGCTTTATATGAAGATTTGATTTTTGAACTTTAACTCATAACTTCCCAACAACAAAACAATTATATTTACGATCAAGTCATCAAATAGAATCACTGGAATATATTCAACTACCAGCCAATAAAAATAACAAACTGGAATAAAGCATTAAAGTCATTGTAGAATACACAAAAAAATGCAAAACAAGAACTAATAGCCATTTGCCACGTTAATTAATTGTGGAGTAAAATTCTCGAGAAATGGCACTAAGAAGGCAATATTTATGATTTTATAAAGATTGACTGAACGTGGTTTCTTAAAAAAAAAACAAGTTGACCTGGCTACTATTCAGTATGATAACATCGCCACCACACACTACTCTTAGAGATACGTGAACATTAGGCTGTAACCTATTCGATGGCGCGAAGAGGCCGTTCACAGCAGAGAGGGTTGGCGAACTACAGGCAGTGGCGTTTTCTTTGGGTGTGCAAGTCGTGTGTCAACACCCAAGAGAAAAAAAATCATTCATTCCTTTGAATTTATTAAGATTTCTTTAATGTATTCGGTCTTCCGTGTGAACGGCGTCATAAATCGCCAGCAGCGCGTCCATGCAACGCAGGCAGGGTGCAAGCGCAGCGCAGGCCGTTGGCGAATGCCTCCAACATCTTCAGGATGGATGTGGAGGCGGCAGCGCATGCACGCGACGTCCTCCCACTCAAGGACGAAGCGTGCCAAGGCGTTGGATCTCGATTTAACAGCCTCCTGGAGAGCGAGCGTCCGTGATTGTGATATTCTTCGTTGCGCGATGCAGCCTTTAGGATACTCATGAAATTAGTGTTATTTTTTGATAAGGATAGTGAAAAAGTGGTACAATAGTTTTAAATAATTGCCTTGCTTCCCTTTCGTATGAAGAAAAAACAAGTAGTTGATAATGGACGATCATGTTCTAATCTGAAAATATTACAGAATTGAATTTTTAAAACGAGAACCGAAGACTTGGAAAAGCGTCGAGCATGTCTTTTAATACTTTAAAATGTATTATTCCAATCTTTGCAATAAAAAATACAACATCCCTATTGTTATTTTGCGACTATCTTTCCCTCGTTCTTCCAATAAAATTTAAAATAAATGAGGATTTTATTTACATAATTCAATTTTACTCTAAATATGTAAACGAAAAGAATATGGTAAGAGTAAGATAGAGTAGGGAGGAGATGCCACTGGCAACTTTTATTTATTTATTTTTAAAAATAAATAAGTAAAAGTTGTCAGTGGTGTCTCCTCACTCTGCACCTAGAGTGTTGGCAATGAAGGAAAGTGATATCACCCACCCTACTCTTTTCGCTTACATACTTAGAGTAAAATTGACTACAGGCATCATCGCGGAACCCTCCAACCGACCATTCCCAAAAGTAAAAACTCAGTCACTTCTACCAAACTACTGAAAAGGGATTTTGTGCATTAATTTATAACAGTTGGGTTTCCTTGCCATCCCAGGCATCATTACCTCCTCCAATTATCGACAGGTCCACCCACAAACCAATCCACGTAGGGGAACGTACGGAAAGAGTTGCGCAACCTGTCACATCAATGAATAAGGACATATCCTCTCAACCACAAAGGTACTAATTTGACTCATGACCGACAAATGTTCTCACTGAGAAACCCATCCAACTACTCTGTGAAATGTATATTTAAACCTAACTCGAGATTTGGCGTCGTTCGGACAAAATTACAACCGCTCTTTGAATCCATTGCATGTGGCGATTTCTCCATTGATTTTCTGGCGAATCTTGCTGAGAGAAGTAGTTTCTCAATTTAATTCATGCTTTTCATTAAGATATTACAGTGAATATACTTTCATGGAAAACTGTTAAATAAAAAAAAAGCAATGGATCAAATAACGAATGACAAACCACAACTAGAAATAAAATAACGAATGTTACAGTGACCACTATGCACAAATTTTTACGATTACCACCAACTTGAACACTGACACATAAAATAATACACGTATATGTAGATTATTTACTGAAGATAGAATGGAATTGTTCACAGACTACTTGATGCCGGAATCTTGATCTTGAAAGTTGATCAGAAATATTTTATAAAGCAGTACACAAACTACAAGTATAGGTTTTTCCTCAAAGCATTAATTTCTGTTGAACGCTTGCTTTCCCCTTAAACTTCACTTCTCCCCATAATGAACGCGTCGCGTCACAAGTAGAATGAGGCTAGGATTCTGCGAAATTGCGACAATATGCAACCTCTTCTGACCGTTCTTGGTGTCCATCCGGTGGCACGCTCTGACGCCATTAGAAAGCAGTTTAAAATTTCAAAGCATTTCAGTCGTTCCTAAGAGTTTCATACGAAAAATGTATTGCCTTTCTCTCTAAAAACCCGACCGCGGTTTTTTACAGAAAAAGTAAGTACAACGCGAGATGTTTGAAATGTATACCCTTTGCCGTTAACTAGCGCCAAAGAATTGCTGTATGCTTGAATTCTAAGTACGGCGCCAAATTTGAATTAACTTTGGCCGTCTGCGCCAACAGCCATTGAAGAACAGATTTCAATAAGGAAAACAAATGTCTTTAATATTGTAGTTGTAGGAAGAAGTCGAAAAAATTTGAACTCTCAATTTCCAAAAGATCAGGGATTTCATCGAAAACAACACCTTCGCAATTCTTTTAATAGTTCTTTACACTACCCGAGTACATAGTTAAATCAAAAAAATGTGGAGCCATGTTTGAGATAATTTTGAAAACGTCGAGGCTTTTTGTAAAGTTCTCCGAAAAATCAAAATATCCTTTTGAAACTCCCAGGCCCTCGAGTTCGTTTGGATCGATCGGGGAATATCAGTTTTGGAGTAAATCGTCTAAAGGTTTTAGGCACTAGGGTTATGGATAATGTTAGTGCCTGCGACTGATAGACTGATCGTCAATCGATTTTTCGGTATCAAGGATCCACAAAAAATTCTTTCTGACCAGGGCCCGCCAATATGAGTGTTTGTGTAAAAAATTCACCTTCCGGCGAACGATTACAATACTTTCTCTTCCAAAATAGGGCGAGAAAGTGAAATTATGTTGCAGCGAATAGTACTAAAAGTAAGTGATAGTCCATACACAGGTATCAGGAATTACACAAGGTGTTTCTAAATTAATTATCTAAAAGAAACGTCAAAAACAGTAGATTTAGTTACTTTAATTTATTCTTTGTTAGATTTACGTACGTTAAATAGTTTATTCTTAGATTCAGTTTGACAGATCATAAAGTTTCTTCCTTCAATTGTTCAATATGGCATTCTTTTGTAACATGGCAGATATCCCACTAAATTTCTTCCCAGATGGACGGAAGTATTTCAGCATTTACGTAAGCTAGCGCACCATTGATGCGTTCCCGAAAGTTGAAGGAAGTGGAGAAATGTATACTGTACAGACCGCTTTGCACTTAGGATGGTTTTGTGAACTATGCTATTATATTTTGGTTGTTGGTGCTAGTCAGCCTGTAGCCGTTTTAATAGCTCGGTTTGAGCAGTAATCACGGAAGCGGGATCAGGACTGCTTCCGGCTTCAATTGAAAGTAGATGTGATTGCACAAAACACGTTTATTCCTCTTAACACGTCACTGACAGAATACATAAATACACTGTTCAGATGATTCACTCACATTTGAATGCTTGTTTACACGTGATAAGCTTACGCCTTGCACAGTTCAAATTAGACTCGCGATTGACAAGTTAATATTTTATGTCCGCGAAATTACATTAATGTTCAGCGTGAACATCAAACAAATTTGAAGCTGAACGCTTCATTGAAAGAGATTTTATGTGGGGAAAAACATATCTCCTCACGGAGCTCAAGGCAACGCCACACGCGTGCGCTCACATGCTGTCTGCATTCGACCTGAACTGAATTTAATTCTGACGGCAGTTGCGGTGCAGAATTTCTGAGCACAGGGCACGTGCAGAAGTGACGAATCGCAATTGCATGTTTAAAGTGTTCTGGAACAAGATCGACGCTTCTGGCAGTTAAGAATCGGTTGCAATCGTTGCATGTTCAGACCCGCAAGATTTCTGGGAAAGGCCGTGACGCCACGGTCGCTCACGCAAGCGCACACGTGGGCCGTAAGAGACAGTGGCAAGGAAGCGCATCCTGTGAATGCTGTAAGGTCCGCAAACCAGGCAGCGATACTGTCTTCAAGGAGTATATGGAATAAAATGTGCGTTTGTAATTTTCTACATTGTATGTGGTCTCGAACTCTTGGCTTTAACATATCCCCACAGAAAAAGGGTAGAGCGTTAGATGAGGAGAACGCGGTGGCCAACCGTGGTCTCATGTCCGATCCAAATGGGAACAATGCGAGATAAGTATGCCAAGACCTGTCGGTGTAGAGGCTCCATGGTTACGTAATACTATGCATACTGCAATTTGTCCGAATTAACACATCTCAGCCTTCATTTCTGGTAAAACTCATTACAAATTGTAGAACAGGTACGGGCTTCTCGGGTCTGTGGTCAGCAGACTGACAAGGTCTTCCGCGACAACTCTCATATATAAAGACAGGGACGAACAACCGTGCCCACGGCGGGACTCGAACCCGCGACCCTTCAGACCGAGGTGTTGAGCTGGCATACGCTCTAGCCGCCTTGCCCATCCAGGTTGGCGACAATATCGCATCTAGCGGATTCAGTTCCTTACGGCAAAGAAAGTTGCCGGTTTTACAAGTTCCTCTAACTGAAAATAAACATGTGATGTACACCGTAGTTACCAGTGCAAAACATGATATGTTCAGTTCTACAAAATTATATCTTCTTTCACAATAAAATAAGTATTTTAGCCGGCCCGGTGGCCGAGATCGCTAAGTCAGTAGTGTCGTAGTGATCTCGGACCGAAGGGTCGCGGTTCGAGTCCCGCCTCGGACATGGTTGATTTGTGTTCGTCCTTTCACCCTTATCATCAATCACCATCTCGTTTCATCCACATAGTTACCATACTGTTAACAGCAATAGTGGTCGCTAATGACCTTAGATGTTGAAGCGACCATGAATAAACCAATTTAAAAAAGTATTTTATTTATTTTGTTTATTTTTCCTCTATCGCGAATTTTGTGCGAATTATCCGAAATTTCAGATTAGCGGGTTTTTACTGTACATTGAGAATGTAAATACATTCCTTGCAGCACGGACAAAATATGGATTATTAAATAGGTTTTAAATAATTTCTAAATGAATAGAAAAACTCGAACGAACAAAGAAATATGAAATAATATACAAATTCTAACTTAGCATCCAACTGCCTCCAAACGTCTCTCACATTACGCTAACGAAGCGCAGGGAATTCGATGTTTGACACAAAATTATACATAAGATATTCATATTTTCGAAAAATTAAACATGACCTTATTTGAATGTTTTACATGAGCACATTTCATTAAGAAAAAATTGTATCTTCACAATATTGTAGTTGTAGGAAGACGCAAATTATCAAATTTTCAAAATATCGTGGATTTCTACGAACACGAGACCTGCACCCTTCTCTGAAACGTCCTCCTCACTATCCAACAAACTTTGATCAAAAACGTTGGAGCCATTTTTTGAAAATGTCGCAGAGGGCAAAGGAACTCCAAAAATTTTAAATATATTTGAAATTCAAGGAACCGCGCCATCCATCAGATCGATCGGTGAGAATCAATAATGAAGATCTGCTGAACGGTTTAGCCGCTAGCGTTGTTCACAGACGAACAGATTTGCCGTCAATCGATTTCAGTTTCAAAGGACTCACAAAACATGGATTCTGGCTACACGACGTGTCAGAGGATTTTTTTCTAAATATGGCTTTTGGATTTATCCACTCTTTCGTTACCAAGGCCCGGCTATAAGAGATGCTTCTGCGAAAAATTCGTTGCTGTTTCTCGCAGCATTACGTAACTACTGCATAAGAGGTAGCGAGAAAGTAAAAGATACTTTGAGCGGGAATAGATGGCAGCTGGAAAGAGGATTGGGCAAAACCGTAGAGCTAGCCCTGACCAAAGTATGAAACTAACTATTAAGGTATAACTATAGAGGAAGTCCGTGCCTTTCTGTTGCACCTAGTCTTAAAGTGAGATGTTGATACTGATTCCTGATAAATATGATTAATACTTCGGGTGTTCGAGTTATAGAGATGTTTTCTCTTCAAATGTTACCACATTTAACTCATTTTGACATGAACCACTGAATCGTAAATCAAGAGGTAGGGAAATGGTAGAATTCCTAGCATAATACAGAGGCACTTGCAGGAATCATGTGGGTGTGATTTCTTATTATTCATACAATTCTTTTCTGTAATATATAATTCTGAGAGCCTTCGGATGCATTGTTTCCTCATAATTTTGTGCCGTATCTCAGGCAGGCACGAACGTTCGCGAAATATATTCGAGTATAAATGAAGGGTGACTGAATGTGAAATAATTCTAAACGCTTAATACTAAGAACTTAATATTGTATTCAATTCATTTTAATGGACCATTTAATTCCATTCGAGGTTTGACTGAATTGAGAAACTTAAAAATTTGGTTACCTTAACACAAGTCTACATTTGTCACATCGTTTATTTTCAATTAAGAATACAATTGTTTATTTGAAATAGAAAACTGCATTGAAACAGTTTCCCCTTCAATATTAATTTGTTATTACGAAAATTTGTTGCAACAAAAGGAGTTAGCTTGCTTCCCAGGGGCTAGTCCAACCCCCTGTGATGCGTCCTAAACCTTACCCCTTTCCTAATTCCTTCGCCATTCTGGCCGTTGGGTAGTGCCGCAGGAGCGCGTGGTAAGAGGCGCGTACGCGGAGATGCTACGTGGCAATCCTCTTGACAACTGACTGTACAATACTGGACAAGTATAATTAATATGTTACGGAAGATTTCCATATGCAAGAGCTGAATGCCCTTGTAGGACTTGGAGACGCAACAAATAAAAATAATTGAAATGGTTGATATCGCACTATTTAATGTTTATTGCAAAGAATATCCATGTCCGCAAAGAGAACGGTTCTTCCGTTTCGAATCGACAAGGACAAATCGTACGTACGAAACGTTTTCGTACGATAGGAAGAGAATATGGCCTAAAATCTAAACCTGCGGAGCCCATGTGCAATTAGCAATGAATAGGAAAATGTGAGTAATGTAATATTATTGCAGAACTGTATTTCTGCCCTTCATAGTTAAAGGTTCGAACATAACCATTATAGAGCAATACTGCGAATTCCATACTGAAACGATCCGTAAAATCGGTCGTGCCGCGAGTCGCTTGACCTGCACCACTGCTTGATACGGTCGCGACCATGCGACATCTTGCAGCAGGGCCAAGAAAGACGCGAAAAGTCGTGCCATATTCCATCTTGAAGATAATAGAGAGTTTGTGCACCCTCGAATGCTAAAGCACTATCGATCTTCTGTGCATGCGCAGTTCAAATTTCGAATCAGTTTTATGCATCTGCGTATGCGCAAAAAATCGATAGCGCTGCCCGCTATAGTGCACAAACTTTCCAATACGCTCAGCTGCCACGTTACGAAATCCCAAGTATAGTCATGGATCTCCTCAGGTAGTTCCTCGGTTACTGCCGAGACGCCAATGTGATCCACTTAGCGGAATGATGATTAATGATGGGATATGATATGGAATGATTAATGGAGCATCCGATGGGACGCATATTTGCCGGGGAAACGGCAGTAACCCGAGAACACGTTGCGAATCACTTTGTGCAAATATCACTTGGAAGCGCCTGGGATCGAGCCCGGACACCAGCGGTGGAAGGCGTGCAGTGTGACCACAATACCATGGGACCGCTCTTTATTATTATTATTATTATTATTATCATTATTATTGTTATCATTATTATTATTATATTTATAATTCTTCTACTTCTCAACTAAAGTTGTTATGAGCCGATTGAAGACGAAATCTACTTCAAGTTGCACCCAGCTTCCTAAGGAGCAGATCTAGGGACTGTCTGTGCCTCTACTATACTTTGCGCAAATGTGGGCTGTTCCAAGTAAAGCAATGTCTTGAACTTCCCAGTCTTTTAAAAGACCTTAGAATTAAGCCAAGTTTTTATACAAATTTCGCGGAACAAATCCCAGTGCTCTGATAACTTTCTGGACCTGTGCTTTTTCGCCCCTCATTCGGCTTATGTCGATTTCCAAACTCTTGTGTTAAGAAACTCTATTTCCAAACTATGTTTCTCTGCCTCCTTGGTTACGACGTTTTGGGTGCACGGCACAACCACATCTAGAAGTATACACTTTTTTTTCCAAATCCAGGATAACAATATACGCTTTGTTTGTCGCTATCGTGCGAATAGTTGATTTTGTTGGTCGTGCTATATTGTGCACAATCCAACAGATACTACATTGTACATAGTCTTTCTTTCACTGTGTCGTTCGATGACAGTGTCGTCACGATGTCGTTCAATGACCAAATATTTGTAAGTTTTACCTGGCTCAAGATCGTGAATCACAGTGTGCGTATCAACATCAATGCTCCCTGACGTTATCACTTTGCCTCTCTTTAAATTGACTTTTTTCAAGACCGAATTTCATGCAGATGTCATTGCTAAACTCATTGACGAAGACATTTATAATAATAATAATAATAATAATAATAATAATAGTTTTCGCACAATGTGCAGTGTTAGCTTTCACAAAATTTTGTTAGTGATAATGTCCGTCTTTCACATATTTTTACATGATATCTATCACAAAAATTTTCACACAGTTTACTTACACCGCATGTTTCTTCTGGTTTCCTTTTTGCAGATTCGGTGGTGGAAGCCATGAGCAGCGAAACGAGTTATTATATATCTGAAGCCGTATTCGGCTCTCATCCATTCTGTGTTTATCATAGCGTCTGTGCTGTGAAATTCTAACCATATAATTGACGACATTTGAGAGAGAATCGCTTCAGTCTTTGCAAACACTTTTGAGATCATTCATGTAAAACAAATGTGATACTGGTCTTTCATCGCCACGGAACTTATAACCAAAGTCAGTGTACAACGGTCTCGATAGTGAAATCAATATAATCCAAAACTGCAGAGGGGAGTACGAATCTTCTTGAAAAATTCTCCTGCTAATCTGAATACTGTTCATTAATCTCTTCAATCTTCGTTCTTTCTTGTTAATCTTCTTCACCGTGTATGTGTATGTGTGTGTGTGTCATTGCTACATAAACGATGAGAAATAAAATATAATATAGATGTATTACCCGCGCACATTTTCTTGAGCCCTCGCTTCGCTAGTTGCGTAAAGGGTGGGAAGTTTGGTTATTTTGACAAAATGAATCAATTAAGAATAAAAGATGTCTACTTTCTCCAGCTGTAAGATTGTTCATAATATAAGTTGATTTTCAGGCGAAACAGGCTGTATACACTTTCTATTAATACTTTTATGATAACTTACAATGCATAGTACATGAAATTCTATATTCTAATCCCAATATACTTTTGTTTTCAAAATATTTTGCAAGTCCTGATTTTAAATGTATCTCATTCATCCTGAGAGTCACTAATCTATCACTATCCCTTAATTTATGTGTTCGTTTCTTGTATAGTTAAAAAAGTATTTTCACTATGTTCCGTTTGAGAGTTTTTTTAAAATTTGTTGCGTCGTTGATGCAACGCGTCTCGAAACCCTTGTTGGGCGTTGAGCGCTTTCTTCTGGAGTAATCCTCCGTTACCGAGTAATTACTATGTCAAGTCTCGTCACGTCGCGGTCAGTCAGTGCCTTTTATCCCTTCGGCGGTGGGCCCGATGCTGTTGGATATCGGGGTTCCTGGCCGGTCACCCAAGCGGGAACCCGCGAGGCCCGAATTCGCTTAGCCTTCGTGACTTCACGGAGCGTAGTAAACGAATTCGGCTAGCGCCGCCGGCTAAACCTAAAAGGTTCTAAACGAAATGAACACAATCTCCTATTGTGCTAGGAATGGGGAAAATATTATGAACCCTAAATGTTTGAAATATTGATAAGAATGTGGCTATATGGTAAATAGCCTACAAGACGATTCGAAAAACTTTGAACTGTGCCGATATGTACATCTTTTCTTGGTAAGAAGTTTTATTTGTTCCAGCGTAAAAGCAACAGATTGGCCAAATTGTGAATTTGTCATATCGATTTGAAGATGTCTAAATTAAAGCAAAACCTTCACGAGAACTGTTATTACTACTTGTATTAGAACATAACTTTAACCTAACTTTTTCTAAAACATCGTTAATTTCATTTGTATTATATACAATGCCTCCAAGTTTTAATACTTTTTTACAATAATAAACGTTGAGTTTCAATTCCTTATTGAAATAAACTGCAATGTGTTGAATGATTTATCCCAACGTAATCCGTTCCGAATTTGTATAAATGAGCGCCAGGAAAAGATTACGTTGAGACTATTTTACACGTCAACCTTCAACTCTAATTATAATAAATTAGTTTCCGGCTATCTGAGTCGATGGGTTTCATAGAAATAATTACTATTGTATGCTAATAGATGATTATCCGATCTGCCATCTATACAGAGTGGTCGAGGAACCTGAAAAGCAAATATATTTCTATCTTGCTACTTCATTGCTAAAATTGGCTCAATGAGAATCATGTATTCATTTCACAAAAACATGGAAACTTATTAAACAATCTTAGTATCGTATAATTTTACCCAATATAAAATTAAACCTTTGTCATGACCGGTTGCAACCTTATAATGTCTTCGCGCGCTTTTGGACCATCTTTATTCATCTCCGACGTCGCCGTCCTCAGGTCCAGACACCATCTTCTCTCTTCCTTTCTCGGAAGCACACTTCAATCACCGTTCATCAGATCAATAAACTATTTGCTGCTAGCATTCCAGTTCAATTACTGATATCTTCGCCCAAGCCCTCAATGTCCCTCCAACTCGTTCACTTGAAATATTTTAAGTTTTACTGTCACACTTAGTATTCAAATTCGATGTTCTCTCAATATCTATTCCCTAGTAGGTGCTTACATGTCCCCCAAAAACTCCTAACATTAATCGGAGCACGATCCGTTCAAGACCACGTCATCAGTCAGAATGAATGCCTCTCGTATTCTTTCAGCCCTGCAAAGCTCGGTCCATTTTTTCGATTGTTTATTTGCAGATGACACTTGATGTACTTTCGTACCTAGTCAATCCCTAAATTTCTTGCAAAACGAACTAACCGTCTTCACGACTGTCACTGCTTCTTCGGCCAATCCCTGAATTCTATACAAAATGAAATAGCCGTCTCCGCGATTGTCACTCATGAAGATGTTGACCTTGACGACGGCTCGCTTACCGTTGCTATGCTAGCATATTCACATATTATGCAACGGAACACACGTCGTGGCCTTCCTCCGACGTGCCGCGCATAATGCAACTCTGTTGCGAAAAGGAGTCGTTAGCCCTAAGGATGTGTGAGATCGCTTGGGCGTTACCGGCGTTGTTCGACAGTTCACTGCCGTCCCGGCGTCAGACCTCTCGAGTTGTTTCGAATCGAGTGCCTGGATGAGGCTTATGTCTGAAAATGCACCTGGGTGGGAATACGGGCAGGTTTATACTCAAAGCAAAACACTTGTGGCTCTGGCATACAAGGCTGTATATTCTATACTCTAAGAATGACAAAACAAAAAAACATAAATTCAACAAAAATAGCCCTTGACAACAATCACGTACAGAACGCGACCTTCGTGCTCGGAAATGAATGTTCGGAGCAATTATGCTACCTCTCTTCACAATAATTAGGTATTTCGAACGATTCATGTAATGAATTGTACTTTATACACCATCTGGTGCAGGCATGCCTTGGTCTTAGGACCCAAAGAATACAAAGTTGAACCTTCCTACTTTGAATTGCTTTCATTCCTGACAAATGGTTCTTAATCCATAATACACTTCAATCACTACTCCTTAAACAAAACTCGACACAAAGCAAAATTAATCAAACTATTTACGACACCCCTTTTTACACTTAATTAATTGGTGACTTGTTTAAAGTGAATTAATCATTTCTGTTCTCAACATGGCTTTCGTTCAGGAGTTCCACACATCAACGTTCACAAATGTGGCCTGAAATACCTAATACTTGAAAGCTTTTAAGAAACAAACAGTGTGGTTTAGCATCGTTCAATTACATTTCTTTCGTTTCTGCAACCGTCTGTCGCACGGATACTCACGCTTCTCAATGGGGTTTTACGTGAACTGGCCTAGTCAAGTGCTGCGAGCGGCGCCTTGACGTTTCGGCGTTTGGGGACTTGGCGACCGCGTCCTATGCGACCTCCGGGGCTCTCGCTGCGCTTGCCGCGACGGCTCGTGCTGGCGACGTGTCGGGGTAGCCTGGCCTCCACGATCCTCCGCCCCTCCTTCCGCTGCGTCTCCGAACCAATTTTCTCGGCCGGGAAGTGCCTCGGCCTCGCCTCTGCGCCCGTCGTCCTTCCCCAACACAAATGCTTCTCTGGCGGTGTTTTCAGGAATGGTTATCGCCTTGGCTCCTTGCTTCGGTGATGTGACGTAGCGGCGATGCAGAAAATTGTTCGGCGTACGCCGGAAAAGAGTCCAATTCAGCCCTCACTGAATTCACATAATTCACTCTCACTGACATATGTTTCTTTTCCGTTGTGAGTTATCAGCAAAAAACGAGTACAATGTTCGTTCTCTTCTCGCATTCAGATTAAACAATCTCGCGTGAAGTTCACTGCTGGCGACTCGCGACCGGTTTCTCTTCACTAACTGTCCCGTATAACGGTTTTTACGTGATTTTTGAAACGCATTCCGCAGCGATCCGTCCTCCGAGATTTTTCTGAGAACTCTTCAACTTTCAACGGAAAATATTTCTTGCCGTTGGCTTCCTCGTTTTTCGGATACCGGCCAATCATAGATCTCGTTCCCAAGCTTATCTTTCGAATTTCTTATTCGTGGACAAGCGTTTCGCTCGACGCGGCCGCGGCCTACGTCAGACAGTGACGTGGTTCTCGCGCCTCGTTCAAGTTAGCGAACTGCCGAAGACGGTATTTTGGGAAATTTTTATATATGGTCTGGTCCGTTCCCAGGGCGTATATTCGAGCTCGTCTCAATATTTATCCCCATTTTCACGTCATTTATAATAAATATTGTACCATATTCAGTCACATATTGGTATGTCACATTATCCACCACAACTGAATTGATATTTTTAGGGACAGAAATACAATCAATATGTTGAAAAAGAATACTGTCTTCCTTAATAATAATCGTCCAAAATAAGCAACTCAGTTTGCTTCTTAGTTCATCAAAAGTACAAAAATATATTTCTTTAATTAATTTTTTTTTTTTAATAGCAGCAAGCTGATCTCTTTTCTAAACTCAATTCTTTTCTTGAAGACTTTCCCTATAGAAGGTGCTTGGGCGATTCGAGTAAGCAGGACAATTAGGCAACGAAAAAGGCATAGCACCACGAGACAGTCGTGTATGTTTTAAAGGAAGACTGATTTTTAGTCCATTACTGCAATAGAACACTGTATTCTTCTCAATTTTCCACGTTTGCAGATGCAATTCACAAAGCTGAAAGTAAACACAGAACTTAACAACTTATACCTTTCACTATTTACCATAATTCCCTCACCTGGGGAGAAGGTCTTTATTCACTATTTTATTTATTTATTTATTTTACGTCAAGCAGTTAAAAACTGCGTATGACATGCTATGGGGAAAAGTGAATTGTGTGCACATTTTCCAAATTCTGTGATCCCTACACTAAGTCATATAATACTTAAAATTGGAAAAAAAGAAAAAAACTCCCATGTAATAAAATCTATTTTCAAGGTTAAAAGGCAATAAATTTTGGCTCTTATTCATATTGTCCTTCGGAATAATTCTTCGTGCCGCGACAACATGGAAACAATAATTTGAATAATAGTATTTCCCACTGAATTCTAGAAGACGTGCACAGAAAATGAAGTTACATTTATGTCCAGAAGCAAAACAAGGGGCCATCTCAGCATTTGCTCAATGGATCAGGAAACTGGAGGAAAAACCTGATCGAGATGGAGGTCATTGACCCGGAGGCTGCAATACAATACTTGTTACAGGTTGTTTATACACATTTATACAGTTCAAATGTTAAATAATGCATCTGTATAAGTTAAAATTAATGTTACTTTTCTTGTGATGCTCAGTATAGTCTCTGTATAGAAACAGTTATGCAGCAGAAACGATTTCACTTGATTTAAACTTTTCTATCGAATTTAATCCTTTAATGTCATCTGGGAAAGTGTTGTAAAATAATGTACATGTATTGTATGTGAATTTTTTGTAATGGGCTGTTGATACTGTCACCTAATGAATATGATTTCTACGTCGAGTGTTATAGTAATAGACATCGGCATTTTTTGAAGATATATTCCCGCCCTTAAGCAAGTCATTTTTTACAAAAACCAGTGATTCGTAAATGAACAGACAAGGTAACGGTAAAATTCCTAGATTAATGAAGAGAGGCTTACATGAATCACGTGGGTGGGATTTGGTTATTATTCGTACAATGATTCTCACTGTGATTATCACTGTTTCAAGAACAGACCACATCTACATTACTAAAAATCAAAAGCTAAATACACGTGCTACCCAACGTACACAACTGGATCGCCTCAACTCGAACAAGTCGGCCATCTCTAGCCGCCATAATGACTTTGAAAACCTTCAGTGCTCAGAACTTGAATATCGAGGTGGTGTTGGTATTATAATAATTAGTAATATAATACATTGGCCTTGATTTATGGCGGAACGCAGTTCCGGTACCTCGGGAACATAATAATAATAATAATAATAATAATAATAATAATAATAATAATAATATTTGTTGAGTCACATATACTTTTACAATCGTGTATGACGATTCAAATATGATGTATATGGAGGGAGTACAGTTGCATGCATCTTCTTCAGTGCAGCGAGTGAAATTACATTTATTGTCCAGAAGCAAAACAAGGGCCCATCTCAGCATTTACTCAAAGGACCAGGGAAACTGGTCAGACAAAACTGATCAAGATGGGGTCATTGCCCTAGGGATTATACTACAATACTTATTACAGTTATCTTAAGATATTATATAGTAGATAATTAATTTTAGTAGCAAAATAATGAAACATTTAACATAATATAATTTAATTTTAAAAAATTTAAGATTGTGTAAGAAAATCGTCTCCTCCCTCTATTAACTACGTTTGCTAGCTAACTTTTCGTAATTCTGAAGATTTATGGGGTTGTGGATTTGTGATGGGTCCTGTACAGGGTTCGAAACGTAATACTCGTGCAACGCACGCGTGGGTCAGCGTCTAACTACCATAAATCACAACACGTCATTGAAAGGGTTTTATCGATAAACACGATTGTGTTCATCTTGATTTATTCTATCATGACTAACTGATTCTCTCGTTCTTAAAACACCAACAATGCTAAATAAACACCAACATAACTAAAAAAATACCCTTCAATGGCATACATGAAAACATTTACTTGACATAAAAACAAAGAAAAAACATTCACTCTGCAACATTACAAAAACAATCTCATTCACACCGAATGCGCATTCTGCAATACCAACTTATTGATTTTTAATTTGTACCAATTTAACATGACTTGATCTAGGACAGAAATGCGTTTTTGCAGCAACCAAAATAAATTAATCGTGTCACTTCCCTGTCTGCTGGTTCGGCGTCGCGGCACGCAGAGCAGGTCACGTTCGTCGCCAGCCACCAATTTGCACACCCTCAGTGCGCAATTACCGAAAAGCTCCAGCCACCATATCAGGGATCATTTCACAGCGCGAAGCTTACACAATTCGGGAAAAGCGCGAAATATTCTGCGTAAACGCAACACAAAGTTCCCGCTGAATGTTTAAAATCACGGCGCGTAGATGCACTATGTCCTTTTACCAAACAAAACTTCGCTTGCACTGCGCTTCAATTTTCAGACGAAATCGCGTAAAATTCGTGTTATTAAACACGATACAAAATGTCCGCCTACTACTGCTTCAGGCCGCGATTACAAAAACACTATTATCCCGCATTGCCACTATTTGCCAATACATGTGCACGTTTTTTTAATAAAGTTCGTGCGCCATTAAGATAAAAATAAACTGTTATAAACATAAATAAACTATAAATTCCGAACAATCATAAAAATGCAGCGTCTAACACGGACCTCCCGTTCACACACTGCTCGAAACTTTCTCTACTTGGGCATTGTTGTCCTTAGCTTATATGGTTATTTCCGCCAACAAAAGCAGATCACCCGCTTAATGCGCGGAACATAACGAAAAGTATTTCTTCTTTTCATTAATTAACGTTTACCTGCCTTATCATTGCCTCTATATTATGTCCGAAATTTCTCTGATAATTGTCATATTGCCTTCTTCGCCTCTCAACGCCTTATTTAAATAAAATATTACAATTCGCCGCTCGTCTTATCATGAAGTCACGACATTGTGTCTCTTGCTTCATGTCTTTTCTAAATAACAATTTTAACACTTCATTTTGATTTCGCCTCCTAGGCGCCCTCCAAAATTGTGACTAGTCTCAAAAATTTCTATAATTTTTGCTGTTTTGTTCTGCCAAATCTTAACGATCTTTAGGCGTTCTCTTACTATTTATGAAAAACACTATTCGTAATTTGCTTCTTCTCGGCAACAATGGCATCTACATGCTCTTTTTTAATAAACTGAGATGCACGATTACTTAAATTCTTGTTGATTGTTGTTTCAAATGATTCCTAAAATTGTGCTTTATCAAATGTTCACGTTATGCTTCCCATTCCTCCGCGCATTCATTTAATTTAGAAAAAATGTTCGTGCGCGGCGCTGCCGTCATTTGCCTCTTTGGGTATAATTTATTTCATTTGTAGCGATTTTTTTTCATTTAAAGGAAATACTTATTTGGTTGATGATTATAAATCATTACAATTGAAAGATTTGAACTGTTTCGTTTTTTTAAAATAACATTTACTTGATATAGTGATTTTACTGCTACTACTTAAATAAAAATAATAATAGATAACATTACTTATAAAATGATAATAGTAATGACAATAATAATAGTAATATTAACAGTACGTGATAAAAATTATGGTAACAACTACTTATGAATTAACAGTGAACGTTTGAATTAACATGTACATTATTTTACAACACATATAGTGTTTATGCTATAAATAATAAATTCGATAGAAAAGTTTCAATCTAAAGTGAAATCGTTTCTGCTGCATAACTGTTTCTATACAATCAGAGACTATACTGAGCATCACAAGAAAAGTAACATTAATTTTAACAATGATACATAATGCATTATTTACCATTTCAACTGTATAAATGTGTATAAACAACCTGAAACAAGTATTGTATTGCAGCCTCCGGGTCAATGACCCCCTTCTCGATCAGGTTTTTCGTCCAGTGTCCCTGATCCATTGAGCAAATGCTGAGATGGCCCCTAGTGTTGCTTCTGGACATAAATGTAACTTCATTATCTGTGCACGTCTTCTAGAATTCAGTAGGAAATACAATTATTCAAATTATCGTTTCCATGTCGCGGCAGGAAGTATTATTCCGAAGGACAACATGGATAAGAGCCAAAATTTATTGCCTTTTATCCTTGAAAATAGATTTTATTACATGGGAGCTTCTTTTTTGTCAAAATTTAAGTAGTATATGACTTAGTGTAGGGATCACAGAATTTTGAATATGTGCACACAATTCACTTTTCCCCATAGCACGTCATACGTAGTTTAAACTGTTTTTTGACGTAATGTAAATAAATAAACTAACAGTATTAATACATTCTTTGCTTAGATCTTGAAATGTGAATTTGAATGAAGAATTAAATTATATTATAAATGTATAACTATATCTATTAAATTAATAATTCATTTAGGGAGCGTCCCGGTTCCTAAAATTTGAGAAATGAAGCAGTGGATGTTAAAAAAACAATATACAATATTTATAGGTGGACGGTGACGAACTAGAAAATCAAACCTGGGACACTGATTCAACAACTTATCCGAGTCCTACGCAACTTCCAATCGATTCCGTACTCCAGCCAATGAGCATGTTCACCAAAGACTCGTTTTGTATAATCGCGCCTGATTCGTACAGACCCCAATACAATTCAAATAGATCTCGTGCGATTACCACTCTACCACTGGAGCACGTGTAAGTTCATGTGATTCTATAGAAATTGTGGGTCTCTGATAATATAAAATAATTTGATTTGATGTTTTGCAGATCCTGGCATTTGCTCATTCACCATGGCGAAATCAAAGTTGACATGTAAAATAGGACCATCCGTTTTGAATTCCGATTTATCGGAGCTTCATCACGAATCGCAGCGTTTATTGGATTCTGGTGCAGATTATTTGCATTTGGATGTAATGGATGGTCATTTCGTACCTAACCTAACTTTCGGTCATCCGGTGGTGAAGTGTTTAAGAAGTAAAATAGACAAAGCCTTTTTTGAAACACACATGATGGTATCAAACCCAATGCAGGTATCGTAATGCACTTTTTTGTACACTTCCTTGGGGAAAGGTACAAGTTTCAATTAACTGTATTATTTCTTATACTTTTTAGTGGGTGGAACCCATGGCAGACTCAGGAGTAAATCAATACACTTTCCACATAGAACCATGTCAGGAGACAGTTTTGGATGTGTGTCGAAAAGTTAGAGAAAGTGGAATGAAGGTAAGGTTTTCGTAATTTCTTCCACATATGTGTGTGTTGTGCTCTAAAGCAGTGTTTAGAAAAGATGATGCTTTTTTACAATGGTTTTTGTTTTGGAAGTTAGTAATAAAATGTTTTTCTTTGATGCCGTTTGTGATAATATGAATTCAATCTGGCAAAGGAAAAAAATATTTACCATAAAATATAATGACAATCTTTTATTCGTGACATATTTGATTGTATAGTTTTTTATATCATTATTTTATTGTCCAGTCACGGTAAATGTGAATTGAAATGAGTAAAATTCATGTTCTTGTTTCTGCTCTAATGATCAGAAATGAATGGGTGGTGGGAAAAAAGAAAAAAAAAAATAAACAAAACAATACACACACACACACGTGACCATGTTAGCTATTGAAAAGGTGAAATGCACAAGGAATTTCATCAAATAGAAGAATGCATTGTCTTCGATATAAACGATTTTTTTCATTAAATTGAATTCAACCATGTACCTTCATCAGACAAATGCAGTCCTTTTTATTGTATGTGTACCACTTCTGAAGCAGTCTTAAGTCTAATCAACTTCTCTCTTTCCCCCCTTTCTCCCCCTTACCGCTTTTTTCTTTTTATCAACCATTGGAACAGAATTTTGACATTTTTTTCAGGTCGGCCTGGCATTGAAACCTGGAACTGATGTGACAGCTGTGGAACAATATGTCGATCATGCTGATATGGTGCTTATCATGACAGTCGAGCCAGGTTTCGGAGGTCAGAAATTCATGACAGACATGATGAATAAAGTACGATGGCTCAGGCAGCAATACCCTGAATTGGACATAGAAGTTGATGGAGGAGTTGGTCCAGCAACAATAGCAGCTTGTGCTGAGGTATGAACTGTTATCCAATTAATGCTGAAATCAGTTTAAATGGTACAAGTTACTGAACAGGACTGCATTATAGAAATGTACTATCCCAGTATGTTTGGATGGACAAATTCGCTGGATATGATGACTAAAACAGATTCGGTACAGTTTAAGAGTGATTGAGTTTCATTAGGCCCTAAATGTTGGGATGTAATGAAAAAACTGGCCAATGATGAAAGACTAAAATTACTTGGTTTAGTTTAGTAATTTTGATGCAATGTTTTACAACTCAGCCTGTTATGTTTGAAAAGCGAGCATGTTTGAGTTCCTAGCAATACCTTGTTGAGAAAGTATAATAGGTTCAATGTGTTATCCAATTTAAATAGCATGGCAGATTACCCACTGAGATGTGGATATTATTTCCGACTTTAATTTTTGGTATTGAAGCTACTGATTGGTTAAGTGTTCAGCTGAGATCTTTCGCAACTCGCTCTATTTAAATCAGACAACAAACATGGGATAGGGTAGGCATCATGCTAAAAGAACTAACTGTTTTGACATCATTAGGATGCAGAAGCAAGGCACCACAAATTTTTATTCGCAAGCTGTTTAGTACTCTGAAGGAAATGTTAACTCCTAAGGAAATGTTTTTGTTATTTCAATACCAAAAATTTATATTCTTTACAACAGAGGCTTTCAAACTGTGTTGCATTCTTCCAGAATGGATCCTGCAGGGGTTCAGGAAATGTAACATATATTTCTATATCTTTATATTTTTTTAACTTTTTTGATCTTTCTTATTTACTTCAATGACTAACGAGAAACAAGGTTGAAAGCATTGGAAGCCATCAATCCAGAGAAGTAGGTTATAGTAGGATGTTGAGGAGGTGTGAATTATGATTTCCAATTTTCTGCCCAGATTTGAAGAATTCATTTAAAGATCACTCTTTCCATTCTCTTTCAAGACTAAGATGTCATACAATTAAAAGCTGATTAAAAATGTGTTTATAGTTTCTAATGTGAAGAAGTAAAAAATTATTAATTTATGTTTGAAAAATATTTATTTACTTCCACTATTCCTGGCTGATGTGAACCAAAGGAACTCTTCGAGTATTTACGTAGTAAATTTTACGTATAGAAGTAATTTTAGTATTTACGTATAGTAACGGGAACTGTAGACCAGAAAAGTTTGAGAACCTTTGCTTTATAGAAATGTAAATGTATGTATTCCATATACTCCTTCTTTTGCAGGCTGGTGCTAATATGATTGTGTCTGGTACTGCAGTTATTGGAGCTAAAGATCCTAAAGCAGTGATTTCCCAAATGAGGGATACAGTTAATAGTTCTCTACAACAATTACAAAATAAAAGTTCTTGAGTTCTGTGATAAATATAAAATTGTATAACAGCATTCCATTTGTTAAGATATGCACACAAAGAAATATATTTTTATGGTACATAATAAACTTTAGTTTCTTTTATTATAAGAATATCGCTTACCTTTGCAACAGACTTGATTGATTTGCTTTTTTGAGGATTTGGTCAATTTCTTCATTCTTTGATTTTCAAAATGTGCCATCTCTGCTACAAAGAATTTCAGTACAATAGTTCTTTGCATAACAAGAATATCAGAAAAGGTCTGTCCCATAATGCAAAACATAAATGGTAAATATTTAATGGGGGGGGGGCAGCCTCTTCCTTGGAGCCTTGCTGTGGTAAGGGATTTCAGCTGTGTCATAAGCATACTTATGAGTAGGGGCAGATTTTAATGAAATGTCAATTTCTTTTCATTTCACTTTAGAACAATGCTGTTTAGATAGAAATTTATTTTATGTTATGAAAGGTAATTACCAATTTTTATAGGTCATTACTTTGCATTTTTTTGTTGATTTAGACTAATAAGTAATTTTTTACCTTTTTTCGTCATTTTTAATGCATTTTTTTCTGATTTCATCAATGTCCTTTTTAACGGTACTTACTTCAAATAATATTTACAAGATGCAACAAATATTCTTCTAAGAATTACTCAGTAATATTTGATTTGTACGCTATGAAATTGTTTTGACAGCCATTGTGAATATGTAATTCTGGTGAAGTTTATCTGCGCCATTGCCAGTTCGGCCGATTTCGGGATAACTAAACAGATTTCCTGGTAAATAACAGTTCAAACCAAAAGTTTGCAAGCTGAGTTCACTTGAACGAATGGAAGAAGCCTTGATTGCATCAGTAACATATCCAACAGCTTGAGTTGCTCATCCAACCTGGTTTTGATAAGATTTTAATGTCATTTTTCTTTGGTTTTAGGCCAATATTTAAAGCTTTTTAAGAGCATATTATTGATCATTTTTGGTGATGTTTTAGGTCATCAAAATTCGGCCCCTAGTTATGAGATTTCAGTTGGTGCATGCAGAATGAGAATAGGCAGAATAACACAAACAAATATTTACATTCTTCAGTTAAAATTGAAAGTGTTTCAATGTTTTTGGATGTTTCTGGAGTTCCTGAAAATTAAGTGAAACCTATCTAGTGGCACCACTCTAAAGACCAGAGGCTGCATAGTTTTCTTTCAGTTTCCACATACATTGGAAGTTAGTCAGCAGATATTGAAAGATATTTAGCAAATGAAAAGATTACAGGGTTTAGGTGCATGTTTATTACTTGGGTAAATCTATATTCTAAAGAAATATCATTTATGTTGTTTAGTCATTGAATATCCAGAGGAATAACAATTAAAAATTTAAATCATACCTTTAAAATTTTAAATTTAAAATTTTAAAGGTATGATTGTCCAGAAGATCATAGTGTCAAAGTGTAGTTATTACATGACCTGTAAAATGGCCAAAGTTCAGTGTAATCACTTTTGTCACTACAAGCACTTTTCTGATATATCCCTTTTGTGGTGGCCTCTGGAATACTTGGGCCTCCTAATTTTCTGCGGGCTTTCTAAACAGCTCCTGTTGAGGCAGCCTCGGTGGTGCCGAGCACTGTTTTGGAGCCATGAACTGCAGGTGTTCAGATGACATCATTTGCTTCCCGATAGTGATCTGCTTGCGGCAGATTATTTAAATTGCCAATGCATACTGATGTTGAGTTCCAGCATTTAACTTCAAGCAGAGTGGTATTGCCAAGTTCTCCCCAATGAAATAATCGGGAATAAGAGGTGCCTATATGGTACATGGACGCCTTTCACATTTAGGCAAATATAGACACTTGATGAATGGGTATGTAGATAAGTGTAAATGGATAGTTGAGATTTTGTTCTGTTTCTCCTGCAATATTTTATTTTCCAAGTGTTTTCAATCATTAGTTTTGTATTTTCCATTGCCGAAAACTATCTTATAATTCTGGTCTGCAATGAAATTGTATCTTGAATGAAATGAATCATTTCCAGAGTTTTCAGTTTGCTGAATATGAAAATCATATTGCATTAACCTGATAAACACTTGTTTCAAAGATGGTTCTGTGGTTACACTTTGTGAAGATACTGTAATTTTGAAGTCATTGTGCTATGCCCTTTGTCTATTGCACAATACCAAGTCAATCTATGCTTAATTCCAATGTCATGAACAGACTGTTAAAAAATGGCCAGTAAAGAAAAGTATATGAATTGTAGTTCTGAGGATACCTCAAAGTTGATGGATAATGCAAATTTTTCAGCTACATTTATGGGCATTTATAGCACAGAAGCATTCAAAAATACCATTGGTAAAGAAAGTTTATTCTTCTTCAGAAGCAACCTCGTAGATCAGGACAAGGACAGAACATCAACCATTAAATGTTTATTTATTGTGCGTCACCCATATGCATGCTCAGCCTAAAACAAGAGGGGGGACCAACTACTTTTCTGGGCCCCTTTCCTGTTAAACTACATATGACACGTACCGGTAAATAAATAAAATATACATCAAGAAGAATGAAATTAAAACTTTTATAATACATTGAATTAATTTTGTGTTAAACCAATTACTGGGTTGCCAGATGTGAAGAGAGCCTCTTTGAAATATGCTCTGTATCAATTGCCACAAATTGTTAGCTTAAAAATGGAAAAATCAGAAATCATTCATATATAGGGTAATAAATAGTTCTATTACATAGGGCTAATAAAGAGGCCCTATAAACCCCTTTATAGTATGGCAATACACCTTCACAGCTAGAAAATGCCATGCCATGCCATGCCTTTTCCAATCCAATGAAGAGAACCTTCAAACCATAACTGTTATTTTTTGCCTAACACAGTCTATGAGGCATGTTAAAAAAGAAAAAGAATGAAATACAACAGAACTAATATTTCATCTGCTAAAGGATGTGTTCCACATGGAAAACTTGTGCAGGATCTATCAAACAATTATGATTTGGAATTAAAAAGGTATATTTTGAAAGGTTTTGGACATGATTGCTGTAGATGATCTTTGTCAGGTGACTTGCTGTAAAATGCTGTTGACATTTCACCATTAATCATGCTTCCTTGTTCTGCCAAGTGAGGCGCTGGATATAGTGTAGGGCCAGAGTTATTGTACACCCCATATTTGTAGGGTCAACGGGGGGTGCTGGCCCTGATCAGGGGATCAGGTCGAGTCCGGTGAACCTCCACGATCAAGCACGCGATGGTCAGAGATACACGATCACGCATGATGTCCGCTCAAATGACGTGCTCTAAAGGCGCCAGGTTGGACAACCGTTTGTGTTTTGAATTTGGTTTTCCATGCTTTTTGTCTGGCAATCGCTCTTCCTGCACCCCTCGTGTCTTCGACAAAAGTTTCCAGTCTGGCAAACTAAGTTTTTAATTTAAAATGGATGTTTTCGTCCTTGTAGTTCTGCCGTTCCCGATTAGTTTGCCACAGCTCAAATTACCCTCTGTTTTCGATTTGGTTTTACCCAATTTGTCTTGTACTTGATAATGGATCAAATAAGTTCACTTCAATGGTTTTAAATTTTAATTTTTTTTTGACTGCTGTTTCTTGTATCGTCGGGGGGGAATGTTCTGGATTGAGTTTGTTAAAATTGTCCATCAGTTTCTTCACAAATTTATCACATATTGACACTCTAATTCTAGAACTTCTGTCAAATTTCATAATCTTAAAACATGTGTGCGTTTTTTGATAATGTCTAGCTGCTGTATTTTACTAAGACGTCAAAAAATTTTTCAATTGAACTTGTTTTTGAAAGTCCAAGAGTTTAGAATTCTTGGAAGATATCTCTCAGTGCCAGAGAGATGTGATCAACTACCTGAACAAATGGTGGTTTCAGTGGCTTTCAGTGTTTAATTTTAAGGCCTGAGAGGTTGCTGCAATAGATGTGTTTCTAACATGCGATACTGGAAGGGTGATGCAGGCAAAAGCAGTAATTTGTCTGCGTCCGAGGTTTCAATTTGGATGACTGTGTTCTCGAGAACATGTAAGAAGATGATTGACGTAAATGACATGTCAGTTCTTGCAACTTGTCGGTCATATCTATTTTTCAGCCAAATATTTTCCACACTACTTTGAATGTCGATCAAGAGTTGACATTTGCACAGTTCTAATGCTTATCAGTTTATCTTCTCAGCGTCTGGACAAAATTCCATTTTCTTATCCAAAACTTTTTAGCCACTTTAATTTCGATTTGTTGACAGGCGTAGCTCGTCCTTAATTAGTGTCTCAACTTTCATGTCATATTCTTAGTTTTCATGCCTACTTTGCCTGTTGAATGACAAAGGCAAATTGATAAGTTTCAATAATTTGTCTTTCTTTTCTGCTGTTTTGCAATTGATCCGCTCTCCGAAGGCTGATAGCGTGATATCCAGTGGTGCACCGTACGTCGAAATTGGCTGCTTGGATAATAGGTTTTATTCAGGTCTTCTTCTTTAGATTAACCTCTGTTGCAATTAGTAACTTGTTTGTTTTACTTTCACTTTAAAATTTCCTGATTGGCTTGCATCTGGAACATGATCTGCTTGATCTTCCCAATTGTGGTTCTGTTATTTCACTCTTTAAAATATTTCTTACTTGGCTTGTCGCTCGGGTTTGTTGATCCATGGGAGACCACCTGATCTCAATCGTCTCTCGTCGTGTCTGGAATGCATTTTAGTTGAAAGCCAAGCTCCTTCTTCATCGAGGATGAACGCCAATCTAAGGATTTCGGCTCCGTTTGTCTAACTAGCGAATTGTGGTTTATGAAATTTCCCCCGTAAATGTGATAAGTAGAAGTCGATTGGAATATCATGTAGATGATCTTGGCGGGGTGATCGCCGCTCAAGGTGCCAGTTTGCACATTACTGGAACTTCCTCAGGACTTTGTCTTCTGTAAGATGGGCCGTGATTGCTGACAAGGCTCAGAACTCTACGCAAGTCCTGGCGGCGGGCGTGTATCACGCAGAAGGTCAGGAGGCTACCTCACATCCGGACGCACCGGCATCGGAGTCGAAATGTGCGCCCTGATCACGGCATGGATCGTTCGGCTGACGCGGCCACATCGCCGGCGTCGTGGAGCAAGCGTGCTTGATGAGGTTGCTATTTCATAAACCTCCTAATCAGGCTGGGCCATCGCTTTCCCTGGCAAGACTGTCCGAAAACAATTTGTTAGTGCTGGGCGAAGGGCTGCATTAAAAGTATTCTTTAATTTAAAAGGCGGATGTGTTGCGTAGCCCGTTTTTATTTGACGTTCGCCGAGTAAGTTTCGCCGAAACAGTGAGATTTGAGTACCTTTCCCATGTAGTTTGCCCCTACCTATCAGGTGTTACAAACAATCGATACTGATAAAAACTCCTTGCAAATTGGAAAACCAGGCAGTTCAAAGACAAAATTGGTTCTGCTACCATTTAAGAGTTGAACCTCTCGGATCGGTTTAAAGTAAAACCATCTTCAGTCTCCCCAGGGCCTATTCAGTCAAAGACAGCTCCCCACTCCAAACTGCATGTATCGGTGCCTGCAGCTGTAATGGAGACAAGTGAGACTAGATATTCTTGCTAAGGCATCTCATAATCGCAAAACACTTGTAAATCGCTCACTCTTATTATTGTTAGAAATAGTACTTGCATGGTAGGACCTGAATCCATTACTTTCCGGGAAATAGTATTGAATCATAAATCGCTTATTTCGTATGAAAAGGTATAAAGTGTTGCTCTTCTAGTCGCCGTCTAGCAAGGCCTGCCCTTCCAGCTCAGGGTCGCCGCGCGCGCCCGCGCTCTGCGCGTCCATCATGGAACCGCGTCTAACTTTCTCCCTAAGAATATTTATACTTTTCACTGGGTTCAGCCCCAAACTTCACTTAATAACAAAAAATAATAAACTTAACTAAAAATCTAAAATACTTGCATTGAAGTATATACTTTTAGTGGAATTCGTTATCTTATACCAATACTTTCATTCAATTGCCATACTGTAAAGCTTACTCTTTTTTTTTTATATTTTTCTCTCTCGCTTGTTTATAAAGAAAAGTTAAAAATTGATCTATAACGCAACGTCAAGAAAATTGGCGTTTAAATATATTTAAAGTGATTTTGTTGAATTCAAACACGCGTTTTATTGACGTTGATAAAGGACGCTGACGAAGAAGTGTCATTAGCCACTTAGACAATTATAATATCTCAAAATCCGAGATATCAGTGGTTCCCAGTTTAACAAAAGTTTTAAATTATCTAAAACAACCTTTTGTTATTTTTTCAACAGCCTTGAAAAACAGCGTTGACACGTTCATTTCCACCAAATACCTATTTCCCGTCACTTTCACTTCAATTATATTTCTTTCCCAACTTTCATCATTTTAAATTACCATTCCTTCACCACCCAAGGCTCACTTTCACTCTCCTCTATACTAAAACACTTGCCAACAAAAATCCATCTATCTGTCAAAGTTGTAGCATAACACGTAAATCATTCTCTAGTAGCTCGATAGGCGAAAACCAAAGGGGTGCAAGTGACATTTTATAAATTCTGAGAAAAACATGTTTATAACAGGCTGTATTGTGAATTTGGTTTTTAGTAAGCAATTGAGATGGGGTGGCTTTAACAATATAACACGATTTTACAGTGATATTGAATTAAATATTTTCCTCAGAATTTATAAAATGTCATTTATACTATTCCGGTTTTTCCCCATTCAATTGGTCTTAGTCAAAATGATTAATCAACAGAAATTATAAACATAATTATTCTAATTGCAAAACATTATACAGCACATACATTACACATTTGAAAGTTCTAAACATACAAGATCAAAAAGTACCAACGGAATTCCGAAAGTATTCACAAGGCCTACCTGGGATTAGCAGTATATTCGTCATCATTCTCCTGTGTGATGGCTTAATACACTCAGTCACTCGTATTATCAACAGCATTTCGAAATTATTTGTATCGACGCATTCAACTTCTCGTTATTGATAGCAGAATACAATAAACAACTCATGAAAACTATAACCTTTACATCATGAAAATACAAAATCCAGCCAGCTGATGCTGCTACTCAGCTGACCGCCAGAAGAATATGTTTATGCGGTTTTCGGCGACTCATTTGTTATAGAACTGTCATTAAAATCGTGTATGCCCTGAACGCTCTGTAGACGAATGCTTTGCTAGCGATGGCCCGGGAAGGGGCACATGGGAAGGGGCACTTAGTGGCTGGTTGCTGCGATCGGTAGTTTTCTGTGATTCTTCCGATCATTACCAAGCGAATACGTAACTGGTACTCAAACGGGCCACGTGCGCTTTCTTTCCTCATCATTGTTCGATTCTCTCCCCCCTCACTCACTCACATGCACTAGCTACCACATACGATGGGAGACAAGTCGGGAGCTTAGAGTTTTGTCTTGCTTGGGGCGGTGCCGTGCGGGGGGAGATAAATGGAGCGGGAAATCAACAAGCCGACTTGTAAATCGGCGCCGGCTCACACCATCCAGCGCGCTTCCATCTATTACGCTGGTAGGATTAATGATCGTAGCAGTTGCCATGTGTAAGGACCTAGAACCCTAAATTATCTTAATCCGACTCTGGAAATAAGGTATGTGAACTCGTAAAAAGCTCGCATTTATTTCGTATGACAAAGGCTATAAAATGTTGGCGTGCGGGGGTGCTTTTCGCGCGTGCGTGGAAGGCAGAAGAGCGGCGTCGCGCCGCTTCAGGTGGCGTCAGGGCCGGGGCCGGGGGCGGAGCCGTCGGGCGCGGCGGGGGGGGGGGGGGGGGAAGGTGGAAGGGCGCGCGCCCTCCTTGTGCGGGGTGCGGCGGCGTCGCGGCGGCGCCGTCAGAGGGGTAGGCGGCGGTGCTGTACCTGCGCAGCGGACCCACGCAACACTTACGGGCGCTGCAAGACGCACTGCGTCTAATAGAGTTTGCCATTCGTTGCACCGAAACCCACCCTAGTGCAACGTCAGCACTCCGCAACAGTGCTGCCTCACACGCCTGAAGGGCAGCTACGAATGAAACGGATTCCGGAACGGAGTCAGTGCGTGTGCGCTACGCAGTGAGATTGTTCTTGGTCTGTCACACTGATGGAACTCGAAAAATAATTATTTTGAATTCTGATCACTGTTATAACTTTTATGAAGTCTTTGGTAATTCTTACTTCTTAATTCATAAATTATTAACGTGTGGTTTCTTTATTTAAAAACTACGGAAACTTGAAATGCGAGTGTGTCGAAATTTCATTTTTCGTGATTTGCCAGTGATCGATAGAGTACACAAGATTTTGAACCGAAAGGCTTCTGCAGAATTGTTTGGTTATTGAAAACCATAAAAATATTAACATGAGCATTTCCGCCGGTATATGTATGGGCGTGCGAGAATCATTTCTTGACACATATTTGAATGATTTTGTAAGTCACTATTTTTATTTTTACTGTATTAGCGTTTCGAAATTGAGACATACCTACTTTTGTTTCTAAATAGCACTGGATTTGTTAACATGAAGTTATTCAAGGTTAAATTTTAGGAAAACAAACTGATACTCCGAACTTCGCGAGTTACAAAAAATATTTTAAGACATTTCTTGCAAAACATAATATAATTCATCATTCGAAGTATCCCTGCGTGACAGATCCTCAATTGAATCGTTTATTTCAGAAACCCGTCAAACGCCAAAATCTAAAAAGCGCTTTAGTGGTGGAGAATTTTTCCATGAGGGTAGACATATCGTTTAGTGTATATTTACCTGAAAAATATTCATTTATTAACTGCTTTAATATTAAAAAATATTTTAAAATCAGAAAAATTAGAACACTTTTCAGTTTTCTCGTAATGAGAAAGTTGGCGTTTGACGGGTTTCTGAAATACGCGATTCAATTGCTTTCACAATTTCACCACGAATCCAAATCAGCATGCATAACTTCCGTACCTAACCTCACAATGGCCCTGTGCACTGGACTGCACTGACGCGATCGTCAGTGCAGTTGAGGGCGCCCCGAGTGCGCTCTGGTTCCGTGCGATTGTGCGAATGGAACATGCGCTTCTTTGCAATGGTGCGCCCTAGCGGTCGAATGGAATACGAAAGCTGCCCTGAGTGCGCAACATTGCGGCGAATGGAAAACGCTATAGGTGTCGGATAGTGATGACGGGTACACGAGGGAGAGGGGGCAATTCTACATTTTATTTAATTTTACTTGTTTTACTCAAAACTATTACACTGCCAGTCGCAGCTCAAAAATGCATATTTCCAATAATTACACAATTTTAAAAAAAAACTCCTTAGAAGGTGAGTTGATCCAAAGGGAAATCGACTCTCCCCCTGAAATAATTTCTTGATCCGCCCCTGACTTCGACTCGGATGTAGAACGATGCAATATATTCTCGGAAGTCAAAACAATTTTGGTTGTTTTTGAAATAGAATTATGAATTTACTTAGGGTAAAAACCAACACACCTGACATAATTGCAGACAATACTTTCCACTGAACGTGACGTTTTGATATTATAGGAAAACTTCTTTGCAGTTTTACTGCCATTAACAATGTGGATGCAATTTAAAAAAATCAGTTTACATTTATATTATTGTAGGTACCAGTCGACCCTAGACCTAATCCTATTTTGGCCCTCAAAACACACATACTTTTTCCAACTTTATTTATCCCTAATAAACATTGTAAGTGCATTGTATATTCATAACAAAGTTGGTAATGAAAATATATTTTTTCAATCACTTTCAGATTGTCATGCTTAATCACCATTTATAGCCATAACTTAAAAAGTTAGAATTAAACTTTACGAAAATATTAGTATCTATTGAATTTGACAATAAAAAATTCAGTGAAGACAACCTTGCTTAACTAGCAGGTAAGATAGTCCATTTCAAAAGACTAACTTGCAGACAATACTTTCCAGAGATAAACCATTGTCTAAAGAGAAAAGGGTCAACTAAAATTAATCAGCTAATAAAAATGTTCATCAATAGGTATACACCTTTTAAAAACAGTAGCAATAGAATAATTTCCTTCTTGTGATTGCAAAATAATGATTACTCAATTCATTTTTATACCTACAGAGCAAAAAGGAAGAAAAACGGCATTGAAGTTGTGTTTAAAAATGTACGTGTAATGCTAGTTCTCTCTCAAACATTGACTGGGAAAATAGAACTGTTATTAAAGGAAATTCAAGACATTTCCTCGAGCAAATTCTGCTCTGGTAGTTCTTTATTTCTTATAAACTCAGCACCAGAACGTAGCGTCTCAGCAGCCACTTTAAGGAGTAGTAGTTCCTTCCTTATAACAAAACTAGTGGTACTACAGAACCACGTGTCTAGCTCTTCAGTTTTGCCCCACCCTCTCCACAGCTGCTACCTGTCCGTGCCTAAAAGATTTTTTCATTTTCTCAATTTTTAGACCTGATAGAATTAAAATGTAATTTTAAGATTATTATGGAAGCAATTCGAATGTTGAAAATACTCGACTACTTCTATGAATTTCTGGCTCCAACAAAACGTGTTGACTCTTTATTAAAATCTAATATTCCCTGTTAGAAATTTCTCTTTGTTTCTGAAGCTCCATTATTGTGTGAAAATGGTTTTTGTATCATCTACTCTCAAGGAATTCCATAATGGCTGGCATCGGACGATCGTGTCGTCAGACGGTCGAGGATAACTGAACTCAATTGTTGACTACAGACACTGTAGATCATGTCCAGTTGTGGACGAAACAGTATGCACGTTCGTTATATATTTTAATAACGTATTTTGTGCTGTAACTTCGAAACTCAACCCTAATAGTGTCAAGGAGTCCTGAAGCCTATCGATGATGATCTGCCTTTTATAGGTTTCAATTTTGTTTAGGAAGCTGAAAGTCGTTGATATTTTTTCTTATATGCTTTTTGTTCGAAACAATACATTTTATCACATGTGTTTGTTATAATTTGAGTTATTACTGTGGCTTCGGATGTTAGTTAAGAAGCCAAACTATTCACTGAAAACTGAAAATTCAATACATTTTGGAAATATTTTTACTATTTTAAGTCTAACCTTTACTACTTTAGTTCATTATTTTCATTACTACGTTATGAAACTTCATCCGCCTTTTAAATCTAATACGTTTTGTCACTAAATATAAAAATTGATGCGCATGACTATTCTCATTCGAAGTCGATTGTTTAATCATGAGTAGAGTCATAGTTTACCTTTTCTTCTAATGAAAAGAATGCAGATGGATGATATTTTATCACAATCATTAAATGCAACGAAGTCAAAATTTTAAGTCATGGGCTCCGGAGGTCCCCCTTGGTAATGCACGAGACCTTTAATATCTTGATTTGCTAGGATTAAACGATATCCTGAAAGATTCGCTGTAGATGTACCGCGTAAAAAAACGGCCTTGAGGGCGTGTCTTTGGCCGGGCCATGCAATGCCAACTGATGCCATGCAATTGGTCCCGACGCATAGGATATAGTCGTGCTCTAGTAGCATCAAATGTCTTCCATTACGAACGCGTGGCGAGAAATCTTTATACGTTGGAGGGAAAATTGCGTTTCGGAAGCCGATGGTTATGGTGGAAGGGAAACATCTGTCTTCTAAAACTTCAGCGCATTCATAGTGTTTCTTTTTGTACGCGGTTCACCTCTAGCGTGATTGCAGATAAAAAAAAAACTGGTCTACTTGTTTAACGTACGTTTACACTAGAGAAGAGATGAGCGGCTGCGAAGTGTCCTGAGGGTGCTAAATCCCGCGGTGTTGAGTGTGGTTGATCCGAAGAAAGAAATAACTCCGTCCATTACGAGGCACACCTTCTGAGATCCCCTTTACGAGAGGACCCTGTCACTACCGGTCGAAGCGATTGCCGCCCTGAAACGTGTACATGCATTAGTACATGGTTAGGAACATTATCTCCATCCTTAATACCAACTGGTGTCACTGCAGCGCCTCTGACCGGGAGGTTCTAGGTTAAGGGCCCTGAGCGGGCAGTATGTTGACACTACCTTTTCAGCTAGGTCGAATTCAGTCGCTGTCTGGAGGAGAATTCTAGCGGCCGGCTGCTCTGATCGGTAGTTTTCCGTGGTTTCTCCGATCAACACAGGCGAATGCCGGAGCAGTACCCTACCAAACGAGCCACGGACCGCGCGCGATCTGTCCTTCCTCTTCCTTGTCCTATTCTCTCCCCTTACACACACACACACACGCATACATACACACACACTAACATGCACTACACTACCACATATTCCGGGAGACCGGTCGGGAACTTAGAGCCTGTCCCGACTGGGGCGGTGCCCCGCTGGTGGGAGAGTCCTGGTTAGGGGAAACCCCACTAGCCGACAGTAGGTCGGCGCCGGATCTCGCCATCCGGCGGGGAAGATCACAGCCATCTCCCGAGGAAAAATGCACTCCACTTACGGGACTAATGACCAAAGCAGTTGACACGCCCGGAAATACGATAAAAATCAATCAATCAATCAATACATCCTTAATACAATTACGTGCGTTGTGTATGCTATTCGTTACGAAACATTCAAGTACAAGGATCAAGAGCAAAACGATTCCAGTGTAACATCAAATCTTAAGCATCTCATTACTGTGAGTTCGCATTGACGTTGTAGCGCTTGCAACGTGGAACATTACCGCGCTTTAGTGCTGACACATGTTCATGTCGTTGTGGAGAATAATGTGTTGCAAATCAAGTACGAGTTGCGTACGATCAGTGAATTAATTAACTGATGAACCTGTCTCTATTACCAGCTCAGTTCGCAAGAACTGCACGAAGATCTATACCCATACAACTATATAGCACGTGGGCATGGGCTGAAAGATGGTGGTTTCTGAACCGCGTCTCTGTCTTACAGCGTGCTGTGGTTCACCAATCACAAAAGAAGGCGTCTTCAATGATTAGTGATTCCGGGCGCATCAACTGCTAAGGTCACTAGTCGCATAAGTGTAGCGCATGTTTTTTCGCTGGAGGCAGCTGTGATTTTTCTCCGCTGGATGGCGAGATCCGGTGCCGACCTATGCGTCGGCCAGCAAGCTTTTTCCCAGCCAGGCATCTCCCACTAGCGGGCACCGTCCCAGCCAGGACAAGCTCTAAGCTCTCGACTAGTTTCCCGTCACGTGTGGTAGTGTAGTGCATGTAAGAGTAAGTGTGTGTAAGTAAGGAGAGGAAATAGAACAAGGAAGAGGAAGGAAATACCGCGCGCGGTTTTTGACTCATTAGGATATTGCCCCGGCATTCGCCTGGTATTGATCGGAGAAACCTCAGAAAACTACAGATCAGAGCAGCCAACCGCTAGAATTCTCCAGACAGCGGCCGAATTCGACCCAGCTATCTCACCCGTGTAAACAAACACCTGCCACCCTCGGCAGGCATTGCAGTGACATCAGTTGATGCCCTGAGCCAGTGCATGTTCAACATACACAGGCAGCATTATCTGGCAAGATCGAACCACGTGTTGAGTATCCGCGGAGGGTTCAAGTGCGATGGAAAATGAACGTACAGACACCCGTTCTTGGTGATCGTGCTCCTTTCAAACGTGTCCAGAAGTGCTGGCAGCTATGGCCCTGGCGCTTCGCCCCAAAACGTGATTCCACGAAGATGCTGCAACGACGTGCGGGCGTACCCGACTGTTTTACAGACTGGGCTAGTTTTGCCCTGGAGGTTCCCATCGCGTCGCCCCCAAGAGCACCGAGCCCAACCCCATTCATGTTTTCCGAGGAATTCCGTCAAGGAACGTGGGAGAGCAACGCCACCGGTCGACGCGCGGGAGCTGTGCGGGTGACGCCGCGTGGTGGGCTGAGAGGCCGACGTTTCGCCTGACATGTCGCAGGCTTCCTCAGGATATTGACATCGCGATGTTGTGCGTCGGGTGTTATATATTGCCCGGCCTGAGCGGCCGGGTGGGGTGGGTGCGCCGTGATTGGCGCCGGACAGCCAAGAAGTAATTGACGCGAGCCGCGGAAGCTTACGTGTAGATGGTCGATCATTCAAACGCCGTGCATGAGGGCATGTGGGGAGTGCGGAGGAGCATCGCTTCCTGTGACCGTCCGGGGCACTCGCCGCGCTCGGTCACCGTGTATGGCGGCCAAGATAAATAGCTTATACTTTGGTCTTCACGATGGAATATGGCACGGCTAAATGTCGCATGATCGCAACCGTATCAAACAAGTGTTGCAGATCAAGCGGCATCTGGCAGCACGACCGAAAAAAAACGCGAAAAGCCGTGCCATATTTCATCGTGAAGTCAGGCCTTGACGCGCCACGTTATACAAAACGAAGTGAAGTCGAGTACGCGGGCACTGCGTCCGAAGCAACTGGCGCGAGATTTGAAAGTAAGGGTTGTATTGCTCCGGTACCTCACTGGATTCCTGGCCAATGACTTTCGATTGGAGAACTTAGATGACGGTTCTTGCCCCAAATTTAGCTATATGAATTGCAACTTCAACCGGGAAGCAAAGAAACGATCCTTTTAAATGAAATAATCCATAAATCAAATCTCAAATTGTCAATTTAGAGTAAAATTAAACATTTGAATAAAAAAGATCTTTATTTTGTAATCGTGTTTACTTAAGAGAGCAATAATTGCATTAACTTCTTACATTCAGGTAAGGAGGTTTAATAGACGACGATTCTTGTGTATTAAAAGAACTGTTCGGCCGTAAACAAGACTTGTAATCTATAGAGACTTAATATTATTGCCGTTCACAATAAATAACCGAATGATTTGATAAATGCACACAAAACGAAAACAAAGGAAGAATTCGCCATTTAAACACATTCCTGCTCCTTGGCCAAAATGTTTACACCATGCGGAATGTGAAAAGAAAATAAACATGAAATGGTAATACATATTAAAAAATATAATCATAATTCAAATCTACGCTGTTCGATGGAACAAATCAGACAAACTTAATTTCGATCGAATGTAAAATAATAAAATTGAATGTCTGGCTGTGATTTCTAAATATCTGCCCTTTCACAAACTCATGTACTCACTTACATTATATAAACCCCATTTATTTTTTTAAAATTTGTATGTGATTTAATCTTGTGTCTGCCTGGCTTAATCTTGGAAACGGCTAATCCTTCAATTTCGATGGGGTTTTAACTGAAAGTTAGAGGAATTTGTTGGTCAGAATTTACTGTACTTTTTAAATCATTATTTTGAATTTTACTTTTTAATTCATAGTAAGTCATTAATTGAAATAAATCATTATTTTGAATCTTTTATGCAAATCTACAGTTTTATTCCCATATTAATGAAATGTATTCTTCACTATCAAAACAAGACAAGTTACTTTTTCTAAGAAATACATTTAAAAAAATACCCATCGTCCTTTCTCGACGCTTAAACCACAATTTAAATGAACTCTTTCAGTATTTTGCGAAAACGGTGAAGACATTCATCAAAGAGATTCAGAATATTCTAAATGCATTTTGATTTATTCCGATGGCACAATTAGGTTCCGAGTAAATGAAGGTCAAAATTGAAAATTACTTCTGGAGGGGGGCAAGATGAGGGTGGGCCGGACGTAGAGCAAGAGGCAAGAGGGGCAGAGCGGGCAGGGAGAGTGCGAATCACAGGAGAGCGGGGCGTCGCAGGGGTGTAAATAATATTTCAATTTTACACAATGTATAGAATGCATTCAATTCCGTCTGATAAACGATTGTTTAACAAATTCGCAGGCAACGTGGTTTCTTAAGTTTCAAAATAAATTACTTTAAAATAAATATATTGTATATAAAAAATATAAATATAACTATAATAATTTATTTTTTTAAGTTTGCGGTCATCACAAGTCGTGATTTCAATTTGGTGAAGGTAAGTCTGGATTGATAGTTCCTGGTATATCAACTGCTATGGTCAGTAGTCCCGTTAGTGTAGCGAATGTTTTATCGCAGGAGCTGGCGTGTTCCTTTCCGTCAGATGGTGAGGCGACCTACAGATGAGCGAGTAGGTAATGCTCCTGAGGCATCTTCCCCAGCGGGACACCGTCCCCAACCGGGACAAGGTTTGAGCTCTCGAAATGCATGGCAGTGAAATGGGTAACAAGAGAATAAGATAAAGAAAAGATCGCTGGCGGTCCGGAGCCCGTTTGTGAAAGTATTGGTCCGGCATGCGCTTAGTGTTGATCGGAGAAAACTTGCGATCGAAGCAGCCAGCCGCTAGAATTCTCCTCCAGACAGCAGCTAAAATCGGTATAGCTATGTAGCCAAGTCCGAAAATCCGCTGCCGCTGGGACTCGAACCCTAGGACCTCCCAGTCTGAGCCACTGCAGGGAAAGGGACAATACTAGCTCTGAACTAAGCTCAGCCGGTGGGAAGTTTTGACACTCATTTCATTTTGTACTTCTAATACGTGTATTGTACACGTGTTGTAAATACATATTTAATTTTAAATGAAACTACAATTTTTGATGAATTTTTTGCTCTACATTTTTTCTCACAAAGGGAAATGAACCTTCCTAAGTTTTAAAGCTTCCATCCGCCCTCTCACTCTGACGGAGTCGCCAAGGGTCGCTGTGGGCGGCCGCCCTAGCAACATTGGTAGGAGCAGGGCCTTGCTTGATGGTAATATGTAGAGACCGGATTTTTATGTAAATACATATTTTTTGTCTTTCTACTTACGGTTATCACAATTTTAATTTGGCGAATCGTCGCTCTCTTAAGACAATATCCAATATTTTCGTTACATATTTAGTACTTTATTACAGATTTTACATATTTTGCTATTTTTACAAAATATTTTTTTCTATCGGTTTTCTAGTATTTTAAAAAATTAGCATTTCCCCCCTACATTATTGGCGAAATCTCAGCGTGTCGCCGCGTTTCGTGACGTTTAACCTTAATTACCAAAAAAAAAAAAAAACCCTTGGCGATCGCCGACTTGTAACAGTGATAAGAATTTTGCACGCTGCAGTGATTGTTTTCTGGTCTGAGATAACGCCAGTTTGTAGGGATGGTTGCTATTGCGTCTAGGCTGGCTCAAGGTGTATATGTTACATAAATGCTTGGTCTGGCTGCTAAACTACGGTCCTCGGTTACCGTAGATGAAGCT
This sequence comes from Teleogryllus oceanicus, assembly GCA_964035755.1. Taxonomy (NCBI): domain Eukaryota; kingdom Metazoa; phylum Arthropoda; class Insecta; order Orthoptera; family Gryllidae; genus Teleogryllus; species Teleogryllus oceanicus. The sequence continues at coordinate 133,279,007 of CAXIVR010000005.1, read as the reverse complement.
TTTACTACTGATGGAAAGTTGTATGGTGCAAAGTGTGTATCAACTTGTGCTCTCCAAATGATTTTTAAAAAGTTTGTATTATTTTTAATGTTTTTTAGAAAATTTATTGTAATTATATAATGTATTTTTTTCCTACGTTTTAAACATATTTATGTACTTATTTTAAAATGCTGAGAGACAGTAACTGTTCTCTCAGCATTTTAGTCATCAGAACAAATCAACTATTGAATTGTTAAGTGGGTATTTTTCATTTCTTTAATGGAAAGGGTGCACTTTAGTTGCACTTTCATACATTTAAAAAAACACACCCGAAGTACACACCCGCATTAAAAAAAAGCGCCCAATAATAATCGCTCCCAAAACACGTCACAAAACAAACAGTAGAGGAGAAGCAAACGAAAAGACATTTATTGAGAGAATATATTACACTCACTGCTGACTAGAGAAATTAATTTAATTTTTGGACAAGTACGAACAGAAATGCTTAATAATAAGTTTTTTAATAAATACTGCGTTTTATATTTATATGTTTTTAAACTGAAAAATCGTTAACTTTCTGAACAAGTAATAACATTGTGTAAAGTATTGTATTGCCATAGAACCTCGTGCAGAGGAAGACAGGCGCCGCGTAGGATTAGTGCAGGCAGAAATGCGTAGGAGACAGAAGAGATGAGTAGACGGTAGGTAGAGGGCGGAGGCATCCCGAGGTATTGTGGGAACTTCCAGAAAGCCATGGAAAGGAATGCCCAAAATGAGCGGCTGTGCGGCAGTCACATGGTGGGATTCGCCGCGAGAACGCAAAACGATGTTGCATGTCACGTGGTTTCAAGGTACATAAGCGAGAGCGCAAGGCGCGGGGGTGAGTTTTGAGCTGTGGAAACCTCGTGCGACTGCACAAAGAGGCCACTGACCAGAACGAGGTGTGTGCGACAGCGCGCCACGTCCAGGACGAATGACAATAGCAGTCGACGTGTCCGGACCCATGAATCACCGGACTACCACCAATTGCCGGACTTCACCTAGGCCACTGACCAGCTCGAGACGTATGCGACAGCGCGCCACGCCCAGGACGAATGACAAAGCAGTCGACGTGCCCGGACCCATGAATCAAAATGCATAAACCCTGCCCCTTTTGCGGCGGGGCGAGTCCTTTACCTTGCCGGACTACACCGAGGCCACTGACCAGCTCGAGACGTATGCGACAGCGCGCCACGCTCAGGACGAATGACAATAGCAGTCGACGTGCCCGGACCCATGAATCAAAATGCATAAACCCTGCCCTTTTGCGGCGCGGCGAGTCCTTTACCTTGGCGGACTACACCGAGGCCCCCGAGGCCACTGACCAGCACGAGGCGCATGCGGCCGCGCGGCAGCGGGCGCCAGCGCGCCACGCCCGTGCCGTACGCCGCCACGGCCGCAGCCACCGCGGGCTCCACGTCGGGGCACTCGCGCGTCTCGCCGTAATAGTAGAAGCAGCCCCTTCTCCACGCCCGTCAACCGCCCGCTGCGCCGACTCGAATTGAATGTCTACACGTTTTCTACGCGCATTTCTTCAGAGCCAATGAACACTAAGTAGACTACTTACTTAATATTTGACATCAAATAATCCAAAAAGTGTGGTAATAAGTAATAGTAGTACCCCTTAACATTTGTAGCTTTATTTTCGATGTAGCAACGTAAACGTAGTATATAAACAAAATATTTTACATTCGTTCCATTAGCCAGATTTGTATATCTCTTAAGTCCTGAAAAAGGAGAGCAAATCGAGTAATACAGAACAAAAATTAAAAAAAAGAAATTAAAAGACAAAAATATTTAACAAATCTTTGTTAATGAAAACTGAAAGAATGTAAAAAAAATAAATAAAACAGGACCATCATATAACGAAACTTGATACGGATCATACAACTCTAAATCATAATTATGTTTTTTAAGACTACTGAAAGATAGAACAGAATTTCAGTAAAAACAACACTTCATTAGTATTGCATATAAATCAATCAAAAATCTGTATCAGTTTCTTTCTAGCAACAATAATGTACCTTGTAAATTTTGCTTGATACACCAGGGGTTACTTGATACACCATTTTACTTGATATGGATAATGCAAATGTGTTCTATCTTTCTGTATTTTGAAAAGCGAATAAACAGTGCGCATTTTCCGGACCTCATGTTCACAAATCGTCAACTTCCCCCCTCTCGCTCGACAAAACAACATAATTATCTTTGTCTACATAGATTAAGCCGTTGTTTATTCATTGTTTACCTCTAGACGCAGACTATGGAACTTTACGCGTTGTACCTAGGACGGGGCGCTGGGCATGGTTGTCTTTAGGCTTAAAGTGAACTGGAGCATTCCACAATTGAGATTTTTTTACGATGCATTCCAAAAAATAATCCTTATTTTTTTCTTCTTCATATGTGTGAGTGATGCAGTGAAACCTATCTTAAGCGGTCAATGGTGGTTCCGAAGAAAAACGGTCAAAAGTACAGGCGACCGCCTAATTGAGATAATGAGAATATGGAAAACAAAGATCCCGTCTATTTTGTTTAAGGGAAATGAAGTATGAGTTCTTCGTTTGCACTTTTTTAATTACGCTTAAAAGTATTTTAATGGATAAGTCACAAAACGTTTTTTGGAGGGACAAATTAGTGCTATTTTGCACTGCAAAAGTGACTCAAACTATTGACATGATTCAGTGTTAAATTGTTTATGGTTTCGTCTTTTGTAAAATAACTATCAACCTAGAAATGTGAATTGAATGGGCTAAACTAAGGGATGCCGTTCTTTTCCCAATCCCTGTCGTACCTTATGAATGACCCTGGTTAGTAATGCTAGGATGCCTGGATGCGAGGGAGAATACACATTCAAACATAAAATTCACACTCACTTTTTTCGTTTTTGAGAAATAATAGCGGTTTGATTTCTACAAAATGTGTTTTTAAACAATATCTAATTGAAGTCCTTTAAATACATTCTTCATAGAGAGCAGGCAAAATAATGTGGCTTTTTAGCCAAGCAAGGTTTCTCTTTTTTTATTAGTTTATTTCTTCTCATTCGACATCGGGTCTTTCGAGGGATTTCAGTTTTACTTGCTGACATTTTTGGATTTGGGGATTCCTTGACATTGATGTGTAATTTCTCTGACTCATTTAATTAATTTTTGTTTTAGTCGTTACTGAATGTTAATTTCGATTTTGGGGAATAAACTAGAAGGATTGACCTGATGAGGAATAGGAAGGGGAAGGGAATGATTGTAAGCGAAATTATTAGTTTAGAGTTTTAAGCACATCTTTGAGAGATTGGGATTTGGTTCGACTTGGGATGATTGCTGTTCGGCCTAGATGGAATTTTTTGAGCGGAACAAGTTGAAGGGAGAGAAAAATGGGAATTATTTGCTAATTTTTTGTACGTTCTGCATTGGTATCGACTTAAAGTTCTCTGTGACTTTGATGGTTAGGTATAAACCACGGATATTGATTCAGTGGTGAGGTGTAGTTGACATTTACATAATTGGAATGATTGAAGGCGTTGTTATTGTCAACAATATTATTTATTTTACAAATAGCAGCTTTCGATGGCTTAGCCATCATCATCAGTTTTCTGGTACAAGAAAAATATAAAATTAGAATTAACATAGTTACCTAATTTAAGAACACATCTTAAGAAATGAAAGGAGAAGAATTAAAGAAAATCTTATCTCCTAAAACACACACAGATATTCTAGAAAAAAGCGGTGTCTACGCACTACATTGCCACGATTGCGAAGCAAAATACATTGGTCAAACAGGCAGAACTTTCAAGAATAAAAAACATAGACACGCTTGGAAACACAACACCTGCAAATCTCACTTAATCATCTCAGACAGGTCAACATTCAACCACACACAGACATTCACATACTGGAAATAGAAAATCAATATCATACCAGATTAACATTGGAAAACCTTCACTTCAAAAACCAAACAAACCCCCATCAAACATTCATAAATACAAAAACTTCACATTCATCTCAATAGTAACCTACTGAATGTAAACATAAACTACAACCCCTCCCCTCTGCTAAAATTACTTTTTGACATCACCCTCACACCACACTCTTCGGGGGTGACACAACCCACACACCGCACCCAGGCCATTAACCCTCCTCCACCCCACAGACGGTACTTAAAGCTTCCGAGGGACGCCGGAGACACGCAGTGTTTGTGGCTCCCAGACAGCAGGTAAGAAAACGGCTCAACTTACTTTTCGTATTTTCTCTCTCAAAATTGTACATGTACTACATTTTCATTTATTTCTTGCTTAAAATTAAAAAAGCTACTATATTATATAAAGATATAACTCTTTTTCTTTCCTTTCTTTTATTCTTCTCCTTTCATTTCTTAAGATGTGTTTTTAAATTAGGTAACTATGTTAATTCTAATTTTATATTTTCTTTACAGAAAACTGATGATGATGGCTAAGCCATGAAAGCTGCTATTTGTAAAATAAATAATATTGTTGACAATGACAACGCCTTCAATCATTCCAATAAACCACGGAGCTTGAATTGACTTCCTAAGGACTTTATTTTAGACTATTTGCATTTTTGTATGGTTTTGGGGCTGCGTTTCCCCCATACCGGGCAAGCATAAGTTAGTGTTGGTAGGATAATAAATAGATCTATGTAGTAGAATCTGGCATTTAATATTAAGCATCGAGTGTTAATTTATGTGTGGGTAAAGGTTTGATATTTTGGCATAGGATTTATTGATTGTTCTGTGATCATGGCATTGCCAGGACAGCTTTTTATCCAACAATACTCCGAGATACATTATTGGTTCGCGTTTCTATGGTATTTCATTGTCATATTTTTTAGATAATGACGGTCTCGCTGTCTCCTGAGAGCGAATATTTCAGTCTGGCATTTTTGTGGATTGCAATTCTCCATTTTTTGTCCATTGTGTTAACATGTTAAGATTATTCTGGACTCTTTTGTATGCCAGGTTAATAATACCTGTACTTGCTGTGTACAGTTACGTATCGTCAGCAAAAACAAAAGGTTACACGTTAGAAAATTTGGGATCTAAATAAAATAGTAGGAACAGAAGCCTGTGGAACTCCGATTGTGATATCACGAGGAGTAGAAAATGTGTGATTAATTTTAAACCTTAAATTTTCTATCAGTGATAAAGCCTTTTATGATATTATGAATATACTCAGGGACTCCGAGTTGTCTTATTTTAAATAACAAACCGATACGCCAAACTCTATCGTATGTTTCTATCATACGGGTCTGAAACCGATTTGAATACATTGTATTGTACACGCACACGCGCTATCACCCAAAAACACACACACACACACACACACACACACACACACACACACACACACACACACACACACACACACGATAATGTGAACAACTTGCCGCTATTCTAAATATGAGCGACGTGAGAGTAAAGACGAAAAAAAATATTTTTTTTTTAATTTTGAAAAACCAAAAGGATAGAGGAATATGGCGTTTATGTCATCTTATAGAGTTAATTAAACAATATCGCTACGAAATGTTTTAGGAAAAATTTGGAGACTTTTTTAGAAAGTCTTATTTTTGTATTTCTTTTTAATTGCAAAGATTGCACGCCATATTGCGAGAAAACTGCTAAAATTTTCAAAAGAATGCAAATCACTTTAATGATAGAACTAATTATGGACAACACATTTCACTTGACCGGAAAAATCCCAGTCTTAAATTTTGTAGTTGTAGGAAGACGCCGAAAAAAGTTCTGCAATTTTCGAAAATTCAGACTAAACAGTGAGAAAACGACCTATGACACATTTATAAGTGTATTTTACTCTATTCTTAAAGGAAATTTAAAGAAAAAAAAAAATTTAGAATGCTTTTCAAAATTTCAAAGATTCAACTAAAAAGCAGATGGACAACTGTTTCTTCAATTTGAAAAAATCGTACGCATGGTTTAGGCGCACTGACTGTCTGACCTGTCTGGCCTGACTGACCTGACTGAATTCTTTCAAAATGTATTTTCGACGTGAAAACGTTGGGGTACTGTTTCTGTTTTTCCCTAAAATGTGTCTTAGAACATTCTGTAACATATATCCAAATTTTTCACTAAATTTCTTATAAGAATAGAGTAAAATACACTTATAAAGATGGTACGATTTTCACGGTTAACTCTAAATTTTCGAAAATTGCAAAAGTTAACATTTTTTTCGTCATCTTCTTACAACTATAAAATTAAGGTAGATTTTTCCTTCAAATAAAATGTTGTCCATAATTAGTTTTTTCATTTAGATTGTGTAGATCTTTTTGAAACTTTAGTAGTTTTTGTACAATAGTGCGTGAAATATTTGCAATTTAAATAAATTACATAAGATTTTCTCAAAACGGCAAAAAATTTTTGTTTAAATTTTTGGTAGGGGTAGTGCCAAACAAACCCCACAACATGACATAAACGCCATATTGCTCTATTCGTTTGTTTTTTAAATACAAAAATGTAATTTGTTTGACTTGTCTCGCACATAGGTAATATTTACATTATTGGCAATTTCTTCACATTCTTGTACTTATGAGTACACACAAATGCTTTGGGCGGCGATAGATTGCAGCAGGTTTTTATAGGTAGAAGCAAGATTTACTAGTAGAAGTCGGCTTAATGAGGTTTCATGTACGAAATTCGGCTTCTAATCTCCAATTTCTGAATTATTCCTCTCGTTTACCAAATTTCGATTTGTCAAAATATTCGATTACTTAAATATCTCCTACTCCACTGATTTGTTAAAGCAAGAACAGAAGAAGTAGAACTTGATACTATTTATTTTGATATTTTTACTTTTCCCCTGGAAGCTGTATTCGGGAACCCAAGTATTGGAATCATCCCAACAATACGAACACGAATTTTTGGTCGTTAAATCCATGTTTATGGTTCTTCTGAGATACAACTTTGCACACACGTCAGGATTGAAGTATATTATTGATGTTCCAAGAATCGCCAATATTGTGGCGACTAGCACGGAGATACTTGCAATATGTACCCGGAAATCGAGATGGATGGTGAATGTATGAATGTGTGTCGCATAAATGTGTCAGTGTAGAAGCTGAAATCATGAATGAATAATGGGTGTTAATATATGCTGAAACTATGTAAACACGTCAGAAGCAAGATCTAGTTGTGCCTTTCCGGGCACCATCAAGGTATTTTAATTGTGGTGATTCTTCGTGGAACCTCTATAAAATTTTCAAAATTTTTTGAGAAATGGTTACAGTTGTAGTATTTGTTTGCAGTACATTTGTTCGAGTACTGGAAAGTGCATTTATATTTGGTATTGTTCCCATTTTCGTTAAAACCTCTGACATTTTGGAAATTGAAAAAAATATTTTTTGAAACACATGAATCTCAATATTAAAGCCAGAGATTTTTTTCTCAATCTTTGCAATGCATGAAGATCTTTGAAATCTTTGTGCTACTCACAAAACTATGAGTTGGGTTGGGTAATAACACTTAAAGGAAGAAAGGCTCCAGTATGTCGCGAATGCCCACTAATTTTCATTTATTCTTCTCGAGGTACCCTGAGACGTGCTTGGAATATCGCCGAGGTAGGTTAAACTCACGTGACTACTTGTATGCCATCATTCAAAGCGATATTCATTTGGTCCAGAAGCTGTGAGCTTCTAGCGGCGCTCCTAGGTGGCATCGTGGCATCCGTTGCGCCCGCTCTCTAGCGAGCGCCATGGCAATCGCTGACTAAGCGGGCAAGTGCGTCAGGAATGCGAAGTGCGATAAACACACTCCGAGGGTGCAAAAAGTGAGAGTGCGTTAGCGCACGTTTCACTTCTCATGTGGAGGCATCGAATGGAATTAAGGATAGTCAAATCAGTACATTGGTCTCATTACGAGGTCTGAAATAATTAAAATCTGCTGCATAACTGTTTCTAAACAATTCGAGACTATATTGATCACTAGGGGCGGATTTTGATGACCTAAAACATCGCAAAAAAATATCAATAAAATGCTCTTAAAATGCTTTTAAAATGCCCCAAAACCAAAGAAAAATGACGTAAAAAAATTGATCAAAACTAGGTCGAATGAACAACTCAAGCTGTTAGATACGTTACTAATGTAATCGAGGCTTCTTCCATTCTTTCCAGTGAACTCAACTGGTTAACTTTTGTTTTGGACTGTTCTTTGCTAGGAAATCTCGGTCTTTAATTATCCCGAAATTGGCCGAACCGGCAATGGCGCTGATATACGTCACAAGAATTACATGCAAAGGCTGCCAAAACAATTTCTGAGCGAACAAATAGAATAGGCTATTGAGTAATTCTGTGAAGGACATTTGTTGCATCGCGTAAAAAGATTATTTGATGCAAGTACCATTAAAAAAGACATTAAAATCGATGGAATAGGCAAAAATGCATTAAAAATTAGGGAAAAGGGAAAAAAGGACTTATTAGTCGAAATCGACAAAAAATGCTAAACAATGACCTATAAAAATGGGTCATTTCTTTTGTCATAACAAAATGAATTTCTATACTAAACTAAATTACTATACTAAACATTGTTCTAGATGAAAAAAAAGACATTTTTCTACAACTGCATAAAAAAGACAACTTCTTTGCATCGCTAGCATACGTGAACATATTTATTTAACGATACCAAAGCGCAATAAAGAGAATTTTTGTTATCTACTCTTAGATACTCTTAATTAATTATGGCCTTATAAAATGCATTTCTATATTGTCCGGAGTACCAGGCTTCTTTTTCCAATACAAGTTTACGAAACTATTTCTATTATATTTTTATGCAGTTGTAGAAAAAATGTTCTTCATATTTTGTGTGTAAAGTTTCCGCCCTTTTCATGGTCTCGATTGATACTTTTTGCCTCGACCTACGGTCTCGGCAAAAAATCTCAATCTCGACCATGAAAAAAAACGGAAACTTCACACAATATGAAAATAACTATTCTTTAAAATTCACCCCATATTGTTCACCAAAAACATTTATTTTCATTAATATTATAATTGCATTAATTGTGTTCAACTGTGAAAGACAAAATATGCCTTTAAAAAGTTTTGTATTTCAACTTCTCGGTCTAGGACCCACATCTCTATCAGGTTTATTGTTCAGTTTGCCGTGATCCATAGAGCAAATGCTGCAATGGCTTCTTGTTTACTCCTAGACATAAATGTATCGTCAGTTTGCACTCTTTTTGTTGAGCTATCCTTTTGCTAGTTGTGGTAGGTGAGGTGTGAGTTATATTATTGCCAGACTATAAAGTGAAATCTGACGTTCGTTTGCTGATGCACAAATTTTCAATTACAAAAATTATACATCTATTGAGGACGAAAACGTCTAGTTTTCGTATGTTGCCAAACACGATTTGTTGGTACCATTACTCATCATTCACTAAGAATCGTAAAAGAAGGGTAGTGATTATGGAGCTCAAGAATACGTTCGGAGATTGTAGTTCTTCATATGCACATACAGTTTTTTGACAATAAATAAATAAGATTATCTTGGAATAAGATTTAATTCAACGTTTCTTACACCGCCTGACAGTTTTTTGTAAAACAAATTATCCCTACAATTTGCTTCCTTTTGTAAAGCAATAGAATTTTCGCAACGGCAGAAATATACATTGTAGTCTTTTTGAATATGGTTCGTATTCATCCAATTAATTGAAATTAACTGATATGATAGGTGCTAACGCTCTATAAATTATATTAATCTCTAGTGCAGTTAAGTCAGACGTCTTAAGTAAAAAAAACAATAGTTTGAGTAGTTGCATTGTTAGACATATCGAGGATCGATTTATTAGGAATAATGGGGACGATGGAGATTTAGGAGGGGAATTAACTGTAACTTTATTATAAATTACATCACTTCATCCAGAATGATGACGTAATCCAAAGGTCACTAAGCATCATCGCTTCGAATTTCTTCTGTTCAATGACTCCAGATTAGATTTGATTAAAGTGCACAATTTTGTATTTTGCTTCAGAAATTAGTTAGTATTCATTAGTTCAGCTTTTTCTCTTTACTTTCTTTATCACATTGTGCAATAAGAATCCCATATTTTATGGGTCCTTGACAGCGAAAAATCGGCTCTAACCTCCCGAATGGTCTCCACATTGGTGTGGTAATGTAGTGAGTGTGTGTGTGTGTGTGTGTGAATAGGGCTGAGGAAAGGACAAGATAGAGGAAGGAAAGATGGTCTATAGCCCATTAGGATCGAGCTCTGGCATTCTCCTCGTGTTGATCGGAGAAACAACGGAATGCTACTCATCAGAGCAGCTGGCCACTAGAATTCTTCCCAAGACAGCGGCTGTTTTGAACCGAGCTATCTATCCAGTGTTGAAAATCCTACCACCGTAGGGACTCGAAAGCTATCCTGCGGTTTTCACGGAGTTGCGTTTGAAGGAAATCAACTGTTACGGTGTCATCCAATCGGAAGGATGAACGCCACCACTCTGACGTCACTGTGGTGACGCGTAAGACCCCGATTGGACAAGAGTTGATGATTTTGCGATTTTGATGCCGCTGAAATGCAAGGGGTTCACCTCCTCGTCGACGTAGTCGGCGAGGGCGAGGCGGTAGCTGTTCTCGATGGGCACCGTCCACCACGAGGGCGGCGGCGGCGTGCGCCGGAAGCGCCGCACGCGTTCGCGGAACTGCCTCTCGGCGCGGTCCATGGCCGCCTCCGCGTCCGCCCCCGGCCCCGCCCCCGCCCCCGGCCCCCCGCTGGGCTCGCGTGCCGCCGCCAGCCTTGCAGCTAAGCCCCGGGCGCCCGGCTCTGCGGCCACGCTGCTTCTCCTGCCAACCCCAACCACGCACGTCCGCACATCACATTTATTATTATTATTATTATTATTATTATTATTATTATTATTATTATTATTATTGGGGCGATAACCGACGAGTAACCGACACGGTTGAAGTTCGTAAAATGAGGCGTTAGTCCACGTTTACAACCAATCAAAAGTCCCTTATTTGTGATATCGGCCATGTTCGTTAAAAACTTCTTGTAATACTGTTTTTTTTATAATAAAAGTATCATGTAACCAAGAAATAGCCTACTGTGTGTATAAGTGTACTCATATGCCATCTTTATCTGCAGCTAATTTGCGTCTTTGAGTTAACGGAAGGCGGATTGTATCAGTTATTTACGCACCAAGGGCGTTATAGAGGGACCAATGATCAAGCGGCGACTTTTTTGTCGCCGGAAATCATTAGAACAAGTTAACGCCCGTGGTACCTACACGATTTTATTTTTTATCTACGATTTCTACGATTTTATTTTAATTATTCATATTTTCTTATTTACTAATTAACTTGACTCGTTTGTCATTTTATATTTCTCTCCCAAAATTCCCTACTCCGTAAGATACCATGAAGAAACATTCAATTGTTCATATTTCCCTGGTAACCATGAACCTCTCGGTCCAGGTAAGTTATGCAGTAAATATCGAGTTCCTTATCGAAGGCAATAACAAATAATAACGTATCAGTAAAAATAAAATACGTAACGGAGGACGTTGAGAGTGGTTTTCGTTCTATTTGGTTGTGTTAATTTTATATAACAGTACGGTATTACGGAAAATAAAGGAACATTTTCACACAGTACTTATTTATAGTAATAACTATTTAATTTATTCATTACATTTATACATACAAACCTGATGTTAGCGGTAGCCAATGTTCCTGCAAATATTAGCCGTTAATAGAGATGGCCGATTACTCAAGTTTATAATGTTCATGGAGACGGTACATTAAATCTAATTTTGCTGATTGTTCTGAAATGAAGTTTGTTCTTTTTTTACATTATTTCATGACAAAATACACTTCAAACAAAATATTTTTATTTCAGGATCATTTGACTCCTCTCTAATATCAAAACTTCCCCTTCACTTGTCTCATTATATTATAATATACTTGAAGTTGGGATTTCATATTCTCTATAGTATTTTTTTTATACCTTTGCAGCGGGGTCGTCTGCCGGAGTTACGAAATGGCCTTTAGATCGGAATCGCGCACGCAGTGTGTTCGGCGAGTCGTTGCCTATGCCCACAGAAGGAAATAACGAGTGAACAAACCATAGGAATGCTGTGAAGTAGGAGACGCGAAGTCGTTTCATTAAACGATGTTTATTAAAATCATCTCTAGTTACTCCAAACAGACATTAATCCCCTTGTGAGATAAGCGATTATAGAAGTCATTACTCGAAGTTATCTATCAATGCGTTCCGTCGTGGCAGAAATTAAATAAACAGTTCTATCTACTACTTTTGTGCTTCTTACTACAATGCAGTTCAAAATAGCTTGACATTACCGCCTAATAAATGTAAATCTTCGAACTGTGCCTGGCCGTTTCTGCAGGTGTCCTCCGTTGCAAAGAGCGAATATTCACTCGTGATTTACAGGAAAATCAATCGGTTGTAGGAATAAAAACGTTAGTGCAGGTGCCCACTCAATGGAGTTGGCTGCTTGTTTGATTTACTGTACTTGTAATAGTTGACCATAAGACAACATGCTCCTTCCGCCTTTGAGACGACATTCTCCTTCCACCTCTATTTCCAAGTTCCAGATTTTCCTGTTGGGATGCCCAATGGAGGTGGTGGGTCGCCGTAGCAGTGCATTGTTTCCACTGTTTATATAACTTTTTACGAGAACTTCTACCAGAAAGTGAGAATTAAATCAGAAGCGAACATTTAAAATGTTGATTTAAAAGTACGTTTATTGTTAGTAATGTAATTCTCAAATATCTCAATTTGAAGCAGGTTTGTAATTAATTAAAAACATTTAGTAACTTTTACCTTTTCAAGGGAGCATGGGACTCCCTCAGGAGCAGCCCTTCTGGAATACGTAACGCTTTTACTTTCTGGAATAAACAAGCCGCGACTAAACAAAAGCAACTCTGCCCACAACTTCGCGAGTAAAAGAGTCACCAATAAAACCTGTCGGTTTCTGATTTTCTTTACCATATTGGTTTGCAGTAAATCGTATCCTGTACGTCTATGCACACGTGATGCAGTTTAGCTAAACCCGGGAAGGTAAAATTTTTCATTCATTATTAAATGCGATAATTCTAAATGGGTATAACGTGGTTGCTGTGGACGCCTTCGGGATAAGGGTAAACGCGAAACGCGCAAACGAGGGCTGGTAACACAGTCACTTGGTTTTGCCCCTTTCCCACCACACTAACTCGTTATCTTGAGTAACTAAAAATGTGTACCGTTTGAGGAGTTAGTCAAGACGCTCTTTCCTTATTTGCTGGGGAACTTAGTGGCAGGTATTGCCCGAGCGTTGCTTCATTTAGCACTTCACTAGGACTGCGTGTGATGGTGCTAGGGCCCTCCGTTTTATGGCCACGGCCCACATATTCGAAGAAACACTAAATTTTCCCGGTTTATCAAAGTCATGTAAACGGTTTAGACACTACCATTGACCAAGGACGGACGGACGGACGGACTGCACGACTGACACGGACTGACACGGACTGCACGGACTGACACGGACTGACACGGACTGACACGGACTAACACGACTGACACGGACTAACACGGACTGCTACGGACTGACACGACTGACACGGACAGACACGGACAGACACGGACTGACACGGACAGACACGGACAGACACGGACAGACACGGACAGACACGGACAGACACGGACAGACACGGACAGACACGACAGACACGGACAGACACAGGACAGACACGGACAGACATACGTTTTGCCCTTATTTTTCGGTATAAAGGATCCACAAAACATGGATCTGACTACACTATTTTCTATACCCTACGTTACATAGCATACCATTTGCGCTTAAAGACGTGGTAACTAAGTAATTCTAGCATTTTAGGATCCGTGAGTTCCCCAGGGGATTAAGAAATTCCTTTCTGCACTTACTAACAGAAATGCTAACTTCTTTCTTAATTTACGAATTGGGGGTATACTAATAAAATTGTGTGAGCAATCGACGAGATACGATCTGTTCAAAATTATTAGACTCACGACAAAAAAATGGAAGTTCTGAATTTGTGATGTAATAGCAGACTCTCAGAGCACTGGAAATAATTTTTAAGTACGTGTTCTCCTAAGAAGTGTGAGAAGAATTCTCTGTAAGGAGGGCATAATATCTCGACGCCCCAGAAAAAAGCCAAAATTACATCTTCAATGGCGAAGAATCGTGTTGAATGGGCGCGAGAGCAACGCTTCACGCTGGACGTGTGAAGACTGAAAAAAGGGTTGAGTACTGAATCATGATTCGCTATATCTGGCGAATGCTCCTGATACTTCGCCATCGCTCTGGTGAGGCGTTCAAATTCGAATCTGTTCAACCAACAGTTGAACATCTTACATCGATTTTAGTGCGGGGCGTAATGTCTTCCATGGGTCCTGGTAGACTATTTAGTAGAGGGAACGATGAAACAGTCCAACACTTAATAGTTCTTAAGGAAGAACTACTGCCACCTGGTTTAATGAAGGCAGGAACGAGTTTGTGCACGGCGGCACAGCCTGTCATGAAGCAAAGCCGTTACGTAATGCTTCATGAAAAAAAGATAGTGTACTTCGTTGGCCGGGAAACAGTCCTGACCAGAACTCCATAGAAAACCTACGGAGCTTCATAAAGGATATGCTGTAGAACGTCTGAACCAAACCACCTCAACAGTTAATTGAGGAAATCAATTCATTATGGCACACTAGCGTTGAAACCAAGTGCATGAAACATGTGGAAAGTCTGAACTCCTTAAAAAGATAAAGAAACCCGTATTAAATTCTAATTTTTGTGATTATTCTTCAAGAACAATTAGTACATACTATGTTAAATTATACCTATTCAATTTAAATCTATGTTTTACTTGTTGAATGTGAAATCTTTGTTTCAATTATTGCAAGTGTGTGAGACAGCTCATTAAAATTAATTCGGTGTAGATTTATACACGCCTCGCAGAGTATGTTTGGTAAATAAAATTCTTTGAAAAGTGAATATTGAGTGTAACAATTTGAACAGGTCTGCAGTCAGTAGATCGTGATTCCTCACACACATGTCTTGAGGACACTGACTCTGGGTCTTAGCAGAGCCCCAGAGGTTCCAACCACCGCTGGCTAGCGTTGGACACTCTGTGAAGTTAGGCTGTCAGGAGAATGACTAGTTGGTATTTTACCACCTTTTCCTCTCCTGTTTTCAGAAGGCTGGACCCATCCTCGTGGCGATCAGTCACGTCGACCACGTGGAGCCCTTCCAGGCTTTTTATTACCAGTTCAGGTGTTTCTATCGCTATACTACTCTTCCTTAAATATACAGCACGTCCTCTCCGGGCCTTCCCCTACCAAGACGATTTATTGGCAGCGGAATTCGATCACAATTGGAGTGTTGTTGACCCGACTTCAGAAGGGTGACAAACTGAGGTGACAAAAATTATGGGATACCTCCTAATATCGTGTCAGACATCCTATTGGTCGGCGAAGTGCAGCAACTCGACGTGGCATAGCCTCAACAATTCAAAATTCGAAATTTATTGCTAGATTTCATTACATGGGATTTTTGGTTTTCTCCTTTCAAAATTCAAAATTTATTGCTTATTTATCCTTGAAAATAGATTTTACTACATGGAGTTTTGTTTGTTTTCTCCTTTCAAAATTCAAAATTTAAGTATTATATGACTTAGTGTAGGGATCACAGAATTTTGAAAATGTGCACACAATTCACTTTTCCCCATAGCACGTCATACGCAGTTTTAACTGTTTTTTGACGTAAAATAAATAAATTAAAAAAAAACAAGTTGCCGAAAGTCCCCTGCAGAAATATTGAGCCTTGCTGCCTCCATAGCCGTTCATAATTGCGAAAGTGTTGCGGGTTTGTTCACGAACTGACCTCTCGATTATGTCCCATAAATGTGCGATGGTATTCATGTCGGGCGATCTGGGTGACAAAATCATTCGCTCCAATTGTTCAGAATGTTCTTCAAACCAGTCGCAAACAATTGTAGCCCAGTGACATGGCGGATACTCATCCGTAAAAATTCAATCGCTGTTTTGGGAAAATGGAAGTCCATGAATGGCTGCAAATGGTCTCTAAGAAATTGCACATAACTATTTTCTATCAATGATCGGTTCAGTTGGACCTGAGTATCCAGACGATTCCATGTAGACAGCCCATCCCAATCTGGAGCCACTACCAGCTTGCCGACAGGGCCTTGTTGACAATTTGGATTCATGGCATCGTGGGGTCTGCGCCACACTCGAACCCTTCCATCAGCTCTTATGAACTGAAATCGTAATCCGACCAAGCCACGGTTTCCCCGACGTCTAAGAGTCCAATCGTTATGGCCACGTAGAGTCATTTGCAGCCATTCATGGGCATGTTCTCATACAACGATTGGTTTTTAATTGATGACAATGCGCCATGTCACTGGTTCGCGACTGGTTTGAAGAACATTCTGGACAATTCGAGCGAATGATTTTGTCACCCAGATCGCCCGACTTGAATCCAATCGAGCAATTTTGGGACATAATCACCTAATCAGTTTGTGCACAAAATCGTGCTCCGGCAACACTTTCGCAATATGCTGGACGCCTATAGGTAGCATGACTAAATATTTCTGCAGAGACTTCCTACGACATGCTACGTTGAGTTGCTGCACTTCGACCGAGGGAAAGGAGGTTCGACACGATATTAGGAGGTACCCCATGGCCTTTATCACCTCTGTGTGTAAACCCCAGCTCTATTGATGGCGTTCATGACGTATTGAGTGTTCTCAAGAAAATTGAGGTTTGTTACTTGTTACGGAAAGAGTACTATTGGGAGTACTAAAACTAGAAACGGTTTCATATTTACACAAGAGAAGAAAATATATTTTAAACTGCAGTTAAAAATTAGTAAAAAACTCTAAAAAGGTATTTACTTCAAAAGGCAAATTAAAACTTAGTCAAAATGTTTAATTTTTATTTTATATTATAACTTAAAACACGTTAAAAAGGCACTTTGCGAAACACTCGATATAAAAAAATGAAACTTCCCCCCAATTAAGCGACCCTCTCTAAAAAACGTTTTTCACGTATCCAGGAGTGGTCGCTTAATTCAGGTTTCTCTGCATCCTCCTTTTGTAGTTCACTCCCAGTAATGTTGTTCGCCGCCAGATCCCTTTACAATGAAAATTGAACAAAAACATTTCAAAGCATTGAGTATCGTCTTTTTAAGCGGATTAACCATAATCGAGTTGCTTGTCGCATTTGTTTAAGGTCATCAATTTCTGGTTTCATGCCTGATCATTCATCATATGTGCAAATAAAATCAAGAGATGATTGTAGATTCCGACATTTAGATGGGCACAGATCTATGAAAGAATATTATTTGATTGACGTACTATCTTATCTCTAAACAGAAATACAAAACATTCCGCATGATAAACGTGAAGTATGATGGATGTGATAATTTGAGGAATGGATACGTGAATTTTGATTACATTGATATGACGAAATTCATATAATAAGAGTCACTCAAAAATTAATGCGTCAAAAATCCTAAATTATTTTGTTAATTTGCCACTACCAACTCCTGGCGTTAAGAAATATATTCATGATTATTATTTTTAGTTAATTAAATTGTGTGTTCTTTGGACATGAATGCTTCATTAAAAATTCACTTCATATCATGGTGTGTGAATTGAGAACAATAGACCTTTGGGGGAAAATACAGTAATCGACGAAAGAGACGTTAGGTAACGAAATACGTTTTAGATATATTGGTACATTATGTTAAATTTATTGAATAGTTTCTCTTCAGGTAAGTGTGAATAATAGTAGTCGGTGATTTAGTCCTTGATGCAGATAGGTTAGGCTTTATTTATTATGGAAAACTACTCTAGAATGCTAGTCATAGATATTTTAAAGCCGTAGAATATATTGCACCAAAGCGAATAACAGTTGTTCAGAGCAGAAGAAATGAAATTTAGATTGCCATATCTCGTACTAACTTGTGCTGCGGATGGGTAGAGAAGTGTTTTGCAACAGTCCCATGACAGTATGTTCGTTGGCTGTCCCAATTTCTTGACAGTAAACTCGTTCGGATAGTTTTTATCCTGGGCAATGGGTGGGAATGTCCTAACCAATTCTTCCGAGTTTCATTGAACTCCATTTATACCTTACACCTTGTTGTAAATGGAGAGTGACGATTTTATTTTCTAAACAAATGATTATTTCCGCTGTTGGTTGCATGATCCAGCGCCGTTCCTTATTTGTGGCCATGTGTATAACTATCTTTGTCAGGCGGTCATTTTAGCAATGTCGCATTATTGTGGGAGGAAATACGTTCATAAGCACGAATGTTTAGAGGTTTCTGGAGGAAGATTAAGCGACCGTACTCATTTTTTAAAAAATATATGCTTTCCTAAGTAGCAATCTTGACAATATTCGAGTAACGACATTCGCTCATTCGATCATTTTATATGTAGAAAATATTTATAGTACTTTGGAAAGGTAAAATTAATTCTTACTGTTTCGTTTTGCGGTGTAATACATTACTGTGTTGAGACAAATATAAAAATCCTCATTCTCTTCAAAGTATCTGAAACAAATGTCACCAGTTCTGACGAAACAGTCACTGATTGTGTTAAGTCCCGTATTAAACGTTATGCGAAATATTTTTTTGATTATCTACTTCACTCTCTCATTTTTGTTGTGCTGAATCGAATTTATTTTCATTCCTCGTTTTGGTTACATTATGTGTAACATGTTTAAGGCTGTGTATAACATCTAGATGCATCATGTTCTTAAAATTGGCTTAATTTAGACCAATAAGGAATGCGGAAAAGTTCTCTGTAAATATATGTAGTGGTAATATCTTTATTACAACGTAACTGCACGTTGAGATTAGTGACGATTTAATTTTTTAAACAAATGATTTTTTTCCAACTCTACGTGTAGTTACATTTGTATGTTTTCAGGAAAATGCTCCATATTAATGTTTTCATTAAATATTCTTGTTGCCGGGAAGGAGGTGCTTGAAATCTTAAAATGCCATGTCATACATGTACATGTACATTCCAAATGTTTTAAGCATGTTTTATCGGAGATCTGTAGTGCTGGAAAACTCCAAAAATGTGTTAATTGATTGTGCCTGACAGTGAGAAGCTGCCACAAAACTTTCTCCGACCTACGATACAAACTAATGTGATTAAAGGCATTTTAAAGAAATTACTTTTTGATGTATACTTTTCATCAAAGAAGAATCACAATTCCTTACTAATTACATTACAAATTATAGGAGCACTTTTCCATTTTACTGACATTTCTGATAAAATAACTACTCTGTAACGTATCTGACTCGTAATCTATTGTTTTAGCAGATATCGCGAAGTGTGATTTCAAGCATTTTGATAATATGCTTACCTTACCTAATTTAGAAACACACTTGTTGAAGGTTCATATTTTATTTACCCTTTAGTTAGTAATTTCTGTAATGACTTCCTTTGAATTAATGGCATGCTCTTGAATATTGTTCACGTAGCATTTGTTTCTTCAGTAATAGAGATCCAATATACGCTAGGATGTGTCTGACAAACTCACTTCTTGCAATACGATGTTCTGCATTTTATACAGATACAATCGTAATCATCTTGCCATTTCTTTGTGAGTCAAATTTACATAAATTTGGAAATTAAAAAGACTCCTTTGCTTTGTGACTTTCCACATTTTTTTTCGGAAATTCCAAAATAATTTTAATTTTACACATCGTGACACATGTAGGTACCCTCATGCTTTAGCATAACTATTGCAGTAGAAGGTGCCTCGCGTCGGGGACATCATACCGTTCCGTTTTAACGCATACGTTCATTTCTTCTCCAGAATACAGATTAAATCGTACTCGCGAAAGGATTTGCATTAAGCTACTTTCTGCATCGTTGTAAATTCATAACAGAGTCATCTGAGTGATACTAAATTGCTGAATATCTATGAAAAGACCGGTTGAGGAGGCTCAGGGCTTTCTTCAACTGATGTCATTGCAGTGCCTCTGACCGGGAGGTTCTAGAGTTCGAATCCTGAAGGTGGCAGGATTTTCCACATTAGCTAGGCCGAGTTCAGCCGCTATCAACTCGCTAATTCCAATGGCCGGCTGCTCTGATCGGAAGGTTTTCGTGGTTTCTCCAATCAACACCAGGCGAATGCCAGAGCAATACCCTAAAAAACGGACTACGGACCGCTCGTGATCTTTCCTTCCTCACGCTTGCCATATATTCACCCTTGCTCACACACACTTACACTAATGCACATGTCGGGAGACCAGTCGAAGCTTAGTCCGCTAGTAGGAGATACCTGGATGAGAAAAATTTCGCACGCCGACCTACAGGTCGGCATTGGATTTCGTCGTCCAACGGGGGGAAAACACCGCCACGTCTAGTGATAAAAATGCACTACACTTAGGGGACTAATGCTGTTGACGTGCTCGGAATAACGAAACTATCTATGGAGAGCACTCGGCATTGTAGCTATCAAGCGTATCAGTTACGTTTTATGAAGTTAATAACTTCCTTAGAGGCTGACGTACTCCCGATAAAGCTTTAAATGCTGCGTAATCCCGATAAATTTGGTTTCTCAAGTCCTTCTTCAGCGCTTACGCTCTTCAAATTATGTCGCAGAGACGATCTCTATGTATTTTCCCTTTTTGTCAACACCAGCGAGTGGAAGGCGATTATCCAACCGCAAGGTGCTCCCCCAGATAACTAGTGAAAGCGCAGAAATTGGGGAACCACATGAACGCAGCCAGTAACAGAAATGGAATGAAGAGCCCCATGTTTTCCGACAGGAGGCGTGGCAGCTGCAACTTAGGGCCGAGGGCTACAATGACAGGCGTGGTGTGGCTGCTTGATGTCCGTCGGAAAACTCTACCGTCCGGCTGCTCTGATCGGTAGCCTTCCTTGGTTTCTCAGATCAATGCCAGGAGAATGCTGGAGCGGTACGATATGAAAAGGGGGACCGTGCGTGATCTTTCCTTTCTTTTCCAAACCTCTCCACTTACACACACACACACACACACAATGTTCTACACTACCACACAAGTAGGGAGTCTAGTGGAGAGCTTAGAGCTTGTCCCAGCTGGAATAGTCCCCGGTGGGGAAATACCTAGAGGAGGGAACCCCCCTGCAAACCTACGTGTAGGTCGGCGTCTGATGGGGAAGGAATACCGTCATCCGGAGACATAACAAGCACCTCACCTTCGGCACTAACGATCATGGTGGTTGACGCGCCCGGGAACACGAAATAATGAACAAATAAAGAAGGTCTGTGCACCTGAGGCGCGGGCGCTCCTACCTTGCGGACGCCTTTGGGGCCCAGCGAGCAGCGGTGCCTGCGAAGCGAGCAGCAGCAGCCGCACGGCGTCCGTCGCCTGGCCACGCCCCTGCATTCTTGCGCGCGTCAGCCAACACTAACTCCTTTGCATTTTCCCGCCTGCCTACTCGAAAAAGCAAATTGGACAGGAAAGAAGGAACTTTTATTGTAAATTCAGAATTCGACGAAAATGAGACTTACGGCGTACTTTTAAGCGTTCCTTGTTTTATCCACGAAAAATAAAATTAAAGAAAAATTGAAGCGGTATTTGAGAATTCTTTTTATAAATTCCATTATATTGAAATAGAAATTCCGCGAAAATATTCGTTGGTTTTTTTTTAAAAAAAAGGACATGGCCTTTTTTAAAGAACTGATTTCTTTGAACGGATTTCATAAAAGACAAAAATCTGTATGTTCAATAATGTACATGTGAAATGATACTTTTTTGCAATTTTCGAAAATACAGAGACTTCTCCGGAAATAGTATCAAAAATGTATACTCTGATACATAAAAGAAGAAAATTACAAGAAAAAATTTGGAGCTGTTTTTGAGAAAATAATTGTTTAAAAATTGGGTACATTTCACGCAAAATTACGCGAAAATTTTCATATTTTCGAAAAATTGTACATGATGTTATTTCAAGATTTATTATTGAAGAACAGATTTCATTTTTATTTCTTTATTTATTTAGTCAAAAACAGTCAAAACCTGTATGTCAAAAACTCACCCGAAGCTCTACTACCACTACAAGCGAAAGGAAAGTTCAACAGAGTGCGCATAGTGAAGCTACATTTACGTTTTTTTCCCTTTCAAAATTCAAAATTTAAGTAGTATATGACTTAGTGTAGGGATCACAGAATTTTGAAAATGTGCACACAATTCACTTTTCCCATAGCACGTCATACGCAGTTTTAACTGTTTTTGACGTAAAATAAATAAATAAATAAATAAATAAATAAATAAATATACGTCCAGAAGCAAATCAAGGGGCCATCTCAGCATTTGCTCAATGGATCAGAGAAACTGGACAAAAACCCGATCGAGATGGGGATAAATACAAAAATTACATTATTACATTATTAAATACAAAAATTCTCTCTTCAATATTGTAGTTGTAGGAACGCGCTGACAAAAATTTGAAAGTTTGTAATTTTCCAAAATTCAGGGATTTCAACGAAAATGAAAACCAGCGCCTTTACGCTAACCGAGGACAAAGTTAAAAAGATTGTTTGGAGCTACTTTTGAGAAAACTTTGAAAAGGTAATTGAGGCTTCATGTAAAGTGCCTCCAAAAATCAAAATATCTATTTCAAACGCACAGGCACTTTAGTTCTTTAGATCGATCGGGAATTACCAATTTTGGAGAAAATAATCTGAACTGTTTAGGCGCTAGCATTGGCCACAAAAAAACGGAGAGACGAATGAACAGGCGGACTGACGGTCTGACGGACGGTCAGACGGACGGACGAGGTCGGACTGACGGCGGGGGGGCGGACGGCTGACGGGCGGACGGACGGGCGGACGAAGGGACGGGCGGACGAAGGGACGGGCGGACGAAGGGACGGACGGACGAAGGGAGGACGGACCCGTCTGAATTAACGCATCCGTAGTGCTTTCCAGAGGGAGTTGCTGAAGTACACTGAATTGTTTGTGAAGTTTAATTTTTAAGAACAAGTTAAGCATTTAAAAATTAAGGTTATTGATATTTTCTGTATATGAGGTCCAAAAACTCCTCAAAACAAAATATCAGCCTCACATTTAGTGCAATAAAAATTGCTTCACCTCTAGCCCTAGCAGAAAAGAGGGTGGAGAAATTAAATATGGAATTAGTGGAAATGAATGTCAAGCTGTATGTTTGTGCTTTTGTATGAAAGTTATGGAGTTGCAGTCTTGAGAAAAATACAAAAGTGTTGTGTGGAAGTCTAGAAGAAGGCCTGAGAAAATTTTATTGCTTTGAAAATGTTCAATATAACTTCAAACTTATGTCTGTTCTGCCAGTTTTAATAAATATCTGTCAAAGTATGAAGCAGTTTTAATGACACAATTTGGAAACTCAATTGCCGATCAAAATATTGCTACTTCGCAATTACACAAACTCTCAGAAATCAATTTTGCGAGTGGTTATTGTGAAGTGAAGAAGATAGTTCCGGAAGCATTCGTGAGAGTAAGTATTTACATTTTTTTTAGTTCACCAGCGGAGAAGTACTTTAGCAAGGAAAAAGTAAGACAAAATATTTAAACTCCATCATTTGAGATGTTAATATTTTATTAGTTAGAAAAAATAGAAAATAGTTTAGATGTAATTTTAAAAATAATTTGTAGTACTATGAAATAATCAGGATCACTCTGGTTTTATTTGGTCTAGTACAAATTTTCTTCTCTCAATAAACCCTTCTGCTGCATTCAAAATCTCGTTTTTAATTTGTGAAATTTTGGTACCTATTTAGTTTAGCAGTTTCTACACGTCTTCGTGAAAATTAAAGAAATACTTATTCTTCAAGACATTATTAAATTTCAACAGACAACATTAATTAGATTTAAATAATTTCTTTTCTTAAAAATTGTTGAAAATTGTATCTCGCCAGTTGGAGATGTAGGTACATTCGAGAGGAAATTATATCGACTGATTTACTATAGCATATAGACTCAACTATGCATTGAGAATACTACAACTCGATGGTGATCATGGAAATGAAACTGATAGCCTGTATATTCCAGATTCGAAAGTAAAATTGTCAGTTAACCATGAGATCTGACGAATTAATTCGTAAGAGCTGCATGTACGAGCGAGTAGCGTTTGTATAGGGGAGTCCGTGCGATTAAATGTGTCACCAAGCACGTGACGTTGCGGCTGCTTTTTTTGTTTTTTTTGTTTTGTGGGCGATATCCGGTGGCGGCCCAAGAATTTATTCATATCTGTGCATTGCGTAGTGCGCTTCATATTCAGAACTCTGAGAACGTCTGGTCTTCGCTCGAATATTTATCATATTTAGAACCCACTGTATCGACTAGTTGAATAACTATCTGAGCTTAGTTCTCTACTTCAGGGCTGAATTTACCTTCAACCAACACTATTGGTGCTACAGAATGGCATAGACTCTCTCGTACTAGTTTGTTTTCTAATTTCTTTGGTCTGGAGTAGCTTTTCGATTTTGTCTCACCCTTTTCCCAGCTGCCATCTTTCGCCGCCCAAAGTACATTTTGGTCCCACACTGGTAGTACTGACGTGTCTTTAAAAATATTATAAAAGACTAAAACCTCGTCTAATACTCGTAGAGAAATTTCCCTTCAAAGATTTGGAGCAGTTTTCAAGAAAATGGCGTTTCATTGCTTCTGAAAGTGCGGAATTTTGGGGTCATTTTCACGGAACTCTTTTGAGTTTGTACGACATCATTTGAAGCATATATATTCATAAAGGCAATAATGGAAATCACAAATCGCCGCTGATGTAAATATTTACAACGTGAGAGTAATGAACAAAAATACATTTAAAACACATATTTTTTAAAAAGAAAAGAATATCGAAAAATAATTTTAATATCATATTTTGCAGAAAATTTAGCGCTATCCCAACCAAAGGTTTTAAAAAAAATTTGGAGCCGGTTTTTAAATTCTCGTTTTTGATATTTTTAATATTACACTTAATTCATCCAATATTGCGCGAAAACTACTATAAAAAAATAAAATGTACTTGGTCTTAATGAAAGAACTTATTACCGAGAACAAATTTCATTTGAAGGTAAAAATCTCTATCTTCAGTTTTTGTAGTTGTAAGAAGGCCCCCAAAAAATTGCAAGCTTTTACAATTTTCGAAATTGTAGAGCCAGAGAAAGTCGAATCTATGCCACCTTCAAAGGTGTATTTCACTCCATTCTTAGAAGAAAAAAATTAAAAATTTGGATCCATTTTTTGGGAAAATTTTTAAAATCCCAGGAGCTTCGTGAAATGTGCCCCAAAAATAAAGAATGTTATTCAGAATCGCAAAGCTTTCGGTGAGGCCAAATCGACCGGCGAGTATTCAATTTGGAGACAATCCTATTCACAGTTTAGGCGCTAGTGTTCAAAGACGGCAGACAGATATTCAGGCTGGCGCAGACAGACAGAGGCGGGCAAACTGGCAGTCAGGCTGACAGGCAGAATGACAGGCCGACGGGCAAGCATGTGACAGACAGACGACAGGCAAACAGACAGACTGTCAGGCAGATACAGAGACATGCAGACAGAGAGGCAGATATGCAGACAGAGAGGCAGATATGCAGACAGAGAGGCAGATATGCAGACAGAGAGCAGATATGCAGACAGAGAGCAGATATGCAGACAGAGAGCAGATATGCGACAGAGACAGATATGCGACAGAGAGGCAGATATAGACAGAGAGGCAGATATGCGACAGAGAGCAGATATGCGACAGAGAGGCAGAAGGCAGAATGCAGACAGCGAGGCAGACATGCAGACAGACAGGCAGAGATGCAGACAGACAGGCAGAGATGCAGACAGAGAGGCAGAGATGCAGACAGAGAGGCAGAATGCAGACAGAGAGGCAGACATGCAGACAGAGAGGCAGAATGCAGACAGAAGGCAGATATGCGACAGAGAGGCAGATATGCGACAGAGAGGCAGATATGACGACAGAGAGGCAGATATGCTGACAGAGAGCAGATATGCGACGAGAGGCAGATATGGACAGAGAGGCAGATATGCGACAGAAGGCAGATATGCCGACAGAGGGCAGATATGCACAGAAGGCAGATATGCGACAGAGAGGCAGATATGCTGACAGAAGGCAGAATGGACAGAACAGAATGCGACAGAGAGGCAGATATGCGACTGAGAGGCAGATATGCGACTGAAGGCAGATATGCGACTGAGAGGCAGATATGCGACTGAAAAGGCAGATATGCGACTGAAGGCAGATATGCAGACAGAGAGGCAGATATGCAGACAGAGAGGCAGATATGCGACAGAGGCAGAATGACGAAGGCAGAATGCGACAGAAGGCAGATATGCGACAGAGAGGCAGATATGCGACAGAGAGCAGATATGCGACAGAGCAGATATGCGACTGAAGGCAGATATGCACTGAGAGGCAGATATGCGACTGAGCAGATGGCAGAAGATATGCGACAGGAAGGCAGATATGCGACAGAGGCAGATATGCGACAGAGAGGCAGATATGCGACAGAGAGCAGATATGCCGACAGTAGTGCAGATATGCGACTGAGAGGCAGATATGCGACTGAGAGGCAGATATGCGACTGAGAGGCAGATATGCGACTGAGAGCAGATATGCCGACTGAGAGGCAGATATGCGAGATATGGAATATGCGACTAGAAGCAGATATGCGACTGAGAGGCAGATATGTGACAGAGGCAGATATGCGACTAGAGGCAGAATGCGACTGAGAGGCTGATATGCCGACTGAAGCAGATATGTACGAGGAAAGCAGATATGCTGACTGAGAGCAGATATGCCACTGAGGCAGATATGCGACTGAGAGGCAGATATGCTGACTGAGAAGATATGCTCGACTGAGGCGATATGCCGACTGAGAGCAGATATGCTGACTGAGACAGAATATCGGACTGAGAGCAGATAGCTAGCATGAGAGGCAGATATGCGACGAGAGCAGATATGCTGACTGAGAGGCAGATCCCAGCTCACGAGAGGCAGATATGCCCGACAGAGAGCAGATATGCGACAGAAGAAACAGATATGTCTCGATGAGAGAGATATGCACTGAGAGCAGATATGCGACTGAGAGCAGATATGCTGACTGAGAGGCAGAATATGCGACTGAGAGAGATATGCGACTGAGAGGAGATATGCGACTGGAGCAGAATTGCT
This sequence comes from Teleogryllus oceanicus, assembly GCA_964035755.1. Lineage (NCBI taxonomy): Eukaryota > Metazoa > Arthropoda > Insecta > Orthoptera > Gryllidae > Teleogryllus > Teleogryllus oceanicus. The sequence continues at coordinate 133,251,828 of CAXIVR010000005.1, read as the reverse complement.
ACTGAGAGGCAGATATGCGACTAGAGCAGATATGCATGAGAGGCAGATATGCTCGACGAGAGGCAGATATGCATGACGAGAGCAGAATGCCGACAGGAGGCAGATATGCACCAGAGGCAGATATGCGCGAGAGCAGAATTACTGAGAGGCAGATAGCAGCAGGAGAGCGATATGCGACGAGAGGCAGATCCGACTGGGCAGTATCTCGATGAGAGGCAGATATGCAGACAGAGGCGATATGCAGACAGAGAGGCGATATGCAGACAGAGAGCGATATGCAGACAGAGAGGCGATATGCAGACAAGAGCAGGATATGCAGACAGAGAGCTGATATGCAGACAGAGGCTGATTGAGACAGAGAGGGATATGAGCAGAAGGTGATATGCAGACAGAGGCTGATATGCAGACAGAGAGGCTGATAGAGACAGAGAGGCTGATATGCAGACAGAGAGCTGATATCAGACAGAGAGGCTGATTGCGCAGAGCTGATAGCACAAGCTTTATGAAGATACGAAGCAGACAGGCTGATTGCAGACAGAATGACATGAAGACTGCAGGTCAGGCAGTACAGAGACAGCATACTGCAGAGAGCGACAGACAGACAACAGACACAAAGCAACAGCACAATAGCGACACAACGCGCAAGCAGCACAGGTGGACAGATAGACAGACGGAAATTTTGAAAAAAAGCAAATATTTTTCAGTATGATGGACTCGCTATTAGTAAAATCTGGCTGAATACTAACGTTTTAGAGGGAATAATTTACTACATATTATAACAAAATTTATCCACTTTTTCAGTAACAGGGTTTTCTGTCAAAAACTCGCCGTTTTTGCCACAGCATTACATAACTTTCTGTATACTACGTAGGATTCCCCGGTATATAAAACGTACATAAACGATAAAGTAAAAAAAACCTGCTGACTAGGGCTCCCATCCATGCGGGGGCCGCGCGCTCCGAATAAAATCGAAAAAATCAAAACTTGTTCGTATTTATAATTTTTTATATTAATATGCACGCGTTATAATTAACGAATTTAAATGAAAATATAATGTATGTTGAAAATTATAAGCAATTTGTTAATTTGTGTTTGCATCTGTGCAAAAATTGCTTTCTTATACAGTTAATTGGATTTTTAGTAAATTTGGCGGAATATTTCTACCGGAGGAGTGCCCAATATCAGTTTGTGCTTCGGGTCACGCAGAATAAAAATCTGGCCCCGATGTGTTCGGGCGCGTCAGAGGAAAAGGTTATGAAGGCTTGTGAAGCAGTCCTTAGGCAGCAGCGGAGCCTCATTGCGCGCCGCCAAGGCAAGCCTCCGACCGTGGCCTCGCTTCCTCGATCGATATGCTGCATTTCAATCGGCTCATCGCATGTGGGCTGGCAGGCAGGAAGGATCGGGTTGTTCCCGTAATGACAACACCGTTACCAACGGTGTGTAGAGAAAGCACTGGCAACCTTGTGTAGCAGAAAAAAGAATGAATGGCGGTTAGGAATAGTGGCGCTCCGAAGGGGCTGGAGGGTGGGAACTTGTGACGCTTCAGCCCCCTTCCGAAGCGAAAAACAAAACATTCTCAAGCTACTTTTTACTAACTTTATTAAATACTTTTCTCATTGAATTACACGATATACATAAATCTGCTGGTCACTACACCTGTAGTACCACGCAACTCGCACACCGCGCGCGCGCACACGCACATGCACACACACGCACCACAAGCGCACACACGCACAAGCACACAAGCACGCACGCACACGAACGTGACACATGCTCGCGATCACAACTATGCAGTGATACCATTTGATGCTACATGAAGAAATCGTGTGCTTGCGACCACCAAATCCAACGGAATATGAATTTGGGGAATGCATGACTGCGGATGAACGTGACTACATTGCTGGACAAACCAGATAACATATGTAAAATAGTTACTTCCGCAGATTTACAAGAGGCAGCAGGGATGTGTGCAGAAGAAAATTACGACGAAAACAATGTCTCTATCTCCACCAATGTCTGAATGAAATGCGGCAGACAGTAGGAATATTCCACCTTGATGTTCAGAACAGGTCACTTGATTTTAATAAATATTTTGAGTTTTAGATGTATATTAACGGAACACTCAGAGATATTTCAGAAGCTGACAATCTAGACCGTTTTTACTTTCTCATATACGTACCGTACGACCATCGTACAGAGAAAGTTATGCAATGCTTCGGAAAATAGATTTCGAGATTTCAACAGAAATATTGTTTTGGGTGCCTCCTGCTAACTAAAAAGTGTTTATTTTCAAAACGTCGGTCCGTCTGTGAACAACACGACCGTTTATCCTATTCGTAGAATTTGTTTCGAAAATGAATATTCCCCAGGTGATCTAGCCCGAATCGAAGAACTGCGATTTTGAAAAATATTATTTAAATTTTGAAAGTACTTTTCATGAAGCACTTGGTACCTTTCCAAAATTTTCTCAAAAAATGACTCGGATTTTTTTAAAAATGTTTGTAATAATCAACTAATGTGAAATACACATATGAAGATGGCAACTGTTAATTCTGAATTTTTGAAAATTACAAAAGTTTGAATTTTTTGAGCGTCTCCTCACTACTACAATAACGGAGATAGATATTTTTTTCCTTCAAATGAAGTTTTTTCCATAACTAGTTCTCTAATTTGATCGTAACAGTTTTTTAAGATTAGTAGTTTTCGTGAAATATGTGCGATATAAAAATTATCAAAACCGGCTCCAAATGTTTTCTTTAAACCTTTGATAGGGATAGTGCGGAACGTATTGTATAAAACGACATAAACGCCTTATTGCTTAATTCTTTTATTTTTTTGAAAAATGCAATTTTTTTACTAGTCTTCGTTAATATTTACATTAGCGGCGATTTGTAAACATTATCATTATACACATGTGCGAATACAATTCAATTATTTCAAATAATTTCTTGAAGTTTCTCGAAAACGCAAAAGTTTCAGGTGAAAATGAGCTACAAAATGCGCATTTTCAAAAACGCTCAAACACATTTTCTCAAAAATGGCTCCAAATTTTTCAACGAAAATTTCCGTATAGGACGAGATTTTACTCTTCCACATTATTCTTAAAGTCATATTTAGTTCTATCTTTAGTGGACTGAAAAATGAGAACTGTGAAACAATGTACTTTAGCCGGCGATAGATGACAACTGGGAAGAGGATGGTGCTAATCCAAAAAGCTAGCCCAGACCGAAGAAATTAGGCAACGATTTAGTACAAGAAAGTCTGTGCCATTCTGTAGCACCACTGATTTAATTAAAGTATGGAAACTTTAATTGTATCATTGACATTGTATGCTGATTTTAAATTGTAATTCATTTTCTTTTCTTAGAGTAGGCGTGACTTGAATGCGAGAATGAATTTTATTATGAATTAAGTTTTCCCAATAGTATACTAAAGAACTAGCTTATTTTCATTGGAATTCAATTATAATTTTTCGACTATTGTTATCAAATGGTCAATATTTTCAAATTATGTGTCGCGAAGTAGTAAACCGGGAAACAATTGCTCAGGACTTCAACTGATGTCACTGCAGTGCCTCGTATCGAGAGGTCCTAGATTCGAGTCCCGACGGCCTTGGCGAGAGACGTTGTGGGGATCACCTGTATCCCTTCATAAAACATACATAATTCTTGTTAAGCCTTGAATTATGAATTATGTGGTGCTAGGATGATGATGAGAGATGATGTTTTTGAACCATCGCAGCATTCGCCTGCATGACCGAAGGAAATCACGAAAACCTCGGTCAGGATGGCCGGCCCGGGGATTGAACCCGGGCCTCCCGACTGCGAAGTCAGCTCGCTACGCTCTGAGCCACTTCGCTCAATGGTATTATTATTATTATTATTATTATTATTATTATTATTATTATTATTATCTTATTATTATTATACTTATTATATTACTATATATCATTATTATTATTATTATTATGATGATGAGATATGATATTTTTGAACCATCGCAGCATTCGCCTGCATGACCGAAGGAAATCACGAAAACCTCGGTCAGGATGGCCGGCCCGGGGATTGAACCCGGGCCTCCCGACTGCGAAGTCAGCTCGCTACGCTCTGAGCCACTTCGCTCAATGGTATTATTATTATTATTATTATTATTATTATTATTATTATTATTATTATTATTATTATTATTATCATTATTATTATTATTATATTATTATGATGATGATGATGATGATGATGATGATGATACCATTTGCGAATGAACGCGTGTCACATCTGCCGTTGCCAGCTGCCCCTGACAAAACTTCCGCTCGCGGAGCCGCGCGCCCGTCACGCGCATCCGCCGCGCGGCCGGCCGCATGCGCAACGCAGCGCCGGAAGCGCATTGACTGGCAAAGCGAGGACGTCGCCAGCCCCAGCCCACCCCGCGAGCGCATTGCGTCAGGGGCGGTGGCGGCTGCCGAATTGGCAATCACGATGGCGTATGTTGTCTTGGTTTCTGGTGGAGTGTCGTAGACGACCACCCGGATCCTGAGTCTCGCGGCGTCGCTCATGTCGTTAGTCTGAAGGTGAAGGCCATGAAAAGGCAATGCTAAGCTCCTGGTAGTCGGGTCCACCCGGCTACCTACTAGTTGGACCTATGGCGCGTCGACCTTTGGGCAGGATTCGGAACACTCCACATATAGAAAACGGATACAACCTGTCAGATTGCCCGGGTTCCGGCGATACTCATGTCGATAGCTTGTCGGCGCAGGCAGTGGGGAAATGGGATGAAGGATCCGAGCCAACTGGACCTCAGTTCAGGTGTCCCCCAGTTGGGCTCTTGGCTTCGTCGTGACAGTGGTCCGATACTCTGGGTAAAGAGGAGGGAACTTGTTCCCGGCACAAGTGAGTGGCGCATTGTTTTGACTTCGGTAGTAGCCGGGATTGCTAGGAGCTCTGAGCTGGCAGGGAGCTCTGACCCAGGCATTGTATGGCGAGGTTACCGTGAGGGTCAACTGTGTTCTGGCGGGACCGAGATACCAGTCCAAAGACGTACTTGTACGCTTGCGGGAGGTGAGGATAAAGAGCTAACGCCTAGGTGTCCACTTCGGGGTTAATTCCCCCTGGTAAAGACAAGGGCCTGATAGGCGCGCGGTAGACACGTACACACACTAGGCCGAGTTCAGCGTGTTGTCTGGAGTGGAATTCGTGCTGTCTGCTGCTCTTATCGGTTTCCATATTTTCTCTGATCAATGCCAGACGAATGTCGGGGCAATACCTTGACAGTCACGGACCGCACGCGATTTTTTCATTGATTAATTGATTGACTTTCCGTGTTTCCGGGCGCGTCAACTGCATTGGTCATTAGTCCCGTAAGTGTAGTGCATGTTTCTCGGGAGTGATCTCCCGCTGGATGGCGAGATCCGGCGCCGACGTAACGTCGGCTGGCGGGATTTCCCCCTAACCAGGACTCTCCCACCAGCGGGGCTCCGCTGGTTTTTTTTTTACTGTCCCTTCTTACACTGTTTTCCCTAGTTTTTTATTCAGCCAACAGCCGGTTAGGCTAGAAATAAAGGATTACTTCTCGATGAGACGTATATTCGATCATACACTAGACATAAACACACTTGCGGGCTCCTCTGCTCTGGAATCAGCAGAACGCGAGGCTCTCCGCGACAACACATACTCGAGATACATGGGACAAACATCCACGCCCCCGTAGGCAGGGCCCGAACCCGCGACTCTTCGGAAGGAAGCGCTGGGTCGGTACACGCCCTTACCCGCCGTCCATCCAGGATGACTCCTTCATCCATACGAGGAAGAAATTTAAAGAAAAAAATGGAGCGGTTTTTTTGAGAAAAAAATTGTTTAAAATAATTTTAAAATTGCCTATATTTCGCGCAAAAATTACTATCACTTCATATGTGTATAATTTATTTCTTGTTTACTTTAAAAAAATGTTTTCACTATGATCCATTTAAGGTTTTAAACCAAATGAAGAACACAATCTCCTAATTGCACTAGAATGAGGAAATATTACGAACTCTAAATGTTTGAAATATTTATAAGAATATGATATATAATAAAAAAAACGTACAAGACAACAGTAAAGTGAACTGTAATGATATGCACTTGTTTTCTTGGTAAGAAGTTTTATTTGTTTCGCGTAAATCAACAGGTTTGCCAAATTGTGAATTTATGGTATCGATTTGAAGTAAGATGTCTACATTAAAGCAAAACCGTCATGAGGACTGTTACTACTACTTGCATTAAAAGATAACTTTAACCTAACCTTTTCTAAAACATCACTAATTTCATTTGTATTATTTGTCATTTGTTTTATGGCTGTTTTTCCTCTTGTATTTTTATTTTTTTTATGGCTGTTTTTCCTCTTGTATTTTTATTTTTCACATCCTGATCGTCTCTACCATATGATGTTAGCGTGACTCCCAAATACTTGTATTGTGGATTACCTTTAAATATTCCTATACTAGTCTCTAAATCATGGGGCATACCCCCCCCACCATATATTGAGTCTTTTATACGTTTATTTCCATTCCCCATTTTCCATACTCTTCTACTAATTTTCTAAACATATAAGTTACATCATCTTCATCTTGCGCCATTATCGTCTGCAAAAAGTAGACTTAACTCTGTTTCATTATCTATTTCACACCCATACTTCTACACTTTCTTTTCCATTCTTTTAGGGCTTTATCAATGTATATCTTAAACAGGGTTGGAGATACACAGCAGCCTTGCCGTAATCCTTTGTTTACTGGGAAGTCGTCTGATAGACATTTTCCTACTTTTACTTGACTTTGTTTTCTTTATAAAGTTGTTTGACTGCATTTATGTATGTTGTTAATCTCACTTTCTCTTCCATTGCCCCCATACTTCTTTTACTGGTACATTATCATAAACCATTTTAAGATCTATGAAAATGATGTGAAGTTCTCTTCCTCGCTCAATTGTTTTTTCTAACAGTTGTTTGAGACAGAAAATATTGTCAATACAGGATCTTCCTGGTCTAAAACCATTTTGTTCTTCTGAGTCTGACATTTGCATTTCGATTCTATTCTTTAGCACACGTATATTCAGTCTAACCAAAGATGAAGTTACACTTATCCCTCTATAATTATTACAGTAATTTTTATTTACTATTTCATTTAATCTTGCACTGTTTTCTTTTGCACTTTTTTCAATAGCAGCAAGCTGACACTGATCTTCTAAAGACAATTTATTTTCTTGAAGACTTACTTCAGCAACTTTATTTCACTTTTTACCATAATTTCCTCACCTGGGGACCCTGCCCTTATTCACTACAATTCTCATATTTCAACAAAAGACCACATCTACATAACCCCAACTCGAAAGTTACACGTGCTACTCAACGTTCACAACTGGACCGCCTCAACTTGAACAAGTCGGCCTTCTCTAGCCGCCATATTGGCTTTGAAAAACTCCGGTGTGCAGGCCTTGTGTGTTTAGGTGGTGTTAGATTAGCCATGGTGGAATATAATTTGAAGAACGCGCGATACATGAATTTAGATGACGAAGGTGCTTCATAGATGGCGTGCGCGTGCACGAAAGTGACAGATCCTCGCGGATATCAAAGAGTCTATGCAATGTTTTTAAAAGCAACGGTCTTGTCCGTTGGTTCGTAGTGAATTGCATGTTCTTTGACTTTCTCTGTGAAAGCTGTGTCGACCTATAAGATACCGATAATCCGTCCGCGATGCACTCACGTGCTCCGAAGGTAGTTTTATTACTCTTCTGCAGCTGATTCTGTAGATTCTGCTTGAGCGCGGAAAATGAATTGCGTGAGAAAATGGGATAATTTCATATTATTTCTGGGATGTGAGTCAAAATAATGTTTTATGTGTTATTTGTCATGCTGTATATGTCAACTTAATTCAATTTTCCGTCCAGGATTTCTTTGATTCATTAATTGTATAAAATTATAATGTATAACGAGCGTTAACACTATCAATTTTTGCATTCGACTCTCTTGACCACATGACAGTGTCACACTTTTTTCTATTTTTTTCTTTCAGAATTTAAGTGCCTCTGAGTAATCTGAAGAAAATGATGGATAATAATTCCTTTTTGGGTAATAACCCTGGAGCAGTGAGATTTGGAAATTTTATCAATTATTATTCTTTCCATCCTCCAGAATACAGAATAAGCTCAATTTTTGATGATATTTGGAGAGGAGGTGATGCGTTGATCTTGGATATTGGCTGTAATACTGGAGTAGGTATTTCAGCACATTTCTGTCAAATCTGCTTTATTTTTCCAAATGCTTGTATTTGATAAATGTACTATGGGATGGATAAAAATTGAACTCTATTTTATGATTGATTCCATCCTTTTTTTGTTTCAGGATTTGACACAGAAATTATATGAATATCTTCTGAGCACCAAAGCAAAAGCTTTGGGAAGTGAAGAATGTTCCAATGTGGCCAGTAATTGCTTCATTGTGGGCCTAGATATAGATGAAATATTAATAAAGAGAGCGAGAGAAAGCAATAAATTCCCAAATAATGTGTTCTATGAGTGTTCAGATATTATGTCTGATGATTGTGATATAAAAGTTTTAGAAATTATGCAAAAATTCAAAAAAAAGAGTTTTGATGCAATTTTGTGTTTTTCCATATCAATGTGGATTCATCTCAATAATGGAGATGAAGGTTTAAAGAAATTTATTAATAAAATATGTTCATGGACTGATTGTGTTATTATTGAACCTCAGCCTTGGAAATGTTACACTTCAGCAGTCAGAAGGTTGAAAAAGGCTGGTGGCAGTTTTCCTTTTTCTCCTTTTTCAGACTTGGCACTTGCTAGAAATGTTGAAGTTGACATAAATGATATTTTTAATATAAATAAATTTGTAAAAGATTTTGAAACAACACCAAGCAATTGGTCTAGGAAAACCTATTTGTATCGCAGACAAAAATGTTAACCATAATGGAAAAATAAATGTATTTTAAGAGTAATAAATTATTTCTGATTGAATATTACTTTTCTTCTTGACTCTTTGACAATAATTCCTTTACTACCACTAACAATCACCAATTAATATAAATAATTACAGGAAAAATAATATTTTGCTTTTCATGTAAGGTAATACAAAGAAACAATATAAATGATTGGTAATTCTGGGTTTTCGATATAACTGAAACTGCAGACACATTTATTTGATTTGATGTACACGAATTAGATATTTTTATCGTTAATATTTTTCAAAAATTATTTCCTATTTATTAAATATTGGAAAGTACACAAAGGACAGAAAAGGTACAATTCAATTACCGACACTACAGGAAGAAAGAATTTTGAAAATGGCGGTAAAAATCGATTTTATCGCAACATGAACTCGACTACCTTCCGTGCTCATATCGATTCCAAGCGATGCTAAATGGGGATTTTAGGAGATTTCTAGCTCCCAGTGTCGTGTGCGTAAACTCTTCAATAGTTGGTTCTCAAGAGAATTAAACTAAATAGAATCAATGTTTTCTGGAAATGGTGTGTAAAGAAGACGTTGTGACATGGTTTAAAGAATTAACTAGCCACAAACGTATTGATGTAATGTGTACTTTGCTGAATATGTGCCTTCCATTTGAACTACGGTTCCTTGGCACATGTCTTGAGGACCTCGGTAAACGAGATTTCCACGATTTGAGGGATGTAGAGAATCGTGCGAATAATGTTTCGGAGTTGTCCGATTTGCAGTGCTTTAGTGATAAACGAACTCAAAGAAAATTAGCCTTATATCTTGCGCTGTTGCATTCGTGTAATCATGCATGTTCCAATGGCCTTTACAAGATTTTAGCCAACTTTGATTTTGGTGAAATTAATAACCTTACGAACAATTCTTCCGAAGAAAATCCTTTGGACGAACTTTTGTTACTTTATACTCTAGCTCTGAACCATCCAGCTTTTACTTATGAACAGAGAGCTATGTTTGGAAATATTTTAGTGAAACTTCAAGATGAAGAAAATAAGTTATATGCAGCCAGACATTCTGTCGGTATAGGCCTAGTGTATGTTAAGAATCCCATGCAGGTGAGAATTTTTACTGCAATTTTTTTTGTGTCCTTGAAGTGAAACAACCATGAGAATTTTATATGTGATTCTGTAAGTAGGTCAACATTTTGCTATTATGATGAATTTGATCATGTGATTTGACAGATAGTCCCGAACTCTTTTTTTGCTTACGAAAATTTTGTTCATTTTGCAGGCGTGTGTCCCTTGCCCCGCTTCTGATGAACAAGGGCAACTAGGACCTTGCACGGGCATTACAATGCCTCCTACTCACCCAGGTAAGCTTTGTTATTGATACTATGCAAGGAAATCTTATGTAGAATAGCAGATATATTTAATACATGCACTGTAAATGTAATTTCAATAATGTTGAAATTTCATTTGTCTAGTGTCAAGTTATATTAAAAATTCAGTTGAAAGGCTTTTCAATTAATTTGACTTATTCCTTCATATTCCATAATATACATTTTTTCAATTAGAGTAGCTTTTTAAAGTAGCTATGTATGTAGTGTTTCCCAACATATTTAACTAGTTTATTCTATTTAATGAATGATGGAGTTACTTGTAGGACCTATCAATGCAATATTGTCTTTAGTTCATTAAACTATTTACAGAACTTCAAGCCTCGATTGGGTTTCTTCTCAGTGTTAAATGATTCCTTTTCACAAAGGACAAATGTTATTCTTTCCAGCAGCTGACTTGAAAGGCAGAAATTCTCTCCCTCCAGGGCTCAATCTCCCTCCGGGTCTGAGTCTGCCTCCGGATCATCAGATGACTGCTACGAGTTATGTGCATGTTACATTTCCATCAGCTGGACACCAACAACTCCCTGCAGTGCAGTGGCATGGGGCGCCGCTCATGATGACAAGCCTCTGCAGCACTCTGCCCAGCGAAGTGCAGGCTGGTGGAGAAGTGTCACCATATCCATCTTCTCCACTTATGAGCCGGCAGTCATCTCCATCGCAGTCTGGCTCTCCTAGTCGTGCTGCTTCTCCATCTCGTCTGGGACCTCTTCCACCTCCTCCTTCGCAGCAACAGCAGCAGCCTCAGTCACAGCAACAACAAACACAATCACCTCAACCACCACCACCTCAGCAGCCCCAACAAACACCACAGCAACAACCTCAGCCGGTGCCAGCCTTGGGTGGAGGTGACCGTAGTCAAGGTTTCAAAGGACCTCTACCAGTGCGTCGACCAGAACGAAGTACACCCTCTGCAGTTCACCGGCAGAACTGTATTGACGTCTCCATGTCAGCTCCGCCTTCATCAGCAGCTCCACACCAACGAGGGACAATGACCCGGAAGAGCAGTACTGAGCCAGTTGATTCGTTGCGAGAAACTTTGGGAAAGGAGATGCCTAACTTTCTCCAAAACCTTCAGAACTACACGTCAGATGAGGTAAGAAGTACTATTGCTTTTGTTAGTGATTTTATTACATTACACAGACTAGTTTACTTGTTTACTGATGTGTGTGTTTGTGCTATATTAAAGATGTGTAATGTAAGTAATTTGAAAGAATATATGTATTACTAGTTGAAGGGTTGTTCCATAAGTACTTGAGTTGTAGAATGATATTGCTAAAATAGCAATTTTAAATGAACAGTGAAGTTCATAATTTTCAAGAAAGTTATTTTATTTGCTTGGTTAATGTGGCTCAACTTTTATTTAATTTTTTTAATTTTTTTTTTGCTTTATAGTTGAAGAATTTCAATGTTAAAATATAATTGAAATAAATTTGGTTTGTTATAATTGGATATTTTATTTTAATAAAAGATTTCCTGTTTTTACAAAAATATTGCATACATTTTTTATTTCAATAAATATTTGTTTAATACTTATACTTTTTATTTAAATTATTTGCTAGATAGTTGGTGTAATGTCTTTAAATTTTAATAAGATCCTGATTGTCTAAAAGAAATTTAGATAGACAGGTCAAGATTGCATTGTATTAATAATTTGAGTGACATGTGCATATAAATGAGTGATCTAGTTAAGCAACACTCACTGCACTGAACCATTAATATAATTTATAATCTACTTTGTACCGTTTGCATTTTTGGCCCTGAGATGTTTGATATGTTGTGTAGCTCCGGCGAATGAGTGACGATGAGCTGAAGGATTTGGGGCTGCCTGTGGGTGCCATTCACCAGCTTCGAGCTATAGTCACAAAATTAAACAACACCAATGGCATCAGCACTCTTGACAAAAGGGAGCCTGGTCCAGTGGTGAACAGAAGAAAGCAGGAGAACAATGCTGATGAGGTGAGCTTAAGAGCTGTGCATTTATGCACTACTACTCTTTCTGTTGTGAAATTTTGTGCTTGAGATACTTTGTGTGCTTTGGGAAACCACAGCTCAATGCTAGAGTGGCTGTTGGGGCTGGATATGTTAAATTGTGTAGTCTCTTGTAGTTTCCAATTAAGGAACCACCAGAGTGAAGGTATGTGATCTTCTTGTTCCTTCAGACTTGCTACTAATAAACTAGTCATTCAAAAATTAATTATTAATGGGGTATGAAGACCAATATTTATAAAAAAAATTTCAAATCCTTGGAAAATTTATTTTCTTATCATCATTAGATGGTAATGAATCTATTTTTGATTGGACTTCATAAATTAAAAAATTAGGTAAAAAAGAATGTTATGCCATATTTATGCACACAAATTGTTTTCGCTTCTTTTGTCATGGTTGGAATGAAACAATGGAAATAGCATTCCAGTTTTCTGGTAACTTTCAGATGTTGCTGGGTTTGAAAAACTTAAAGCAAAATGGGCAACAACCCAGCAAATTTGGACATGTACTGCAGAGTTGCATTCTGCCACATTTTTACATATTATGTAATAAAGCAGTTTATTTTCAGGTACTTTTGTTGTGTATATTTGCATTGTGTGTATTTCCATAGCTCTTAGTTTTGCTATGAAAACTTGTTTTGTCAGTGCTTTTGAAATGCTCCTCAATAGATTTAGAGGTATGATCCTTTTGTTTCAATCTGTTTGAAGTTCATGCTGCTGCCAGCATATTATCTACAGATTCATCTTAAAAGATATATAATATGTTATAAACCATTAAATATTTTGGGAGTGGGTCATTAGTGCAATAGAAACCATGATTGACAAGTTATAATAAATATGCTATTACAGTGTTTTAGTAAGTATATAAATTTAATTTTTTAAAAATTTTTTATATTGACTGATATTTAGTTTGTGCACCTCTGAGAAATTACAAAGTAATCAGATATTCAAAAATTGACAACAAAATAAGCAATTTTTAAAATTCCACCATAAATAAACGCATTATGCTGCATTGCCACCGAGTGGAATGACCCCACTGAACTGAAGACCATTTTTCTTGTGAATTTCTTTATACTTATTTCTTAATGGTCACTTTTTAATGAAAGCAGAGGCGTTACTTTAAAAATGTTTAAGCTTCTTCCAAGCTTCACTTTAATAGAAAATTATTTATAAAACTGAAATAAATCATTCTGATGTGAGACTTACAATTTATTTTTTTAATTGGCTTGGTTGCCATTGCTTTGTATGGTGTCTCTGTGCTTTACTGTTCAATAGACTGTGTAGACACTAACCCTTTCACTGCTGAAACCATCTCCAGATGATAGTTCTATCTCAGTGTTACTGTTCTTTGCCATCAATTTGCATTCTATCATCTTCTTATGGAACTGCACAGCTTCTAGCTGCATGGTTGAAGCAGGGAAAGGGTTAATACATGGGGTACACCATCCTGTTTTACATTAGTGCTTGGTTCTGTTTGAGGCAGCAACACTATAGAATCACTAAGGAATAATGATGAAACATTACTTTTATGCTGCAGACAAATCTTGAAATACATTTGAATCTAGATAATATTGTGCTTTGTGTGTGAGATATGTATGCACGTACATTTTTTGGGTGTTGTTTTTGCTGATTCAATGCCCTAAAGGCTGGGTAATGAATGTAATATTTGATTGTGCTTTGTGTCACTGTAGAATGATATATTTTTTGTGTGCTTCTGAAGCTCTGCCTCTTCTGAAAAGAGCAATGCAGGATATTCAAGAATTCACATGACAGTTCATGATATTGGATTTGGAACATCAGAAAATTAAAATTATTGGAGTATTTCATTTGATTCAGACACATTTTGTTGTTAATATTTTGATATTAAAATATACAGATTTTAAATTGGTTTCTGTGACTATTAGCTGCTTTTTGTACTTCTGATTGAAAGGGAAAAAATACCAGAATTTTTTAAAATACTAATTATTGATTTTGAATCCTGAAGAGGTTAAGTGTTTAAAGAATGTTTGGTGGAATCAATTAATTGAGAAAGATTGAAAAGCAAGGCAATTTTTAATTGTAAATAATTGTTTCCAATAGTATTCTGACTTTTCTCTTGATTATTTTAATTTGATTGGGATCAAACATTACTCTGTGTTTTGTTCATTTGAAATCTTGTAAAGTTTAACTTCGTAGTATAAGAGAAAGTTTCGTTAAAAAAAAAATGTTAAAGTTTGACATTTCTCCCAGATTTTAAATTTTGTTGAAAGCAAATGTTTGTCAAATCAATGGCAGAGAATTGCTAATGATTACTATTTTTGTAGGACGTGAACCACTTATTTCATTGACTAAAATTGCCAGAACTTTTTGAGTTAATTCCGAGAATTGTTAATAAGAAATAGATGTCCTCTTGTTGTGAGAGGCAGGGATCCTAAAAGAGTAGATATTTCCTGGGACAGCACATCACAAACAGCAGCTCTATGTGCATTGTTGAATCCCTGCAGTGTGCCATTGGGGCGTGCTGGCCCCAAGTTGTGTTGGTTTGTCCCAGGGGCGAGCCTCGAGGCAGCAGCGGCAGGCTCAGCCGTGCTCGTGCATCGGCTTGGCACCCCTGCTTGCCTTCCTTAGCTGTTGTAAGTCCCTAGAGTCGATCACATAAGGTACGACTCGGCCTAGCGGTGATGGGACGCAGTGGTGCTGGAAGCTAACCGTGCGTGTACATAGAAAATGCATGGTGGGCACTCTGCGAGTCTCTTTCTGTGTCTCAGATGGTGTGCAGACTGTTTAACTCTTCTAATGTCATGATTCTCTCTCATTTTTCATTCCATTGATTCTCATCCTTTGGGTAATTGGCTTTTCAAGGTCGGTTTCTTTGGTTTGAAATGTGAAAATTATTTCAGAATCAGGAAGTATTTGTTTAGTCTTCAACAAGCTATCCTTTAAGAAAGGAAGCTATGAAGTGTATTAATAACAGCTTTGAAAATAAAGAAAAATACACTTCTTAATGTAATTAAGCAGGTGGACACTAATGTTAGCCATGAGTACCATGATCTAGAATTTTCAAATTTCTGTTAACACAAGCTATTAAATGTATTTCTTGCATAAAAATTAATAATTTCATTGAACATTTAATTTTTCGTTTAATATTTTACTATACTTCTTTAGTTCATTTCTCTGAAACGAAAGATCAAACACAGCATTGTTCTGATTAAGTCAAGCTAATATTATTCATTCAGTGGCTAATTATTATTCATGATGCTTTAATTTTTAATGTAATTCATAATCATCTGTTTATCTGCCTCGAAGGTCTGTTCTTTCTATTCATGCTTGTGTTCCAACTTTCATGATGTTCATGTGTGTATTATAAAGGGATAATAAATATGCTCTGTCATAATTTCTGAATTGTCGAGTTGGATATGTGAGACACCCTCTTGCAGGTGGCTGAAAGGAAGAACCAGCATGCTGCTCCAGTGCTGCAGCGGATCAACCGATTTCCCTTGGAAGGGGCGCCAATGGTCTACCCTCCACCCTCCCTGCTGTCTGCACCTGCAGCACCTTGTTTCACTTGTTTTGTGCCGGTGTCTTCGGCCCCGGCCGATACCCTCCACAACCACAACCTTACTGCTGTGTGGGGCATGGTATGCGCGGGTTGCGTATTGACGATTCAGCGCGACACTGCTCCAACAGTAGTAGTGCCGCATCAGACAGCTCAAGTGCCAGCCACTCTCCTCCAGACACACCATCAATGCCCACCACACCTCAGTGGGAGAGAGGTACTATTTTTGCCTTATATGCGGTTTTGCTCTCCTTTTCTGTTCAAAGCGGAAAGAAGCTAATTTTTGCCCTTGTGAGATGTTAATTGAATGGAGGAAGGACAAAAACAGAACAGGAACGGTGTCCTGTTGCAGCAAAACACTTTGTTTTTTAATAACATTTTTGAATTTAAAATTTTAATGGATGAAGATTTTTTAAATATGTTTTGGTGGAAAACTATTTTTTCTTTGTTAAACCTTTTATTTCTGTTCATGGTATTATAATATTAACTGATGTCTTGAGAAACGCACTAAAATTTGATATTGTGCATGTGAAATATTTGTTTTCTTTTCCATATTGAACATTTTGATTAATTTTATTATCTGATTGACTTAATGCAGAAAAGTACAAAAATGTTTGCATGTATTTTTAAACATGATGTAATGGTTATTGAATGAACATTTTTTTAATGTAAATATGCCCAAATTTTATGGAAAAGAAAAAGTGTAATTACTTATTTTGTGCAGAATAACAATGTATATTTTTAATTAAGATAAATGCCAGTATTTTAATGATAATTGATAGTATCACTCCTTATAGTTCAGTGGAAACATTATGATAAAATATCTTCTTTTAATAATGTTTTTTAAAATTTTAATTATATAATTTAAAATATATATATTCAGTTTTTATCTTATGATGTATTAATTTTGAGATTCAATTTAATTAATTAGCTTTTTTCATCCCATATAAAACTTAAAATGATACTGAAATCCATGATGTGTAATCAATGCGTGATAACTATATGAGTATTGTCCTCTTTCTTTGGCAGTCTACCCTGGAAAGGAAATTAACATAGGCGAAAGGTGGAGCCCTGGATGTGAAGATCACACAGAGAAAGATAGGAGATTAACAGAGCCCACTGAGAAGCCAGGAGGAGAAGAGACGAACAGTGGGGCCCCACCTTCACAACCACCAGGAGTACACTCAACCAATATCAGTGTTACCTCCACAACTACTGCTAATAACAACAACAACACCACTACCAGTAGCAATAATAACAGCAGCAGCAGTAGTAGTAGTACCAACAGCAATAGCAACAACCGGCCAAGGGTGCCTGGTCTTGGAAGAGGTAAACCCACTCCACCTGGACTCCAGTTACCAAGAGGAAGGGGTCCAATCCTACAACTGTTATCCTTGAGGGCAACCACAAGACACTGCCTAGTTGTCGAAGGGAAGGTCCTACAATGAACGGTGCCCAGCCTCCCCCACGTACGTCTCATCCTCCACCCACACCTCCTCATGATGATCGGAAAATGTACTTTGTACCTTCTGACATGGCGCATACTTACTCCACTGTAAACTCTACCAGTCAGCCACCACCCCCACAATACTCTGGAGGAACTTGTGGGAACAACCCTCAGCATCGGCCGGCGGACATGTCTGGCGGTAGCAGCAACGTGCCTTACTCCCCAGCCACTGCTGCTGCTTTCCTTCCCCACACCCACTTCAATGCCCTGAGGTCAACAGGTTCCCTATTTCCCAGCTTTGCTCACAGCAGCTACATGAGGCCCTTTCCCTTTTCTCCTAATGGTGAATTAGTGTATCAGTACCATGGACCTCAAACACCACCTCCGCCTCCACCAACAGCATTCATACCAACACCAATGGTGGCAGCATTTTCACCTGTCGTTCCTCCGCCCAAGGTGTCATGCTACAACTGTGGCAGTCAAAGTCATCATGCCAGTGACTGCAAAGACCCAACAATGGAGGAAATGACAAAGCCAGGTGAGAGTGAAGTTTTCTTTTGTGACAACCATATTTCTTTTTTTTTTTTTTTTAATACCATTTTATTTGTTTTTGAAAAGTATATGCGAATATCTCCCATTTTCCTACTAAAAATGTGAGGAACATACCAAAGTAAATTATTTTACTTTTGGTGTAGTGCGAGAGAAACCAATCTGTTCAAAAGAATGTTACAAATGTTCATTTTCACAATGTAAAGAAACACTGTTCTTTATTATTTGACATCTTTGAAAGAATTGAAAGTAATTGTGTATAAGGATTTGTTGTGCTCTCAATTCAAATTTTTTATTTTTCTTTAGTTTTTTAAATGTCATTTTCAAAACGTTGATGAATAATTCATGGAATGTTGAATTTTGTTTGAGAGATTTTGGTTTAAATTTTGGAGCCTGCAACGTGAATTTCTCAGTATTGAGAGTTATCAGTAGTACAAATTGTGAATGGTGGTCTATAATTTTGCAGGCCAGTACCGGATAGATTACGTTCCATACCAGAAACCAGGTGAATGCTCATCAGAGAAGTGACCTCAGCAGCTGCCTTACCAGAAGCTCGTTCCAGTGTTTCCTGCACCTGGACCGTGCCTGGTGAGCAATGAGCCACGCCATTTCCGTTCATATGTTTATTGGAAACTGCTTCACACGGCGGCTAAAGGACGCTCTCAAGAATTGTCGTGATCCTCAAAAGTGAGGTGCTGATTACATATTCTTATTCTAGTACTTTTGATTTACTGCTTCTTATTTATTCTCAGACTATGCAAAGTTTGTTTTATGAAGACTTGTATCTGGTACATTTCCGGTGTTCATGCCAGCAAGCACGAGAGAGCTGTGTCTTTTTAAAGTTATAAAAATATATTAATATATACATAAATATATAAATATATATAAACAATAATGTACAAATTTGTGTAAATGTAATGTATCAATAGTGTGTATGATTTACAGTTGAGTTTTCTCAGTGCAAACTGAAGCTGTGTGCATCTACCGACCAAACTAACAAAAGAAATAACTGTGTCCAGAGGTCAAGCGTAGTGTTCCTTTGTACGATATTGGTACTCTGTGCGTGGTTGTTTTCATTTTGCCTGTAGGACCTTTTGTACAGGCTCTGGCAAAGTTTTGAGTGCCTCGCCCAAGAACCATTGTTGAATTTGTTTGTAAATGCTGCTAGTGGGAAATGATAAGCATTCTTTTTCCTTCAGTTTTTTTTATAGCTGACAGTTTATATGTATTTTTTGTGTTACTAGCTTAACAGAAGTTTGCTTATGTGTGATATGAGATGAATGAGCAATATTTCGCTTTATCTTAACTTGACTGGAACTCTTGTATAATAGCATTGTGTTTCGAATTACTTTTGTATATTATTTCCTTGAACTCGGCTGTTGTGATCTTCTCATTTCACCACTACAGCAACAGCTGTTTATGCTATGTCAAAAGTAGTCCTTCCTCATCTATGAAAGGACTCAAAAACTCTAAAGCAGCTTTGCCAACAATCATAGGTTACATGTAGCTCATCCTTGTAGCAAAGCAGTTTGCAATGCTTGCTCACTGTAAACTTGAAAGTTGTACTAATCCTTCATTGTGGTGATTCGTTCTGAAGAAGCACAAAATTTTAAATACATTTTAATTCGAGTGAACTTTATATTTGAATGCATATCAATTAAATTTTGACCATTGCAACCTTTATACAAATTTTTTAGGACTTAATGAAGGACATTGATACATATAGTGATTTTGTTGGTATATTCTGATAATTTAAAAATTTATTAGGTACACATTTTGGTTGATTTGTATTGAGCTATGGAATGTGCAAGAATGTTTTGTATGTGCTGGACCATTGAATCTTTAAAAAAAATGGAATGGTCTTATCAAAATGAATGCTTCCAAACCATTAGGAGCAATCAACTCACCATATTGTTATCTGGATACCCGTGTAATGGGCTGCTTGAAGCCCTCAGTCAGTGTTTGTACATATATAAAAATGTTAAAAAACAAAAATAAAATTAGATTAAGAATGTTTTTAAATACATGTGATGTGTATATATTATATAATTATATGCAGTTAAGTCAAAAATTGAAATATATTTGTAAATTAAGTTGTAATGAGTGAAATCATTTTACCTTTATGTATTAAAAATATTGAAATAAATAATCTCAAAAACTGCCAATCCGCTTGCCTTTGTATTATTTGAAATTAATCTGTGGGCTATCCAAAATGTGGAAAGTAACGGGTGTTCCGAAGGGAATCTTTGAGTTAGCAAACTTTATAAAAAGTTGACTTTGCTTTGGGGGCATCCTGTGGCGGGGTCGCGCTGTCCAGGGGATCCTTTTCTCGTTTGGCACGCTGCTTGGCGTGGCCAGCGCTCGTAATAGCACGCGCAGATGAACTTACATCGTGAAAAGATCACGTGAAGTGACGCAAGTCGGAACGATGACGATGTGAGCCAGAAATGGCATCGCGCTGTGATGTCAGGCCAGGGGGATCGCTCCACGAGTGCATGCGCAGCGGTGCTCAACCGTTTCGCATGCACATATGCAATTCCGTGGAGGTCGAGCGAAGCTTCCACGCGAATCTTGAGAGAAATCATCTTCCCAAGGCCTTCCTACTTAACAATTTGACTAACCTTGTCCAAGTTTCTCAGATTTATGACATTTCTGGGAACTTAACATTGTGGAAGAACTGAAGGACTGTCGAAACATGGGCGTCGACATGTGTACGTGCGAGTAAAAAATCGCATGCGCTTTTTGACTGCGTATTTCAGGAAATGAATTAAAAATTGTAAGAGAGAATCGAGCTTTGGGAATCAATAGAGTTTTAAATACTTAAGATTTTGAGAATAGTATTGCTGGATACGTTTATTGTTTGTCATGTCCATGTTAATTAGAATAGAACGTACCAGGAGGGCTCTTGTAGGACATTTCAATTAATATATTAAGATAATTGTATATATAATCTTAAAAACCTCTCCAACATATACATATATTTCCACAGGAAATGCAATGCACGTACATTCCAGATAACTTTTTAAGGTTAGATACGTAACTGCAAGCACTATACAGAATACTTTGCCACTGCATCGCTCTGCCCCACATCAATATTTGGCAAATACCGATACAAACTTATTACGTTAATAGCGGGCGGTTGTAGAAAATGGATGTTCTGAAACCAGAATTGATGTGGATTGAAGGAAGATGTTACAGAATTAATCACTGTATTGACAGGTCGTCAGATGCTGCGTACGTTGAGGAGGAATATCAGCCTGATTGTATGTAACTAAAGTGAGGTTATTTTATTCTAATGTGTACCACATGTAATATTTTTGAGAATCTTGATTCCAGATTTAGACTGTGATAACGATGAACCATGCGACGATTTCGAAGTAGAATCGTTGGAAGGAGGGAGATTTAAAACTTCTTTTCACATTGCTCGGTGAGTTATGGAAGTTCCCCAGTTTTCTTTGGAAGATTCCTGTAAAACTAGTGGAGTGGAAAATTTTCAATGATTTGATATGGAAGAGTTTGTACTTTTGCAAAGGAAAGATGGTGAATAAAGTTGCTGAAGTCATGTCAATTGTGAGTCTACCTAAGAGACTTGGAAGTTTTTTGTATCAATATTTATTGCCATTGCTTAGGAGGAATACTTTTTACATAATATGCAATGCATGTGACGTTAAAAAAAACGTTCAGATTCCTTGATGATAAAAGGAATCAATGTTAAGTCATTTTTGTGTCATTGTCATGTCAAAAGCAAACTATTACAACTTAAATATTGAGGAAGAAAAGTAAGACAGTTAAATTTAGTCAATTCAACCGTTCAGCCAATCCGTTGAATTTCAGAAAATCATATATCATTGTCTTTCAAGGCTAGGTCCCTTGAAATAAAACTGTTTCAAGGATTACATAACAGTTTTCTATTTACCAGTGGCCTTAATTTTATGTTTTTGAAAAATACAAATACTGTGCCGGTGCTTACCTAAGACCATTTTATTTCTTGTTGTTGATTTTGTAGAAATAAATTAGTTATTAAATTATTATTCTTCCTTCCATGAACTTCTATTTTCGAATATTGTGAATAATTTAAGTTATTTATTTCTTTGTCAAATTGATACAATTTCCATGAAAGAATCTGGGAAATGAGGTTTGAATTAGGATTCCCAGATTGTTTAGATTAGAGTACATGTCAAGCTTGCCAGGAAAGACATTCTGTGTGTGTCTGTGTTTAATGATTTGTATTTTTTTTAAATTGTGTATTTGTGTGTAACAGTTATTATATATTAATCCTTGCATCCTACCGGGGTTCAGACTGAAATATTGGGCTAGGTGCACATTACTTTCTTGCTATTTAATGCAAATCATCCATTTTTATACCCCAGAGTTGTTAGCCCTGGGAGATGGGGTGAAGTTATGAAGATGATGGAAGTTGAAATAGACATACGCAAACATACAGAGTCACACACCACACAGCCACGCTCAAGGTGGGACTCGAACCCGCGATCCTCTGTTCTGCGTCTGTAACTACACTATTGCCTCAATAATTTCAGCCATTGGATTGGCATTCTTTTTATTAGCATTTTATAAATATCTTAACTTTTATTACAAAACTTCTTGGCCATTATTTGGCAACAGGTCCAGGATTCAATTATTGTATTTTTTACAGTAAATATTCATTTAATTTAGTTTACGTTATGAGATGTTTTGAGGACACATTTGTCCCCACCATCAGACTCTAACAACAAATTTCATTCAATAATGTACAATTCTGTTTAATAATGACAAACGCATTAGGTAGTTTCCAACACTAAAAGACCTGAAACTCCACTTGTCGTAAAATTATGCTTTAATTAAAAAATCTATGAATAAAATAAAACTTCATAAAATAAAAAACATTTCCATATTCCAAAATTCCAAATCACGAGACAAACAACATACCCAGTTGCCATGGTGGATTGACTGTTCGCATGTCCCTGCTGTAATAAAAAGGATAATATTACTCATAACAGTCAAAGGGGGAGTGGGCGCAAGGAAAGAAAATTTTAAATTCAAAACGCACAGGCCACTTCTCAAAAAAATTAATCAAACAGAGAAAATGCAAATAATTTAAAGTCATACCTGTACAGAAACAATCCCGTATTTGAAATTACTCAATAAACTATTATAAAGTCTAGTGAAATTATTTCACTTAACTTGGTAGTTTTTGTGAACAAAGTTTCCAAAACCAACTTTGGATCCCTTCTATTCTCTTTAGCTAATACCTTAGCATTCATAAAATCTAATTTATGACCAGTACTAATTCTATGGATAGTCAGTTGTTTACTAATTACTTCATTCACATTTCTTTTATGCCCTGCCAGTCTTAATTGCACACTTTCTCTTTGCCTGTGCTAAATAAGATTCTGAACATTCTGCACAATAAATTTTATGAACTAGTCCTTTTTGTTCCTCTTTCTGTTTAACGTATTTCAGATTTTTAATTACATTCATTTAATAGGATAATCTGTTCACTAAATTAAGAACAAATTTAGTTTTTAACTCAGATTTTACTTTGAAATTAATATTTTAGAATATTTTAATATTTTTGATATATGAATATATGACTATCATAGAATATGTTAGAAATATGTGCATTTATTGAATACTGAATCTGTTTGGCAAATAATGGCCAGGAAGTTTAATAGTAATGAGAGTGATGGACAATACAGTTAAGTAACCTAGTGTTGTTTGAGAATTTTCTCTGATTTCAAATTATCAAATATCATCAATGATAAGCTATTGTGAAATATACTTCTATTACTTTTTTTATTTAACAAATCCCACTTGTGATCCAACATTACTAAAAATATTTCTTAAATTAAAACAATACAATCTTGTGAACTGAAGATTCTTTTTTTCCTTTGCTGAATATTTTTATTTTTTACATAAGAGGTTTTGCCTGCAAGAAAAACACAAAGTAGCATTTATTCAATCAAACAATCATTCAAACAATAACATTTATTTACTAAAAAGATCTATAGTAACGTGTAGGAGTTGTTCACAATCCAAAACCGGAATTTAAAAAAATGAAACTGTGAAATATTTATTAGGTATATTAATTTAGTTTTCAAGAAATCTAGATTAATAATTTCTAAAGCACACAGAAAGGCAACTTTCATCTGTGGCCATGTGAGAGGTGTCTACGATTTTGTTAACTACCCAAGAATTTGGGAAAAATCAAAAACATCTATACCGGACCTTTCTTGCAGGGTCAGTATCAACCCCCCAGGGGTTGATGACATTTTAAGGCAGGACAAAGCAATCAAAGGGTCAATTGGGTGCTGATATCTGAGTATGCACTGACGACTGATCAGTATAATGAAGATCAAGATCTCATTGATAGCAAAAAAAAATGTATGAGTTGTGTTATTATTTTTACTTATTTAAAACTACAATTCATCTAATAATAAATTATGAATTTGCTCATCTTTTGAAATTTTACGTCATTCACATTAACAAAATAAAACTTGAGTGCATTTTCTGTGATTTTGGTTTTAAAAACTTGTTTTATTTGTAAGTTTAAAAATAGTAGAAGTTATTACCTTGATGAACAATCTTGTTCGTATTATTTGTCTGTTATCTATAAATCAGTTATGTGCAATTATTTGTATTATGATAATTTTGTGTGCTGTATATTACAGAAAAAAATAATAATAAAGGAGTGTCGATGAAGCAAACCATTCTTTTTAAAGAGGTTGATGCAATAAAAAGGTTAGGAACCTCTGATCTCTTCTAATAATTTTCAATGCTTGTAAAAATTGCAAGAAAAATATGTAGCCTCTGAACATGTGAGAGGTATCTATTTCTTTAGATACCCAGGAAGTTGGGAAAATCCAAAGAATCAGTGAAACAGTTTTGATTTGGACTGAAAAATGCAAATATTTGAGTGTGTTGTTCCACCTCTTCTCTTACTGTGTGTACTGATGGAATTCTCTTTCACAAATTACGTCATGTGACACCAAGGCTCCGCCATTAAATATTTATTTATGTTGTGTTATGGAACATTTTTATGTTCTTGGTATGTAAAAACTGTTGTATGGTATTAATATACAATATTAGATTATTGCAGTATTCTATTTCTGTTCAAATATTTAAACTGTGTCATGGAAGGGTATTTTATTTGTTGTCCTTGAGCAGTGTGCATGCTGTTTTTAGAAAATCATTTTGTGGTTTTGTTCAGTAGCATTGTTGCTGCTGCAGGCCACTAATTAAAACACAATTAAAATGCTTTAATGATTTATGAATAAAGTACAATGGTGTACTCTATTGAAAAAGAGAGTACAAAAGTGAATACCTCCCAAAATGTACTAATATTCTTCAAAGTATATATCTGGTAACCCTAGTCCTAGATGGATTCTGTTTTATCCCAACTTAGAACTTTCAGTAGATTAGATATTATAATTCAATTTAATGTCATTATTACCATCAACAATAACTATGGTAATCAGTAGTTTACAAAGGTTATATGAAATACCAACATTGTTTTAAAATTTTTAATTGACCTATGAGAATAAAAATTCTTAGAGAGAATTTTTTCATTAATTGCTTGAGAATGAATATGAAATTGAAATATAATGTGAATTGTTACCACAAATTTATTATTTTATAAAGCTATTGAAAAATGATTTTAAAATTTAAGCTAGTTAAAGTTAAAAATTGCTGAATGTGAAGGTAGATTTTCATGGGATTACAAAGTGTTCAGGAAAAAGAAAATTTCTGTTCTTCCAAAATCAAAGAAATCTAGGTAATTGTATGAAAATGCTGCTTATTGTATGAATGAGGTCTTATTGTATGGACTAGCCTACGTAATCATATCTTATTGTATGGAGTTCTACATGGATGTGAAGCTTAATAATATAATAATAATGACTTGATTTATGTGACGACTCGGCCATCAGGCCCGCTCCGCCAACCACGGCTTATGTGTGGACTATAAGATCTAAATTTATAATACCAGATTACATTGGGTAAAAATTGCCAGGGCACATTTAGGAGTTCTGATGAAGATGCTGTTACCTGAAATTCTTGCTCTTTTTAAAATTCAAGTAAAAAAGGTCTTTGTAGTTCCTCAAAAAATTTTGCATTGACAATGATGCAAAACACATTTTTCCCAATAAAGCTTTCTTTTAAAACTACTTATTGCTGCTCTCTGCCAGTTTTAATTATTACTAAATACTGCACATTTTAATGTTGTAGTATTTAGTAATATGTAATTGATGTGGTAGTTACTGTTGATGATTATTAAAAAACCGAGTAATATGCTGATAATGATTATTTAAAAATCAGTAAAACTAACTTCATTGTTAAGTCCAGTTTTCTCCTTCACTGAATAGGAAAGCTTTAATGAGTACTAGTTCTTTTCATAGCTTAAAAAATTAAAAGAATTTTAAAAGGAAAGTTAAATGATAATTTCTTTCTCTAGGTGTTCTCTATCTTCAGAAAAGTGCTTACTAAATTTGTTAATTTTAAAAAGGAAAATAAATATTTCTTTAAATAATCTAAACTTGGGTTAAAATCTATTGTCAATGAAAATATATAGAGTTATTTGGCTCGTGTTATTCACTGTATTAATAATTTTTGCAGGGCATACTTTCCATGTATTATTGGAAGTAAAGGGAATACGAGGCGTCGTCTTGAAAATGAAACAAAAACTCAAGTTAAAGTGCCTAAACCAGGGCAAGATGGCGACATAGGTAAGAGGTTTTGCTATATGTATTGTACAGAAGGAGTTTTGATTAATCTTCTTTTTAAATTTTATAATGATTTGCAAAATTGTGTTAGAATCTACTATTTAAATTTTCAGTTGTAATTGGAAATGATAGAAGAAGTGTGTGTGCTGCACGTCGCCGAATTAATATCATTGTTATGTCTTCTAGACAGAAACAGTCATTCACACACTTTCTGTCGATTCCAGTAAATGGCAGGGCTATTCAACAAGGATTTCTTGAGTTTAAGGTACTGCATTTTAAGTGTGTCTATAACATGCCCAGAAGAACATATTTCAATTAAAATTATTCAAATTACATTGTTTTAAAATAAATGTAGAGTAATTGCTGCCAGTGAGTGCTTTTCAACTTACACCTTTACATTCTAATTATTGTGGCAAATATATTTGTGACCCAGAATCATTTACTAATATGTATGTATTTGGTTCTTACGGTATCCATCAATTTGTGATTGAATTATATCTGCATAGTGTTTGTTTTGGTAACACAACAAGCCTTTAAGACAGAGATATACTTCTGTACTATTACAATTTGGCATGCCAAAATAATTTACGAATTTAGTTCTAGAAGAAAAATCATTTATGGAGCACACAAGACAATTGGACAACGCATAGTATTCGGTGGATATAGTCAGCACAACACTGAAAGTCACCTTTTTCTGAATTTTCATAAGTTTCTCTTGAAGTTCAAAATAAAAAGAAACTATGGTTCATCATGCAGTGTTAGGGTAGTCATTGTCTCCGAATTTTTTATAATAATTGTATTAATTTCAGTTCCACCTTTGTCTATGAAACCACCATTGTGTTGAAGATTGTATTTCTTTGCTTGATGTACATATCATAAAGTTTATTGTGAGATATTTTTTATGCTTGGTGTGCAGCCAATCTATACTGCAATTTTTACATTGCTGCCTATGACATTTAATCAGCTGTTATGGTGCCATCCAATTGGGACCTTACACATCACTACAGTGACATCACTACGTGGCGTTCTCCCTTCCGATTGGATGACACTGTAACAGCTGTTTTACTTCACTGGCAGATCTGTAGAAATCATAGTATAAGAGAGAGAAAGTAAACTACCCAGATACTACAGAAGTTTCCTAGGTAATTGTTTTAACGTCAAATCAATAAGCAGCAAAAGGAATTTTTTTTTTTTTTTTTTATCGCAGGCATTTCAGTAGTGCATGGAAACCTGTTTTGAGGGTTGAAAAATTATATATTCAGAGATGGTTGTTGTCAGGTATCTAATTTCCTGTATCTTCTGTTCTTCATGAAAAATACAGAATCTAATATTCTATTTGGGTACCACTTGGCCTGTTAGTGAGCTGTCTGTGAATTATTGAATGAAACTTACTGCAACACTAAGCAATTAATATCAGCTAAGCTCAACAAACAGTCAACAAAGTAATATGTTTTGGATTCTAAATTTACAGTAAAATCTGTCTAAACCGGAACCTGTACAAGTCGGAAACCTACATTAACCGGAACATTTACCCTGCCCATGAAGTTAAATGGCATTTTACACCACATAAAACGAACCTTTTCAATGCGAAAATGTAATGGATTTTCATGTCCTGCAGGGAAATATATTTATAAAACGGAATTCATGTGCATTTAATGCCATTGGCAGAGAGATGCGAGATGTTCTTAATAAAATAAATGCATCTTCAAACCTGTTTAAATTCTCTATCCCTGTGTCACCCAATTTCGTTGTGGCTGTCAGACATTGAAGGAGAGGGGCTTCAGCTGTCAGCATAAAATTCAACCTTGCGGTCACTAGTCTCTCAAGATGTAGGCCGTACAGGAATTCCCTCTCTCCCAACTCTCTGAGAGTGGGAAGGTGTACAGAGTAGCTTCTTCTCACGCGTCTCCCTGCCCTGCGATGAAAATCATAACCCTTCGACCAGATACGCATTACTCAAGGCCATGCGAGGGTTTAAGAAAGTCATACTGGGTTGTGATGCGTTGTGCATTGAAAGAATCAGCTGTCCGAATACAGCCATTAGGCAGTAACGTGTTGTGCATTTTTCAACTCAGAAGCTGTCAATGCAGATTCATTTATGGGTGATTTCTTCCGTAAATACGTTAAATGTTAATGTATTTTAAAAATTATAATAAAGTTACGTACTTTACTATTATTTTGGAGGTAGAAAAGTCAATATCACTAGTGTTATAAAATGATCTTACATAAAACGCAAACCTCCCTAAACCGGAATTTTTTTGTCCTGATCTATTCCGGCTTAGACATTTTACTGTAGATTGAGATACCAAAGATGCATATTGTCCTTTGTTTGTCATTGCTTTTTCTGCTATACTACTGACTCTCATCTCTTCCACTGACCTTGGGTCTTCTTAAATCTCCCTTGAATTTGTTTTCCATGAAATGGAGATCATCAGGAAATCCTTCTACACTACTAGGAGACTTGTGGACATCCCTACTTTTGCCATGAATAACTCCTTGTTTAACTCGGCCTCTGTCTCCCCAACCATCGTGCTGATGGCTCATGACCCATGTTGGATGAACTAGTTCCAATGTAGCTTGTGAAAGTGTGTGCTTGGATTGGTTTTAGCTGTAGGAACCCACTAGATGGAGCGGACTACAGTAGATATAAAATGATATATAAATTGTGTTGTCTTGGGCAACATTATTATTTTTTGTAATAGCAGCTTTCAGTGCCTTAGTCATTGTCATCAGTTACCTGACTTTTACTAAACACATAAAACATTTAAAAAAATCAATAATGAACTAATAAATATAAAATTGAAAGTTTTTGTAAATACTATAATTTTACGTAAGAGAAATGTCTTTATTATAACAAATGAAAGAAAGAAAGGAGGAGGGGAGTCATAAATCATTTCAATTCTACCAGCAGAAATGTAGTAAATCTCTGCAATAATTAAATGCAAAAATTATTTTTTTATTACATATTACATATTTTCTTGGATGGAACCAAAGGCAGCATTTTTTCAAATAAACTAGAATTTCTCAAAAGAAGACTTAAAGTACATTTTGATGTGACAATTTTTCAATTTTCGAGTTATAATCAGAATTATGGTCTATTGGTCACGCCATTCTGACCCAAGTGCTAAATCTAAGTTAAGATCATTGCCAATGGAATGCGTGAGCTGTATGTGCCCTGCAGCAAATTGTGAATTATAATCTAAGTGCCATGTGCACGCAAACAATGTTGTTGTGTTTTTAGCTTTGTTCTTGCTTTGTTTTGGGTTATGTTAACCTGATTTTTTTTCCCTGTTAAATAACAGTGTGTTATATATTGTTTAATAATTCAAAACAAACATTCCATGATTATAAAAGCATTTTTGGCACTTAGACTACTATGTTAACCCTATGGTACTTAGATCACTATTTGCATTTGATACTGTGGCCATTGATCGGTTTTCATTTTAAGATTTAGAAACTAAAAAATCCTAAAATGGAATGAGATTTAATAAGGATATCACTTGAACAATTTGTATTTAGACTTAATTTAAATTATTCTTTTTAATTCAAAGTATTTATGATTTAAAAAGTTGTTCTTGAGGAAAGAGCATCATTATCTCAAAACTGTGAAAAAGGCGCTTAGATCATATTTTATTTCAGGTCTACAAATATAAAAATAAACATATTGTTTAATTATGTCATGTTACATCAGATCAAAATGTTCTCAAATATTGTAAACTCTCCAATTAACGAATTTCAGGAGACCAATTTTTGCGAAGTTTTTTAGATGTTGAGAGTTCTTTATAAAGAAAGTTGAATGAAAAATGATGATATCATACAACATTACATAAGACAAAATTATTATACGACAAGTAATTTGTTTTTCTATGTGACCTTTAGTTTACAAATGCAAAAGATTTGGAAGTAATTTTGTACTGTGTTGGTTGAGCTCTTCTTACATTGTACACTACAGCACACGCAATGATGAAAAACAAAACAAGTTATGATACACATTTCGCTGGCATTATCCGACAAATGTCTCTGATATATTGAGTGGATGATAGATTTCACTTTCGTTGCGGCGTTTTATGGTGGTGGTGGTGGTGGTGGTAATTCACAAACAGGCTACCTACATACGCATACGCTGATGCTCCAAAGTGGCACGGAACGTTGGAGATATTACGGTTATCCCGTGGCGCAGAGCGAAGTCGCTCGCCTTTCACCAAGGAGGTCCGGGTTCAATTTTAATCTCATGTGAAGTTTATTCCAACAAAACGAGTTTGGCTGCTTCACAAGGGCTCCCCTGTGTGTGTCCTAGCCCAACCCCTGTGAAGTGTCCTAAACCCTACCTCTATTCTTATTCCTTTCCTATTCTGGCCGCTGGGTAGTGACGCAGGAGCGCGTAGCAGGAGGCGCGTACGCGGCGATGCGACTTGGCGGTCCTAGTTAGTCAGGCTAGTTAGTCAAGTCGTTCGTCATTAGGGAGTTTTAGCGCCACGGGTAAGGTAGCGATTTTATGCACTGTAGTTACGTTATGCACTTGTCCTTTACCAGGGAATTCACCCCGGGTAGGCACCTAGGCGCTGACCTCTATGCGCACAAGTTCGCCTTTGGGCTGATATCTGGGTCCCGCCAGAAAGCAGTTGACCCTCACGGTAACCTCCCCATATAATGCCTGGGTCGGGCCTCCCTGTCAAGCATACAATTTCAAAGCGCATTTTTGAGTAGGCCTATTCTTGCGGAAAGACGTAAAACTATAATTGTCCCGTGCAAGCAAATAAAATTCTGTAGAAAATTGCCGCAAATGTGGAGTGAATGAGAAGGAAATGTTTGTTAAATTGGAAGGTTAAAGTTAGTTACATAGGGAAAATCTCGTAATTGAATAGGGAAATGATGTGATCGCGCGCGGTCCTTCCTTCCTTTCCTATCCCGTCCCATCCCTCATCCCTAGAACCGAGCTGATCTAGATCTATACTTGGAACCTGGCAGACGACGTTGTGCCCTTCATCTCCCTCTTTCTCCTTCCCTCTCCCTTTCTCACTGTCTTCTCACCATCTCTCCCTCTCTCTGTCCTTGTCTGTCTCTGCCTCTCTCTGTCCCTCTCATTCACATTTAGTTGCAGATTCTGCACGTCTGAGCAGGTGGGGTAATATCGAGAAGCGCCCGACCAGCAAAAATGTAATAGAACGTTCAAGTAGATCCTATCCCTGTAGATTACGGTGTGAGAAACGTTTCTTTGTGGCCTTGGCTTCAAAAGTTTAGTTTTTAATGTCCTAGAACCTTAGTTTATGAGTTGTTTAACGATAGATTAAAAAGAAATGCTGTCGAGTGTTGCCGGTTGCATTTGACATTAATATTTAGTTTTGTTCTACAGCGCCATCTAATGGAGTTACAACAAAATTAACTGCACATAAACCTTCTGGGTGAAAAAACACGTAGCTGTGCCAACTTTCAAGGAGATCGGTCACACGGTGTCGGAGTTAACCGCTTCTATGCATTCCAACATCCATTTTTATTCGAGGGCAAGTCAATAAATAAGTCGCAAAAAGGAAGTGAAGCAAAACTAAAATAACTTTCTGACATTTATGTCACTTTTCCTCATAATCACCCAGTACATTCTGGCACTTATCCCGTCATTACAAGTCCTTGAAAGGCAGCAGTAAAGACGACCTTTGGTTGCTGTCGCAGCCAACGTGTAACTATCAAAATGACGGCCACCCAAATGATTTTTTAGGGGCCCAAATAGATGAAAATCACTGGGGGCTAAGTCAGGGCTGTACGGTGGATGTTCCAAGCGTTCCCAATGAAATGTCCGTAACAGCCACTGCGTTGGTCTTGCTGTGTGAGGGCGGACATTGTCATCCAGAAGAATCATACCCTTTGACAGGAGTCCAGGCCGCTTACGGCTGGCCTGTCGGAGTTCCCGCAGAGTGGTGCAGTACGTCGCGGCATTCACAGTTTCACCATGAGGCTGGAATGTCTGCAGTATGACTCCCCGTATGTCCCAAAACACGGTGAGCAAAACCTTGCGGGCCGATGGAGTCGTCTTGAACGTTTTTCTTGTTGGGGAGGCGGTATGTTTCCATTCCATAGACGAACGTTGGGATTCTGGTTGAAAGTGGTGAATCCAACACTCGTCCCTCGTAACAATTCGTGCCATGAAGTCCTCTCCTTTCTCCGTGTACCGAGTGAGATGCTGCAAGGACAGACCCATTCTGTTCAGTTTGTGTTGCTGAGTCAACTGGAGAGGCACCCACCGTGCACAAACTTTACAAAACTGCAACTGCTCATGCACGATGCTCCATGCGGTTTCATGCGAACAGCCTACAGCACGCGCTATGTCATCAATCTTCACACGCCGATCATTACGGATGAGTTGATCCACACACTGCAATGTGGTTGCAGTTGACACCTTCGCGGGACGTCTAGGACGCTCCCCATCTCTGATGCTTTTCCTTCCACGGTTAAACTTCTGGATCCTATTGAACACATCTTTCCGTGAGAAACATTTGTCACCATAGACGGGACGCATTTCACGATGCACTTCTTCTGTGGACAGTCCTTTGGCCCATAAAAAACGCATAATTGCACGCTGTTCTCGTGTATACTCGTGCAACACATGTGCCATCGTGCAACTAACAGCCTCGGACTGACTAGTGCGTGCGAGATGTCGTACGATACATGCATATGCTGCCATCTGCTGGCGAAACTTGCGCGGGAAATGTCGAATGGTATACGGCACACACAAGTTTGCGACTTATTTATAGACTTATCCTCGTATATTGTGGAATTTAACACTAAATTATAAAATTTACTTTCAACTTCATCATGGGTTGGGCATAAAACATATTACTCCTTACCTGTTGCATGTGGACATGTAATTCTATACAGAATCACGATTCCTAGAAGTTCTATTGATTGAAACCAATTATTAGATTGATGGCAACTTATATAAATTATCTTTTTAACAAAAAAATTTAATTTTTCTTTTATGTATATAACATTTCTATCTCATGAGAATTACCTTTGATATAGAACATTAAAACACCGTACGGGTTTGAATATAAGCTCGTAAGCTTACTGTAATATCTTGATAGACGGCTTCTCGGCTGACTAGCAGAATGTTGTCCATGGAATCCTTGTTACACCAATTCTTGCGTTCTTGCCTAAATTAAAAATATTAAAAAGGTTCCCAATGCCCTCAACGATTTGCTATTAATAGGACTTTGTTTCCCACAAAATTAATACGCAGTCGCGACTTTCCCCATCTGTGTTTCGTATGCAACACCTACTCGCGACTGACTATTCAGCTATTTATTGAAAATTCTCCATCTACGGAGCTACCCTAATGTACATCCCCTCGAAACACGGAGTCAATTTTTCCGAAACTCCAAGTACTACATTCATAAAAATTCAAATTTCAATTTAATACTACTTAATAACAAGCCTCAAACCTCAAACTAATCATAAATTCCCGCCTCGCTATCATTTATACAACACCCAGCCTATGCTGAAAACCGTTTGCACTTCGCCAACCGCGTACGTGCTTCAATGTTTTTGTAGAAAGTGATCCCTTGCGTCTTTCTAAAAGATCACGGCAATCAAATCCCCTCTCCAAACCTTTTTCACATGATGTGTTCTGAGCTGTGTCCATCTGCACAGCGTTATGACACCAAGCATGGAATATTAAACTTTGTTGAGCGGTTGTACTAACAACGCGTATTGTTTGCCTTCCGAGTTTGAAAACAATACTGTTATTCAAACGCTGGATGCTGATTTTGTTATTTAACTAAACTCGGTGTTCTTGGCTTATCACACTATTAAATAAGCCTTTTCGATGTCTCGAACTGGCAGGAGGGGAGACATCAATCCAATCGCGAGCTTCGTTACGTCTTACAATTTTGGTATTGAAGCTCTCGATTGAATGACAGCGTTCCTCGCTCCTTTCAGCTAGTGGCCTCGAAAGGATGTACTATTTTAACCAAGTACAGAAAAAAATCACCGCGTAATCTCCGAAGATAGACCAAAAGAAAACTATGAGCGCTGTTGAGGCATAAAAAGACAAAAGTGTGGATGTGGCCTAATAAATAACATCTTGATTTGTGTTTTTAAGAAGTCTCATAATTATTTCATTAATGCTTTATTTTTTAGGAAAAAGTTCTTGAAAATTGCAGAGGTCGTGGTTTAGACTCTTCAATTTTCCAGTCTCCTGAGAAACTTCATTTAACTCTAGCCACAATGGTGCTGGCTGACAATGAGGAGCGCAAAAGTGCAGCAGAAGTTTTGCACATGTGTCAAGAAGCAGTAATAGAGTAAGTACCTTCGACCAACGTAATTTACCTCGTATGTGAAATAATACAGGTGTCTACCCAAGAGCTGTGCAGACACATCGCTTCGTGCACCCGAGCGTTTGGCTAAGATCCTCTTTACACTTACCTAGTAATCTCTTTACTTAGTGGGACGTGGATGGACCGTCAATTCCGCGTGACGGCCCCTACTTGTGACGCGCTCGCAGGGAATGCCGGGATTGCTCACCCACAATTCAGGCTCCTAAGAAATACGCCCAGACTCGTTTAGCGACCACTATTGAAGTTATCGTTATGGTAACTGATGATGAAACGATATGGTGATGATAAGGGGTGAAAGGACGAACACAAATACAACCATACCCGAGGCGGGATTCGAACCCGCGACTCTTTGGTCCGAGATCGCTACGACACTACTGCCTTAGCGATTTCGTCCATCGGATCGGCTAAAACATTTTTTCATTGATCTTTCAAATAATTTCCAAAATGTTTCAGAATCTTGTCACTTTTATTTTAATAAAATAGTGTTCATTTTTCTCAGTGTGATGTAAAAGTGTGGTAATTAATTACTGTCAATTTTTTTTAACAGAGGAAGAGAATGATTACATGTTAAAATAGGGCAAAAATGAACTTGTATCAATTTAATGTTTCAGACCCATTCTTGGTAGTAAACCTCTAAGGCTTCGAATGTGTGGTGTTGAATATATGAATGATGATCCTCGTGAAGTGGATGTGTTATATGGAAAAGTTGAAGTCACTGATGGCACCCAAATTCTCCAAGATTTAGCGGATGGAGTTGTTGATTTCTTTGCCAATCATGGTAATTAAGTTCGATAGATTTGATCAGATGTTCAATAACAATGCAATTTATGCAACTATATTTTTTCAGCTGACGGTTTAATGGAAAAGCAGTATGATTCTGTAAAATTGCATGTTACATTGATGAATACATTATTCAGAGAAGATAAAGGTGGTGTTTCTGAGCAGGAGACTTCTCGGCGTAGGCACAAACCAAGAGAGTCTTTTGATGCTACAGAAATTCTACAGGTGAGTTTTGTTTACTTTCAAATATAAATATTTTGTTCTGTATCCTTTTTTGTGTATAAGCAATTTTCTTTTATTCAGAAACCACTAGGTATGCATATTTATGTATAAACAGAACACAATTTTGGCTTAAGACACTTCAGCCTTCAGGCTCTCTAGTGTTCCTGCCCTCCCTGTCACATTTCAAGACTTCCTAAGTGGATACCCAGGCACACATCCATCTTACTTTTAACATTATCCTTTCTACTGAGTTCTACTAAGGTTAGGGTTAGTAGAAGTATCTACTTCAACTAAGTAGATCAACTGAAGTAGAAGTATCTACTTGAACTAAGGGTTAGGAACTTTCTTTTTGGGATTGATGGGAGCTGTCAAGGATCTCCATGGAGTCATCTCAGCTAAGGTAGCTGTTACTGAATAGTGGGTATCTGTCTGAAGGGAAAGGATCCTGGTGTAGGATGAAACTTGGTCATTGGATCAATGGCATGACACCAGGGAATCAGGACCAATACCATCTGGTACAACCTGTACATGCCACATGCACAAATTCTGTGCCTCCTGAAATGAGAAGATACTGTTGGAAAGGCAAGTGGGAAAGCCAACCATGTCACAACAAAGAGGTAAATGCCTTTGCCTAAGTTGCACTGGAACCTACAAACCTTGCATACTATGTTTGCTTCTGCACCATTCCTTACTGACCAAGGCTGTGTGGGTCAGCTAGAATCGGTCTTATTCTTAAACAACAGTATTTATTAAAATACGGAAGAAGTATAAAAATGTTCTCAGTCGCTGTTGTTACCTATTTTTATAATAATAGTTAAGATAATGATGAAATGTATTTACTTCAATATAAGAATAACTCTTAATTTTGAAGAGACCTCTTAGGATTTGTTTGACTTATTTCTTATTCTTCAGTAAGAAAAATATAAAGTTGTCTTAATTACTAGAGAACTGTTTTGTTGATAGGAAAATCTTTTGCTTGTGCTATCACTATTTTCTTCTGATGAAAAAGTGTGAGAGGAAGTCATTTGCTGCATACAGGAACAAGATTTATCTGCTTTTTCGTTACCAACACCCAACAATAAGAGTTTTTCTGACAAAAACGCACCATATTTTCCTGTACAATATTACAATATTTCCTTTTTACTGTGCAATCAATACACAAGAAAGTAAAAAAATCTGTCATGAATATTGCAGTTTTGTGATGTTAAATGTTTGCAATATTCGAGAATATGGAGAGTTCTCCGAAAATGCGATCTGCGGAATTTTTAGTTTGCTGTTTATTGTAGTTTGCTTTATTCCAGAAAAAAAAAAATTAAAGAAAAAAATCACATCCGTTTTTGAGAATTAAAAAAACAACATTGCCTGTAGCCAAATTATATGGAAACAACTCAGATATTTGAAAAATTGTAAATGACCTTACATGAAGAACCAACAAAGATTTCATTAAGAAATTAGCGGTGCACAGAATGCACAAAATTTTGGTAGCTTTTTTCCCCATTTTGGAAACAATTCTACGAATAGTTTAGTTAATAGATTTGTTCACAGACAGACAGATAAAGTAGATGGATGGAAAAGAACACTGTTTCGGTATCAGGAGCCGCCAAAACGTGTATTTCTGTTAAAACCTTGGTATTGCTTTTCCGCATCATTACAGAACTTTCGAAGAAGAATCGCTGATTCAGTGGTATAATGGTTAGCTTACCGAACTGTTGTACCCAAGTTTGCTGTTTCAAACACGATCGAAGCCGTGGATTTTTATGGGCGAAAAAAATCCTTCGGATGGGAAGTAAAGCCGGATGGGAAGTAAATCCCATGTAGTAGATTTACTGCATGCAGAAGATCCTCAAGCCTAAAAGAAGCCTCTCCTTGCCCAAGATAATACCTCCTTTCTCCGCTAAAAGGTAGCGTAGCGAAATTTGCGTGGTCAGACGGGAGAGCGGGCCTGATGGCCTGAGTCTCGCCGTGTGAAATAAGGCATTAACTAAAACTAAAACTAAAAGTTTCTCTAATCTACTGATACTACTCCGTATATACGTACGTACATGAGAAAGGGAAACGTATTTATCTTTAATATTTTAGTTGAGGAAAGACGCCGAAAAAACTTCTTTTGCAATTTTCAGTAAATTCAGTGAAAACGAAAAACTTCTTTGCAATTTTCAGTAAATTCAGTGAAAACAAGATGTGCGTCCTTTTTATAAGCATGTTGTTCAATATGATAAAGAATTAAACGCAAATTTTTTAGAAATGTTTGAGAAAATTTTGAAGGGTTTGTGTAAATAATTTTGATGATTTGTGTAAAGTATCCCCAAAAGTTAAAATATCTGATTGAAATTAAAGGGGCCATAATATTAGCCAGATTGGTGGGGGAATTAAGTTGAGTGAAATTCTGCTTACTGTTTACTTGCTAGCATTGTTCATAGTCAGACGGATGGATGACGTATTTTTGTAAATGAATTTTTGGTCATCAAAATCCGCAAAATGTGGATTTTGACTTCATTGATGGAAGTAATTTATGACAAGAACAAGATTTATCTACTTTAGAACAAGATTTATCTACTTTTTATGCACCAAGGCCCCTTAATACGAGTTTTTCTGTTGAAAATTCACTGTTTTAGTCACAGCATTGCAATACTGTTTCTTACTACGTAAGTAGTAAGCCAGAAAGTAAAATAGTTAAAGATTACTATTCCACTCATGAAATTAACTCCAACATCATTTAACAATGTATCTGGAATTCAGGAGCACCCAAGGTGAAAGAATTCATCTCTCCCTGGAAAATAAATAACTCAGTGGTACATTTGAATTGGAAGTGAAAACATTTTTTGTACGTTTTGAACGAGCGTAGAAATTCAGATCCTTAATTAAGTTGGGGCTTGGGGCAAGTTGCCCCAGCTGCACCCTCTTGCCTCTGGAAGCCTTTGCTGGTACATACGAATCAAGGTAGGGCACCAAAAGAAATGAATATTTTAGTACGTGACAACTATATATGTATTTCAATTAATCGACGATTGAAACATCAATCGTAGGGGTGGTAGAGCAAGAGTTTAATATAATTAATATTTGGTGCATTCTGAAAACTCGTCTGGAGGTAATTTTATTTGTGGATTAATTATATTAAATTCCACTTGAGCATTGGATATGATATTATCAGTGGCGAAGCCAGAGTCTTGCAGTTGGTTATTCTGAAACTCTTCTTACATTTTTTTGTAAATTAGCTCCATCGTTTTTTTTCATTCAGCAAAACGTCAATAATTTGTTCTTTAAAGCTCACGTTTCTGCACAGTTAATTTAGCACACACTTCTCGATAGCTAGTGTACTGAAATTACCGATTCTGATTTTTCCCATGGATTTTCTTAGGACTGTCTTTACTCTTTTTAGTGTAATCATGGTCTTTTCACGTAATGCTGTTAAATAAAGGGAATGTTAGACAGTTGTATCAACCGAACGGTCTCCTGATAATTTTTTCTAGAGCAGTAGGTTTTACAAATACTTCAGCAACCAATAAGCAGCCGTGTATTTTGCAATATCAATGTATAGGTTTGTCGGTTCATTTCGAAGCCGCTGACTGTGAAAGAATGGTTATTGTTTTGTTGGGAGCGAAAACTTTTCTGAACGAAAGGACGCTTTGGGGAAAACTGCTTTTCGTCAAGAAATTCAATAAAATTAAAGTTTTCAAAATCTTGAAACCTATAGTCCATCTTAGCCACTTCTGTATCAATAATTTTAAAAGAAACAATTTTGTATCTTTGAAATAATTCTGACCCTGAAATTTTATTCATAGTCTTGTCTGCTTTGCTGCATATTTCAATAGTCTCTTCTTACTCTAACACGGTATATTACTTCGTATTACCTATACTATTTCTATGGCATATTATTTTCCGTGATTTCACATTGTTGAGTGAAAACGGCATTTCGATTTCGTGAACCGTTCAGACGTTATGGAACTGGCGCATATTCAATGGGACATTCTCTATAACACTAAAGCTTTAGCTGTATTAATTGTTTCATAAAGAAAACACGAACAAACATCATACACTCAAAGCTACTTTCCCACGTCAGATGATGAGGTGAATTCACTTGGCCGAGACGTGGACGTGCATCGCGGTACAAGTCCGTGCCTACCGGGAGGCTAGACTCTCTGAGGCGCTCTGCCTAGCGAGTGCAAGTGAGAGGGAGATGGCGCGCGCGTCTTGTGCGCATGCGCGGCAGAGCCAACCGGTGTCTATTCACTGGCAGGCTCCTCGGCTCAAGCTGCCGGCCCCAAAGAGTATATCTCTGCGGCACTGCTAATTCCCTCACGCGTGAGCGGAGGAAAAGGAGTCGAAAACATTTAATTTTCTTTAACGATTTAGTAAAAACTTATTGAAAATGGCACACTTTACGACAGATTTTATTGAAAAAGAATTTGGATATTCTAAGGCTCCAGATTACCCTTCAGCTTCGTCACTGGAAATTATCTATGATTAAATGCATTCTTAGGATTCATTTTCTTTTCTTTAGTGGCTCTCGTGAACCCTTTGTATTGGGAAGAAGACTTCTTTTGTACTCTACCTTTCTGAAATTCACCTCGCTTTTCTTATTTTTAACGTAATGGCCTTGAAGATATTAGCGTGGAACTTGAGTGTAATAGAAACTGTTATCAGTCTAATGAATGAAGATGAAGGTTGTTATCTTAAGTTGATTGCCAAGTACTATTTAACGTATATGATATTAAATGTAAAAGTGTATAATAGGTTTAATTTCCTTTGGACATATTTGGAGTACTCCATTTTACATGTTCCAGATGTTTTCCTCTCCTTTTTGTTTACGGCATTTTCTCCAGAACCTGGTTTGGTTTTAGTTTCTTCCTCTTTAATTTAAAATACAACATTGTTGTTCATGACTTTAAAATGCACGTTATTTTGTGTCCCGTTGTTAAAACTTTAATTATATTTTTACCTTTCTATGAAAGTTATAATTGTGAACAGAGTAATTCTTCTGTTAAAATCTGAGTTGGTTACTTTAATTCAACATTGTTGGAATTGGAGTCAAATTTGGAAACATTTTGCCTCATTATTTATCAGAATGTAATATTTGCAGTCTTTTGCTGACTACAATTTTGGAGAAGAGGAAGTGCACAGCATTCATTTGTCTCAAAGATACACCACGGCAGAAAATGGATACTATCAAGCTTCTGTAGTACTGTCACTATATTAGATAAGGTATATATGAATTGAGTGAAAATCTGTTGTTTGTGATTATGGTTGTAATTTTGTATGAATGTCATAAACCGTTGATACTGTGAAGGTTGACTGTTCAAACCTCAATAAAAATAATTTATGTACCAAGAAATAAATTCCTATTTAATAATTCTTTGTTTCTAGAGTTGTCTTTATACAAAAGTATTGTGTCTTTGTACAATTATATATTCATCAAACGTAAATTGTCTTAGTATACCAGATACTTTACATTTATTGCAGAGTAAGGTTATATTCTTGTCATGTGCAAACCATTCTTCAGTACAATTTATTCATTTAACCATTTATCCACGTGTATACTGCCAGGATTATTATTATTATTATTATTATTATTATTATTATTATTATTATTATTATTATTATTATTATTATTATTACAAATAATTCACCGGGTTAAAAATGTCTTACAATCTACTACACATCATAAGTGAATTGTGTTTGCCTTTCGTCATGTGACAATTACCAGCAAATGGGGTGAAAATGAGACCAAATTTCATTGTGTGTAAATAATTTGAAAAATTTTTGCCTTGGGAGTCACGAATTCACACTTAATGGTCAAACTTACCCTTTTCTTTCATTCTCAAGACCAGGAAATAAATTAATACAGTTGCTAATGAAATAGATTTTTTGTGTCCCTTTTTCACCCCTTCAAGTGGGTGAATATGGAACGTAGTTTTTCAACTAAAAATATGCAAAATTTAAGTTTGTGCCATTCTCACCCCCAACAGAATAATTACATGATGGCAATGTATCCACTTCTGGGTAGATATTAAAAAAGAGGGTGGAAATGTAATTTGTGATAAGATTCGTTCACGCGCGCTGTCGATTCCGAGAATGAATCACTCTTGGCGCGGCGACTGTAGTGTGTGCAAAGTGTGCGGCCGTCGGTCTTTCCCTTGTTTTTCGTTACGTAGCTGCCCGCAGCCATTCTCTTGGTGAAGAATCTCGACGTTGATGCGCCAGGCCAGGCCGTCATACGGCACCTCCCCGTGTCCAAGCAGTCGATATACCGGGCTGAGCACTCCTTCCAACGCCACTCGGGTGTTGGCCCGGCCGATGCGTCAAACGGAATTAATTCAGATTTTGATAGATGGCGGACGGTCGAATTGTTTAGGCTGACAGGTAATGATCAGCTGCGTCCGCGTCTGATCTGCCAAATTATTGGTGACACCAGTCAGTTCTGATCTGTTTCTCCCAAAATCATGACACGAAGTCCGTCAAGTCCTCTCAACAGCCACATCTCGTCACCAAGTTACGTCTGTGTCTCAAAGTTCTGATTTCAAGTGTTTTTTTCGCTTCCCTACCTGTTGCTCCCTTGTTTCTTATCCCTTCCACTTTAGAAAAGCCCTTTGCTCCGTCACGTGCGTGATATTTTAAATGTAATTGGTAACTTTACCTGAATTCTCGAACTTTTTTTCGTGGATTGGATCGAGACAACCCCCACTTAGCGACCTACTTCGCAGCACTTTTAATTAGTCGCCTTTGTGCGACCATGGGCACGGGGCAATCTCGGAGGAGGCGAGACAGTGCCTGCGTCTCGCAGATTATTTTATGGCGCCTCTTCAAGGACTAACAGATGAAGTGCCACCAACTCCCCCAACGCGACTGTTCCGGTGCTCAATACGACGATCGCCTGGGACAAAGAATGAGGCAGGGTGGTGGAAGAGAAGACGAACCGTCTTGAGGAAGAAGAAGGCCCGTGCGAATCTGTCTTTGTGCTCCTGCGAAGCCTTTTGTGGGGTCGTAGGCTGGCGAGGAGCGATACATGCGCGTGGCGAAATGGTCGGGGGGTTGCCTGCGCCGTGGAGTAAATGCCCATGGCGGAAAGGTTCAGGACTTTAGGCAACATCGAGGCAAAAACGGGGAGGGCTCTGTGGGACTTCCTGGGAGCGTACGATGCATGGAAATCGCGCTGGCATGGAAGTATCGACGCACAAGTGACATACTTTCAAGAATTTTAAGTTGCTGATTAATAAATTAGTTTTTAAGAAATGCGACGCATTTCCTCTGGGACTTACCTTTTATCTCTGTTGTTAATGATAATCAGATCTGGTCTGTTAATTAGTAGTGCGATCTTTTCCATCCTATCCCAATAAAAACGCCACTCTTCGTTCTTCAACACAGGTAGGAGAGAGGGGGCCTAGTGCCGTCTGGGGGCTACTGTGGAGAAATGTGGTTTATCCGTAGGTAACACATCTGTCAATATTTTTTATACAATATGTTAAATCTTGCGATTCCGGTAAAAAAGTAAATACCGAGTTTTGACCTTAAAATATTGATTTTAAATATTTAAAATCAATATTTTAAAGCCAAAACTCGGTACTTACTTTTATGAAATCTTGGTATTTTTATTATTTTCTGTACTCAATAAATGTATTTTTCTTTTTAGTATACGGTGATGCACAAAATCTTCAAAATGGAGGGTGGGGGTTAACGTGGACTTTCGACTTGGAACTGTCCACACTAGCCTCGCAGTAATGAACAGCAAAATTGTACACTTTTTGTTCAGTGTGTCTAAATATAATCACACACATGCAAAGATTTTTGGTTAAATGACCAACTCGACTATTTAGGAGAGCTTGATGTTTTTTTTATTATGTTATTCAAATTACCTTTCTTCATATAATTGTTCTGAAAATTATTGAACGAATAATCAGAACGTATTATATAGACAATACTAGACTAGCAGAACCCGGCAGACGTTCTGCGTTCTTTTCCTCCTCTCTTTTTCCAACTGTCTTTTTCCCCTCTGTTTTCCGTTTCTTTCCATCTTGTTTTCACTCACTCTCTTTTCCTTCTCTTCCCTTCCCCCGCCTCCGTTCCCTCTCTTTTCTTTTCTCTTGCCCTCTCTTTTCCTTTCCCCCCTCCTCTCACTTTCGCCATGAACTCCAAGTGGATTGGGAATTGCATTTAACTGAAGCCCCCATCTTACTTGTTTTTTTAGGTTGCTTTTCAACAACTTGGTCACATAGCGACCACTGTGATTTTTTAACTGTAGGGGGAACAGGAAGGACTCGTAAATACAACACAAACATCCATGCCCG
Organism: Teleogryllus oceanicus; assembly: GCA_964035755.1. Taxonomy (NCBI): domain Eukaryota; kingdom Metazoa; phylum Arthropoda; class Insecta; order Orthoptera; family Gryllidae; genus Teleogryllus; species Teleogryllus oceanicus. The sequence goes on along the minus strand of CAXIVR010000005.1, from coordinate 133,207,651 downwards.
AGGCGGGATTCGAACCCGTAACCTTTCGAGCCGAAGCAGCTACGGCCCTTCAGCCTTAGCGACCTCGGCTATCCAGAGGAGGGGGTTTGTATCGCACTTGGCGCCAATAACTAAAACTTTAGCGCGAGCGACCTGGGATCCTTCACAATATTGCACAAACGTGTTTCGATACCATGCGGGACTCCGGTTGATTTATCATGTATATTTTATTTGCGTGCGACGACGGGTGGGGTCATCACAATATATTTTAATATTAAATTTCAATATTTTTTACTCTTTAAACGTTAAGGTTTAAGTGATAAATTTAAAACAATGAAAATAAACTTACCTAAATCACAAAAGTTATACCCTTGTCAGGTTAGCATTTTACTGGCGCAATTCTTGAAACAATATTTTCATAACATTCGCCTGTTGTCAACGATTATTTCAGTAGTACACAAATCAAATAGTGAATAACAAAACAAAGTTACGTATTCTGATCGATACGTCGCTGTTCGGACGGTGTGTGTTTACATGGCTGAGCGAGGAATCTCTGCCAAAACCTTTACCACCAGAGCACTATCGCATACTTCTGCAAGGCATCCGAGAATAAAATCTCTAGTGACTTTTGGCATTCATCACCTAGGGTGCTGTGGGCTGCTTGATCCGCTTCGCTGGCGGCACTTGGTCTGAAAACAGGACAGCTGTGTAGTAGAGCCCTGCGGACCGTGGTAATTTCGTTAGAAAAATTTAAAGTAGGTTCATTGGCAAGGAAACGCGTAAAATTGTTTTTGTCATCAAATTTAAACGTAAAAGAGCAGAAAATGTCTTACTGTATTTTTAATTTTTACGGGTTGAAGCATAATTACATTCTAAAATGGAAATGAAAAAGAATAAATAAAAGTCCTTGACTTCTAACAAAATTCTTTCATTTTTCCTTGAGGTTTCCAGACAAATGATATTCCATGACTTTTTCCGGAGTTCCAGAAAGTGGTCACCTGTATTTACGAGTACAATTGGTTTTATATTAATCCGTTTGCAGGGTTGCCAGATAGTTTGGAGAGTCTCTTCTCAAAATGTCATGTACCATTTCCCCAAATTGTCAACTTAAAAGGGAAAAAAGGAATTGATGAAATTTACAGAAATAAAATAATTTATTACGTAGGAGAACCGGGCCCTGATCGACATTTTTGGAGGGGAGGAATGAAAATAATCAGCCCCTCCCTGTTCGCGCGCTTATGATACAAACTATTTACCACCATGTCTCGGAAGATATAAGTAATTAACCCAATGATAGCATTATGTGAAAATTTCAACTGACGAATCTACAGATAGTTGTGGCCGTTATATTGCGAATCTGATCATAGGGAAATTCTTGAGTATTCTTCTTGCTTGATAGCCTGGAAAGAACTTGGATGGACAAATCTTTCTAACATCGCTAGAAAAAATTGTTTTATTTTGTTCCATATTTTTACCTTTACGTGCACATTTTAAGCATTTGCGAGCGTATTTTAGCATTTTTTTGTTGCATGTAATCCGGCCTCTCGTGGGTATTGAGGAAGCACCGTGTCTTGACGTTGGGAGCGGCGTTAAACAATCCAGCACCAACCTGGAAAGCAACTTAGCCTCGAGAAGGCGAGACGGGCCCACCTGAGTTATGGATTTATGTATTTGCCGCGTTCCCGCGTATCCGGGGTACTACCTCAACGACTTGCACACCCGCGGGGGTGCGGCAAAGAGCTTTGGTCAAGTGCCCACCTGACTGGCGCAACGTCCCTCCTTTGGCGAAGTACAAGTGTGTGGACTGGTAGAGCACCCAAGAGTTATGGTAGAAATAAGGAACTATATCTGGCCTGAAGCGGAAGTTTAGTTGAAATTGGACCAAGCTGAAGTGTTGCATCGCCGTGCAGCCTAGTTCGAAGTGCAGTAACGTCACGGAGTCCAGAGAGAGCGTCCGCAGGCAAGGCGTCATCGGCGGGGCTTCAACGCGAGGAATTCTCACGAAACTTCGTTCGCCAGTTTTCTGTCCGTCGCGACTGTCCGCAGGAAAACCGCCATTCGCGCATTCCCTGCAGGAAGATTCGCCAGGGCTTCGAATTTTTTTAACGTCCATGTTTAGTACTTAACGTGTTTTCGTTGTCGTTGGTATATTTTTGAACAAAATACCATAATAAATAAAACCTGTCATAACGTTTACGTATCACTTAATTGCATATTTTCCGATTCCAACATGACCTTTACGATTCTACAAACTCCAATATTCCCGCAACAGCGTATGCACACGAGTGTCCGCGATCGTTGGTACCGCCAATACTAATTCGCTTGCAGCTGTCTTGCCACTCCCTAAACGTTGCTGTCCATTGGCCTCTCTCTTGACGTAATTTATATAATAACACTTTAAATCAAACCCAAAGAAAATATATTGATCGTGAATTCTTATAACCAGAATCAATCGCCAAATGTTATCTTCTCCACTGCGGATGTCTTGTTCCTTACTTGAGAACCACCGATTAATTTGATAAAGTCCCTTCCCCAAGGTTTCACCAAACTTCTAGTATCCTGACTAATACTAAATGGCCATTAAAACCAGAATGTCACGGTAATATTTCCGGTTCAGGCATCCATTCTCTAGCGAACTCCGTCCGGTCTCCCTCAACAAACTTCGCGTCCGTAGTAACCGACGCTACATCCCTCAATTTTTCTTAGTTACGAGTTCGTACAACTCGTAAAAACAATTATATTTTCATATCGTTAAGTAATCAAGGACAAATGGAGAATTTTTTCATTCTAGAAGAGTTGCTTTTGAAGAAATGGACATTGTTTCTACCGAGAAAGTCATCAAAAAATCACGGAACTCTGTAAAGAGTCTTCTCTTTTTTTAGTGCAGATTGGGGGATGGGAGATGGGCAGAGAGTAATCTCGAGGATCGTATTAATAATGGAAAATGGAATAAACAGTTGAATTTGCCCTCTCTTCAAATTGCTTTAATACATTTGCATAACTTCTAATATTACAAGTATATTTTGAAAAGTATTGATCTCTTAGTAGTACTCTCTGATTAGAATTCAGAGTTTTCGTCGATAAAGGCATTCTGTTTTTTATGGGATTCATTGTGATAACAAAAATATAACTTTTTATTATTTCTTAAGGTTTAGGCAGTTATATCTCAATTATAATTCAATAAACACGACCACTGTGAAATGAATTGCCCCTCCGTGCTCGAACATTGATGTTAGAGATTACTAGGCCAGTCGGGGTGGCCTAGGCCGTGGCGAGGAGGGCGCTGACCTTGAGCGGCGGGACGTCGGGGACGGCGGCGCGCAGCGCGTCCACCTCGCAGCAGTAGCCCTCGCCCGCCTTGACGCTGTCCGGCGCCCACGACACCCAGTCGATGGACGCGCACACGTTCTTGCACAGCACCAGCCGCGGCTCGCCCGCCAGCGTCGTGTACGGGTTGTTCACGCCCACGAACGCCGCGCCCTCGCCCGTCGAGCTGTCGAACACCACCTGCGGGAGCGGACGACTTATTGCTTTGATCTTAAGAACACGTTAAAACTGTGGCGAAGGAGTGGAAACATAATCTGCGCACGTTTCCTTCTGCTGCATAATCCCTGTTCAACTCTTCAATTATATGCACGATTGAATTCTAAAGGTTCCAAAGAGTGTGATTAACAATTCAATACTACAAGAACTACAGAAAAGTATGGCAAGTGATAGAAAGAGTAATTGCATCAACAAACGAACTTTTCCTTTATTTGTCTTCATTTCCTTCTCACAGGCCCATTGCAGATAATTCGACACTTGTAGTACGTACAACGAAAATGGTTGACAAGGCATTGACGTAGACTGGTGGGGTTAACCTCCCCTCGAGGTTTTCGCACAAAGTAAATAATTAATTGGAAATGTAATTTGATCTAATTTACATAAAATCGAGAATACATGTTGGAATATGACAATAAAGAGCTTTTTTACATTATTAATATTATTTTATTATAGAATTTCAGTTTAAAGTACACTCTAATCGGTTTACACTACGTGTAGCGACACGGAAATTCTCTCTGACCTTGTTCTTTTAATCTTCCGGGTGTTTGGTAGAGTCCAAGTTGACCCCATACTTTTAACTGTTTGGTAAAACGAAAACTTTGCATCGTGTTACTTTTTGTAGTTACTCCTGAAAATAAAATCTTTTAGAGCCCAAAAATCCTATCGTTTGAAAAAAAAATTCTTCCTGTGGGGCATGTTCCTGTTAATTTTTATTTGAAGTTGTAGTACTTCCTCGCGTTGACAGAATATTAGACGCCATTATGGATTCTCTAGAAATTTCTGCGTGTTAGCTTGATTCAGTGACATATATAAGGAAGTGGTTTAGGGGATAACCCACCCTCCCGACATTTGGGAACTAAGAAGTATCAGTCGCCAGTTCAAAATAAATAGTATCATCCCTAGTTTGCCTTAAGTGTTTGTTACTCCCATAACAAGCAACATGTACGTTGCAACATCTCCTAAGCGCTCGACACATGGAAGGTAACTTATTTTCGATATCTAGAGCGTTGGAATGTCAGCGACTGAATGACTTGGCACTCTAAGCATGAATTTTGTTTGAGGTTGACAGAAATCGTGTGTTTTTCCGGAATAAGCAACATTACGTACAAAATTGTACAAATAATAATAATAATGGTAATGGGGATGGTGGTGTTAGATGTAATAAAGGTAGTACAAAATTGTTAATGCTCATGGACCATGAAACCGGAGCGTCTTAACTTAGGAGGCAAAGAAACGATTCAAAACAAGAGTTAGGAAATCGTGACCAGTCGAATGTGGGGGTAAATGTAGGTCGCATCAAGAGTTATCAAAGCTATAAGATTTGTTCCGCAAAATTTCTTAGAGTTGTATAAACGGTTAGGAGAATGTTCGTCCGTTACGTTTACGTCCAATCGTCATTTTATTTTAGCACAGTTTTGTCCAGTTGAAACATTGTTTTTAATTAATTTTCGTGGACACATTTTTTGCCAGTCCTTTTAGTTCTATGTGAAACTTCATGTATATATTTTGTCCATACCTGGTTTGTTCCGATTTTTTGAAATATTTGGAGTTACTCTAGTATTAGAAAAGAAATATGTAAAATAAAAAAAGGATATTTATTGTATTTAAAAATCGTAAATCAATTAAAACTTTTGTTTTAAAATATGTAATATTCTTGATTTCAATCTTCATTTTCACGGTTCTTCAGGTTGCAATTTTCGTTCTGGGAGGTATGAAACTATCCTCAAGTATTGCTTCAATTGTCCATTTACTTTTTATTCTTTCTATTGCCTTACCGAACAATGTGTCGTCATGTTCTTAATACTCCACTTTTCCTATTTTGAAAAATGTATGCACGAAACTGGTATGGACTTCTCCATTATATTTATTTATTTATTTACATTCGGAAAATAGAAAAATTAAACCAATTTTCCGAGATCTCAAAATTGTTTGGGCGAAATTCACTTTTGGTCGAAAATGTAAACCTCTCAGCTAAGTAAGGAATCGAACATGATAACTTCTTCTCTATTAAGGTTTCCTAGCAATCACGTGTAATGTGACTCATGACACATTTTGTCATGACGCCCCTGAATATAGGCAACTCATTCACACGTGTGTTTGGCAGACGAACGAAATCTCAGGGAGCTCTTGACGGTCATGGGGTTTGATGCATGCGTGAGAGTGACAACGCAAAGCTCTGACGCAGTCAGATTAGAACAATAAGGACACTTAAAATATGTTGCCAATGCCCGTGGGTAGGTCGTTTCCTGAGAGTTCGTGTACCTGCCAACCATCGGTGGAAGATGAGTTGCTTACCAATTAGGGATTACATGAGATTTCCTACCGCTTGTTGATTGCCTCCAAGTGATCGTCTTCATCCCCCAGATGCCCTAGAGTGTGTACAAAGGCTATCCTGGAGAGCTCACCTTCCAGTAGAGCGCGGGCACGGGGATGAGGCCCTTGGCGTTGATGAAGAGGTCGGTGGGCTTTCCGTTGGCGTCGGGCAGGCGCGCGCGCTCCCAGGCGCCCGTGATGACGAGCAGGTCGCGCTCTCGCGTGGCAGCCAGCTTGCGCAAGGGGGCCCAACCCCTTCCCCGCCCGCGCCAGGTAGTAGTCGCTTTTGCTTGTGCTGTCCTCGATGTACTGCAAGGCCAGAGCCTGCGAACCAGACACAACACTGTGATTTATGTGTGAGATTAATGAGCTGAGACCCAGGAGACCATATTTAAGTGTCTTTATGGATGTTTCAGACTTCAAAGACATGAAGAAGGGCCAAAGATTTCTTTTACTTTCTCGTATACTTACGTATATATGGAGTAATATAAGTAGTATAGAGAATGTTATGTAAGTGTATTATTAAGTTATATACAGCTCCATGGTTCAGTTCAGAACAATATACGTAGATACACATTACTTGCAATAGATTTAATATTAATCATGAATTGGGCACTTAATTTTTCTTACTTTTCTTTAAAATGATGAAAATATAAACTTTGTGGATTTAGAGCAATAATAAGTAGTCCCATTTTTTCTCTCGTATACGTACGTATACACGGAGTAATATACGTAGTATAGAGAAAGTTATGTATTGCTGCGCGAAAAAACTGCGAATTTTCAGCGGAAAAAAATCATTGCCGGGCTCTGGTAACGAAAAAGTGCTAAATTAGTTGAAAAAACAGTTGCTAAATTAAGAGAAAAAATCCTCTAACTCGTCGTGTAGCAAAATCCCTGTTTTATGGGTCTTTGTTACCGAAAATCCAATTGGAAGCAATACGTCCGTCCGTCCGTCTGTCCCTCCATTTGTGAATACTGCTAGCGCCTAAACCATACCTAGGGTTTTTTCAAAATTGAAGGAACCCCTGTCCATCTTGCTCTAGTTGGAGCTTCGAAATTTTGAAAAATATTCTTTAAAATTTGCGGGTACTTTATATGAAGACTCCAGGGCATTTTCTAAATTTTCTCAGAAACGACTCAATAGATTCCTGTTGAAATGAGCTTAAAATTTCGAATTTGAAATAATACTTAATCACCATTTTCTTGAAAGCGGCTTAAATTTTTCAATGCAAATTTATATTTAGGATGAAGTTTTACTCTTCTTGAATATTCTTGAAGATATATTTCGGTTCAGCTATTAGGAAAGCAAAAATTTGAGAAAATACGTTGGGCGACGATGGATGGAATCTGGCCAGAGAATGGAGCAAGACCTTAAAACCAGGCAACACTAAGGAAATTAGAACTAGAGGTGCTACATAATGGCACATACTTTCTCGTAGTAAAGTTTTCTAATTTCCTTAATGTGGTCTGGTACTGTACAGTCTTGTTTCTCCTTCTTGCCTGCTTCCATCTATTGCGACCCAAAGACAATGTTTTTGAAATTTTCGCAACTTTTCGGTTTGCAAATAGTAGAACCTAAATTATATTTTAAGAATATTAAAGATGGCTATAACGTCGTCCTGAAAAGCAATTTCCCTTGAAATATTTGAAGCAGTTTTTAAGGAAATGGCGATTAAGCATTACTGAAAATGCTAAATTTGAAGTTCTGTTTCAAAGGAATCTATTGAGTACTCGAAAAACTTCATTTGAAGTCATTAAAAGTACTGCCACTAACAAATGCAATAATGTATACCAATTGATGCGGATATGCATATTACTGATGTGAGATATTTTAAAAATACATTTGTGTAATTGTTTAAAAAACAAAAGAATACAGCAAAATTAACTTCACGTTATATTAAACAGAGCAATTAGTACTATCTTTTGGAAAAAAATGTGGGGCAATTTTTGAGAAAAAGGCGTTTGAGCGTTTCTGAAAATGCGGAATTTAGAGCACATTTTACAGGAAATTGTTGAGTTTTCGAAAACCTTTTTTATATTATTTAAAGTACATGTAATCATAAATCTAATAAAGTGAAGAAATCGCCTCTAGTGTACATATTTCCGATGTGAGAGACAAATCAAAACAGTTACATTTTTGTAATTTTTGAAAAAACAACAACAAAAGAGTAGAACATTATGATATTTATGTCATCGGATAGGGTGCATTTGGTTCTATCCCTACCATAAATTAAAAGGTGTAGCCGTTTATGAGAAAATCTTGTTTTTGTTATTTTTATTTTTTAGGAAAAAATCCTAATTTTTAGTTGTAGGAAGTCGCCGGAAAAAAAATTAGTTAACGTGGAAATTGAACCTATTCCACTTTTATACGTGTATTTTACTCTGTTCTACTACAAGAAATTTAAAGAAAAATATTTGGAGCCGTTTTTGAGAAAATTTTTGAAAATGTCCGGGGAGCTTCATGTAAAGTACCCCCAAATTTTAAAGAATGTATTTCAAAATTTCAGAACTTTATCTAGAGCCAGATATGCAGGGGATATGCAATTTGAAAAAGATTGTACGTGTGGGTAAGGCGCTAAGTTTGTTCGCATACGACGAACTGTTTGAAAAAACGTTTTGAAAAAAAACAACACTTTTTCGGTATTAGGGGACCCCAAAACCGTTCGTATGACCAAGTTAAACACGTGACATTTGCACTTGATTGATATACAACTCATCGTGTACTGGTGTTTGGAAGGTACATATCGTGACGCATATTTCGTGTACCTACGAATTATCAGTGGAAGAGGAAGTCTTTTCTTATCAGGGCAATGTTACATAATTTGGTTTTTTGAAATTTCTCACCACATGTTGGCAAAAAGTGATAATTTTCGAGCTGCCAACACTGCCTTAGAAGTTTCTATCATTTATTCTGAGACATACTGTGTAGGAGGTGCTTCTAGTGAAAAACGAAACCATTTAGAACTATTAATTTTATTTTCAGTCATTGGCGACTCGTGACGGTTGTTGCCTACTTGCGCTGGCAGTCATTGACCCAATTGTATATTTTAGTTGGGACGTCTAACCTTAGTTAGCCTAAGCCACTTTTGCAATCGATCGCTATACAGCTCTTGCCGTCTCACATTGGCGCACTCCTTGGAAGCGGAGTGAACTAACCTGAAGTTAGTCCATTTGCTGCTCACAAGAGAAAGCAACATAATATTCGCCGGCAAAACCATTCACGATATGGGTACTAATAACTCATAAACGTTTATACCGGATGAAAAATGGCATTTAGGGATAGTATCATACCTTCTGTATTATATTAAGAACTTCCAAACCTCTAACGAACTACTTATGTATTCTGACCAATGCGGTGGTCTGAACCGCAATATTCAACTGTCTGTGGATCTCCAGATCTGCGTGTGGATGAAATAAATCGTAAATTTCTAGTAATGGCCTTTCGTACCTTCCTTGCGACATATTTGTGGTCTAATAGGAAAGGAGAAAAATCTTAGTATCGCATTTTTGTACCTAGATTGGCATTCAGTAAAGAAAATGCTAAGAAGGAAAATCAATTCACAGTAATTCAAATGAACCACGACTTTGTTTCTACCAAGGTAATTGAACGAAACATTACAAACAGGAAATATCTGAATCAAAAACTAACGTGAAGTGGTTGAAAATCCAAAAGCTGCGATTTAGAAAAGAATCTTCCAATAAAATCAATATAAATATTCAAATAATGAAATTATTAATTTTGAAACACTTATATTAATAAAAGAAAATCACTTAAAACAGAAAATGCACTTCCACTCCTATATCCCACTGATAATATTATCAGTGGAACCCAAAAAAGGATCTTATTCAACTACTGGCCTTTTTTTCGAGTATATCACGGTTTTTACAATATTAGATCATTGTTACAGGCGCTGATTGTGAGCCACTGTCCGATGACTTACTGAAGGAGAGAGTTGTTTAAAAATTAGTTTTAGAGTTCAATTTGATTTAACTGTATATTCTATTATTATGTTTACAACTTTTGCAAAATATAAATATAAAGTATTCTTACTTATTGCACCAAAATTCTAAACGAGCGAAGTGGACTATCCCACATTAAATATCAAAATCCTAAAAGAGCAAAGTGGACTAAATCACATTAAAAGTACATTTTAGTTAGTATATATTATGTATTGGCACTTTTAGATACATTCAGTCTCCGTTGCCACAGTGACTTGAGATAGCACTACCCCCCAAAAACGAATTATATGTAACTTAAGTTTCACTAAATATTCAAACCCATTTTTCTCCCATTCCTCCAAAGTGGGTTAGACCACCCTGACGCTCATATCCACAAATTTTCTAACTTGTCATAATTTAATCTCGATTTTGTTGCATTAAATCCAAATCAGATACAAGAGATTGTTTCGAGTCTTTACTCCTGGTCTGGTGGTTTATTTCTCGTTGCTACCTCTATAAAACTTAATAGAGGACGTTGACAAACTATTAGTTGTGAGCGGAAGGAGGGGAGGCTTTTCGGAGAGAATGTTCGTTAACCAATCAGAACAGAGACGTCGCGCCTCCCTCCCTTCGGCAAATGAATGTGCAACGTGTACGTTGTACGCACATTTTTGTAATTTTTGAAAAAGCAAAAGCATAGATAAAAGTCGCGTTTATGTCATCTCATAGGATACAGTAAGCACATCCTTACCAAAACATTAAAGAAAACATTTGGTGCCGTTTTTGAGAAAATCTTGTTTTTGTTATTTTTTGCACATATTGCGATTAATTTGAATTTTTATGTTAATTCTCTGTGTAGAGTATCTAATATTTTGGAATTGTTTGGCGGGTCAGGACTTAACAGTTGTCTTCATGAACAAAACTTACACTTTAAAGCTTGTAAGGAGCAATTTCCATTTCATAGTCGTCACTTTGAGGAAAGTAAACTTAGAAAGAGACTTCATTTCCAAATCACCGATTTTATATACTTAGACTTTGGAAAGTAAGCTTTCAGATCAAAAGGTTCCCGGAGTGGCTGATGTTATGGATATACCAGTTCATTTTCTAGAGGATATTGAAGATATCCAGGATGTTTTGGAGTGCGATGTACCTAATCCTCGGCATATTATCGGTGATACACAAAATCCAGTTGTAGTTTACAAGGAAACGCGTTCAAGAAACGCTTCAAGTTTGACAAACGCAAGGTATTAGATACCCTCGATACATTTATATATGATCTACAAAAGAACAGTAGAAGAGGACAACCTATTCCTCCCATAATAAATGTTTATTTCTATAAAATATTATGCAACAGGTAAAATAACAATTTTACAAAAATCATTAAAATTGGGTGGCCAATATTTCGTTAGGTTATGTTTAATTGGTGATTCATATTTACTATTATTTGGTCAATGGCAATAACTGATTCCATTTTTGGATTTTCAGATAACTTTCAAATTGTTTCTGGCAATTTGGAAGTAAGTCAGAGACCGAATGCAGAATAATCAATAACGTGAATATTGATGTTCTAATAAATATTGTTTCTATATTATGTTCGTATTACCGTATACTGCTTATAATTTTTACAATCTGCTCAATTTAAGTAGGAAATATTTCATATTATTTTCTATGAAAGCAAAGATTTTTGTCCCCAAGAGTAAGTATATTGTAGCAAGAAGAGAAAATCGAAAAAAAAAAACTTTCTGTTTATTGACCCTTCAGATGCTAACATTTTGAATTTTATATTGAATTACAGGATTACTAGTTGAATGTGGCGTCGCCGACGCTGGAAACTGTTTTAAAAGTAAGCTGGTAATGTTATACTCCCCTTAGAAACTTACAACACCCAATGGCCTTTTACGTTACCTCCATACGGGATCTGATCTGGTAATATGGCAATTTTAAAATTAAAAGTCCCAAAATTTCCTTCAAATATTGAACATGCGAATAGTTAAAGTTTTGTACTGCTGCATTTTTAAAAAATCTTTGCTAATAATGCACAAAGATCACATGTAAGCTGTTCTTGTGGGTTATTCTCTAATCCTAATATCAGATCATTCTCAATTAGTTCCGAAAATTCTGTCTCGAAATCTTATATATATATATATATATATACGATCCAGCATCTCGGCGAGGGGATAAGGGAGACATTCCTTGACCGTATGAACTGGCCTTCATAACCTGAGGGTGGGTTTTCTCATTGACACACAGCAATAGATACTGGGACATTTATGAAGAAACCGCACACGTATAATTTGCCTCGTCCGGGAATCGAATCGGGAACTGCGTCGTGGAAACCGTTCTCGCTGTACATCAAATATATGCGCCTCCTTCGGTGATTATATATACACAAACGTAATGTTTAATGGACGATGTCCCAGCGCGGCCCGCTTTGCTCGTGCGTCTGCGAGCTGTCCGGGGAGGGCGACGCGGTTACCTCAGAGCCGAGGATGTCGGCGAAGGCTGTGCGTTGGCCGCCGTTCTTGTAGTGCGTGTCGGGGTCGACGCTGCCGTAGAATCCATTGCCAGGCACAAAGGCCGGCCGGTCCACGCCGCTCCTGGAGCCGCCGATGCTCCCGCTCACAATGGCCGTCGCGTACAGCGCCTCCAGCGTCGATTCCAGGAAGCAAGCCTGCGCTCCCGCGTTAACATAAAAATCACGACAATTTTTTTGTTTAATCCTTAATCACCATGAGAGTCTTTCAAAGGTTTTAGCACAACACATGAACACATACAAATAATGAGTGTTACCCTGAAAGGAACTAAAATTTTTACTACGATGCAAACATTTTTACTAGTGCAATGGTTCTCTTGCGGGATGAAACGGAAAGTTCTGAGTAGCTTAGGTACCCAGAATAGCAGCAATACCAAAAATGCGACAGAAGGGTCCTAAAGATTTTTCTCAGAATAATTGCTATCTCCAAAATATAACTTTTTCAATCATGCTTCAAAAGTCAAAATAGCTTGCTACCAAAATTCAACTTTAAGCATTTTGGGAAATCCCTCCGGAGAGCATCGTTTTCGAGTAATACATTATGTTATCGTGTTAAGGTGTTATGCGTTTGCCTGTGCGCGTAGAAGTTTCGATTTCAGTTTCCCATTTAAAGTAGATAATACGAATAAATGTAAATTTTCAGTTTACAGGTATAGCAGAGCGCTGAAAACCAAACAAACCTCCGGTGCTTCGTAACACACCATCACGTTGTCCACGGATTCGTGGCCCTCGCCCGCTAGCCGATCAGAGATGAAGGTGCAGTTTGTTTGCCTCCAGCCCTGCCTCTCTTCCGCTCCCGCCTTCGCCATGCGCCTGGCCCTCCACCCGGCCATTTGCCCGGTCCCATTGCCTACCACGCCTCCCGCCTCGACCGCGGGCTTTTTTTTTTATTTAGACAAAAACAGTCAAAAACTGTATGTGACTTATGGGGGAGAAAATCATCTGCGCACGCTTTCTTAAGTTTCAGAATCCCTTCCCAACAATTTAACTATTAATAGTTGAAAGATGAATAATAATAATAATAATAATAATATAACAACAACAACAAATTTAAAAACGCGAAGGATTAACATTTCAAAAACTAGTTATTTTCGTAATTTTAGAAAACTCCTTCCGGCTCCTTCCGGCCTCAATGACTTCCCCGCCCCGCCCCCGCACGCACCTCGATGAGCACGACGAAGCCGCGCGAGGTGTAGTGTCCGATCTCCGCCACGCGCCCGCGCTCGTTCTGGCCGCAGGAGGCGCCCGTGTACGACGCGTTGTGGGTGGGGTGCTGCGAGCACGCCAGCTGCGACAGGTTCACAGACGAGGACCCCACGGGAAGGCGTGCCGCTCTCGCATTGGGCGATCACCTCGGCGCCGAACGCCCCCACCTTCTTGCCCGGGCACGCCACCAGGATCTGCGAACACACGCCCCCGCTCCCATCACACGCTTCCGGCCACGCTTAGTCCTTGCTGCATTGATTTGGAAAGGCTGTAGTGATAGAATGCTCTTTTGCATACATGCAAGTTTCTTGTGAAGCAGACAGGAAAACGAATTCAATGAGATTGGACTGATTCTTTCTTTTTACCTTCGTTCCAAAGGGGCGAAAGGAACCGTGCTAGTTCGTTTTTCGCATTCCAATTCGAGCTGTGAACCCACCTTCTCGCCGGGGGCCAGATCGATGTTGCCCGAGCCGTCGGGCAGCAGGTAGCCGTTCACGTCCAGGGAGCCCGAGGGCAGAAGCAGCAGCGGCTCGTGGGACGGCAGCACGTCGCTGTTCACGTTGAACGAGCACCCTGCAACTATATATATATTGAAACGCACCGCGTTTCCACCCAAAGAAACGGCGAGACATCAAGCAAGAACACGGCAGAACGGTTGCAAGAGGGCGCTCGCTAGCCACGGAAAAGGGTTACGAGCGGCGAAGGGTGGTCGGTTGGCCCGGAGCGTGGAACGACGCCGCGAGGAGTCAGTGTCTGGCTGGTCGCCGGCGAGGAAGGACGTATCTGGAGCTGCTCCGCGAGCGAAAAGCAAAATAGTATCGCGAACGAACGAGTGCAGAAAGATTAATTGACGGACAATTTGTGCTTGATAACCATCAATAGTCGATCGGACATATTGCCAAAGTGATAGATGCTATCTGGAGTAACACAGATCAGGAAGATTACGTCAGTGCGAGGCAACCGAGAGTCCCGAAGCCGCCGACGCTCGTAGAGGAAGAAGTAAACGGTAAATATTTCTTCGATCGATAAGATCGAGAGACTAACAGTGATTCTGGGTTATATGAAAGAAAAGGGTAAAGACCACCATAGATATTGTATCATTAGTGATTTGTATAGAATTAATAAATAGTTCAGTTTATTTTGTTCACGGAACAGTGGTGTTTGATTAATAACCCGAGCCCATTCACGAGAAAGAACACCTGTCCCTTACAAATAAATTTACTGAGAACAAGCCGGCCTATCCGGTACGTCACAATATATATATATATATATATATATATATATATATATATATATATCGGCTACGAAAGTACATGAAAACCTCCTACCTTTGTCAAACTCTTTTATATCATCAGACATTCATTTTGTTAGTTATAATTCTCTCGTTAAGATAAATTCATGTTGAGGGTTAGTTATACTTGGGGTATAACATCTGTGCTACACAAGTTATACGTACTTAAGTGTGTTTGCTCAGTTGTATGTGTTCTTATTCCACATACGTGGTAAAGACAATGTGATGGATGGCGCGCCGCCTAGAGCGGTTGATCATGCCCGACGTTGACTGGTGCCAATTTGAAACAACCCCGTCTTTCTATTTAAAAACAAGCCCCACTTTGAGGGACATTTTGAAACATAATTATTACTGATAAATGTAATTTGGGCGCCAAGAAAAGATTACACTTGAATCCTAATGATTCCTACGTAATTTAAATATCTCTCCTTCCAAAATTTTGTTGTGCTTGCTCAGTTAATTGGGGTTCGAAGTTATAATTGTTGTATTTACTCTGCAACCAATTATTCAATCTACCATCCGTACGGAGTGGCGAGGAATCTGAAAATCTTATTAAAATGTTGGATTGTACGTAACGAATAATGATAATTAGCTTTCTTTCAACTTAACAAATTGGAATTTATTATACTGATAATCAAAATGAATTCATCTTTGGCCATGACCAGTTTTCTCTATATTACAATAGTTATGAAACCTTGTTATTCATTCGTGGCTCTTCGCGCTCTCTTCACTTCTTCGTTCGATGGCGTCCCGTAGAACCTTCTCCGTCAACACAGCAGAATCTTGCTTCTTGATAAAGCCTTGTCTAATGTCCGTGATTGGTTCCAAATTCTCACGGCGATACTATATGATCGTGTCTTCCCTCACTAACGTCTCGGGTGGACGCCTAGATACGCATTTTTTCTTCTTACAAGAACGCTCTATCCTAATATAAGAAACGATAGTTAACTTTATACAACTGTCAATTACAGTCTTTCCTCGATGTAGTAAAATATATCAGCAGCCGACCCGCTCATCGCCTCGTTGCTCTAGCGAATGAATATTCTTCTAAAAACTGGAAGCATGAATTTTATATTTTTTCTTTTGTCTCTCAAAATAATCTTATTCCGCCTCTGCTCTGTGATTTCAACCTAACGAAAATGATCCTTAACGCCGTTTTTTATGTCACATAGCGACCCCCTCGCGATCGTCTATTGACATTCCTATATTCTATGTCAAATAAAATGACATTTCCATAATAAAAATGGTCGTCATTTTGGTATATTACCCGGTAGGCCCGTGGGGCTACTGGAGCGGTGCAGGAGGGTCAGGCGCACCTCGAGCGGCAGCGACAATCAGCCAGCGATGAGCTCGACCAATGGGTTTCGTTACCCTAGAGGGCGACAGACTAGCCCCCTGCCTTTCTCGAAAAAAAAAACCTGTTTCGTAGTCCTTGTTTTCAAGAAATGGCATATTCTTTATAATTTATGTAATATTTTACTTTCTCTAATGCGTTGTGGGGTCAGAAGTCACGTTTTGTGGGATCTTAATATCGAAAAATTGTTTTCAGCAATACATTTTTCTCCCGCCCTCTTTCCGAGAGAGAACAACACTAGCGCCCAAGCCGGACGCAGAATACACGCCAGCAATATTGATATCCTCCGATTGATTTAACTTATCTCACGGCCCATCGAATTTAAAACGGGATTTTAATTTTTGGGAGCTCCTACATTTCCAAAATTTTCTGAAAATAATTGAAATCTTTTGCTTCAGTAAAGAATTGAACACTTACGAAAATGACGCATGCCCTATTGAAATCGGTACCTATGAATGTTGGAAAATACCAAAAGATTTGAACTCTCCCTCCAACAACTAATTTATTAAGATAGATTTTTTTGTTAATTATATCTCTTCTTCAACACTGCACTCTGTAGGGTAAAAACACCAATACTGGCCACTATTATTTTAAGCCACTCCAAGTGCAGATTTGAACTAATGATGTTACAGAATGACACGGACTTTCTCAACCTAGTTGGTTCTCTTTTGTTGAAGCTTGCTTTTCGGGTTTGCCCCATCCTCTTCCTAGCTAATATCTTCCTGCGCCTAAAAGACGTACCAAGACCTCTCGCAACTCATAACGCTTCTTGGGGACATTACCAGTGATGAGAAAGGCCTACGTCGGCCCTGCAACTTTCCTGTGTATTTGGCTCTTGTCGCGATGTCGGTGCTTGCACAATTGCTCTGGTTCTAGAGGTCCTGTTCCTCAATTGAACAGATTGAACCCACTGTTGCCGGTCAGGCAAAGGGATTATGGAAGGCTTAGGATGTAGTTGTAATGGAGGATTTAGAATGTTCCCGACCAACGCCACAAACAGAACTTAAAACTTAATGCCTTACATGGGTTTCAAAACCACAGCCTCTATGTCAACGTTCTAGGGCTACCCGCCTAGGATGACAACCAAAAGCAATGTTTTTAAACATCGATATTTTGGAGCATTAACATTATAACATCGGTGTTTTGCTTTCGATGTTTTCTTCAGATCGATATACTTGTTCATAAATATCGATTTTTTTTTGAAAAATTCTCATAATAAATATCTATAGTATCTTATCTATTAAAGTATATTATTTGTAGATTGCTCGCAATCAACAGCCATTGGCAACTGTCACTGTTGTCGATCCCCAGGCGGCACGAAACCGTTTGCTATTCCCCAACTTTCTCCATAATTAACATTTTTGTTTATTTTGTATGTGGTAATATCGTTAAAATACAATTTGATCCTTGACTATATAGAAACTTGATTAGAAATCTTGATTAGAAAATAAAGATGACAGTCAAATTTAAGGGAGAATATACTTAAACTAATATTGACGTGTTATGTATCACATTAGTACCGGGACATTTTACTTCGAAATGTTTCATCCTATTTAAAACATCGATATTTTAAACATGGATGTTTTCTGCGATGTTTTCATCAACATCGAACACGTTTTGTTTTTTACTTCGAAATGTTTCATCTAGATTTACGTAGTGTATTAATAATTTGATAAACTTACCACTATAACAATGTGACTTTTTATGCATACGCGATCTTCAATATTCTTTCTAGCATTGAATATATGAGTCTGAATGACTGTCATAGCATTTCTGTAGTAAAAATGCAAAGATTTTATCGGAATGAAATCAATCACCACCGTATTTAGAAATGAATAACGTTTCTCAAAATTAACTACAAAAATTATAGGCCACATATCAATTAAAACAATAGTTTACTTTAAGGCAGTATTTATTTAGGAGAAACTGCGGTTTATCAAAAATGAATAATAGTTTTCAAGATATTCTTAAATTTCGGTCGTCTAATAGAATTGATATAATACATAGATCTTCGTAAGACCTGACAAAAGTGAATGTATTTATACTTTCGTTGAAAATTTGGAGATGGTTTTAAAATATTTTGCCTATTATATTGCCCATATTTCTCTTATAAAATGAAAGCAACGAATAATGTTCAAAATAATAAATTAAATTATAGAACTAAATGTGGATAACAAATTTTTAAAAATGTATCATCAATAATGTAGTTGTATGTGTGTCACAAAACTGTATGTGCATAAAAAATCACACGTACAGTGATTCCTCAGTGTTATTCTCTTATAAGATCATTTTCAATTAGTTCTGAAAATTCTGAAAATCTGCAAGAACATTTGATTCCGTGAATTTATTTAACACATACATATTCTTTGTCCCTAATTTTGAAGAGATTAAAACTCCACAGATTCAGTCTAATTTGTGTTCACTACTACTTCCGCAATTGCTCTATTTTGTTTTGCACTTTGCTCATTTTGTAGGTGTATCTATATAAACATTAAAAGGCGACTGTTTTGTGTGCTTATGTAAATAAGGTGTTAACTAAATTAAAAAGTTGTTAGTTACATTCATTTGAAAATCGATTCTTGCTCGTAAGAACGTAAATCTGAGAAGTCGAGAGTAAGAATATAAATGTCTTTTCATTCTATAATATTGCTCACTGGTTTTCCATATTTACTTGAAGTTCATCAAATATATTAAGTTCCAAGGAAATACTGTTCGCAGGTTTTTGCAAATTTATTGTTTTAAATACAATAGTACGGAAATGAAATCTGCCGCGCGGTTCTTTTGTTTAACTTAGAAATGACAACAATAAGTGTTATCATCCTCGTGAAAGAAAATTATGGCGTCATGAAGCTACTAAATTGCCACTGGGTTCAGGGCTTAATCAACGCCTCCTATATAGATCTATTTAGGTGACGTTGGTTTAATTCTCATCTATGCTCTGAGATCGCAACGCCAAAGCATGCCAAAACACGTTTTTGG
This sequence comes from Teleogryllus oceanicus, assembly GCA_964035755.1. Classification (NCBI taxonomy): domain Eukaryota; kingdom Metazoa; phylum Arthropoda; class Insecta; order Orthoptera; family Gryllidae; genus Teleogryllus; species Teleogryllus oceanicus. Next base: position 133,188,514 of record CAXIVR010000005.1, on the reverse strand, counting down.
AAATTTCTTAAAATCTTCTGTCTGGATCCGTAAAGAAATGATCAGTTGCCCATCAGGAGACCGCGAGGCGCCGAATGACACCTCGTATGTCTCGATTAGCACACAGGAAGTGGTCTAGCCGTGAGTAACGGAACAGCACACATATACACGCACGTACGCACACTCGCAATTTCGTAAATCCTGTATAAAGATATTCTGAAAGTAATGTTCTACCATTAGAAAACCGAAAAATTGAGAAAATTTAAAAAATGTACTAGGGCGGCGCACAGTGATCAATTTTGCGTTCGTATGTGGACAAAAATCAAAAATTCATCTTTGTCATTGGTATTTGAAACATAAATGGTCGTATTCCCAGATGTCTAAAGTATCGGAAAACAGCTTGTGTAAGCCTTAATTGTAAATCAGAGGCGGCTTGGAAGACTTACTTCAGCAACTTTGAGCTCCTTCGTATTAGTCACGTTGGAGCCCGTTGAATGCGGTCCTTTGGTTGAGTCTCTTTGTTTAAATATTGTATGAGTTTACAAAGATTTGTGAAGTGTTTCTTAATTATCTTATTATATCATTTTTCGATTTTTGCAGTAGACTGAGGTCTTTGTATATAGTGATACTCCGGCATTCACCTGGAAATGATCGCAGTCAGAACTGTTAGATAACCATTTCAATTTCGGCAAGACCACAAACTCGCTCCAGTCTATCTCATGAAGCTAACTTCCGACAGTTGTCCGGTATCGAACTGACGACCTCCAATTCGCATTTGCATACTCGACCACAAGGTGTTGTCTTTAAAATCGCCGATACCCATGTTGATAGTGAACACACTTGTACCCCAAAAATTGTTAATCTCAAACATATCGTCACAAGGATTTTTGTCCACCTAGCAACGCAAAATTGATCACTGTGCGGCGATAGATAGCAGCCTGCTGGAGAATAGGGTAAGACCGAAAAGCTAGTACAAACCAAAGAAATTAGAAAACTTGTTCGAGAAAGTCTGTGCCATTAGCACTACTGTTTAGTGGTACAAAGAAGTTCGAGGAAAGCAAGGACAAATTGAGTCTCTCTCTCTCTCTCTCTCTCTCTCTCTCTCTCTCTCTCTCTCTCTCTCTCTCTCTCTCTCTCTCTCTCTCTCTCTCTCTCTCTCTTTCTCTCTCTCTCTTTCTTTCTCTCTCTCTCTCTTTCTTTCTCTCTCTCTTCTCTCTCTCTTCTCTCTCTCTTTCTCTCTCTTTCTCTCTCTCTTTCTCTGTCTGTCTGTCTGTATATATCTGTCTGTCTGTGTTCGTTATCAGCACACAACTACTCGTATTAAGTACTAAAACCGAAAACGATTAAAAAGTTTTTATTTTGACCCAATAGAAGGAGATATAAAAGTTTCGATGTGTATTAAAATATTGTAAATAATTCTAAAAATGTTTTAAAAATGCAATGTAAAACAACATTTTAAACTAAGTCAAAATTTTTTCATAATTCGTATTCGTATATTAAAAATTCATTAGCATCCCATTTAATAGGCCTTTTCGTTGTCATCCGATATCTAGTAATAATTTACCTATTTTTGTAAAACTATTCTCCTACCAAGTGACCACCTTTTTAAATGTCCACTCTTTTCAACGAAAAGTAGTCGCTTAGTAGAAGTTTGACTGGAGCATTTAGAAAAATGTTGTGGGCAGCAAAACTTGATAGTTTCGAGTAGAACCTTTTTGAGGTGCGAGAAACGTGTTGGGAGATTGTTGGGAAATTGAGGTCTTAATAACCTCTGGTTGTTTGAAGCATACCATGGAGCTTTTTCGTCAGTTCTTCAGGCTTTATTTTAAAGTTTATAGATGTTTCATGGAAGAACAGGCAGCGCCTCCCCAGTCGGGGGCAAGCGTCGTATGTTAGAGAGGGACGAAGTACGCGTTTGTGAGGGTGTAGGTGTACTTTTCTCGGAAGGGAAGGCTTTCTATTTATCATAGGTAATAATATACGGAGAGTGGCGTAGGCTAGATTTAAGCGGGAGAGAACCAGGAGAGTGAAGGAAAGTGCACAACTACATAAGCATAATAAATGTTAAGAACCGGAGAGGTAAAGGGTAGTGATATCTACACTGCCTGGCAAAAAAAGTGATGTATCCAGAAGGAGTAGTTGGAAAAGAATGAAACTACATATGCTAAAAGATCGTGTGACTTTATTGAACTCATTACAATATGGGATGGAAGGGAAGGCCCGTTGCAGTTACAGGTGGAAAATTTGCGCCAGGTTAATAGGATGTCGCATCTCCTCTGGCTGCAATGCAGGCACTTACGCGGTTCAGAATAGTGTCAAACAGCCTTTGAGTAGTGTCGTAGTGATCTCAGACCGAACGGTTGCGGGTTCGAGTTCCGCCTCGGGTGTGGTGGCATTTGTGTGAGTCTTTCCCTCCTTATCGTCATCATCATCATCATCATATCATTTCATCTTCACAGTTACCATAACGTTAGCTCCAAAAGTGGTCGCTAATGACTTAGATGTTGATGCGACCATAAATACAAAAGAAAACAGCCTTTGAATACTCTTTTGAGGCGACTACGTTTACAGTTGTTGCAGCTGTTCATCCAAATCCTGTTCGCTGGTGCTGCGACGGAGCCCCCTTCCAATGTCAACCCACCCGTGTTTAATAATAGAGAGGTCCGGGGCCTAGCTGGTCTCGGGAGGACCTCAACATGCTCTAGGCGGTCCATAGACACAGGTGCTGTGTGTAAACATGTTTTATCTTGTCGGAACATTGTCCCAGAGTGCTATGACAAAAGGGGTAGAACGTGCGGACACAGAATGTCTGTGACGTATTGCTGTGCCGTCAGCGTCTGCCGAAGCACTGTTAGAGGTAACTGCGAACGCATATCCGACGGGTCCTCGCATCAGATGTCAGGGTTACGCCTGTGTGTCTCTTCACAATATGGCACAGATGTGCCCTTTGCCCTTCACGCCACGACACTCGCACGCGATGGTCATTGCCGCTTATGGCGAAGCGGAACTCATCTCTGAGCACGATGCGACGCCATTCGGCCTCCGACCATGCCCCCGGGCAAGGCACCAATCCAATCAGCGACGTCGATGTTCTGGGATCACTGGCAACCAACGCGTGGGGCGGAGGGACGAGTTGTTGAGCCACTGCCGAACTCACCGAATGTTGTGGAGTCGCCAGTACGTGTGCTCGCGGATGGCGGGTGCCGACGTGATGGGATTCCGCATTGCTCGGCGCGCCGTAAGGTCCTCCCTCGGGTGGTGTCTCTTTGTCGCCCCTTGCACGCACGACGTGCATGGGTGCCCTTATGCACCCCTTGATTCCAACGTTGGACCACATGCCTGGGAATTGTCGATACGACCAACCAACCTCATCAAGTCCCACAATGCAGCGTCTGGAAATGTCAGTCAATTGGCTGTCAAACGCGCCTGCGAGGCATCGCGGGTGCTTTGTTCTGTACACAAACGGTGTTCTTCACTGTCTAACTCACAGTAGTTGACTGATAACAACTGCGCAACAACATCACGAATGCACTCTGGTGGGAGTTCTACACATTACAGATATGTGTGAATCTAATCGTTTATTCACACTAGAATGGTGTGCACAGGGTTGGAAAGTATTTATTTTCTTGTATTTGAAATATGTATTTTAAATACATTTTGTATTTGAATAACTGTATTTTTGAGTTTTTTGCACATGTATTTTAGAGATGTATTTGAATACATAAAATAGGCGTATTTAAAAAAGGAAATACTTCAAATACAGATGAAGATAACAAGGATAGTTTCTTTGTTTGATTCACCTAGTTATTGTACTTCATTTAAACAAAAATAAAAGCCCCTTTGTGCTATTGAATTTGAATTCTATTATTTTTAAATTATAAATCTAAATCATTAAACATTCTGGACAATTATCCGACAGCAAAAATTGCTTCATTCTTTATAACTACAGTCCGAACAATGCCATTTTTGCCTATTTTATTTCTTTGAATGTATTTTTAGGTAACGTATTCTATTATCAATGTTCACCTCAGAAATGGCTTTTGCGAGGGTTGTATAATATCTACAAATGCGTATTTCACAGATAATTGCCTAATCGACCGTTAACAGCCTAAAAGTGCCTTTATTGAATTTTCCGCATTTTTAATATTTTTTGTTCACTATATTTGGTTGTCTATAACCAATTTTGGATAAATCTCTGATAGGTAATTGTTTTCCAAACAAGTAACAAAAGCGTAAGATCTGCCAGGGGGTCCTCCGATCGAGAGGCTCTATACCATACTATGTGTTATTGCCTGTAACGCGTTGAGCAGGGACACCGCTTAGAGACGTATGAGAATTTGACACCGTGCGGGTTACCTTATCTACTTCGACGAAGCACGTCAGGGCACTCCAGAGAGCAGGAAATTGCTCTCATCTTTCCGTCGAATGATATGAGCTATTTGTCCCTTAACAAGAACACAACTGTCTTCAGACATAGCGCTCCGCATCTTTCGCTTTTAAAGGTAGAATTACACAAGATGGGTGGAGTTTTCTTCAATAATTTTGTATTGGTTTCGAAGTTTGGTGCATACCAGATCAGTAAATTTCCTGTTCCTGTTAAGCATGCTTGTTATAATGCCAGACGAGAAACTTTCAAGAAGTGCATTGCTAAAAGAGTGGATTTATGGAGAAGATACAGAGCGGACTGGAAATGTAGTTTTTTTCCAGTGTTGTGAAAAGGTGGTAAACTGTGCAAAAAATATTTCATACAACATCAAAACGCTGGAACTCGTGCAAAAAATGTGAAAAAAAGTAGTGAGAAAAACTACTCAAACCTTCTTCAGCAAGTGCAGTCAAAAGATGAAGACAAGAGACAGTTTCCACACTGACTTGTGCCATGTCGCAAACATTCAATTTTCAAAACTTGAAAATCCAATATTTGAACAGTTTAACCAACAACATATAGAACATATAAAATTCCACACGAGTCAACTCTTAGGAAATATTATCCAACTTCGCAATATGTTTTGACAATCCAAGAAATACGATTTGTTTTTAGACAATTGTGTTCATCCTCTATGTACTACGTATTATGTATACATTTTAATATTATTCAAGCATAATGTCTAATTCTTGGCTATTTTTAAGTTTTTACTTCCTAAGTGTCTGTCAACTATAATGCCGTTTTCTCTGCCCATTTTTAGGTTTTTAAGTGCCTATTTGCTTGCCCTGCTTATTTTCCACTTTAGTGCCTACGTGTCTGAGCTCTCCTTATAACACTAGTTTACGTTCATCCGCGCCTGTTAATACATTCGGGTTTAATACATTCGCCAAATGGGGGTTTATGGTCTGATAATTTATTTTAAAAACTCGTAGCTTTAAAAGGAAATTCCGCTTATGTGAGTTAGAATTAAAAAGTATTGTTCAGAAATTTATGACTGGCAAATAGTAATTTATACACCAATAATTGGTGAGTCCATATTGGAAATGATAAAGTTCCAGTGACCAGTAAAGTTCCAATGGCACCTGAGACCGAAATTTACTGTGATTTGAATAATATCAAATGTGTTAATGCTCGTGTTATTTTCTGCTATCAGTTAAAATTGTATCGGAATGCTTTCTTCTAAATTTTTTTTAGTCTTCTGGTGCGTGGTCAGCTAAATTTGAACTGTCACTCGATCGGTTACAAACGTACTGGTAGGACGATTTCGTACCGTCATTAGCCATTATCGGCCGTCCTGCCTGTTTTCCGTTTCAGAGGAACAGAGCGATACTCATTTGCTAGCTTTATTGACGAACTTTACACAATACCAACATAGATCGTTAGGATTACTGATATCAGTATCACTATCAACTGTATTAGTTATATGTTTGGATATAAGAAGTCATTTGATGCAGGTGTCAAGTGATTTTGTTGTCTTGTTCGGGTTTTATAGTATCAACGTAGGAAAAATAGAATCCCCTTGATTTGGTTGAATTTAGGTGATTTTCATTAAAACTTCACAAATTTCGAAAATTCAAAGAGATAAAAAAATTTTTGATCTCCAGTTGGTGTCGCTCTGTAAGCTCAGGAATCATGTCTGCAAGTTCTAGAGATTCAGTATTGATTGGATTGCTTCAACCATATTATTGAAAAGAGATTTTTTTCTGAAAAAATCAAACTAGTCCCATTGGGTCACAGCAGCAGCTCATCGGTTATTTCCGTGATTTCTTTTGTCAATACCAGGCGAATGCCGATGCAGTAACGTAGCAAACGGACCACGGGCCTCACGCGGTCTTTCGTTCCTCATCCTTGTCACCCTCCTACACCTCACACGCACTTACATCGTATCCTTACCAGGATGGGGAGATCCCGCAACTCCACGTGTAGGTCGGCTGCGGATTTAACGTTCTAACGGGAAGGAACACCGCCACATCCCATGATGCACTATACTTACGGGACTAACGAACACTTCAATTGACGCGCCCGGAATCTCAAAATAATCAATCACTCCATCAAACGTCTCCTGGCGCTCAAGTTGCCAACCATCCTCCATTGGTGAGGATAGTCCTTCATAGTACTTCAAATTGTCCTCTCGGCCTGCTTTGTATTTTAAATGACCTCAATGTGCGCAATGTATTTCAAATGTTTTCATTTACTTTATCTCATGACTAACAGCTGCTACGTTGTATTGTTTATTGCTTAATTTAGGACAGGAAACATGAATATCCTTTTTCTGAACGCTGACACACACACACACATGCCACATGCATGCATGATAGTGTCTAGCATGATAGTGTCTACCTCTCAGACCATCTTTTGTGACCGAATCTTTTTACTTGAATCACAAATGGAGAGAAGAAAGAAGTAGAGCTTATGTTAGTCTAAATTAAATATTTATAGAAAGAGATGTGTTGATGCGTTTTTGTTGTTGTTTTTGTAACGTGAAGAACATGGTTACAATTTTACACGAACAATGTTGGCAACCCTTTTTACGGGACTAACGACCGTATGCGTTGAGGCGTTGATGAAATCTGCAAAGCGCCGCCCCGTGGCTGGTGTGGGCCACTCACCGGTGGCGCGGGAGGAGAATTCGCCGACGGCGAAGAAGGCGACGACGACGAGGAGGGCGAGCAGCAGCGCGGCGGCGGCGGCGAGGGCGGCGAGGCCGCGGGGCGACGCCCACGCGGAGCGCACGCGCGCCTCGGGCAGCAGAGCTTCGTCGCGCGCCATCCGTCTACGTGTGCGCGGCTGTGTGAGTGGACGCGCTTATCGCGTCGTGCATCGCGCCGATAAGGCGGGGATCTGCCCACCCATCTACACCTTTCCGTCTCGCATGCGATAGCGCCTTCAGGCCATCAGCTGATGACACGCGTGACGAAAGGCCTGAGAGTTTCAGTTCCGACGGTGACAAGATTTTCGGCACCAGTTAGCTATACGTGGAATTCAACTACTCTCTTGAGGAGAATTCTACCGGCCGGCTGATCTGGTCGGTAGTTTTCCGTGGTTTCTCCGATCAACACCAGGCGAATGCCGGAGCAGTACCCTAACAAACGGGCCACGGACCGAGCGTGATCGTTCCTTCCTCTTCCTTGTCCTATCCTCCCCCTTCCACACACACTTACTAACATGCACAACACTACCACATATTCCGGGAGACCGGTCGGAGCTTAGAGCTTGTCCGGCTGGGCGGTGCCCCGTTGGTGGGAGAGTCCTGGTTAGGGAAACCCCACTAGCCGACGGTAGGTCGGCGCCGGATCTCGCCATCCAGCGGGGGAAGATCACCGCCATCTCCCGAGAAAAAATCATGCACAACATTCACGGGACTAATGGGCGAAGCAGTTGACGCGCCCGGAAACACAAAAAAATCAATCAATGTATGCAATTCAAACAAGATTTGTAATTTTAGTTGGATTTAGAATTATTCTGTCGGGAAATGAGGAATTTTGTTGAGCGGAAACATGGAAGCCATCTAACGATGGATTCCATACATGAAACTGCGACAACGCAGTCGCAAGTTTCGAAGTTGCGCACACGAATTGGAGAAAGCGCACTGAAGCCAGTGGCCGTAGCCGTAGGTTGGGGCAAAGACGCGCTCACTCGTCTATGTACCAGACACGCCATCAAATAAATTAATTACCATTTTTTAAAGAAACGAGTAGTTTTCACATAATATGTGATTGAAATGAATGCAAATTAACAAAAGGACATTTTTTCAAAAACCGGTCTTATTTTTTCTTTAATTATTTTTGTTATTAAACAAAGGACACTTGAAAGGCTGGTGTATGTCTCATTATCTTTGATCTTCATGAATTTATGAAAATTGCATGTTGGAAATATTGGATAGAGACAATTACATTTTAAAGTGTTAGCCCGAGTTCAAAACTCACAGCGTTTTCATAGCATACAGGTGAGGCTCATGGCCAGGTATCTCGATGATCCTGCGCTTGAGTATTAGTGTGGAAAAATAATTTTTCAGGTTGAAAACATATTTGGAGGTTTGCGAAGTAGTGCAGTATTGCGAAGCTGTCACACATAATGCGACAAAGTATGTATTTTTGTAGCATCAGTAGTTTACATAATGTGAAGTCGGTCATACCAGAGAGAGTCCTGTTGTTTGAGCCTGTGATTTTAAAACTCAAGAACAGTACAATTGTTTAGTGGAAGAAAAGAGATTCATTGTTGTTACATGCCGTCATATTGATACTGGGACCAAAGTCTTTTTCCTCTTCCTTACTTTTAACAGATCTTACTGCATATGTATAGAAGATGTTGGAATCGTTATTTATATCTTATAAGCTCTATATTGTAACGCATGAAATACCGATTTCTATCTTGTGATCGCCGTCATCCTTGATTACAATTTCCCTATTCTCACCGAAGCTCACTAGATTCCTAGAAAAATCCACTACTCCATTATTCTCCCGTAAAAATCAACCCCAAGTATTACATCATAATTTAGATCCTCTATGATCAAACATGGTACATCAAATAAAATTTCCCCGATTTTAAAAAAGTAGAGCCTGCATAGTGATCGGTTTACTTTTTTCTTTCCTACTCCAATAACAAAGCATTTATTAGTTGGCAGAATCGGTATTGGAATGCGTTCGCTTAATAATTTTGAGTAGAACTTCCTAGAAATTGCACTAATTTCACTACCAGTGTCTATCAAAGCCTGAACACTAATATTTTCAATAAGGAACTCCATAACCGCACATTTTCTCTGACAGGTTCATTTATGTCGTTGTTTAGGTCAAAAAAGGCATAATTGACTGACACAATATTAAATATTGGTATCTCTGAGATAATTCGTTTGGAACCCAGATACCCAGAAAGCCCAAACGGTTCTAGTTTGACGGACTCGGTCTTATGGAATCCTGATGTCCGTTCCTACTGATTGTGTTATTATTACGGTCTTATTACGGATTGCCTGTTCCGATTATCCTCCTCGGGCGAAAATCTCTGAATTCGGTCCCGATTCTCTTCATAAGGGTTAGACCGTGTTCTATCAAATTGCGCCAGTAATTCTTGAAAATGATCAAGATTGTCAAATTGTACACTATTAATGAGACTTTGCACGTAAGTAGGAAAGTGTGCGGTTAGGAGCCAGATAATTTTTTTATCATCTATCGTCGGATCACATAGTTTGATAGCCGAAATTTTTTCCATGGCGTAATCTAAATATGATTGGTTGCTTCTCTTATCCCATCTACTCTCGAGAATTTTTCTTTCGAACTCTTAACGTCGCTGCTCTCCCCAGTAACGTGAAAGAAAACGAGTTCGGAATTCCTCGTATGTTTGCGGAAACGGTGTTAACGCAGTGAGCCAGTGTGCGGCGTTACCCCGTAAAAGTTCCTGCATAAATTTTGGTTTTAGATGAAGCGGCACCGCCTTTGTCAAATTCATATAATTTTCGGCACGGTCCAAAAAACTTTCGGATTCTCGTCCGATTTTCCAGAAAAACAAAGTTTCTGAGGAGGAGCCCACGAAAATTTTAATCCAGAACCGGCGGACGCGTTCGTGATTGGATGATTTTCCATTTCTTTTTGTACTTCCTCCTTTACTAGATTAATTAATTTTTTATCTATTTCTTTCTTTAGTTTCTTCCTTTCTTTATCTATTTGTTTCTTTCCCTTTCCCTGAAACTTTCCTCACTAATGTCACCTTTCTTTTCAATTGTCTCGACCCTTTCGTGAATTTGGTTAACTTCAGAGTGAAGTTTTGTTTCCAATTTAGTGTTTCCGTTCATTTCGGCCGTAACCTCGGCAATGTTTCCATTTACTGACTCACAACACGCCTCTATTTTATTGTCGCACGCTTGTAATTTCTGGTGAATTTCAGAATGTACGTTTTTGAAATTCTCTTTCGTTTCGGTCCTTGAATTCCCCAATTCTTGACCTAGTTTCTCAACGGTATTCTCAATTTTTCCACACCTACTCTCGAGTTGAATTTTCAATGATCCAATTTCATGGTCGAATTTCTCTTCTAGTTTTATAACTTTCGCGGATTGGTTATCGAAACAGTTCTCTAATCTATCAAATCTTTCCTGACATTTTTTCTCGTGTTCTGAAAATCGCGAATTAATTTTCTCGTCCATTTCCCCCATACTCTCTGAAATTTGTTTCGTTAAATCTACTCTTAAATTTTCCATACTCTCTGCCTGTTTCGTTAGAACTCGCATGAAATCACTTAAGGTGATATAGCATTTTGAATAACTTATGCGATTTCACAGTTTTTCTTGAAACGCGCACACGCTTTTTCCACAACACAAAACAAAAAATAGTAACACTCACAAACAAAATACAAGACCAAATAATATCATTAACAGTCCACAAATTATTAACCTCGTTGCAACGTCTTTCCATCCATTTCTTACTTGATATTATTAAAAAAAATCAAATTTAATTTGTCGTGCAACAATACACAGTAATTCAAAAGTAACAAGATTTATTTTAGGACAAATTAAATTTGAGGGCGTTTTACTGTGGTCTCAAAGATACTAATTCGAGTCCCACTTGGGAAAGCCATTTGTAACTCCGACGGTTGGTCGCACCTACCTGGGCTCGTGTTGCCGGCTAGCTCAGGAGGCGAGTAGAGCCTGAAATTTAGATGGTGGACGGACGTGGCTACGTGATAGAGGTCAATTGAAAGAAAATTTAAAGAAAAAATAAATTTAATGAGAAATTTTAAAAAAAATAGAAAAATTAGTAGAAATAATTTGTTTTAATTATCTGAGCTCAGTTTCAAACCCATGCTTTTTATCATGCAGTCTTAAAACTAATACAATTAAATCTTATGATTATTGCTTGGAACAAATAAAGGAAAAATTAAACAGAGATGTGCTTACAAAATTATAAGAAAAGGGCCAATGCGCGGCAAGCATCTTCTGAATATTGAATATAGTCCAGGTAAGCCTGAAGGGCGTGATAAATGTTCGTTTTGTTTGTTGGAGCTCGACAAATAACTAAAATCGCCATGTGCGGCAGAGGGACTTGCTGGGGTGAACGGCCTCCAAATAAGCAAAACAGCTGGGCTCCTTTTCTTCTGGACAGCACGTCCCTTGGATGACGGAGAAGGGTTTCTTCTCGTAGCCTGCTTCCCATTCAGGAGAGCAAAATCCTGGTCACGACACCAACTGTGACGTCTGCGGCAGCGGTGACGACGTTATCGGTGACGACAGTTTATAAGTTCGACCGTCAGAATAAAACACGACACTCGTCGGGAGAATTATCACCGACTTCACTAATTATCGTAGTCGCGTAACTTCCGACACTTGGCGCGGGCGTAAACGTGCAGAGATAAAAAAGAATAACAAAATTGAATAAAGTTCCTTTTCATCTACCTAACACTCGGTGTCTTAATATTACCTCTGCGCTTTTATCGCGCTAATTTGCGCTACCCTAGCGCCCACACTCTTCTGCTTCACACGGCTCTGTGCGGCCCTTCCGTCCGGCGACCTGAACGCTTCTCCTCTGCACGACTCTAGCGCCTCCGCGCTTCTCCCTGCACGACTCTAGCGCCTCCGCGCTTCTGATCTGCACGACCTAGCGCCTCCGCGCTTCTCCCTGCACGACTCTAGCGCCTCCGCGCTTCTGATCTGCACGACCCTAGCGCCTCCGCGCTTCTCCCTGCACGACTCTAGCGCCTCCGCGCTTCGATCTGCACGACCCTAGCGCCTCCGCGCTTCTGATCTGCACGACCCTAGCGCCTCCGCGCTTCTGATCTGCACGACCCTAGCGCCTCCGCGCTTCTGATCTGCACGACTCTAGCGCCTCCGCGCTTCTGATCTGCACGACCCTAGCGCCTCCGCGCTTCTGATTCTCCCCCGCGCTTCACGGCGCCCACACATCTCCCCCCCCCCAATTTCTACGAATGTTCTAGAACTTTCTGCTGAATTTTTAGAAGGCGTGACGTTACTGGGCGAAAGTTACTACGCCGTACATGATTTTACACCAATCAGATTACGCGTTTCTTAGGTAACTTTGATGGAATTTTCCAGAGACAGCCGAAAGCGTCTTTCTCGCACACTTCCTATAAACAAACCTGGGCGGTCTTCTGAAATTCCTCCGAGCAGCGTGGTCGATGGTCCCCTGGGGAGATCCCAAGGCGCGTGGAACAAACATTGCCCCTCGCTCGTCCGAGGCGACGCCAATAAGTCGCGTTTGCAGCTGCGCGGAACTAATTGACCCTTTCACTGCCTACGGGAGGCGCACCCGGTTGCAACACACACACTGCGGAGAAGTTATTACAAAATAAATGTGTTTATTTCCGAATCTGATATTTGGTTACGTCACAAAATCTATATAGGCTCCTTATTGATATCTTTTCTGCTATTGAATTTACTTAATGTGTTTTCGAAGTTCATTACTTCGTCTTACGTTCTGTTAAATAAGGAACCAAAAGTAAATAATGAGACTTTCTGACAATTCATGCTTGATAATGCAGATAATAATGTGAATATATTGAATGGTCTTAAATCACTCCATGCCATGAGAGGAATGATGGCAATAATTTCCCAAAGAGCAATCTTACTTTTTATGCGATTAAAATTCTAGTTAGCGGTGCATGTTTTTTGCTGACCCCTTTCATAATGATTATTTCCTTTTCAATTGCTGGTTTCATGGAAAATTTCATAACGCTTTGCACAATTGTTTTGTGCATAGGGCAGTCTTTTTCGTGATTCCATAAATTCAGTCGTATTCTCCTTCCCACACGAAAAACAGAGGGTTTTGAAATTGAAGTATCTAACTTACTATGTGATCTAAATGTTAATATATCTAATGCCTGACTGCTGATGAGATCGCTCACATTCCGTTCGAATGAATGCAGATATTAATTTTTCAAAGACTTTTTAATTCGGAACGTAATTAACTAATTTAGTGGTTAATTAACTTATGAATATTTCAATTGAGATTTGACAAAATTTTAGAGCTCCTGACATGTTTTTACCTTGACATTAGCCAATTGGATATTGCTTCCTTTTCAATGACGAATGCAAATACCAGTTTGAAATACAAAACACCGCATACAAACAATGCAAAACACTGCACTACTATTAACTTGTTATTACAAAACTACTTTGAAACATCTGAAATTGTTCTACTCGCTATTTCTTTTTTGCTATGAATATTCATGTTCAGCCATGAGAACTTCCTTCATGTTAAAGTACTTGTACTCCAAGTCAAGTCTTATCAAACGTTAGAGATAACATGGTTTGGTTTCATAAAATATTACACTAACAAAATAATTATGTGTGCCTACGCATGATCTGTGTATCCTCTCAAACTTCCATGTATAATAATAATATAATTTCTTTGCAATTTTATCCATAGCGAATGTGAGAATATCAGCCACTTTTTTCGCTATCAGCTGAAATCACTCTTAACCTATTAACATACTATACATTTAGAAAATGTACTTGTATTTATTATTATTTCATGTTCTTAATAATTGTAACAATTGACTATACTTAAGTGATAGAGTGTTACTTAATGTTAGTTTTAAGAAAATGAAACAAACATAAAATGACACCGTATTCGCATATACTTTGTTCCCGCCACATTGTAATGCAAAATTACTTTCAAAGGTAAGGTTTCTCGCTTCGCTCGCCCAAAACCAAGACACAGTGAGGCTCGGGCCTTCGGCCCTCGCGTTCACTATTAACAACCTTGAGTCTATCCACCGCATAATTACCAATTCATTTTTATAAGAATGCATTTTAATGGTCAAGTTCACTACCCTGCATTTGGTCACTGTGGTGACACACAAATGAACATCACACAGCGCATAACCCAGTCCGCTCGAATAACCGATAAAATAATTTGCAATAAACTAAGCAAACCCAATCAAAAGCAATACACGACAAAGGTTCTAATAAAATTAGAATGTAATTGAAATTTTGTGGCCATAATGACGCCAGCGCAGTAAGTTAGGGAACAGCCAATCAGAAGCTTCGGCATTTGCACATTGTTGTCACCTAACATTAGGGAACAAATGTTAGGAGCAAACAAATATTACAAATGTTACGAACAAATATAACAAATGGTAGGAACAAACTTGTTAACAGTTTCTCAATATTTCTTTCTTCTGTGTGTCTAGATAGTGTTCAGAGCACGAAGTAGACCACTAGGGGTGTGTCGTTTGCAAACTAGTTCAATTGAACTATTCATGGAAAGGAACGGTACGATACGAATCGACCATTTAGTGAACTATAGTTCATCTGTCACCAGTCATTGTTCGTAGTTCGCCGGTCGTCGTTCACCTAGTTTCGTTTTCTTAGTTCACCGGTCTTCATTCGTCGTTCACCTTAGTTTAGAGACCCCTTATCTCTCCCATAGTTTGCCGGTCACCGCTCCTTGTTCACTTTCGTTCGACTTATGTAGATGGCCATGTTTATCAATATACTTTGTTTTTATTAATTACATTACTCAATAATTCAGAGGATAATTGAAAGTATTTAAATGAAAAATAAAATGAAGATAAACGTTCTTGATTATTTTGCCGAATTGTCATTCGGGGGTATTGCACACATGAAAATGAAATGCTTGTTTATTCTACATGTAATACTTTTTATACACCCCCTACAAAAATATGTTATTTTTAGGGTAAGCAAAGCATGCTAAAAGTTCAATTCTAAGCACTAGCGCTAAATGTGAGGCGATATTAATAATATTCGGATTAAAGTGACAATGTAACAATGAAAACAAAATACATTCTTCTGATCGCATGAGCTACTCCTGACCTTCATACAATATGGATTTGATTTGTATGTTTGAATTAAAATATAATGAAAGTCAAAAGAGCTGACTAAAAATAGTGTACGACTGACACACGTGGTAAAAGTTATTTTATTTTGTTCGTAGGATTCCGCCATTCGGTTGATTGATTGATTGATTTTTTCGTGTTTCCGGGCGCGTCAACTGCTTTGGTCATTAGTCTTGTCAGTGTAGTGCATTTTTTTCTCGCGGAAGCTGGCGGTGATCTTCCCCCGCTGAATGGCGATATCCGGCGCCGACCTACCGTCGGCTAGTGGGGTTTTCCCCCTAACCAGGACTCTCCCACTAGCGGGGCACCGCCCCAGCCGGGACTAGCTCTAAGCTCCCGACCGGCCTCCCGGAATATGCAGCAGTGTAGTGCATGTTAGTGTGTGTGTGTGTGTGTAAGGGAGAGGATAGGACAAGGAAGAGGAAGGACAGATCGCGCGCGGTCCGTGGCCCGTTTGGTAGGGTACTGCTCCGGCATTCGCCTGGTGTTGATCGGAGAAACCACGTAAAACTACCGACCAGAGCAGCCGGCCGCTAGAATTCTCCTCCAGACAGCGACTGAATTCGACCTATCTGAAACGCTAGTGTCGAAAATCCTGCCACCGTCAGGACTCGAACCAAGACCTAGGACCTCCCGGTCAGAGGCGCTGCAGTGACATCAGTTGATGCACTGAGCTACCGCTCCCGGTACGTGTCATTCGGCTTATCGGCATCGTGTTGCAATATTTTCTACACACAAAATAAAATGCAACATTTACCACTCGTATCATAAATAAATAATTCTACAACTCTATAATAAGGAAAGATTCTGCGCATTGTTAACAACACGTCAAGTAGGCCATTTTTCATATCCATTAAAAAAGAGGATTGTCAAGACAATTGTGAACTGACAATTGTTACCATGAAAAAGTACTTCATTCATGGAAATTGAACGAAGTATATCTTAGTAACCCTCTATAACCTACTGCTATTCTCCGAGATATCAAACATCTTGTTGCAATATAAAACTACGAATTTTTCCATGTATTTTTGTAATATAATTTGTGTGCAATTGTAGAAAAAGTGTTCATATTTCATGAGTGTTTAAAATTGTGTGAATTTTTTTCATGGTCTCGGTTGATTTTTGCCCTCGACCTACGTTCCCAACACAAATCGAAATTCTGATTGGTGCTAATTTGCTAGAGGATATAATTTTGTCAGGATTGGCCAAGTGCCTTTCCGGGATCTGTTTTACATGCCGGCAAGCGTAGGCATACATTCCGTCGATTTTTGGAACCTCAAAAATTCCCCGACTTTGACTGGGTTTGAACTTGAGATCTGATGCCTGGCCGGATAACCACTATACTGTGGCGTCATGGAGAAAAACACACAGACATTTACAAGTATGTACAAATTTATTTACACGTATGTACAATAACTAAATTCTGCTCCGAAACTACACACTTTTGAGTATTTCCCTGTGGAGACCCCACATAGCTAGGGAGGCCCCGCTTCTCCCGCGCCACTACCGTGACCTCGTCACCCGTGCAAGAGGCACGACACGCTCCAGTCTGGGCGTAAACTTTTGCGCATCGCGCGAGGTTTCCAAAACAAAAAACCCCGTGTGAGCTCGTCGGTTCGATTTTATACCTAGAGTGTAGTCGTCACGTGACCGTCCTTGGTGTAGGAGGGAGGCTCGCGTCTACCACGTGACCTTCCAGGTCAAGCTGGCGTCCACTTGGGCTAAATATACCCCAACGCCGTGGCGCCAAGGCTATTCAGCCCGCAGGTATGCGGTACTTCCGCTCCTCCTCCACCCACGGCCGCCAACTAGACGCTACAAAACCTTCAAAACCAGTCAGATTTCATTAAGGAACAAAATTGTCTTCGTTTTTCTAATTGAAGGACGACGCGACGCCGAAAAATTGACCTTTTGCACTTGCATACCCTAAAACTATTTTTTCGGCTGCAAAAGCATTTTCGCGTTCCATTAAGGCATCATTTAGAGTACTATCTAAAAATATCAATTATCTGTTTAAAAATCAAGGGGCATCGAAATCATCCAGATCAATTCGGGGAATAGTAATTTTTGAGAGAAATACGAGTATATCTGCCCTTTTACTTTCTCACATTACTAAGTACTTATCTAAAAATGATAAAGTATCTCAATTGATAGCGCCTGCTATTGCGGCAAACTTCTGTGATTTTTCGACAGAAAAGTCTGCCCAAAAGCCGATTAAAATGCCGCAAGTCTCTTTTGCGTTGATATATCAGAATTTTGGATAATTTCAGAAGTTCAAATTATTTTTAATGTATTCCCTCAACTAGAATATTGAAGATTTTTTTCTTAATGAAAACTGTTCTTCGAAGGTATCTCTAATATATATATAATATGTTGACGAAGATGACCTCTTTTATTTCTTCTCATCTCTAAATAAGATCAGTCCAGTTTTTCGAAAATATGAGAAGCATCAGAGTAAGTTTGCCTGAAATATATGCAAATGAAAACAAGTATTTTTTTCAACACTGCTACAAATTTTATGGATAAATTTTCCTCCAAGGTATAGCAAAACACGTTAAAATTGGCAGAAGACCTGTTTTCGGCGAACTATTTATATTTTGCAAAATCGGCCAAAAAGTAACATGGGAAATGTAAAATATTGTGTGTGTTTTTTTAAAGAAATCTTTTCTTAACTAGTGGTGATAAAACAGCGCGTACTTTCTTGCCTTTAGCCCTTCAGTAGTTGCGTGAATTACTATTGTAATCCAGTGTTATTTATTCACTGTTAACAGCGAGAGTTGACAAACTTTTGGCATGGACTTTTCAGTACCTTTCGTGGAAGGCCCCAGCTATTGAATTATAGCCAAATATGACTCAAGTAAAAACTGCTGCGCGATCGATAAACGCCGGAATCAGCTTGGATTACAATAGTAATCCATGCGACCACGGGCGGTTCAGTTTCTGATCACGAATATCGTTGCAATGCAAAGAACGACAGTGAAAAAAGCTTGACTAGGAAGGGATATATGAAGGATTTCGCTTTGTTCTTTATAAAAATAAATGAAAAGGACGATCTGCTGGGAATCCGAGAAGGGACGGAGGGGTCTGCGGAGCCACCAAAGGGCAACGTGGGTCATTTTTTCTCTGTGCACTTCAACGAAACAAGAGCACTCCACAGTATTACGTAGATTGTGTTCAGTGGGTGGGCGCATAAAGAAAATATGTTTCAGAAGTTAATGTGTTTTTGTTACAATCAAGTTCAGAAAACAGGCTCAAAAACATTTCTCTCAAACTGCTTTTTTAATAATCATAATGCAAAGTGTATGAAGTGCATGAAACATGTAGAGCAACAAACATCTACTCGACTATATTTGAGTATATTTATTTTAAGGCATAATTCATGTAATTTTGTGTAGCATTTCATAGAATTTGCAATATATCAACGTTCTAATAAATTCAATAGTATTTTGTAACTAGTCTGTTTCTGATACCTTTACTCGTCTATATTTGAAATAAAAAAATATATTTTTTGTAAAATATTATTGATAGTATTTTTTTTGCAATAATGGATTACTATTGTAATCCACACGACCACTCGCGTACAAATTTTGAGCACGACCACTGAATGGTTAGTAATACCTCGATTTCCCTCCGAATTATCACATCTCAGTCATCATTTTTTGTAAAACTAATTTGAAATCGTAGAATATTTTGTGGGAAAATTAAATAGTTTCAACAATAGATTTGTTATTCAAAACTTTGAATGAAAATATATTTCTGGCATTGAATTTATTGTATAAGGTATGCAGTGTATTCATGAACATATCCGATGAACTTTTAGCCTTACAATACCGTCCGTCCGTCTGTGACTTAAAACTCAACCGAAATTTATTAGTTTTCCGCCCACTGGATCATCACGGGATCATTTATACTTCAAGAACAAATTCATATTATTCACGTACATGAAGAGCACCTTCAAAGTTAGAAAACGGAATCTGTACTACTAATTTCCAATGAGCGCAGAAATTGATAGACAAATATTGAGCCTCCGCCCATGTGAGAGTGTCTCTGGTTTGGATGAATATCCAGGAAAACGGAAAAATCCAAAAACAACGAAACTCTTTCAAAATTCCCTTTCAAAATTCAAAATTTATTGCTTATTTATCCTTGAAAATAGATTTTATTACATGGGAGTTTTTGTTTTTTCTCCTTTCAAAATTTCAAAATTCAAAATTTATTGCTTGTTTATCCTTGAACATAGATTTTATTGCATGGGTTTTTTCTCCCTTTCAAAATTCAAAATTTAAGTAGTATATGACTAAGTGTAGGGATCACAGAATTTTGAAAATGTCACACAATTCACTTTTCCCCATAGCACGTCATACGCAGTTTTTAACTGTTTTTCTGACGTAAAATAAATAAATAAAATAAATAAATAAATAAATGAAACAAAGTTTTGATTTTGATTGAAAATGCAAATATTTTATTCATCCTTTTTTTAAAATATTTATTGATCCTTGTTCGACAAAAATTGTGTCTTTCAAGGGTATGAAAAATTACAATAACATCATACAGAATATGAGGAGAAATTAAATAGCAACCTCTAAACAAATTACTGATGTCTAGACGTTTTTTAAAATTTTTAGAGTGATAATAATCTTAAAAAGAAACTATGTTTATAAATAATACATGATTCATGAACATTTTTACAATACATGATAGAAACTGTGAGAAGAGACAACTAAGGAGGATGTAAAAGATCTTTAGGATAGCTTGATTTAATTGCGGGAATGGATTAACTGTTTTTCTTAATTGAAAAGATGTATAAGCAGGAGAAGAAGAAAGAGAAGCATAAAATTTATCTGAGAGACGAATGATCTAGGATTTTAGGGGAAGAATATCGAGTTCACGTAATATTTGATCGTTTCTTACGAACCAGGGTGCATTTAATGATTTCCTTAAATAATTATTTTGTATAATCTCTAATTTTTTAATATGAGTTTTTGCTGCACCACCCCCTGATTCATACTGCGCGTACTGATTGAAGTCTCATACTCAGTGCGTCATTGCTTACGACACAGCAGACACGAGGCGTCGCGACGTCATCTGCGTCGTAAGCAATGACGTTTCCGCTCTACAAACCCCTTTTGCTGTTTCTTGTTGTTCCTTGCTGTTTCCGTTCCAGTAACTGCAAGGCTGGAAGGAAAAATCCGGCTGCCATTAAATAGTTGCTGTGAATGCGTTGCTTTGGGGAACAGAAACACTTGATATTCTTGGTATGAAGAAAACTCTTGTACTGCGTATCTGTTTGTGTTCTGTACAATGCTATTGCAGTTTTCGTGAAAATCTTTTTTTAAATCTTTAATTTACAATGGTATACAACATAATGTGCTTTGTTGTACTTGAGCAGTGTGTGTGTACTAGTTGGAAAACCGTTTTGCGTTTGTTCAGCAGCATTTTTACAGCTGCACGTCACTAATTTTCCTACTAAAACAGCTATGTGGAAAGACTGATTTGAGAGACAATGCTGTTTAAATAGCTAAATTGCACTGCAGTTGATCATAGAATATTTATGTAGTGAATGAGAAAAAAATTGCGTAGCGTTATGAAGCGACTGCGAAGCACATATTGCTGAAGAGCTTGACATTTGTCAGGGTCAGGATTGATACGGAATAACATGTACATACATGTAAATACTCGTAGGTTCATACATATGGACTATAAATATTCAAATAATGGAATGGAATTGAATGAAGTTTTAAAAATTGAGAAAATACTGTACCTGCAAATTTCATTAATTGTCAAAATTATGTTCGAGTGAATGTCCTAAATCTGATATTAAACAATTTACACTGTTTACATAAATAATTATCCGCGAATGGCTCAGGTGGACATCCCTATTCGAGACTGCTTTCGTTCACAACAACAACTAAAGTTCTATAACTTCTATCTGTCGAAACATTAGGATGATTATCTATTGCTCTCCACGGTGACTAACAATCTTCTGATGTACTCGCAACAGTGACCAATTGTCTTCTGACAAAATCATGGCTCTGATGCAACATATCATTTTTGTTTTCGTTTGTTTACCAAATTTTTGTTAGTAATTTTATTCGCTATAACTCGTTCTGCGATGGTCAGTTATCTTGACTCGACGCTAAATCCTTTACTACAATCTGTCACCATGGGCTGTCCATGTCACTTGTAGTATTTCGTTAGGTGACGCTTCCAAAATAAACATTTATATTCTATAAATGTCCACGTCCCAAATCACAGCTATGATTATTTTGTCTTCAATGTCCCACTTTTTTTTTGTTTTGTTTTTCGCCCTCGATCATGTCTAAGTCTACATCACAAGATTTGCATCAAAAATGTCAATGTCCAATATGACTACCCAATGTTCTCTTTGTAAATGTAACATACTACTCTTTTACTTTCGCTCCCGGGTACCGATACTTAGAAATGAGTCACTATTCCATGTTCTTCTCAATAATTCCCTTGAGATATCCGGTTATTTCTCAATACAAACATTAAAAGGTGACTGTTTTGTATGTTTATGTGAATAAAGTGTTAACTAAGTTTAATAAGAATAAGTTGTTAGTCACTTCATTTGAAAACGGTATTTGCACACTTTAGAATGTAAATGTGTGAAGTCGAACGTAAGAATGAAAATTGCTTTCATTCTGGAGTTTCATTCTGTAGTATTATTCACAGTTTAGTTTTCTGCATATTCACTTGAAGTTCTTCAAATTTAATATGTTCCAAGACGAATTTAATGTCTTCGTAGGTTTTTGCAAATTTATTTTTGAAAGTAAGGTAGTACGGATGAAAATGAAATGAAATTTTCCGCACGATTTACTTGTTGCCTTTAGAGATGGCAACAACCAATGTTACCATCTTCGTAAAAGAAAATTATGGCGTCGTGGAGCGAAAATTGCCTCTGGGTACTGGAATTTAACCAACGCCACCTGCATAGATCTGTTTAGGTGGCGTTGGTTTAATTCTCGGTCCATCTACTAGAATCACGGCGCCAAAATAAGCAAAAACTAATTTTTGAAAATTTCTCTGAATCTTTTGGCCGGACCCGAAAACAAATTATCAGCTCCCCACCGTGAGGCCTAGAGGCGTCGAATGACACCTCACATGTCTCTATTGTTGTACCTTGTTGCCCTTAGAGGTGGCAACAATCAGTGTTACCATCCTCGTGAAACACAATTATGGCGTCGTGGAGCGAATGGGATTTAATCAACAGCATCTACATAGATCTATTTAGGTTGCTTGAGTGAAGTGAAGGAAGTGCTCTGAGTGACGGACTCGTTGAAGAACGAACGCGCGGACACTCGCAGCGACTCAAATACTATGTAAGGATACTCCCCTGGGCGATGCAGGCGGTGGCGCCCGCGCTCTTGCGGCGAGCTGTGAAGTGTCGGCAGGGTGGGGCTTCAAGTAACGGACGTAGGCATTCTGCTTGTGAAGGGATCGGGTGCTCATCATAAGTAAGGAGAAGTATAAGTCATATGAACATTATTTACATCAATGTTAATGTATTTATGTCTTAAGTAATCATATGTACAGGAACAATATAAGAATCTTATCACATACAAAACTAAAAGGAAAACATATATACATACATTATTGGTTTAAAAAATGAGGTATGTTGGGATATTTTGAGGAGTGATGAGTAAACGTAAGTTAAATCGAAAAAGAAACGGCAATTCTGCATTTGTATTCGATGGAATACGAATTTGGAACTTATTCCGAGATAAAAAATGGGAGAAGGGAAATGAATTTCTTCCTACCACTCCAAGTCATCCAAAACAGGAATAAATATGTCTAAAAATGTTTTAAAATGCCGAGCGGTGGAGAGTCTAGTGTGAAATGAAGCTTAATATGACTATCAGTTGAAGACAAGCTGCTATCATTTCTGTGTTGTCCTCTCTCCATTACGCCACAGGTACTTCATTCAGAGGATCGGCTCCATTTTATAAAAATATCAATATTTTTAACAACAATTAATACAATCCAATGCGATTAACATTGATGTTTTCTGCTCTGTATTTTACATTGTACTGCTTCTTCAATGAAAAAAATCATAATAAATAAATAGAATCTCTCATAATGTTCACATAACAATTCTTTGTTATTCACTCATACCAAAATGACCACAGAAACAGTCTCTACAAGGGATGGGGAAATTCAGAAGTATTGTAGAGGGTTAAAAAGGAAATATTGTCCTCAGAGAATTAAATGGCAAGTATTCGCGCGCTTGGGATTGATTGATAACCAAACTCTGTTTCTTCTATTTCTTTTTTATTGCTAACGAGGGCATAGTTTTGGCATTGAGCAATATGTAATCTTCAGAGTCCCTGTAAGGAAGGATGAGATGTGTAGACAAATTCTCCCTCTTTTCAAACAGTAATAATACAAAGTTTCACGTAGCTTCAAGTTTTACATGCATATCTTGATAACTATCAATCTCTAAACGTTGAGAACAATAAATTATTTGCTGCTTAAAAATAGATAATCCAAGTTTTGAAATTCTTTATTTCTTAAGGTTTAGCCAGTAACACCGCAATTATATTCAATAACACGACCACTGTGAAATGAATTGCCCCTCCGTGCTCGAACATTGGTGTTAGAGATTACTAGGCCAGTTCGAAACCTTGTTGTCGGGTGGCCTAGGCCGTGGCGAGGAGGGCGCTGACCTTGAGCGGCGGGACGTCGGGGACGGCGGCGCGCAGCGCGTCCACCTCGCAGCAGTAGCCCTCGCCCGCCTTGACGCTGTCCGGCGCCCACGACACCCAGTCGATGGACGCGCACACGTTCTTGCACAGCACCAGCCGCGGCTCGCCCGCCAGCGTCGTGCGGGTTGTTCACGCCCACGAACGCCCGCCCTCAACCCCGCGGGGGCCGAGGCCCCGCCAGGCCGTTCCTGTCGAACACCACCTGCGGGAGCGGAAGAGGACACGTTAATGGTCGCGCACAAACGACCGGACGGGGGAGGGTCCCCCCCCTGGAAAGATGCGCAGGGCCCGTTCCCCTTGAAAAGTTTGAAGGGACTCTATAGGCTCATGCAATCAGGCATTTTATTTCCTTAAATATGTTAAATTTCTGTTAAAAATGACGTATAGAACGTACATACGTTTTAAGATTCATTGATGACAAACAAATCGACATATTAGTCAATCTCTGCATTGTTACCGCATATATAAATATAATTTTAAATATTAGGCCTTGAAGGGACACAATACAAACAATTTTTTAGTGGATGTTTAAGTTTTGTTTTAATTAAAAATTGCAAAACGACTTTTCTGGTGCAAATTGCGATCCTTCTCAATTGCATACAAAATAAAAGAATACCAAAGCACACTTATTCAAATTAAGAACAATAAAACAAGCAAAATCTAAGAACAGAACGTCAGCAAATCTTTTTGGTGACATATTCCGATCTCAAAAAAAAAAACAACAACTTAACATAAAACAGAAGTGTGAAACGCAAGAGCAGAAATAATGAAAAATTGTTTCGCAATTTTTAATTAAAATTGAACATAAACTTCCATTAAGGACTTGTTCCTATTTTATTCTGTGTAATATTTAAAATCATCCCTATCAAAAATAGTCTGAGAGGATCTGGTATCCATCATATTTTCAACATGTCTTTGTTTAAATATAAATGCTTTAAAATCAGAGTTTTACTTCGTTGCAAAAATGAAGACTTGTGCTGTAGTTCTTGAACTCGTTACTTTCTATTTTTACAAAAAAATTTAAATTAAAAATTAGAATAAATGAACATTTCTTCCAAAAATAGTATCTGTATGTCAACATTGCAAAGTTATTGCTCCTTTTGAATGTATTTTATTCTTCGAATTATTTCACGTGGCGCCTCATGGTCACGAGCTGGAAGGAGAGGGAGACATTGCCATCCAATCCGTAGATTGGATGAGTGTCCTCCTCTACATCCAGATTGTGGCCTTGAGGTGCCACGCTGAATAAATCGAAGTATTATATTTATTTGATTATTCAAATCTTTATTGCGGAAATTGTGTTACTTGAAATTGTTATTTTCAGTTTCCAAACAATAACAGATTCGTTATGTTGAGAGTTTTTCGACAACATGCATATAAACTTTATGTAACCTAAGGAATGAAATATGAGTTTTTGGAAATTGTGTACTTCAGTGCAATGAGGAAATAAAAGGCAAATATTGGAAAATTGTTTCAAATCTAAGATTGAAATGTGACTGATTTAGATTCGATCCCCCATTAAAAAGCTCTAAAAATGCGTCTTCAAGCATCGAAAATGGGTTAAAACAGCTGAAGTTTACTGGAAATTGTTGTGCAACTAAAATATGTCTAAATGAAAGCGGTTAAGGTATAAAGGGGCCCAGAAAAACATTTGACTCGCCCTCTAGTTTTAGGCTGCGCATGCCTCTGATTGCATATATTTCTCGTAAAAACAACAACAAGAAACAAAACGTTAAAAGCTGTGTGAGACATACGCATGTTTTCATCACGTCCAAAACTCCTACCCCACTCTTTACTTTTAGTTGAAATGAAGAATAGTGCCAACAATCGGGATTGGGAAATTTTTAAAACTAGAAGTTTTCGCTCCCGAAAGAATACAAATGGGCTTTGAAACTGAAACAAACCAGAGGTTAATTTCCATTTTAAACCCTCCTTGTAAATAATTCGGCTATTTTAGTGCGTTCACGCAAAAGAAAAAAAGAAAGAAAAAAGCCTATTTTTTACGACGTCGAAGTTGAAACGTCGTTTCATCCGAATCATTTTGCCATGACGCCCCTGATCAGAAGGCAACGCATCCAACACGGATGTTTGGCAAACAAAATCTCAGGGAGTTCAGAACTAAACACTTAAAAAAAATTTTCTGACAGATCGTGTACCTGCCAATCATCGGTGGAAGATGAGTTGCTTACCAATTAGGGATTACATGAGATTTCCTACCGCTTGTTGCTTGCCTCCAAGTGATCGTCTTCATCCCCCAGATGCCCTAGAGTGTGTACAAAGGCTATCCTGGAGAGCTCACCTTCCAGTAGAGCGCGGGCACGGGGATGAGGCCCTTGGCGTTGATGAAGAGGTCGGTGGGCTTTCCGTTGGCGTCGGGCAGGCGCGCGCGCTCCCAGGCGCCCGTGATGACGAGCAGGTCGCGCTCTCGCGTGGCAGCCAGCTTGCGCACGCTGCTCTCCAGGCGCTCCCAGTTGCCGCCGTTGAACGTCTGCCACTGCGGCGCCGCGTTGATGTAGTAGAAGGTGGCGGGAAGGCCAGCGCCGCGCAGCCGATGATAGACGTTTACATTTGAGTCCACGCGCAGGGGATCGTATTTATGGGGGCGGGAGTAATGAAAAGCGAACAACTAGGCAGAAATCTTGTTTAATTTTAAGAGGATTAGGAGGAATTTAATTAGAGGATATAACAGGATATAATATTATATCCTGTTAATCTTTATATTAGAGAAATCTGAGGCAGCTCGTGTCTAATAGAGGGTATTTTTGTTACTACCAGAATGTTTTGCTAGTTTTATATTTATGGTTTGAGATTTCATCCACCCATATACAGGTGAGGCACGTAACTGTAGCACCCCTTATAAATTTTGAACGGTTAAATTTATTGCTATGCAGTTTTCTCGAATGTGCATGAGGGAATCGGGCTAATTGATATGGGTATTCATTTATATTTTATCACTTGTTTTTTTCGTGATATTCGAAGTAACTTTGTTTTTTCAAATGGAACATTACACATTTTTTAATCTATTATAATGAGTGTAATATGACGAATTCAATGATATACATATTGTCATATGGTAGATAATAATTTTGTGAGTCCATAAGAATAGTGTCCAAGGAGGAAACAACGAAACTTTGGCAATAACGTACGTACAAGCATAATGTAATTGTCATTATTTTTTAGAACTCACACTTGTAAACTAATACTTACCTTTGCTGTTAATTGATTTGAACGTAATACTTAGCGATGTGATACGACAACTTTCATTCTCGCGTACTCGTACCCAGAAGAAGTGTTTTTATTAAGTTTTGCTAAGTAATTTAATTGAACCACATTCAAAACATGATTTTTACTCATTCTTTGTAATATGCGTAATGTGTCCATTGAGACATAAATTTGAAGTAGAAAATCTAGAACTATATTTAGATCGAAATTTGGAAAGGAAATTTGAAAACTGGAACAGAGATGACGAATATCATGTACCACCCCCTGACAGCACTTGCATTATGATGACATGGCCGAAGAGAAACATGATATGGAACACGATATGAGTATGAAAACGGAGGAGAAACCCTTTAGAGTCACGTGATGCTGAAGGGACGTGTAAGGTGTTTCTCAACCTAGAGAACGGACGGGGCTTAAACGCAACCCTTCGCACTGAGTTGTCGTACGGGCAACTGATCTCAAGGCATACATTCTCAAATTTGCTGTATTAATTTAAACTAGTTGGACTTACTCGAATATTTCGCACTTTGTAAATCTTTGTTGAACGACCAGACCATAAACTGAAGTATTGCTGCGTTACACGCAAAACAAGTTGCAAGTGGTACAGTGCTAACAGTGAGTAACAGTTCTAATATTGGCAAGCGTTGAAATTACATTGCACCGAAAATCAAATAGTAACTGTAATTTTATAGTGGAAAATCATTCCTTCCTATTTCTTCAATTTAAGTTTACACACCTTTCGTATTTCTGATAATAGAAATTACGGTGTGGGATTACCCAGAAGAGTAAATTTTTCTGACTGTAATAGCATATCCGCAAGACCTCATTTCTAGTTTACGGCATTAAAAGCCAAGATAAAAGAAAATCCTGTTTTAAGGGCCTAGGTAGCATCGATTCCGAGGAAAAATTCTAGCGACCGGCTGCTCCGATTGGTAGTTTTCCTTGGTTTCTCCGATCAAATTCGAATTCGAATGCCGAAGCAGTGCCTTAACAAACGGGCCACAGACCGTTCGCGCTTTCTCCTTCCTCTTCCTTGGTTATATTCATCCCTACTTACACATTCTTACACTTACATGCACTGCATTACCATACATATCGGGGCACCAGTCAGGATATTAGAGCGTGCTTCCCTGGTAGATACCTGGTTGGGTAAAACCCCACTAACCGAAATGTAGTTCAGCGCCAGATCTCATCATCTAGCGGGGGAATATCTCCACTAACTCCTGGTGAAAAAGCATGCATTATACTTACGGGACTTATTACCTTGGCAGTTGACATGCCCAGAAACACGATTCAATCGTTACCGAGTTACGCACAATTGTGAAGTGAGTTGAAGCGTAATGTGTTGGATATTTCCCGTGCTATGCTTTTCTCCAATTTTATGATATGCGAACTTCAACTTGTTTCTATTAATTCATTATTATTAAGGACTAAGAGGTAATTACTTAACCATTGGTAGCATGCTCATGTTTTTAATTCCTTGTACACATACGTATATACGGTAATATACGAGTTTAACCATTGGTAGCATGCTCATGTATTGCTGTGGAAAATCCGGCTGCCCTCCGTCCGTCCGTCTGCCGTATGTGAACAAACATAGCGCCTAAACCACACGTACGATCTTTTCCAAATGGAAGAAACCCCCTGTCCATCTGGCTCTTGTTAACGCTTTGAAATGTTGAAAAACATTCTCTAACATTTGAGGGTACTTTACATGATGCTCCTCAGACATTTTCAAAATTTTCTTCAAAACGACACTACATTTTTCTTTAAATATCTTGTAAGAACAGAGTAATATACACTTATAAAAGTGGCATAGTTCCGATGTCCACGGTTAACACTGAAGTTTCGAAAATTTGCTTAAGTTTGAATTTTTCCAGCGTCTTCGTACAACTATAAAATTGAAGATAAAGATTTGTCCTACAAATGAAATTTGTTGTGCATAAATATCTCTTTCATTAAGGTCATGTAGATTTTTGAATTTTAGTTGTTTTCGTGCCTAGTGCATGCAATATATGCAATTTTAAAAACTAACAAAACAAGATTTCCCCATAAACGACTGCACTTTTTAAATTTTTGGTAGGGATAGTACCAAATGCACCTATCGGAGGACATAAACATCATATTGCTCTATTCTTTTGTTTTTTTAAAATTACAATCAATTTGTATACATTATTGCATTTGTTAGTGGAAGTACTTCTAATGACTTCAAATGAAGTTTTCGAAAACTCAGTAGGTTCCTGTGAAAAGATCTTCAAAATTCTCATTTACAGTAATGCTTAATCGCCATTTTCTTAAAAACAGCTTCAAATTTTTCAAAGAAAATTGCTATTTAGGACGACGTTATAGCCTTCTTTAATATTCTTAAAATATAATTTAGGTTTTACTATTTGGAAACCGAAATGTTGCGACAATTTTAAAATTAGTTTCTTTGGGCTGCAATAGATGGAAGCAGGCAAGAAGGAGGGACAAGATTGTACAATACCAGTTCACACCAAAGAAATTAGAAAATTTTACTACGAGAAAGTCTGTTATTCTGTAGCACCTCTAGTTTCATAATTTCTTATAAATGCCACAAAACTCGCAAATCCTTAGTGTACTAGAAATGGAGGGTATCGGGTTGAAAGCCGACAGAAGAAGTGGATTTTTAAGAGCGAAAAAATCTTCATACGCCTTTCTTCGGAGGAAGTAAATCCGGTTTTCGATTGATGCGTATAAAAGATCCTCAAGCCTGAAAGAAGCCTCTGAGCTAAAGTCAAATTGTCCATTTCATAGCCCAAACGCTTCCTTACTTCTCTGCTCAACCGCGAATAGAGCGCAGCCTAATTTTATCAGGCGGAAGCGCAGGCCTGCTGGCTTCAGCCCCGCCACGCAAGTCATCCTCATCATAAGATAAGCATTGTATGACTTTTGTGTTTATATCTCATAGAGAGGTAGCCTCTAGAGTAGAGACCTTCAACTTTTTTCGACTGCGGGCCAAAAAGAGGTTGCGTACCACCAAAAATTATCAACGAAAAGGAGAATAGCAATTTTCAGATTTTGTATGTTTTATTTACATCAGAAAGCTAATATGGAAATAATGTGGGTTGATAAACAAATATTTTAAATTAATGTGACCTTTGGAAGTGCCTGTTGGTATTGGCCATTATTCAAATTTACTTGTTCTGGATCCGATGGTAAGATAGACTTCAAATGCTCACTTATTAATGAAGTTGGATATTTAGATTTTATTTCGGTTATTTCATCTGGGAGAATTTCTATTCCGATATATTTCGTAATATCTTCTTGCTTAATGATGACTTCAAAACAAAGAAACAAACAAACAAAAACAGCCTGAGAAAAATTTTCAAATTTTTCAAATTCTGAATAAGAAGCATTTTAAAGTTTAAGAAATTTCTTTCCTTGAGCGGAACATTATACAATTTATTCGAATAATGGTTTGTTAACTTCAGATAAGAAATAGAATTCCCACAATTGTCAATTTCAATTAAAAATGATGATGAAAATTTTGAATTTCACTAAAGAAAAGGTTTTTTGTAGTTTGAATTTGAATTACAATAGACCCTTTCTAATTGGCACTCGTTTAATCCGACGCTCCAGTTGATACGGCCCCCTTTGCTTAAGACAATGCATCTACCGAAATGATCACTGATCGGACGTAGTTGACGACACAAGGAAGATTTTTGGTGTTGCTCTTCAATACATAGAACAGAACAAAAGCTCTACACCTAAAGATATCTTTTGGATCAAGAAGTGAATATCATGGATAAAAACGTATTTAAAATTGTGTTAAAAAATAAAGAGACTGGACAATGTGTTTCATAGGTGACAGCTAGTCTCACAGGTGACAGATTAGCGGAGTTTTACTGTAGTATCAAAATCTTGGAAAATTTTCTGTCAAATTTGTTCAAAAGATCTCAAATGCATATTTTAAATTAAACTCCAGCTCATAAAATTGTTTTCCTGTTGTCGTGACTACACCGGAAATTGCTCGTACAATAGATCCGTTTTTCTTTGGTCTTCAGTGGTTATGTCTTTCAGAAGTCAGATTTCCTTCAGCGAATCTAATTTCATCTGGGTTTCATGTAAACGCATTTGTTTACTAAGGCCCACCAATGTTGTGAACTCGCAACAAATGAAGTCGCGTATTTCTTTCTTTCGTTATTCTAAACGTGTTAAGAGTAAGAAATAATTTTCATTCAAATTGGGAGATCGCAAAGCAAGATTGGGAGGCGACTGGGTATTAATGTCATCGTAACCAATGGAGGGGGGTTTGGTCGCTGAGCAGTGCACGGAGTCCCGAGAAGAATCCAATTTTCTATCTTCGTCTATTACTAGCTGTAACTTAATTGTATGAATTTCGCATGTTATTGAAAGTACACAAGTTCAGTCAATTATTGACGGTATTTAATGCATTATTCATGATATTTAGAGAATTTGTTTTCATTTGATATTAGGTTTATTGATTCAAAATGTACACTTGATGAATTATTTGTCTAAAGTTGGCCGTTCTGGAGGAAGACCCTTTCTGTCTCTCGCAGTCGATGCATATTTCCGCCTGCAGTTACAGTGGGAGAGCGTTGGTGGGAATACGAGCGTGTGTGGGGATCTTTCATTATTATAAACTATACCAGGGTAGTGAAATTTTCGAAATAAAATAATTCTGGACGTGTAAAAAGTGCTTGTTGCAATTTTGGCCATCTTAATTTTCTGGAGTATATCACCGTATTTTCGAAATTAAGTACTTTTGGTTTTGTGTGAATTATATTACTGTCAATTGCCTCTAGGCAGAATGAATACAACAACTTAAGTGCCCAATGGATATCAAATCCAGAGCCACGTGCGCGGAAGGTGTAAATATCTGTCACAGACACTTCGCATAAAATTATGTAAGTAATGTTTCAATAAGGATTTTAACTTAACTCGGTTTTAAGTAATTTACTTTAATGGCTTCCATTTTATTGAGCATTAGATTTGGAAATTACATTTACGTCATTTGATTGATGTGGTCATCCAGTCTGTTGGGGCACTAGCCGTCACTGTTTCGTTCTCATTTCAACAAAGCCTTGTAGGAGACGTCGTTTTCCAAGAAATCGGTGGTCTCCGTCTGTCTGCTGTGAACAACCCTAGCGGCTGAACCGTTCAGCCGATTTTCTTCAGAATTGATATTCCCCAATCGATCTGGCTGATGTCCCGTCTCCTTGAATTTGAAACCGATATTTTAATTTTGGGGGTATTTTACATGAAGACCGTGGGACATTTTCCAAATTGTCAAAAAAGGCTCCGTCGTTTTTATTAAATTTTGTTGTTGAGTAGTGTAAAGGACGTTTAAGAGAATGGTACAGGTCTCATGTTCTTTGAATACCTAATTTTTTGAAAAATTCAAAAGTTTATTTTTTTTCGGAGTCTTCCTACAAATAAAATAATGAGGATCGAGATTTTCCCTTAATGAAAGACGGTCATGAGAGATAGGTTTCGAAATAAAGTCAAGTACAATTTTTCAAAAATTTGAGTACTTTTCGCGTAATTTTGCGTGCAAATAGGGCGACAAAGTAGTGCTGTTTTTGAATCACTAGATTATTCTATTTCGGACGCGTTTACGTAAAAAATTTATCTTAGACCGGATTTGTCCCGAGCAGGGTTTTTAATCGTGTAATAGAGTTTGGTTTGGCACCAAAGTTGAAATGCGAATGTGTGAATGTGTTAATAGTGTGAAATAGCAAAAATTTGTTTGTCGGTTCAGTCTGAATTGCTACGCAGAGTGAATTCGAACGCACTAAACATAGGTTGGAGACACTCGCTCTGATCCTCGGGTTATTTTGGTTACCGTAGAATCGTGTCCAGTTGGTCGTGTTTAAATGTCTATGACACCGAAAATGTTAAATATGTTTTAATCATTCCAATTTAGGTGTTTGTAAAATAAAATTAGATAATATGTTATATACAATATCTAACAACTCGTATTGAATGTTGAAACAACTGAAACTTTTGTTTGAATTTCTTTGCAATATATTGCAGAACTTCACTTGTGAAATCAATATACATGGTACAACTCCTCATCGTTCGAAAGGCGCCTTGGACGTGGGAAAATGAATAGTTGGGGTGACAAGACAGTAAACAATAATACACAAGAACGAATACAAATGGTTTTTCATCTAAAAAAGTTTATTTTTAAAAAACAAAACGACGATTTCACAAAACAGGAAATAACATAAAAAATCATTCATTGTACAATTACAAAGATATACATTCACAATACAGCACAGAACCTGAAGAGAGTGTTGTTTGACAGAAATATTCATTGTGCCTCTATACATGAAACATTTATTTCAAAAAATACCATAATTTACAAATTACATATAATTACGTACACAACATACAGAAAATACATAATAACATAAAATACATAATAACGTGCCAGATCATATGGCAATAAACATTCAAACGCAAATTTCACAGTACAGACGACTTACATATACATGAAATATTACATATTATGCAGAAATTTACTTAAAAATCAATAAAAAAATAAGTCAGTTGATCCCATTTACTGGACTGCACATTTCTAAACGCACCGAGAATTTTGTAAAACAACCCAAATGGTTTGTTATAAAAATCTACATTATGGTGCATTATTATCTATAACTTTTTGATAGTTTCATTCTTCTTTTGGCAAATTATTTTGAGATCAAGTATTGACATACTAATTATTTCTTACGACTCGAATAGTTACGGTACTGGAATGTGTTTTATGCAAAGAACTAAACTGCCCTGGAATATCCTAGCTCTAATTGTTATATGATTTTAATGTTTTAACTGTCAGAGGGGATGCAGAGGATATTTTATTTCGAAGTGCAAAAGAGGCTGAAATGCAGTTTAAGATCGATTCGGTCACGCAATTGGACAGAACAATTCCGTAGGAAAGAGCGTCGGCCGCGCCGCGAGTGACTCATTCTCGTAATTTACAGCGCGAGTGAACGAATCACAAACCGCATTTCTACCGCTGAAGATAGTATTGTAATATCTTTAACCTTCAGCCTCGAAGTACTGCATATGTATTTTCGGAGCATCCCTCCGCTACAACTGGTCAATTAACACCTTTTTATGTATTTTTATTTTTACATGCTCTCTTGCCCTGCCTGTCAACGATCCAGACTCGCACATTTTTTGCACAGTCCTCATAGGGCATAATATAACAGTAATTTTGTTTAAACATGCATTTCCTTTACAAAAATTTATCTGCTTCGACACCATGCTAAAACTTCGTCTCAAGTTTGTTCTTAGAATTCAATCTAGTTACTTGCATTGTGCAAGCTATTGCTTGCTGTTGTCTGAATTCTGAGAAGGACGCCTCACCCCAGTTGGTGACGTTATTCCAAAGGCCGGAGCACTCCTTGCAAGCCCAAAGCAACCAACTCTTAAAGGTCAACGGTTCTAAAATCCGGTATTGTAATTCAAGGGTTAATACTCAATCCAAATACTGTTGTTGTTTAATTACCATTTACAACACTACATGGTAAGTGTGGGGCCCAAAAATCTAAATCATGCTCAAATAGGCTGCCTCATTCCTGCCATGCATGATGAGAATGGCATTAGCATGAGCACTATTTCTCTGGCTTGCAATCACTATTTCTCTGGCTTGCAATTGCAAAACCTTTTCACATGTCACCGAGTAAGTAAACAAACTTCAACTATTGACGTAAAACACTATTCAAGAAAACTGTCTGAGCTTTAAGAACTGTGGGAAGTGAAAGTCCAATTTGCAAACGGTGTTATTTGGCAAAGTGACACCCGAGTGTGCCTATCAAAGGCTTGCTGTCTTCAGCGGGCTCCGCTGTGCTCGTGCGTCCGCGAGCTGCCCTGCGGTTACCTGAGAGCCGAGGATGTCGCCGAAGGCAGTCTGTTGGCCGCCGCGCACGTAGTGCGAGTTGGGGTCGACGCCGCCGTAGAAGCCAGTGCCGGGCACGAAGGCCGGCCGGTCCACGCCGCTCCGGTAGCCGCCGATGCTCCCGCTCACGATGGCCGTCGCGTACAGCGCCTCCAGCGTCGATTCCAGGAAGCACACCTGCGCTCCCGCGCGCGCCAACTCTTACTTGAAGCCTCTTCGCTGCACTTGCGCTCCTTCAAGGAGGGGGGCTCTTTACACTCAACGAGTTTACTACCCTTTCTGTTGCCAACATTTTGGACCTCATGGGCCACCGAATTAAGCATTTTAATGCTTGGTATCCACTAATAAACATTCATTATATATATATATATATATATATATATATATATATATATATATATATATATATATATATATATATATATATATATCATGCTGTAGGTGAGAGTATTCTCATTATTTGAATGCTAAATGTAGATAGATAGTAAAGTCGCTGAGTGCATGCCAGGGCATTGGAGGGCGAGTAAATGGCTTCAAGGCAGCGCGGAGTGTGCGGCGCGGAGCACGGCGGCGATGGCGGCGAGGACGACCACGCTGCACAGGCGACGGCGCGCGAGGCGCAGTCTGCGCTCGCCCAGGCTCTCGCACCCACTGCCCGCAGATACTCTCCCGGCCCGGCACATGGCCCTCCTCCCTTCCCCCCCCAAGCTCCACCCCCGGCCGCAACCCCCGCTCTGTCCGCCGCTCCTCCCCCGGCCACGCCCCCAACACCACCTCTGACACCGTATCTGTCTCCATACCCGGCTCCGCCACTGACACCGCCTCCTTCTCTGCACCCGGCCGCGCCCCCGAAACAGTCTTCGGCTTCGCCCAAGGCCGCACACACGGCCTCGCCCATGGTCTCTGCCCCACCTCCGGCCCCTCCCCAACCCCCCCCCCCCCCCCCGCACCTCACCCGATGAAGCCGCGCCACGGTTGTGTCCGATCTCCGCCACGCGCCCGCGCCCGTTCTGGCCGCAGGAGGCGCCCGTGTACGACGCGTTGTGGGTGGGGTGCTGCGACACGCCAGCTGCGACAGGTTCACAGACGAGGACCCCACGGCGAAGGTCGTGCCGCTCTCGCATTGGGCGATCACCTCGGCGCCGAACGCCCCCACCTTCTTGCCCGGGCACGCCCCAGGATCTGCGAACACACGCCCCCCTCCCATCACCGCTTCCGGCCACGCTTATCCTTGCTGCATTGATTTGGAAAGGCTGTAGTGCTCTTTTGCACACATGCAAGTTTCTTGTGAAGCAGACAGGAAAACGAATTCAATGAGATTGGACTGATTCTTTCTTTTTACCTTCGTTCCAAAGGGGCGAAAGGAAACGTGCTAGTTCGTTTTTCGCATTCCAATTCGAGCTGTGAACCCACCTTCTCGCCGGGGGCCAGATCGATGTTGCCCGCGCCGTCGGGCAGCAGGTAGCCGTTCACGTCCAGGGAGCCCGAGGGCAGAAGCAGCAGCGGCTCCGGGGACGGCAGCACCCCGCTGTTCACGTTGAACGAGCACCCTGCAACAGCACACATCCACGTAAATACGCGAGAAACTCCTACGTACTTAAACTCCTTTATCTTGAAAGACCTTCGTTTTGTTAGTTTCAATTCTGTAGGAGTTCTGTTAAGGGTTTGAAATGCAGAAGAAAGTTGAAACTGGCTATTCAAAAGAGGCAGCTTAAGAAGAGATAAGGGTGCCGTGGAGTTTCCACCAGCGCTGGTAGCGCTGGTAGAAACTCCACGGCACCCGTATCTCTTCGGGCAGCGCGCGTTGTTCAAGATAGGAACGAGCGCAGATCGTTAAAAAATCGATTCTTGAATCGATGTCCAAGAATCGACTTATCAAAATTTAGAAAGAAATTAAACAAAATATTATCTTTGGAAATAAATATTTTGTTTTTATGATACTGAATAAATAAAAAACGGATATGTTTGATTTTACAATATAAAAATATTAAGCTATTGTGGATGTTTAAGAATCTGCATCCGGAATGTTACTGTTAGTGGACTCGTTCGTAAGCGCCCTTTCTCTTACAAAATGAAACTTCAATTAAAACTAACACTACGTATGATTTTCACTGGTTTAGCCATTTGTTTGCCATTTTTTGAATGACAAGGAACTCAAAAACAGCAACTGCTGTACAAAAGTAAATTATATGTAACGAGTGCTTATGAACGATTTGATTCCAAAAAATCGATCTTCTTAGAAGCGATTCAGAATCGCACATCCCTAACTCAAGTATGACGACGCGCGCGGTGATACAGGCACCAATTGACGTACCAACGCAAAGAAACTACTGGTGCTACACCAGCACATACCTTCTCGCATTATTGCTAGCTTTTGAAATTTTCGAAAATTCAAGGAGTTCCGAAAATCCGAGAACGAAGAGACCTGCGTCATTCTTATAAGCGTTACTTGTTATACCCGTTGAAAAGAAAATTGAAGAAGAATTTGGAGCAGCTCTGAGAAAAATATTTTCAAATTCACGCAGAAATTGCGCGAAGAGTATCTTTTTTTTTTTTACAAAAATTGTAAATTACCGATTAAATTAAAATATTCGTTTGCAACTCGCAGGGCCTCACGCTCGTTTAAATTGACCGACGAATATCAATTTTGGAAAAAATCGGCTGACTGTTTACGCACTAGCGTTGACCATAGAAGGAGAAACGAACGGACGGACGTTTTGCTGTCATAGATTTTTCTATATTAAAGACTCCAAAAAACAGATTCTGATTTCACTACCTATTAGAAGAAGTCACTACATTCATAGTCACCCACTACATCTTCACGTCCCAACAGCGCAAGTTGGACTGTTCAGACAACGCTCAAACCTCCCAGAGGCGAAAACAGCGGTCTCATGTAGTGGCTGTTGAGCACTCAAACCCGTAGAGCCATCCTTTAGGACAAGTAGAGAAAACTTGCATTGGCTTACCTACGTATTTTATAGAGTTTTGCACTGTATTTACTGAATTATTTTCTGTTAGTGAACCTTCGATACCTTAGTCCGTTCGATACGTTAGTAACCTACGTTGCTATTGGTCGGTTGGTTAGTGATTCCGGGCGCGTCAACAGCGTACATTAGTCCCGTAATTGCATGTTTTTCCCGGGAGATGGCGGTGATTTTCTCCCGCTGGATGGCGAGATCCGGCGCCGACCTACCGTCGGCTAACGAGGTCTTCCGCTAACCAGAACTCTCCCACCAGCGGGGCACCGCCCCAGCCGGGACAAGCTCTAAGCTACCGACCGGTCTCCCGGAATATGTGATAGTGCAGTGCATGTTAGTGTGTGTGTATGTGGTGTGTGTGTGTGTGTGTGTGTGTGTGTGTAAGGAAAGAGAATAGGACAAGGAAGAGAAAGGACAGATCGCGCGCGGTCCGTGGCCCGTTTGGTAGTGTACTGCTCCGGCATTCGCCTGGTGTGGGCCGGAGAACCCACGGAAAACTACCGATCAGTGCAGCCGTCCGCAAGAATTCTCCTCCAGACAGCGGCTGAATTCGACCTAGCTGAAAAGGTAATGTCGAAAATCCTGCCGCCGTGAGGACTCGAACCTAGGACCTCCCAGTCAGAGACGCTGCAGTGACATCAGTTGAGCGTTGCTATTAGCCGTTGGGAATTTTTGAACATTAGAAGAACAGTAACAATTACTTCGACTCATTTGCAAGACTAATGTTGGAAATTAAGACATTGTGGGAACAAAGTTGTTCATGATAGTACTTATGGAAATAACATTCCCGAATTGCTAATAAAATGCACCCTTAACGAAAAAGATGGTCTCGCGTTCTTTTTGACCTGTCAACTCTCTGAACCTTTCGTTCGAAATCGCCATCGCCGCGCTATGCCAAGATAGAATCGACAGGGATTCGCAATGGAGCTGTGATGGGCTAAATGTGACGCCAGTGAGACGAATACGCCAAAGAGGCGGTGGATGTAACAGGTCACTACTTATATTATCGCCCGTCACAGATGTTTACAGTACGTGGTGCGGGTCTTGGATCATTTGGAAGGAAAATTTCAGTTCTACCGCATCGTAGGATACTTTATCATTTTGAAGGATAATTTTGTTTCCCATTAGCAATTAGTATATAATGCTAATTGGTTAAAACTTTTTTAAATATAATTTTAACTAAGAAGTTATATTTTAGTATAAATCAATAAGAATGAGACGGTAGGTGCTTGTAAATGTATCCATTTTCTTTAATAAATCGTCTGGTTTTACACTGAAGAAATGTTCTCTTCAGAATAACACTTTTGGGAGGTTCGGATTCTGGAGTGGTTGGAGGCCGTCGCCCGTCAAAATGAGATGCGATTAACCAATTTTTGCATTTTTAAAATTATTTTGTTTAAATTATTAACAAATATTTTTCCACGTTCAACGCTGAAAGATCAAAAATGAGACAATAGTGTGTTTACATTTTATTTTTATTTAGTACTTGCTTAATAGAAATTTTCAAATTATGAAGAGATTTTTGAAACTGTATAAAGGAACGCCTTTTTTAATGAGACTAATATTCATGATAGTAGATTTTAGCACTTTAATTTTTTTTTTTTGTATACCAGCATTATAAACGAGGTTTTCTGTTGCAAGAAATCGTTCATAAAAGGGCCTTTTACAGCACAAATGATGACGTATTAGGTTTTACGGCACGAATGATTGCGTCATCACACGTCATAGTTGCGTCACAACTCACCTTTAAAATTGACGAACGCTGTGAATTGCATGAAGAGTTCACAGAGTAACCATACAAACCAGAATAACCAAAGATTTTTATTCTTGAATATAATAAATCAGTTCTATAATTACATTATTTATTGATGTTAATATTAATGGAGCAGTCTGTGAGGTTTTTGAAAGATAAAGGAACAGAACCAGGTACATTAAAAGTTTTAGTTGATGAAGTACCTGCTACATTATTTTCGTCATTTGACACTATTCTTCTAGCTATCTTTATTTTATTCTGAATTGATTCCTCAATGTAAGATTCTGCAACATTTGATGATCGCCATCCTCCATGACGCTTAAGGGTGGTAATATCTGACTCACTGTCGCTAACATAGTAGCCGATGTTCTCCTGAATGAATGTCGAATATTTTTCATGATTTGGAAGTTGAAGGTATTCGGCAATGAGTTTAGGAATTTTTCCGAAAGTGTTAATCCCAATGGGTTACAAGTGCATCTACCTTTGTTATAAAATAAGAAAAGTTTATTATGTTTGACTTTAGAAGGTCTGAGGGCAATGTATTTTTATACAAATCTATATAAGAGAATCCTTCATCAGAAATAACGGTAAATATTCTGTGTTTGTTAGTTTTAGTTTCTCTAATTTTGACAACTAAAACAGAACCTTCTTCAGAGACATCATCGGTGCATATGTTATACAATTCCCTCGTCTACAAGCTCCAAATATGCCGAAAATCGCAACAACCTGAAAAAGAGAGCAAAAGATGTGTTCCAATAGTTCACAAATATTTCAAATAAATATAACTTAAATACCTTCATCAAGAGATACTTCTCATCAGCTGCTTCTACTAAAAATTTGTTCACATCAGCTTGGGAAAAGACCATAGATTTTCTGCTTCGTAACCGACATTCGCTTGTTTCATGTACAATTGAACTTTATTAAAGCAGAAATATCAATACCATCTTTAATTTTGATCATGGCTTCAATTTCGAGTGACTACACCACAAACTTGATGCCTTACATACTGCTGACTTCAATGTAATAAAAAATTAGAAAATTAGACCATCACTAAAACTCGACTAGGTATGTCAATAAAGTAAGAGACACTTACTAACTCCGATATGTATGCCAGAACAACTGATTCGCATATAATCTTCACGTTCTTTGTTTCCATCCAATTTTCAAATTTGTTGTACTCTTTTTCGTACAATGCACTTGACTTTGCCGGTATTAAGCATTGTTCTGCCTTCGTGGCTTGTTCAACAATTTCCTGCGGCAAGGAATCCATCTTTCTTCGCATGCTCTTCAGAATCGCTCATCAGCTGTCCAAAATGCGTGACGTCATAATACCAATGTCAATGTTGCCAACAGTAAAACTGCTTTTGCAATTAGTTCATAAATTAATTTCGATTCTTGCATAAATTTATAATGCTGTTATACAAAAAAATAGCGTATGCAACTCGTTTATAATGTTGCTTTATTGCATTCGTACAAATTTGAAAACTCGCTCCTAACGTCGCTCGTTTTCAAAACATGTACTCATGCAATAAAGCTTAACATTATAAACTAATTGCATAAACTACTATTAATGTATTTTGAAAATAGGGCATTTTATAGCACTATGAGAATTAAAATTTGCGTTTTGTAGCATTAGTCGAGAAAAATATTAAAAAAAGGAAGTATCTTTAAGATAAAAATGTTGATGCTTTTTAGATTTTCTTATTAAAATCAGGAAATAAGGTAAACTAATTTAATATTTCACAATTTGTGAACTTCAACAAATATTTAAAGAAGTAATTTTAAATCCATTGTGATTCTTGTCTTGTATAGAACTACAGGCTTCTGAATAACACTACTCAAAGGAGAGTGAATGTCTTGCAAAATGAAATCAAAATGATTGTCTTGGAATATGCAAATATTTATTAAAACCACGCTTCTATTAAAAGGTCATGCATTTTTTAATGAAATCAGTTTATATAAATAACAATTTACAATATGTAACAACAGTGGAAAATTAACTGAGAACGTATTTCAGTAATGGCTTCTTTTAATCTATTTCTTCTGTCAGTATTAATTAAACTTTATCGACTGAAAAATCGTTCAGCTTCTACACTGTTGCCCACTGTCTAATTAAATGTTTCCAAACATCGATGTGTTGTTGTCGATATCGCATCCCTAGTTAAAGAGAGAACACGACGGGAACCATAAAACGCAATTTGGCAGATTATTATTTCAGATTCACGATTATTTCGCACTTTGTACGTGATTTCGCATTTTGCGATTGATTTCACATTTACCGCAGATTGAAAATCCTTCATAAATATACTGCACCGACTGTCAAAGATACAATTATTATTTTTTCTCTGCGTTAGGCAACATTTCACATTTTTGAAATGTACCATCTCCACTGATAGCGTGTTTGTTATAAGCCCATTCTGTCTCTTTGTTCGCTGGTCACGTAGGAAACAAAGGCCTGTTTTGTGTTTTAGTGATTGCGTTAGTAAGGTAACGGTTGAGTGTTTCGTGAACGATACCAAGGAGATCCTATTATGTTATTGTGGTGTTATTTTTCACAAGCACCGGGGCGTGTACTTCCAAACATGCCAATATCACGATTTGTTTCTCTGATAAGCGAGATACGCTTTGAAAATCTGGTGATAATTTTATCCCAAAAATCGTTTGTATATCTTTTGATTGATTTTAATTATAAGCTTGAAGAGCTCCTCGTGATCGTGACTTCATTCACTTCTCTGATATTAGTCCAACGCGCCACAAGTAATATGAATACCACTGACCACACAAAGGACTTCGACCCGAATGTGCTGCCAGAAGTGTAACCTTACTTTGGCATAGCGGCGTCGCCTCCTGCCTATCTGGGTCATTAACGACGCTGGGAATTCTCGAGAATAGGTCCTCTCCACACGACTCTTTTGTCGTCAATATACTTGTTGAGAAAGTGGGTAATTTCGCCTTCTCTAGAGATTTTAAGAAACGGTATAGATTTTGCTCTGCGGGAGTTAATACAATGATGATTAGTAAACCTGGAGGGTGAAAATATGACTGGAAGTTTTCTGGTACGATACATACATATAGACATCGGGATGTGTGAACATATTTCTGGCTTAAAAGTGCTGATTGAAATAAAATGTTTGAGAAAATAATAATTCCCTATTAATAAGCGAACATCTAAACAAAGATTGCTAAAAATAAAAATGTTTTACTAAATGAAATTAAATATTTATTACAAGTACATATTACAGAAATTAGTATGTTTTCTCCTTTAAGGCGAGCCACACTGCTTTCCGTGTGCGAAACAGCTAATTTTTACTTACAGCATACCCTTTCTCGCATTATTTGTAACTTTTGCAATTTTCGAAAATTCGGAGAGTTTAAAGAAAATGAGACTTGCTACATTTTTTTCATTCCCTTCGCTTAATTTAAGAAAGAATTTGAGAATAAATTTGGTGCAGTTTCTTGGAAAATAATTCTTTAAAACGTGGCTATATTTGACGCAAAAGTAAGCGAAATCACTCATATTTTCGAAAATTTGTATTTTACCTTATTAAACGGTCTGTTTTTGAAAAACAGTTTTTATGACGGAGAACAATCCCTATCTTCAATACTGTAATTGTAGGAAGACACTGAAAAAAATTTCAACTTTGCAATTTTCAGAAATTCAAAAACGATGACACCTGCTTCCTTCGTTTTATCTGAGAAGCAAAATTAATCAACAAATTTGGAGAAATGTTTGAGAAAATTTTGAAAATGTTGAAGTTTCACATAATGTAGCCCCTCGAAACAAAATCTTTTGCAAT
Source organism: Teleogryllus oceanicus (assembly GCA_964035755.1). Classification (NCBI taxonomy): domain Eukaryota; kingdom Metazoa; phylum Arthropoda; class Insecta; order Orthoptera; family Gryllidae; genus Teleogryllus; species Teleogryllus oceanicus. The sequence continues at coordinate 133,144,951 of CAXIVR010000005.1, read as the reverse complement.
TTAAGGGAAAAATGCATGATAAAATCATGTTAAGGTAGTTTGATAGAGGATAAATATATATATATATATATATATATATATATATATATATATATATATATGTGTGTGTGTGTGTGTGTGTGTGTGTGTGTATGTGTGTATGTGTGTATGTGTTTCAATAATAGCATACTATTATTGAAATAAATAGAACTACAATCATTTCAATCATTCAATTATGTAAATGTCAACAATGAATCACCACTAAACCAATACACGTACCATACTTCCTGTAAATTTTGAACGGTTGTAGTTATTCACAATGTACGAATTTTTCACGGAAGTGCATGAGGTACTAATAGGTGTATGTATTCGTTTCCATTTTACATGTATTTTACGAAATACTGAGTTAACTTTGTAACTTTCATAAGATAAGCATTTTTTAGCAATTTTAATTTTTTTGCGATTCGTATTTAACGTATATTTTGAATGTAACGCCCACCACGCACGGTCACGCAGCGCTCTCCCTGCTAATGCGCGCTCGGAGCATTACAATATCCGATAAACCCGAGTCGCAAAAATCAAATAACTCAAAAAATGCTTATATACCATATGACAATATGTATATTCATTGGATTCGTTTTTTCACGCTCGTCATTGTAAGCTAAAACTAGTGGTACTACAAAATGGCGCAGACTTGCTCGTAGTAACGTAGTAATTTTCTTGGTGTGGATTGGCTTTACGTTCTTGCCCCATCCTCTTGTCGACCGCCACCTATCGCCCTTTTATAAGATAACCAAAAGAATAAAAAACATAAGCTAAAAAAGTACAATTTTTAAAAATTTTCTCAACTTTTCGGTTTTCTAGTAGTAGAACCGAAATATGACTGGGAGAATATTATAGAAAAGTAAAACTTTTTATTAACTTTAAAATTATATTGTAAGAATATAAAAGAAGGCTATAACGTCGTACTAAATAGCAATTTTCATTAAAAAATGTAGAGCCGTTTTTAAAAAAAGGCGTTTAAGCCTTACTGTAAATGCGAAATTTGAAGCTCTTTTCACATGAATGTATTGAGATTTCGGAAAACTACATTTAATATCATTTGAAGCACTTACACTCACACATACAATAATGTGGATAATAATGTGGTAATAATCGATGGAAATATGCATATTAATAGATAAAATTCATATTAACGCGTGAGAGAATAAAAAAAATACATTTAATTTTTAAAAAAAAAAGAATATACCGAAACGAACTTTATGTTATATTAAACAGTGCAATTAGCATTATCCGTTGGAAGAATTGGTAAGAAAAAATTTGGATTGCTTTTTTGGGGAGGGGGCGAGAGGTATTGAGGAAACGCTTGTTGTTAAGTGTGATGAAAGAGGAAGGAAGATAAAACAGTACGAAGTATGAAAGTTTGAGGTAACAGAAATAAAGAGGGAAGTATAAATGATTTCATTATTTTTGTAGTGAAGATATCTGCAACTTTCAGTTTGGTGCCAATAGTAATCTCTGAACAAGGAATTTCAGCTGATCAAACTTCGACTGATTTTCTCGGGATTTGTACCTATTCCATATATTATACTCCTTTTGAAAGGAGATGTGAAAACAAATTTCTCTCTGGTAAACCTAGATTGGAATTGATAATGATGTAAAATACACTGAGATGGAGTTATTGAAACTAATTTCATGCGTGGATTTGCCTGTGTCATCTAATTAAGAAAACCAGACATTGTTTCTCCATAAATGATCGGAATCAAGTTGTTCTAGGAAATATTAAGAGAACAGATGAAGTGGATTTTCGACAGTCCTAATGACTTTGTGGTCGTGTCTTCGTTGCTTAATAGATTCGTGCAGTGATTGAATCCTCTCCAGTGTGACTTAGTTTTGTCAAAAATCATTCCCACAGGTTATTGACCACCTCTTTTCAACTATAATCAACGAATATAGTTTTCTACGCCTTGTATGAGTGATTAAGCAAACATATTTGTATTAAACAAATAACTGGTGAAATGCTCAATTTTTTCAACATATATGAAATATTATACATAACTATTCCATATATTTGATAAATCAAAAATAATTTCAAAATCTATTTCCCAGATCTGAGTTTTTGACAAACGTGAAATAGTTCGGCGTGAATGATGAATAGAATATATCTTGAGTGTAAGTCATATTAAGAAAACAACATTTTTGAAAACGCCAATGTTTCGGATTTCATTAAACCTTCCACGCGACTATAACTGTTTACGGTTGTTGTATATGTAGAAACCAAATATAATTACCTGACAAGATAATATTTTTAAAATTGTATAGTCTCTATGAAATGACTTACCCCATGATATGCTGATGTAACCATTTGATATAATTTGTAGTTCAGCTGCACCTGATCTCAAATGACCCAAACTGTGAACATAGTACTGTTGATTTGCTCCTGATAGAGAATATCATTACATATTGTTTAATAAATATTACGACTTCTGAAATGATGTTTACTTTGTTACTACTGTAAGTAAATAAATAGCAATAAGTTTTACAATGTATTTTGTCCGTAAGGTTGAGACGTAAACATTAAAATTTTATTAATTTCCGAGATATTGTATGAAATATCGGTGTGCAATCACGCACTAGAGTCAGCAAACTTCCTGCAAGTCGATATTTTGTTTTTTGAATACTCAAATATTTTCAACTATGTAATTGAATATAATTCTGTGAGTGCTTACAAGAACCTGATATGTTACATTTTTTCCAAAAATAAGTTTTCACCACCATCAGCGGCGGCGATTGGTGTAAGTCCGGGTGGGTAGTCAATCCGAGTGGGGTTCCCCCCTCCCCCTCCATCACCAACCGAAAATATATGTAAAGGGAAAAAAACAAAACATAATTTTTTCAAATTATCTTTTATCATTAAATTGTTATCACATTTATTTTATGTAACTTCATCAGCTCAATTTTGCAACGCAAAACAGCGCTGCGCTTTGCATTTTTTGATATAAACACATTAACAATTTTTGCAAATCGACTTTGTCAGTCGTGTGCTAAAAACATGTAAAATCCTAATACTGTTAAGCCGATCTTGCAACATAGTTGATCGCATATACGTTTTGAGCCGACCCAATACCGAGAAACTTATTATGGAACATTTCTCTCATCCCGAATCCTGAGTGGGTATTTTTCCCAGTCGCCATGACGCCATGCAAAAACTCAGACCTCTAAATAATTTGCGATCTCACTCGATGGCTTTGCCACGAGGAGACACGAACAGAGGTCTACTGGCTCTCCCGTACCAGAAGCTGATGTTTCCCGCCCCCACGTAATCTAAGGTTCATCAACCTTAAAGTACCTGGGCATTGGGTGCAACAGTGATAATGGTCGAAAAAAGCGCAAAGAAGTTATTTGTAGATCCAAGTGAAGATATTACCAGAATGTATTGAATTTATTTGTTTGTTTTTTTTATAGTGAATAACTGGTTTCCTTTCACCAGTCCCCGATGACTAAGAATCGGTGCGTTAAGTGAGAAATATTTGTTTAAAAGTTTTTGCTCCTCGTTTTATGATATTATAACCTTATATATACTATCAGAATAATACTGACTGCTGCCATGCAAAAATTTCCCCAATTGTCCAATAACATAAAAAATATCGCATGACATGTTTCCTTTCATTCTATTTCATGATATGTTTTATTGTGCATTTTGTAATACATCAGTTCATACAATTTTCTTTAATTGAAAAGTGGGGTTTTTTGAACTGCTGATTTGAACTTTAGACAGTTAATATTTTACGAGTACCATTCAAAATTGCATGCGTGTGAAACATGCGATAGGCTTGCTTTAGATTCAAGAATTTGTGTATCGAAATGCAAAAGAGGAAGAGATAATAATTTGATAATTGGGGTTTTTTGAACTGCTGATTTGAACTTTAGACAGTTAATATTTTACGAGTACCATTCAAAATTGCATGCGTGTGAAACATGCGATAGGCTTGCTTTAGATTCAAGAATTTGTGTATCGAAAATGCAAAAAAGAGGGAGAGATAATAATAGAATAATAGAAAACGAGGAAGAGATAATAGAAGAGAAAATAATATTAGGAATTATAATAAAAGGAAATTGTAATTGGTATTACATAGACACAAAGCCAAAGCACTCAAACTACGGTGTAAAATTATTATGTGGCTGTGAGAAATGTCTCAGGTACATGGATAATAACGTTCAAAATGCTGGAAGCAGTTTCTACACCTCTTATTCACTCTGATGTGTTTTTCTACGTAGGAAACTCTAGACTTACAACCTTACTAGAGTAAATGATCCAATGCACATCTGATAACAGGAAACAGCTAGCAGGGCATCACAAAAAGTAGATCGTGTTTTATGTCTGAATTTGAAAACATTGCAGTATCGGCTGACAAGAAAATGTAAATAGCCTGATCTGATTCTTGTGGGGGTCCGAACATGAATAAGAATATGTTAACATGATGGTACCACTTGGTATATGAGATCTCTTCGATGAATACACATTGCTTCTCCAGGATGTTCCCTTCCCTTATTTCGGTAAATATTTTGGCACTATTGAAAAATCCACTCCAGCAGTTTACTCTCGAGAGCAATGGTTTGATATTGCGAGAGCAGTTAAACGCAACAATCCGTATTGAGTGACAAAAATGAAGACAGAAAGATTGAAATGTTCTTAACCCTTGGCCCTATTACTTCATCCTTAGTCTCCCGCTAAATATATGGTAAAGGAAGCTTAGTACAAAATCAGACAATTGCTTAAAGACAAACGAAATTTTCTTAGCTTGTAAATTCACTGATAAGACTAACTGGCAAGAAATGAAATTCTCTATGTGAAGGAAGACGAACCTTTAAAGGGAACTGTCTCAAAAAAATAACATCTCAATTGCAAAATTGAAAGACGTGCGAAAATTATGTCTATTCACTCCACCTCAGTTTTGACAAATTTCGAAGGTGTGATAAGAAGATCTAAGAAGCTAGGAGTCTAAGAGCACCTGCGTATGTTGAAGGTGTAGAAGAAGAATGTGAGGTAGAGGGGCCAGGTAACGAAGAATGTGGCGAAAATTCATTTTTTCAATACAAACCTCAAAAAAGGAATGATATCTTTTCCACGCCATATTCTGAAGTTGAGTTTTTCTCGATGTTCTATATCAATCCTTCGTTCAGCGGAATTGCTTTTGTTAGGATGAGTGATTTAGAAAAACTATTGAGTGTCAATCATCAATCAACAAAGGTCGTTTCTGAACTCAACGAGCCAGGATCCATCATCTTGTTTCACACAATCTACAGTGATGGCATGCTGAATTGAATATGCTCAATTTTGTGTAATTATAAAGTCATTTCAGTGAAACGCGGACCCCCCAAGTTTTCTTTTTTCGATGACGTTTGGTAAAGAACGTATTAATCCGGGATCGGTCGCGCCAACGTGTCTCCGATCGGTCGCGTGTTAGATTTTATCTATTATTTTTGCACCAAAGACACATGACTTTCACTCCACATTGGAGCGGTATTGGAGCGGAAAGATGAAATTCGTGACGTCATTATTCAGAAGTTCTTGTCGCTGACGGTGCAGCGCCACAATCAATGAAACCCACCATTTTCAAAATTCTCATCCGTAGCAACTCGTATCTTTTCAAATAATTATTCCAATTAGTCTCGGGAAAACGAGGCAATCAATTCAAAATCAATTTAAAAAATATTACGAGTTTCATTTACTTTAAGAATTCGGCAGTATTGTGTGGCTAAAGAAATTAAGAACATTACATTTTAATTCCACCGTTAATTATTGATATCGTCTTTTTTTTATTTTTACATTTCCAAACGATAATACATGACAGAAGATTATATTATTATTATAAAAAATGACTGTAGCTGAAATCATTTAGATACCTAAAAATAAATCAATTATTTTGCAATATGATCGCAAAAGAAATAAATCTTTTTCGGAATGTTCTCGAGAAAATCCTATCGCTGAAATGATCCGCACCCGATCGTGTTACTGAGCATCTTATTAGAATTGCAGAACAATTCACTTTTCCCCATTGTCTCCTACCATAAACAACATCTGGGATAAACAGTAACTGTAAGTGTCCTGTTTTACATTGTTAATAAAGAATGAACAAATGTCCTTATCGAACTGTCTCTCTCGGTATTTTGAAAAATCACTTTGAAGGAATGTGTCATTTTTCTATTTTGGCGTCCAGGATGTAAACACGTTACTCTTGAAGTCACCTTTGTAAATTAATTAAATGTTACAATTAAAACGCTCCGAGAATACGTAACACACTGTGGATCAATGAAACACGCCCATGACGTGGTCGATGAATACCATCAGTTTTTTTAAAATATCATTTTCGGTGGTGGAAACACATAATAACTAAATGGTCTAGAATGGACTAGAATGGTTCTTAAATGGAGCCATTTTAGTATATAATTTATGTTGTTACTTTGGTACGCTACCACTTGGTCCGTCTGTAGTGATGGTAACGGGAACTAACGCGCGATTATCAAGAGAGATATACGAGTGAACACACCTTATTATCCTAGTCCTCTTGCGACAACGCGACCTGATCGTCCACGTCACCAGTGCATCTCGTGGTAAGGTGCCTATTATTCTAGTGTCTCGAATTATCGTATCAGGTTCTTGGTTGCACGCACATAATTAACTTTTGTATATTGCATTCGCCGAGCAGCTACTTACTAGAGATAAAGCAAAAGCTTTTCATATTTCAATGTATTTGTGAAAACAATCGACAGATTGTCAGATTCTATATGACAATCGACAGATTCTATATGAAATTTAATAATGTTCGAATGATTGCTTACTTAGATGTATGGCATCGATTCCAACGAGGATTCAAATGTGTTGTACATCTTTTTAATCGCGATAAACAACTGAAAGATTTCGCAGTTTATGGATATATTGCTCATATTACTCATTGCAGTTTGCGTTACTAATTTTTCCAAAATGAATCTTGAAAATAGCGACATTGAAATGACAGTAATAGAATAAAGAAGAATTAATGGGTTAAATTCGTTCATTCAACATTTTCTTGTCTTATTTTATAAAACCTTCCAAACTGTATTAATGAGCAAATGTTGAGATGGGCTCTTGCTTTGCTTCTGGACATAAATGTTACTTTATTATCTGTGCACGTCTTCTAAGAGTTCAGTGGGAAATAGTTATTCAAATTATCATTCTCCATGATGTCGTGGCAGAAGTACATTCCTTCACGAAGGATACAATAAAAACTCAAGCAAATTTGGCCTTTGAAAACAGATTTGTATTATATCGGAGCGAATATTTTGTTAACAATTCTTACCAAAAACGCTAATTTCTTTCTGAATTCAGAATTTAAATTGTAAATGGTTTAGGGCTGGGATCTCACAATTAAGAAAACGTGCACAGAATACACTTCTCTTCGTAGCATGTCACAGAGTTTTTTTAATGTTTGATGTAAAACAAAATAAAAAAGCAACTAATTTTTAAAAGTTATGCTAAATGTTAAGTACCACATTGTCATATATACTCATTGGAAATGAAATAGAATCTTAATTTAAATCGCATACTTTTATTAAAAGAAACTCTGAAGGTTAATATGTTAAGAACTCTAAAACATTTAATCCGAAAATAATAAATTCATTACAGAATCTCCGGATACCACACAATACATTGAAATATTGTATAGACTTGATTAAAGTTTGAACTACATTATCTAATTACACATTACATATTTGAAGGTTGCCTTAAAACAGATTTAAGATTCAGATTAAGAGCGAGTCAATCACCTTGATTGGGAAGTATTCTTACACTTGGAAGCTCGACTGTTAAACTCCAACGTTGCTATTGGAAAAAGCTTTTGCATTCTCGACTATTCCCAATTGATTGTTGCGAAATTTATAGTTTTAAAATCATCGAAAAAACTTCAAACGTTTCCATAAACATAACCTTTGTTCACAATATCTTGAACTAATGATGTATGATTAAGAAAATTCCTTTAACAAATCAGAAGTCGTTTCATAGTGCTCAATGAGTGTGTTGCGTTCTTCTAATGGCAGCCGGAAAATTCATTTTTAATCGATTTAACTGTATTCTAAAACGATGCCACAAGTTGAGTCTAAATATTGCAAAGCAAAGCTCACGAATATATTTACACGTACTATTAACTCGTGGAACACGCGTAAATTTTATAGTTCATGATTCGATTGATTCAATGCGAAATTAAAGCATCTGAACTCTCAAAATGGTTCCAGGATAACCTTTCCGTGTGCCAATTAATTCCGACAGTTTGGTGCTATTTGATGTCACATAATATCAATGATTCGAGTTCTTATTTATAGATAATTTTCCAATTGGCGTATTGGATAACTGATGAAACGATAGTAGACACAAAAGATTAGCATGTCTTTTCTCTCCATTTGCTATTAAAACTGCCTTAACAGCTTTCTTGAGCAACCCTCTCATAAGTTTATAATGTTGGTAAAATGGAATTTTATTCCTCTTACAAATCATGCATCAATCTTAATAGTCCTTATTGAGTTTTTAAAGAGGGGGAATTTTCTCAAATATTCTAACAATAACAAATATGTTATTTCAAAACCTAAGCTCTTGAGAAAATATTTCAGTATCTGGTTTAAATTTATTATATACTATGCGTTTTAAATATTGAAAATAATAAAAATACACGTGTTTCAGCAATATTTTTGTTAGAATTTGCTTTCTTCTTATTGCCATTGCTTATCTCATCCATTCCCATTATAATTTCAGCCACCCCAGAAGTTTATGTATCTCTATACACGCCTGTGTGTATTAAAAGGTCGTACGTGAAGCCGTTTGGACCTATATTTCAAACTCCCTTGGCTTCAACAATGAATGTTATACACACACAGCCCCATGCTTTCCCTTAAAAACGTACAGTCAAGAAATATAAATTTGAGAATTTATTTTTAATAATGTTTTAATAGGCTAAGAATTTACCTATTTTTAAAATATAATAACTATTATGTTTTCTCTTGTTTCTAACAGAAGTTGTACCAGTGGAATGATTTATAAAAATTTCGTTTAAATGGTTTATTTTCAAATTGGCTTGTAAATAAGAATACATAAATTGAAATTTATATACCAATTAAATAGTGATTGCCTTTACTTCAATTAATGTTTTATTTTATATATTAGGTGAAGCGACCTTGGAATGAGGGCGTGAATTGTCAATTCTGCTCCGGAGGGGAGGGGACGTTAAACTATTCTGGAGAGGGCTATTCGAATAAACGAGTGATGTGAAATATATCTTTGATTACGCAGAACTCCGGATTACATAGACTGAATAAATCCTAGAAATGATCTTTGGCAAAATATAAGTTTTCATTTCCAATTTTCTAGATTTGAACGTTTCAAAGTTTCGAAATCAAGCAACAATATATGGATTACTTAAATGTCGATTTTGAGTCAAATTAACACTTCTTCAGTAAGGACATCAACTTCTCTAAGGGAGACTATCTCGAACATTCGCGCTGGTACATTCTCAAATGTTTTTAAATATTTTCTCCAATTTTTTCAACTTTTTTTTTCTCGAATAGGGGAAAGTGCGTTTGTAAGAATGGAACCATATCGCACAACCTAAAACAAAAGGCTGGAGCCTTCTAGATTTTCCCTCTATCATTGAATTTTTTTTAAACATACAAAGAATTTTATTAGTTAATAAATGAAACGAACTACAAGGTGATTGAAGATATTATAGGTTTAATCAAACAATTAAAAAATAATATTGGTTTTATGTTGAATCATTTACAGATTTTACTGATGACTAAGAAAGCCTCTGCCCCAAACTATGTAAAACACTTCAACAAATTGTCAGGTTAAAATTTTGAATTGAATGCATTTACAGAATTCAAATATTTTAATTACGTAAGGTTCCGGGGCTCCTATTGAAAATTTTCAGGCGGTCGTAGCCCCCTGTGTGCATGCTTGAGAATGTAACACCGATTTTCATTAAACCAGTAACATTTCGAAAACTGCAAAAATTCACAATATTGCACCCGCCATTCACGTACATGATTGATGATATATTTTATTCCGAACAAAGTCCATTATTATTATTATTATTATTATTATTATTATTATTATTATTATTATTTAATAAGTCTTCGTTTAATATGCAATAAATTACATTAAGCAATATTATGAGCCAAAGGCTTTTATGCTATTACAAAACCTACATCCTACGGTATTCTAATGTTTCGAATTCTGTTATTCATTTCAGATGGTCTTTCCATTGCATCAAAGCCGCGGAAAAGAGTCCATGCGGTACGGTTGAAGAAAAAACCCTGAAGGGGGAAAAACCTGCTTCAGGAAGATGAGATCGTACTAATGTACCAAACTCTAAACTATTATTTCCCAATGTGGACGTCACACGCTGTCGATCATTGATTGTTAGTGATTCCGGGCGCGTCAACTGCTAAGGTCATTCGTCCCGTAAGTTTTTGCTCTGGAGGTGGCGGTGATCTTCTCCTGCTGGATGGCGAGAACCGACGCCGACCTCCCGTCGGCTAGCGAGGTTTCCCCTACCAGGTATCTCCCAGCAGCGGGGCACCGCCCCAGCCGGGACAAGCTGTTAGCTCCCGCCCGGTCTTCCGGCATGTGAGGTAATGAGTGCATGTTAGTGTAAGTGACGCGCACTCCTTGCAGCTTGGCGCCGCGTGCGGGGACACTACTCACCGCCCACGCGGAAGGCGGAGGCGCCGGCGACGAGCAACGCGGCGGCGGCGGCGAGGGCGGCGAGAGCTGCCGGTGACGTCATGGCGGAGTGGAGCGGCGCGGGCACAAATGCGCCTGGCCGGGCCCGCGCGCGCTTATAACGCCGCGATGCGCGCCGATAAGACACGTGCCGCTCCGCGCACGTGTCGCCTTCCCGAATCAACGCGACTGCTCTCCAAAGGTTTTCGAAATTTCGGGCCGGCCTAGCCCGCACAGGGCATCCGTCGATGTCTCCGCAGTGCCTTTGACCGGAAGGTCCTAAGGGTCGAGTCCGACGGCGCCACGGATATTCTACACTAGCTAGGTGGACTTTAGATGCTGTCTGGAGGAGAATTCTAGCAGCCGACTGCTCTGATCGGAGGTTTTCCGTGGATTCTCCTATCAGTACCAGGCTGTACCTTAACAAACGGGCCACGGAGCGCGCGCGATCTATTCTTACTCGTCCTTGTCCTTTCCTTACCGCTTACACACACACTTACGTGCGCTGCACTAGCACACATGTCAGGAGCTTAGCGCTTGTCAGGTGGGGCGGTGCAGCGCTGAGATACATATCTCAATGACGTACCCCCCCGCAAGAGATGTGTCGGTCGGCGCCGGATCTCATCCAGCGGAGGGATAACAGCGCCGGGACTAATGACCATAGAAGATGTCGCGGAAACATGAAATAATGAATCTCGCAATCGAAATGTGTGTTCGTGAGTTGGGAAAAGGAAGGGCACCAAAACCACTAGTGGTAGTTGCGGATACGGCCTTTCCAATGAGGCATATCTATATTTCCTTTTGTCTTCTGGATTTACGTATCAATACAGTATTCTGCAGTCGCTTCTCCATCCTCTTACCAAATATTGTCAAAAAATTATGTTTCTCCTACACTATGAGGCAGAATGCTAATTGCTTTCCTGTCTGAAAAACTGTAACTCTTGGAGACTTTGAAAATAACCTCTTCACCGTTCATTAATTCAGGTGCTAACGCCCCAAACCTACAGCCGGCGCCTCTCCAAATCCAAAACAAGGAAAAGAAAAGAACAAAAGCTATTGCGAGAACCACTTGAGAAGATCATAATAGAACAAATCAAGAATAAGTATTACACACAAGACAATCAGGTCTAAGAGGAAAGTTTAGCGATAGGAGCAAATAATTTTAAAATTCTTATAATTCTCTTCCAAACCTTTTCTCTAGGATCCAAAATCGAAACATTGAAATTAATTATATTTACTCTCACATATGCTAGTGATAGGCAATTTCAAATATCGGTTCTATTTGCGCGAAATCAACGCACAATCGTGAATTGAATTAAGTAGATTCAGTTGTGCCGATGTGCTTTACAAAGGAGTAAAATGGTCATCTTCCCGATGGGGATTGTGTCAGTTAAATTGATCTATAACTAAAATTTGAAACGTTGCTATTTTCATAACGTAAAGAGTACAAATTATATTTAATTGTCAGGGTATCGCTCTAAAAATAAACTTTATTTCAGCTATAACGTCCGTAAAATTCCGAGATTACACAATTTTATTGGTTCCCTATTTCATCCTATTATGACGATAATATTTGATCCATTCATACTACAATTTTTGTACACAAAGGATTGTCCAATATCTTCCATCGGTCTGAATAGTTTGTGCTTACTTGCATGTAATGTGTCCGGTGACACTCTATTTGTTATGAGATGTCTCGACAATAATTTTTAACAAGAGAATCTGGATTACTAGTTTCTAATGCGTCAAAGAATTGAAAGAAAATGATGCAGCCTTCGGCCATTTGAGAAATGTTTGTGGTTTCGTTCGAAAAGTCGGAAAAAATCCAAAAACAATTTTGACTAAAAAATTTAAATATTGATTGTTGGTGAAGATGAGGCAGCAGCTCTTGAGTAGTGGACTGTTGAGCAGTGTTGTGAGGCCTCAAACTTACCACTTCCTTTGATAACTCAACAATTAATTAATTTATTCTCTCCAAGAACCACTATAAATTTTAAGATTCCCAGGCACCTGTTTAACCTTTCTGAAATATAACTCTAACACCGTGAAAGTTAATTGAGAATGCAGCACACTCATGTTTTGATTTAAAGGTAATTAAATGAACGATTAGGTTGGATACACAATCGAAGGTAACAATTTTACCATCTGAATATTGTGATTGATATTAATATTAAGTGAAACAGAGTGACGCTGACGCACAGAGCTATACAACTCACTGCCAGATGTACAATCACATTTCAAGTGAGCACAGAGTGGTGTAATGCACCAGCTGGTCGACAAATATACTTACGTTTTAGGTTAACACAGAGCGACGTAGACGCAAAGCTGGTTGACTGATGTCGAATGTATACTTTTTAGTACAGAGCGACGGACGAGCTGTGACTGATTCAAATGTATTTAATCACATTTTAGTACAGGAGCGCGAGTCGCTGACTATCATCGAATATAGTACATGATCACGTTTTAAGTTAACACAGCTGCGGAGGTCGACTGCTACTAACACCTTTTAAAAGGAGGGAGGCGCTCGGTAGCTCGGCTACTAGCGAGTGTATACAATCAATTTTAAGTGAAGCCAGAGCGCCACGGGTGCGTACGGCACCTCGACTAGACGAAGAGAGAACTTCGCTTCCGCGACGAGCGAACTGTTGCACGGTTCGAGCCATCTTTTCGGTTCAGCCCATCAAAGATGGCTTGGACAGCTGTTACATTATATGAGTTTTAATAATGTAAATTAATTGAAAAGGGAAACTTGTTAAGAACAATGGTTAATTAAGGGCCTGTTTTAGCGAAGTCTTCCATCTTGAATTGCAGAGGAAAATTTTGTGGGAGTTAGTTCTTCTGATGACGAGTGGGTTGAAGGGGTTCGCTCATCTCACACGCGAGAATTCGGGGATCCCGTGACGTCAGAGAGGTGTGAGGGTTTCTCCGAACACGCACACATGCGAGGCTGTGTTACCGTCTGTACTTGAGTTCTACGAAGAGACTTAACAATAGAACTCAAACATTGTCAAAACCAACACACAGTTATAAGAGTAATTCATGATTAAACATGGCGATTATAAATTGCCCTTAGAAGCAATGGCGTAATGAGGGGGGCAGGGGTGGGCTACTAGATGACCCGGATGACACCAATTTAGGGGTGTCACCAATTAGAAAATTTTGGAATTGAAATTATATATTTATTTATTTAAAAAATACATTTCAATTATTTTGAATTACATACAAATTTTTAATACATAATAAATCAATGCCACGTGCAAATATGCTTGTACCTTTATTGAATAAGGTATAAACCTTTCAGTAATAGATATTTTTACATTTAATACCATTAGTTTTGCCCCGGGTGACACCAACTGAAGCGACGTCACTAAGAGCTGAGTAAAAAATATGCTATACTGAATCGTTGTCAAGCATAGAAAATATTAAAACAATACACGTAAACACAATGCATTGGTTAGGTGCGGTTGCGAAGTTGCTCTACAGATTGTGTTATTCCACCTTATTTGAAACTGCGCGTACCGACTGAACTCTCATACTTAGTGCATCACTCTTTGCGACACGTCCTGCGATTGTAAAGCATAGAGGAAGAGACCAGTCTCCATTAAATATATGCAATTCGCGAGGGTATTTTTAAATTTTGCCAATATTTCAATCTTCGGCGAAACTACTAAAATTTTCAAAAAAATGTTCATGTCCTTATTAAACTACTTATGTAGAAAAAATTCATTTGAAGGAAAGATCTCTATCTTCAATTTTGTAGTTGCAGGAAGACTCCGAAAGAGACCAGATTTTACCTTTCTATAATATCTTTGAAGTCATACTTCAATTCTACACTTAATGGGCAGAAAAATTGCGAAAATGTGGAAAAAATATATTTTAGAAAATGAGGCAGGTCCCATTTTGAATTTTCGAAAATTGCAGAAATAATGCGATAAAGAAATTTTTCAGCGTCTTCCTACAATATTGGCCATATTTCACTGAAAATTGCGCGAAACCAACTAATGTTTTTAAAAAATGTATATGGCATTATTATAGAACTAAATATAAAGAAAACATTTCATAAGAAAAAAATCTGTCTTCAATATTGTAGTTGTACGAGAGGACCAATAAATTTCAAACATTTTCAATTTTCAGGAATTTAGAATTAAGTATGAAAATGGGACCGACACCATCCGTGTATGAGTATATCTCTACTCTTCCAAGAAATTTTAAAAAATTTGAGCCTTTTTGAGAAAATTTTGAAAATTTCGAGGCGCATTATGTAGAGTATCTCTAAAAACAAAGAATTGTTTTCAAAATAGCAGTTCTTCCAGTCGGGTCAAATCGACTTTTATATTCATTTTGGGGAAAATTACGAATAGTTTAGTCGCGAGTATTGTTCACAGGCGGACAGATTGACGGTCATTTTGAAAAAAATATTTTTTTCGGATGCCGAGGACTCGAAGACATGAACTATTTTTGTTAAAGTCTGGAAATCGATTTTTTCCGCACCATTACATAACTGGCTAACTGGAATGTTACTTAAATTTTTTGTTGTTAAATTCGTTAAAGGCAACAAATGCCTAACAGCAAGAAATAAAATGTTAAAAAAGCCCAACAACTAAGCGAAAAACACCAATAACATTGCTTAACGCATTCAATTCGTATTGCATCGCATTGATGATCTTGTTAAAGAACGCCTTCTTGCACGTATTCTTGCACGTCCCGTCTGCAGTGATGGGTGCATAAAGAAGAAATGGAATAACAATAAAACTAAAAATATAATCAAAACGTGTTTAACTGTTAAATAATAGGTATATTTGAATAGACAACTCTAATAATTCCACTGACGTGATCATTGGAATGAAGGTAAAGGATTCTTTTGATATAGTCATGTATCACTTTTGATAATCGGCATGTCAAGTATTCACAGGAAATTGTCTTCTTTGTTAACCTTTTAAATTAATATTATATTTTTATCAAAGCTAGTATTTGTTCTATGCATTGACGTTGCGCCATTTTTCTGTCCTAATTTCGATTTATGTCTCTCCTTAGCTCATCGATTTTTGTATGAGATTTGTTTGGTGAAAATGAAATGATTATAGAAAATTGATTTCGTGCTCAGCGAACATTTTGTTACTTAGTTGCAACTTTGAAGGGCAATATATATTTGAGATTTATGCAATGAACATGATTGTAATTTGTTCCCATTAGAGTTTCCAACCATTTATTTTCATGAGAGAGATGTTCACTTATCTTCATCTTTATATCACTTATGTCGTATCTCATCCTATCTGAAAATAAATCTTCGATTTAAGGATAAATTTAGAATGATACACGAACTCAACGGATGTGACACATAAACATTCAAGTGATGAACTTCACTTTTTAACAAGAGCTGTTGGTTACTTCTGGAGAAATAAATAAAAATACTATTTTGACTTTGTAAAATAATGAAACCATGAAAATCCCTCATTATTTTTTATTTTAAGTTATTCATTTAGTTTTAAGAAATTGACTGTAAGTGCATCGGATTCTATGAGTGAGTGAGTGAGATTGAAATATTATTTTAATGGAAAATATTAATACATTGCTCTTATATTTTAAAAAAATATCACAAGTATTTGACTAATGTGGGTAAATTCATGGAACTGAAGAACTAGCTTACATAAGTTTTCTAAACATTGTTTATTTGTAATTGTTTATAAGTGAAGATAAATTGTAAATAACATTCACTTGCTTTATTTAAAATTTTGCATTAACTATTACATGAGCGACGACAATTAACAGTTACAATAGCGACGACAATAAACAAGATATTACAAATAAGTAACTTCTTGTTCAAATTCCGGAAAACTATTTGAAACCTTGACATTGACTTCCTGACAAGCGGTGGATCCAGGGGGGCATGGAGGCCATGGCCCTCCCCAAGACCTAGAGATTTCGTTTGTTACCTTCTTCTATTTGGAAAAATTGATTTAAATATTTATGTTAGACATGTATAATTATTTAAAAAATAATATTGTATAGTATCATACATACACTATAAAACTTTACGTGGTAATACTTATAGTATCATATATACACTACAAACTACCAATAAAAATATGTTTATTATTTAACAAAAACCTACCCCCCCCCCAAAAAAACAAAAGTTCGGCTGCATCCGCCCTGTTCCGAATCGCATTGCATACATTCACTATGTAATTGAACTATTTTATGGGGTATTTTTTTCTTTATTTTCTCTTTGGTGGTTGTTTATACTAACACCCGTATCAATCAAGCCTTTTGTTTGGTCCGAATTCATTGCGGTTTTTATCAGATTTGTGTATTCTGCCTCAAAGTGATGATTGTAAATGAATGGGTGAGTGGAAAATCAAAACTAGTCCAAAATCGGTGATTTTTTTTTCAGAAAGTAGTTTAGAAGGAATGGAACTACATGTTGAGACAGAAAACAGCTCAGTATGAGGCCATTTAACTTGAAATCAGGCAGCTCTTTCTATTTGATGTGTGAAAGAACAGTATCTGTTCTGGACTTGTAATTCTCTTCCACCCAGGATTTCAGACGACTGGTGACTCGGGCTGCTCAGCTCGGATAGTTCACACTTTTTATTTGCCATTGGTATGGGGTTGATGTAATACACTTGTTTTGTTAATGACCGAATGTGTGCCTATAATGAACTGAAGAGCGAGAGGTGAGGGGAACAGTAAGTGAAGAGTCAGTAATTTTCGTTATTTTGCTTTGAAAGAATCACAGTGTTCACAGTCATGTAAACAAGCATTCACGAGCTTAAATGGAATATCACACATCCAGGTTCAAGACTGACAGGAATTCTTTTGTCAGGTCTGTCTCCAAAAGATGAAAGAGGAAAGAATAATAATAGACCTTGTGCTATCAATTACGGAAATCTTGTTAAGATAAAAGAACACACAGAATCTTTTTCTGCAAATTGCATACTATTCATTAAATTATGTGAAATTTATACCGAGTGAATTAAACATCAAAACACAGCCTGTTAACAAAAAGTATCTTAAAAAGAAAAGGTTATAAGATATGAGCTCTAGTTCGAGTTTCAACTTGAAATTTGTACAAGAAGTTATATTACTTATGTACACTCTTACAACAATAAAATGTGGTACTTTTGTGGTACATTGTAATTTTGAAAGAAATTTACCAGCTAAATCTTCTTTGAGAATAATTGCAGTACAAGTCTACAGCTTTTGTTTAAATTATAACACATTATTAATAAAAAATTATCGCAATTATTCCTCAGAACACATTCATACGACTTGGTACAACATTTCCAAAATAAGAAAATTGGTTAAATCTCAACAGTTTTTTTGTCATATCTAATCAAACGTTATAACTTGTATTATCTCAAAATGAACTTTCTGAACTAGTATTGCCATTCCACTCACCCATTCAAATGTACTCATGCAAGTTCATTCACACTAAAATATTCTTGCTGAGATTACACCAAAATATACTTACTTTTCCCTTTCTTTCCATTTTGTCTTTTTCTAGCCTTATCAGAGGGACTTTTGAGTTTCTGGAGAAGGTTGGGATTTTAATGTCTTCTATCATTTTTCTCTGGCTTCATGATTTTTATTATTCTTTTGTGTTCAACTGTTTTTTTTTGATTTGTGCTTCTTTAGAATCGATTCCTCTTTTCTTTGCTATTATTTTGGGCAGAACTGCTATATCAATGTTATTTCTTTATTTTAAAAACTTGTTGACAGATTAATTGTTATTAAAAATTTGAGAACGTTTTTTATGGAAAATTTATTGTTAATTATTTCAGGGGTAATATGAGCTGAAGAGTATTTTTTTCATATCTTTTATAAATGGGGTAGAACGTGTGTAAAGAGAGCGCAGTCTTACAGTGGCCACAATACTTCAGTTTGCTTTTGTTAATAATTGGTGTGTTAGTTTGGAGTAAGGATCACTTAGTGGTGACTTGTAAATACATATATCTATTAACAATAATTTCTAATCTCATAATTCACAATAAAACCCGACACTGCTGCATAACTTCATTGATGTACAAGTATATTATACTATCCCATTTTAAGTACGTAATAACTCATATTTCACAATCAGTGTTATATAAAAATCCTCGTGAGAGACAGTCTCACTGACAATGAGATTGCTGACAAAAGGCAAGTCATAAGATTAGCTATTCCAGTTACTCGTAGTTATTAAGTAGCACTTGTTCAAATTTCAGTGGATCTCTGGACTGAATGGCTTGATTGACTGATTCATTAACCTTTCCAGGTGCTACGCTAAGGTCATTAGTCTCGTAAGTGTAGTGCATGCTTTTATCGTGGGTTTGCGTTGCTCTTCCCCCGCCAGACAGAGAAATCCGGCGTCGATCTACACGTCACGTTGCGGGGTTTTCCCCAAAGAGGTAGGGGTCTTCCCACCAGCGGGACACCGCACCAGCCGGAATACGCTATAAGCTTCCTACTGGTCTCCCGACGTGTGGTTACTGTAGTGCATGTACGTGTACGTACGTGTACGTGTGTGTAAGAAAGGGATGAGGATAGGAAAAGGAAGGACTAGAATTTAAATAAGAACTTCCATGGAAGTGTCTGAGCAGCCAACCGCTAGAATTCTCCTCCAGACAGCCGCTCCATATAGCTGGTGTCGAACGTCTTGCCACTGCCAGGACTCGAGCCTACGACATTCTGGTTAGAGGCACTACTGTGACCAGTCAGATGACCTGAGCCATCTCAGCCAATTGCATTGAATAGAGTGTCAAACGCTTATTCAGCATTTAAAGCCAATTTCACCGACGATTTTTGACACTAATGAGACATGAGTCTCTCTTACTGGTATCGGATACTGCAGGGCGAGAGGAAATCTGAAATTGCGTCTCTTGGGTTTGGGTTCATTACAAGTGCACAATAGGCTAATATGGTAATGAACTAGGAAACATGGCTGGATTTTGGCAGTGAGTTTCGAAAAGTGTAACATTTTTCCATTTTTTAAAAAACAGATACATTGGGAATTTTGTATAAAATGTAATCGGTTCTCTTCATCGTCGGGTATATGTACATACGTGTTCTGTATATTTTAAGGGGGAAGCATGCCCACATTCTGAAGCCGTCCTTGTTTTCCAGTGAATTATTTGAAATCATCTTTCACAAAAAACATGAAATCATCCACAGTTTCCGAATATTGAAACACGCCCGACGTTGACTGGTACCAATTTGAAACAAGCCCCGTCTTTCTATTTAAAAACAATCCCCACTTCGAGCGACATTTTGAAACCTAATTATTACTAATAAATGTGATATTGGTCGAAAACTGGGAAGCATCCGAATTTTATATATTTTTCTTTCGTCTCTCAAAACTATGTTTATATCGCCTCTGCTGTCATTTCAACCTAACGAAAATGATCCTTAACGTCAGTTGTTTATTTGTTACATAGCGACTCGCTCGCGAACATCTATTGACATTGCTATATTCTATGTCGTATAAAATGACATTTCCATAATAAAAATGGTTCGTCATTTTGGTATATTACAATATGTACTCCATATTCTTGGGAAAATTGTACAAAATTATAATTTAGATAGTAAACATAGTAAACAATTCACTAGAAACTAAAGTCGAGTCCGGTTACAGTGCTCGGATATAGTGAACTCTAGGTTATAATGAACTTAAGTCACTGGTCCCCTTTCACTTGCATTACAATAAGCATTAGAAGATTCGGCTATAGTGAACCTGAACCTCAGCTATTGTGAACGTAGGAAGTAAGTCCTGGAAATTAATTGACTCTCGTATGTTATTAGGCGATTGAAAGGGCCTTCGGAGAGTAGGATGGTGTTCCAACAGTGCAAGAGGCATTGAAAGGTGCCAAGACTGCTTTACTATACTTAGGCAGATGACCATGTAGAATCAAGTATGGAGAGAGCGTGAACTCTGGAGAAGGATCTAATGAAAAATGTACGAAGCACACAATTGAAAATAATTTATTTTTAAGGTACAAATATATATATGTGAAATTTTCAGTTCGTGCTGTAAATGAATTTTGCTGTGTAGTAATAAAATCAATTATTACGGAGAAATTCCATTTAATTTTGACATCATCGGATATAGTGAACCAAACATGTTAGTCCCCCAAAGTTCACTATAACCGGAGTCGACTGTACGTAGGGATAGTAGGATGAATGAACAAAATTCGACAAATTGAACTAATTACACAATTATAAACAATTGCGTTACGCAAGTTAATGGGTCGTGATTGGACAGATACCGTGTGCAGTTGAAATACAGCAGTTTAACAAGGAGACGCTTTGAGTTACTTGATTTAAGGAGCACTAGAGTGTAAGGCTAGGCGTAGAATGTGGAGCATCGGAAGTAGATTCAATTCAAGTTGCAGCTCATTTGATGTTCTATGTGAATATAGAGTCCTGAAATGTACAACTGGACCGTGCTACAAATGGACGGCTTACCAAACTACAATAATTATCATTATCTCTAGATCTTCCTCCTTATTTCGATTCTGCATCGAATTTTCACAAATAAGATAGGTATGTTTGTTGCTATCAAAATAAAGTAATGAACGAAGAATTTCCCCCTCTATCCCTTAATTGAAACATCTGATAACAAAACGCGCCTCTTAGTCAAATTCCTAAAAAGTTTCCCTAGTGAAATAACATAGTGGAATTCGTGCTTTCCAATTTATCGAAATCTGCTATGTAGGCAGGTAGATAATGACCACTCTATATTAAAACTTTTCCTACGCGTGCATTCATTTTCTTTTATATTTTCATTGCACATAAATGTAATTAATTACTATCTTTCGGGCCCTTTAAATTTTTTTGGAACGCATTTTCTCGCATTATTTATAAATTTACAATTTTCGAAAATTCAGAGAGTTCCATAAAAATATGACCTGAGCCATTGTTTTAAGCGTTCCTTGTTCTATACATGGAAAAAATATTGACATTTTGCCGACAATCGATCTTTCCGTGTCATCAATCTACAAAACATGGATTATAACTACACAAACTGTTTGTGGAAGTAATGTACTATACATAGAATGAATATTTATGTACTTTTCTGTAATGAGGGGTGGCAATAGTTTTTTTCTGGCGAAAAGGCATTTACTTTCTCTTCATACGAAGTAAGGGTAAGAAAGTCGAAATTGGAACCATTTTTTATAAAATTTTGAAACTTTCAGAGAATTGTGTAAAGTACCTTCCCAAAACAAAAATACATAAAATTCATGGGACCGCGAGAGCAGTCAGATAGGTCGAGGAATATCAATTTTCCAGAATACGGATTAGCCGCTGGTGTTCTTCTTAGAGAGGCAGAGACGAATAGATGTTACGTTGTAAACCAATTTTCCGATGTCAAATAAATACGCGAATTCTGACTATACAATTTTTTATATGATACATTAAATAGCATACACTTTCCACTTTAAGTCGTGGTAACTAGCTATATTCTAGGCATTAGGGTTCCATCGACTTCCCCACGGGACCGAGTTCATTTTCTGCATAATAGCAATGCTAAATTTCCATGCTATGCTAAATTGCTCCATCGTAATTTACAAATTGTGTAGAGCTTAACAGAGCTTCTGAGAGCAATTAAATTGATCATACGAGATAGTAAATCGCCTCGAGACATGATCCCCAACGTCTTGAGGGCACTGAATATTGATCGTGGCATAGCCCCAGAGGTTCCAACCACCACAGGTAGGATTCTGGCGTTGGGCACTCCATGAAGTTGGGCTGTGGTACTTTACCACTTTTTCCTCCCCTGCTTTTAGAAGTCTAGACCCATCCTCGTGGCGGACAGTCACATCGACCACGTGAACCCATCCCCGGCTTTCTATTACGTAAAGGTTTGAGTCTAAGCCCTTCGACAACGGAGAAAGTGGCTTCCATGGACACCACAGTGTCTGATTTCCGGAGCTTCTTCCCCTCTATAAAGTTCTTTGTCTCGTCATGACGCTTTATTCTAGCTGGTTTCGTAAACTAATCGTAAATGTACCGACCGAGGATGTGATTCATAGTTTCTACCGCTGTATTGCACTTCCTGCGGTATACATCCTCTCTGGGCCTTTCTCTATTAAGAGTATTTTTATTGGCCGCGGTATTTGATCTCAAGTGATAAAAGTGATAAAAAGACAAGGTTTCAGAAGATTATAGTCTTTCAAAAAGGCATTTCCAATCGGATTGTTTAAATGCGCCTTAATCGCTCTCCCTTGGGATCCCAGCTTCTCCCAGGCGGCTACCTCATAAATGGCGCATTTCTTCTCATAAGCTCTTAAATCTTGTTTAGTATATTGTCAGTTGAGTCTCAATTCTTTGACGGTTTTAAATGTCCGTTGGTAGAAACTGGGATACGAGCTCAGCCATCTGCAAATGGGCTCTGCAGTAGTCGTAACCCTAGGTTTAGCGCTACCCTAGAAACGTGTTGAGCATGTCGCAGCAATCCCAGTCTTCCATCTCTCTTGGCCAGGTAAAATAAGCCATCTGCATTACTCATATGCAGGTGTAGGAACTGTGTTTGACTGCCACTCTGATTTGATCATTCGCTTCCCTGAGCATCGGCATGGATGCCATCGATAAAACGAATTGAGAGAGGTAATGTAGCATTATGTATGTGTGAAGTAATGCCAATTTCTGAGTGGGCTTTAAATGCGCCTTCTGTAGTCTCGTCACTGCTTCCATCAAATTCGATATGGATGCTTTACATGGGAAGCCGTTCCAGATAGAGTAGTTCACTCCCACGTATGATAGGGTATGATCATCAGAGAAGAATCATCAGCGGAATTCTCTCCCCCAACCTTTCCAAACAAGGGTCTTCAATGAACCAGGATCGTTCAAAGGTTGTAATTTGGAATGAAGAAGACTTCGCGACGGACAATGTCATTCCGAGGGCCCCAAGATATTCCACCCCTATATCAACCAATTCTTGAGCTCCTGGAGCTTTTGCTAACACCACCAAATCGTCTGCAAATGCTAATACGGACCCACTCCATTCCAATAGCGGGTATCCTGACATGTTATCCAATTTATCAAGCAAGCACTCCATAGTGAGATTGAAAAGGAGTGGGGGCAAGGGGCCCCCTGTTTTACTCATCTACGAATTGGCATCTCAATGCCTTTCGAGGGGTGCTGAATTACTGTGGAAAGCGGCGTAAGAGTCGGCCTCAGAGTCCATTACCAAATTGGTAAAGGCGTCGGGGATCCCTTTCCTGGACAGAGCCCACCGAATCGCCGTGTGAGGAACAGTGTCAAATGCTTTGGATATGTCTAACACAGCGCCGACACCACCCACTGCTTTTCTCATGTCACTGACACTTCGTGAAGAATTTGAACGTTGGCAAAACAGCCAGGTTCAGCGATAAACCCTTTTTGTCGTAGATTGAACTTCACCACAGATCGGATGCATTTGTCCATAATGCCCCAAAATATTCTGCACATTAGGGAACTAATTGTGACGGGGCGATAGTCCGTAACAAACTTATTATCCTTACCCTCTTTTAGTATAAGGATAGTGCGATTTGCTTTCCACCCAGAAGGCACAAAACCAGTGTATAAAATTTGGGTGTACGATAGGGACAATATTTCAACTTTTCTCCTTAAGATATATTGCTAACTTTTGTCTTATCAGGTCCTGGACCTGTGGCATTTTTCATCCCAGCCAAACGACTTATATTTTGGATGAAAAACGCATGTTTTTAAATTTTTCTTAAGAACTCCTACCTACAAAACATGTAACTTAGTGATATCAGTGCAAGAATAAAATGTAGTCGAAAAATTACTATCGAATAACCAGGAAAGGAATCACTTGAAGTATGACGGAAAAAATCTTACTTTTGAGGTAATGGCCTTTCCTTAAACGCATTCTACCAACTCGAAACTTGAGAATGATAAAGCATTGATCCCACAAGTTTGAAGAATCACTTGGTTGATCTCCGCAAGAGATTTGTTTAATTTCGAACAAACGTTTACAGCACAACGTTGCTCGAGTGACGATTCTCACGCGTTTCGTGCCTCAGGCGCTAAACAAGGGTACGCGAGCAATCCTGACGCCCTAAATGCTCGGAGCAGACTGCAAAGGCTGAGAATCCCGCCCACACAATCCTACCGATGGGAACATCCTGCGGCTACTTTAAGTTCCCGCTCAAAAAAATTACATTACTTGGTGTACTCATCTTGTATCATTTGTAAAATGCTTCTAGAATAATTAGAAGTTGTGACGTCTGATCACTAGTACACACGCCGCCGCGTTGTGGATGGCGCAAGGGCGCGAGTCCACTGCGCCAATTTCATTGTATTCTAAAAATATTACTGGTCAGTTTCGAATATTTTCTTCGTAATCTTACAGATTCAATAAAAAATTGATAAAAAATATTTTCATTTATTGTAACATCATCTAATAACTTCAAATTATTTATCTTTTAAAACATATGAATTAGATAATATTTTAATGTTTTAGTATGACTCACAAAAGGAAGTATTTCAATAAATGTTAAAAAATGTAAAAAAATATCAATATTATCTAACGGTAATCGAATCCTGCCCTCACGTGGCGCGGCCGTAAACCCTCTCCCCCTTCTTGAGCGTCACTTAATTTATGGACGACCCCTTAGTGAAGGAAGCCACCGGAACGGAAGCTATGTGGCGAGACACGGGCATGACGTCATCACTGGAATGATAGTGGGCAGCAAGCGCCAGTTTAGTCAACAGGAGATGTGAGCAATCAGTGGAACTGTTGGTAATCAGTGGGTTGATACGTTGTCTCAGTTGAGAGCTAATGACCGAGTGTTAAAGCTCGTTCAGGAAGTGAAGTGGTTTCACTCTACACGATAGTGTCCGGTATCGTTAGAATATATTGGAAAGAGACCAGCCCTGCTGTGAGTGGGAACATGGATTGGTTATGAATTTATGTTATGTACTGCGGAAATAGTGCTCTCACACCTTTTCTTGTGTAAATGGTGAAGTATTATGATGGCACAATGTGCATGATGGTTATTGTAATCCAACGCTAAAAAAACATTGTTGTCTGAATTTCATGTTATTTCTTAACAAAACTCTTAGCTCTCTCTCTCTCTCTCTCTCTCTCTCTCTCTCTCTCTCTCTCACTCTCTGGGTGCCTCAATTCCTTTACCATTTTGCCCTCAGAACCACAGATTCCAGGCATTCCAAGACTCGAAGCGCTGTTGTAGATTCGAGATGACATTATGGAACAGCGAATGCGTTGCATTTCCAACGACCGACAGGCGAGGTCGAGCTCAATCACGGAACCGAGCGCTAAACGTACGTATACGTAATATGAATAAGCAACTGTCAATTCACCGGGAGCGGTAGCTCAGTGCATCAACTGATGTCACTGCAGCGCCTCTGACAGGGAGATCCTAGGTTCGAGTCCTGACGGCGGCAGCTTTTGACTAGGTCGAATTCAGTCGCTGTCTGGAGAAGAATTCTAGCGCCGGTTGCTCTCGGTAGTTTTCCGTGGTTTCTCCGATCAACACCAGGCGAATGCCGGAGCAGTTCCCTACCAAACGGGCCACAGACCGCGCGCGATCTTTCCTTCCTCTTCTTTGTCCTATCCTCTCCCCTTACACACACACCTAACATGCACTACACTACCACATATTCCGAGAGATCGGCCGAGAGCTCAGAGCTTGTCCCGGCTGGGGCGGTGCCCCGCTGGTGGGAGAGTCCTGGTTAGGGGGGAAACCCCATTAGCCGACGGTAGGTCGGCGCCGGATCTCACCATCCAGCAGGGAAGATCACCGCCATCTCCCGAGAACAAACATGCACTACACGAACGGGACTGGGATGACCAAAGCAGTTGACGCGCCCGGAAACCGAAAAAAGCTATCAATCAATCAACTGTCAATTCAATTTTTTTCGCTTCGTTCCGAAAAATGTAAATTATTTCTTAGACTGTATTTAGGAACATCCTCAGTGTTTCGAGATACGCTCATTATAAATGCAACCTTCTAAATTTAGATGTTATTGAAAAAGATAAATCCCAGACATCAGCAATCGAATATTGTTGTATTGTGTTTGCCGGTGTTCACTGAATTCATCAACATGAGTACGCTCGCGCTAGGCACTTTTGACCATCGTCCTGCCGCAAAGCTGAAGACAGAAATTATTAGGTTACAAATTCCTCGATACATTATTTCGTGTTTGAGGACACTGTGGTCGAACCAAGAACCAACAACAGAACTGCTGTGGTCATTAGTCCCATTTTCATCGCGGCAAGTGGAGTGAACTTCCCCCGATGCATTGTGAGATGCAATGCCAACTGGCACGTTGACGTGCTGTTTTTTTTCCCATCCAGATTTCACCTACCTGCGGGGCACCGCCGCTATCGAGAAAGCACAAAGTTCCCGACTGGTCTCCCGACGTGTACGGTCGTGTAGTGCATGTAAGTGATTAAGGGGTTAAGTAATTAATGGGTGAGGTTAGGTCAGGAAAGAGGAAAGGAAGATGGCGCGCGATCTGTGACCCATTTATTAGGGTTTTGCTCCGCCATTCACCGAATGCTGATCAAAAACACTGAAAACTTCTGATCAGAGCAGCCGGCCTCTAGAATTATCCTCCAGGCAGTAGTTGACTTCGATCTAGCTAGCTAGTGTCGATAATTCTACCACCGGGTTTCAAACTCTTGAACCTCCCGGTGAGAGCGACTGCAGTGGCATCAGTGGATGCCCTGAGCCACCTCAGCCAATCAAATTCATCGGATTTCTCGAAACAGATGTTGATCTTTGTACCTTTTGTTTCTTAAGAAACAAAATCCCGTCGCCAACTCACTCTCTCAAAGTTGCATTGGCAGACCTCTCTCCATGGCCCATTTTCTTTCTTGGGCCAGCAAGATTTGAACATTCGAGTTGGCGAGATTTGAGAAAGACTGAATGCTGATTTGATCGCTCGATGACCCATCATTGAGAAATTTGCTATCATGCTCTCTTCTCTGTGGCCTCGGTTTTTCCCCCGTACGTCACCATGCATAGTTTTTTATTATTTTACTAAATAAATCACATTAAAACGCCCTAGAGTTGAAGGAGAGGGTATCATATTAGCGGTAGTTAGTGCTTCGAACGTTGATTTTAAAATTTAATTTCTTTAAACAAAGAAGAAGCTCCTTTTAAGATTTTGGAAAAGACAGATTTTTGCCGTAACATTAAAATACTGTAACGAATATTGCGTCATCTGCCGACACCACCACGCACTACCTGTATGCGCGGATTGCGTCATCGGCCGGCGGCCCTCCAACTAGCTAGCCCCAGAGAGTTCTGGCGCTAATCGAAAAGTCCAGAAAAGTCTCGACGGCGCCCGCCGAGTATAAATACGCCGGGGCCGATTATACAGTGCTTAGAAGAACAAAGGCATTGATCAGGGCTAAAATGGATTATGCAAGCATATTCTACGATGTTACAAATAAGAATATTAAAAGAATACTCGACTATCAATAACCCTGGTGCCAGACTTACATGCAGAGCGTATAGAACAAGTCCAGTGATAAGCATGTTACAGGAAGCTAATTTACCACCCCTGAATAAATGAAGAAGAAATATAGTAGTAGGATATATTATAATCAAAGTAACAGCTAACTGCGGCAACCCTATGAACCAAATTTACCAGCTTACATACAGACACAGGAAGAAACTATGCTTCAAAAAGAAACAACCAAAACCAATTACTATTCGGGCTATACAAATACTAAGTACAATGTCATAAACCATTTCCCCTCTTAAACCTATCAGTGTCACTGACTATGCACCATGCAGGACATTAAAGTTGAGGAGCTGACAAATAATTCTAAGAAGTCAAAAACTCACAATCAAGAGATAAGAGCTCGAATAGGAGAATAAATTGCCAAATATCATACTACAACAAAGCATACACAGATGGCTCGAAGAGAAGGAACTTGGTAGGATGTACCGTTGCAAAGTCAATGAGAGTAATCTCACGCAAACTGCCGGAATGTACTCAGTTTTGTCCAGCGATTATACGCCATCATCACTGCACTAGACTACGTTCTAGAAGACAGTGAGAGCAAATTTTTGATAGTTACAGACTCCAAATTGGCTCTGTGACTTATTGGCAATTCCCTTTTAATCAGGAAAGAAAAGGAGAGAACTAGCTTTATACATTGTTAGTATGATTAGGATGTCGAACTTTCAAGGTAAAGAGATTGGATGGATCCCGGTTCATTTGGGTATCATCGAGAATGAGCTGGCAGACAGGTCCGCAAAGAGGCAACACAACTTGAAAGAAGTAACCTTCCCATAATATTTTATTTATTTAGACAAAAACTGTATGTGACGTATGGGGGGGAGAAAATAATCTGCTCACGGTTTCTTGAGTTTCAGAACCCCTTCCCAACAATTTAACTATTAATAGTTGAAAGATGAAATAGTTAAATAGTTGGGAAGGGATCCTGAAACTCAAACCTTCTGAAAACTTCTCCCTTTCAAAATTCAAAATTTATTGCTTGTTTATCCTTGAAAATAGATTTTATTGCATGGGAGTTTTTTCTCCCTTTCAAAATTCAAAATTTAAGTAGTATATGACTAAATGTATGGATCACAGAATTTTGAAAATTGCACACAATTCACTTTTCCCCATAGCACGTCATACGCAGTTTTAACTGTTTTTGACGTAAAATAAATAAATAAATAAATAAATAAACAAGAAAGCGTGCGCAGATGATTCTTGTGTAGATGGGAGCTTCATCCCGATTACTTTTCCTAGCATTATGTTCGTACCAATACTTCCATTATATTCATACTATTTATTAATTTCTATCATACGCCCAAAAACTAAAATTATATTTCTCGCGAATCTACTTTTGGCGACTACTTCAATACTAAAATAAAATTATTACAGTATTGAAAAGGCTTATCATAGTACTGAACGACATACGAACGATAAGACAAATAACATACTCGGTTCGCTCTAAATCTGGACCAGAATTATATCTTACACCGTGACATCGGCCTTCGCCTCGTTTACAAACTTCAAACGCTCTCGTTATTTGCTCTTCATCAACCTAACGATGCCAGTAATTACAACACGCATTGGTGAAATCGGCCCTGAGGTTGCTAGTCGGCGGCTGCCTTCGCCCGACGCCGCGGGCCAGAGACTGCGCGCCCAGCGGGAAACGGCGCTATTGGCAACACTGCAGTGAATTTATAAAAGGAGTAGTTGAAGTAAGAATGAAGGATACAAAACAATTAATACAATATGGATTAAGATTGAAGGTACACATTATAATTATTTTCTTTAAAATGCCTTTTTTATAACATCACTTCGATTTTTGAAAATGTGCACACAATTCACTTTTCCCCATAGCGCGTCATACCCAGTTTTTAACTGCTTTTTTGACGTAAAATAAATAAATAAATAAAAACACTACAGAGCATTTACTAAAGGAGTAGTTGAAGTGGAGATGAAGATTGTGAAACAAATAATTGAAACAATTTGTGTTAAGATTAAACGGATAATTAAAATAATGTATTTATGAAAGGAGTAGTTGTGGTAAGATAAAATTACAAAACACCAAGTACAATTATAAATTATAATAATTGACATTGAGATGACATTTTCTACACTACATTGAAATTTAAAAGTTGTAGTTAAGATAAGGTTACAAAATAATGAATACAATATGGATTAAGATTGAAGGGAATACATTAAATTTATTGCCTTCTAGATTATTTTTTTCTTTAGAAAAATTTCAATTAGGAAAAAAATATTTTGAAAAATCGAAAAAAACAAACGTGTTTTTGATTTGAATGGCAATTGAATACAGTTTTAAAAAATAAAGTTGAGAAAAAATAAAAATACATATGTGAACATATTTGATCCATATAATAAATAGAAAACAAAAGAAAATAATTAAAAATATAGAGGTCAAATTTTGGTCTTTTTTGTACGATTTGATCTGGAATGTCTCCAAAGTATAATTTCCCAGATCATGATTAAGCGAATCAGCTGTGGCACATGCAAGCAGTACACCTTACTCTCACGACCAACTCATGTGTCTGCATCTACACAATGAAACCTTTCAATTTCTGACATTCATTTAATGCAGACAGCGACGTCAAAATTTTGGAAATTTAAAACAAGACACACTTCAATTAGAAGTTATAAAAATCAATTATTAATTAAACAATCTCCACACAATTTTGAATGAACAAATTCGTCCCCTTTACCCCCTGAAGGTGACCGCTTCCAACGCACATTAACCCCTCCGCCCACCTGCTTTCTGCCACCCGCCCGGGCCTTCCCTAATGGCCGTTTCTCAGAAAAACCCCGCGTTCTCCCCTCCCCATTGAGAGCTTTCTTTTAAAAAGCAGTGCAGTGCCCATGACCCTCCCTGTCTTGTCTGAACCAATGTCCCCAGCCACCTCAGAAGTGGTGTGTCAGTTTGCTCATCTGAATTTATTTACTTATTTATTTCTTTGTCCACACAATTTTTTTGTTTTTTATTTTATTTTTACTCCACTTTAGAATAATAATTGATGTCATTACAAATCAACTTTCTTATTTTAACAGTTATCTCATTTTATTTTTTTTTCTGTATTCATTCTTCAAAATTATGTTTCTATTTTCGCAGTTTATATCCCAATTTTTTTTTGCTTAATTTTTTTATTATTAAAATTATATGTAAGTATTTGGCGTTTTTTTGTCTTT
This sequence comes from Teleogryllus oceanicus, assembly GCA_964035755.1. Lineage (NCBI taxonomy): Eukaryota > Metazoa > Arthropoda > Insecta > Orthoptera > Gryllidae > Teleogryllus > Teleogryllus oceanicus. The sequence continues at coordinate 133,113,561 of CAXIVR010000005.1, read as the reverse complement.
CCCTACCAGTGTCCCCCATGCCTGGGCCAAGTTAAATTCCCATGCTTGGGGGTAAGAGCGTCTTGAGGCGAACATGACGTATTCTCGGGAATATTTTCTTACATTTCGTTAAACGTGGGGATGTCACGGCAGAAAACCCCCTGACATGTGTTGACACTGTCGTATGTTCACACTTCAGGTTCATTATTCTGCATTATTAACTTCCACAGAACAAAATGTATACTATTTCTTAAAGTCTCTAGAAGAGAAGTAAAAATATTTCTAGTTCTCAACAAATATATTGATGACTAGGGAAAGGATTTTAAGGAGCGGCACGTATTCAAAAATATAACTGTGTTCATACAGTTATTTTAATATATGTATTTGGGGGGATGAAATGAAGCGAAATAAACACAATTTGCTGCACCTTTTCGTGAGATTACTGCATTTTGCCACCTTTTCCCTCTTCCTTATGCTTCAGCACCTTTTCTTCTCTCTTTTCTGAGGTTTTAAACCATTGGTCAGAAAATTGTAATTTTGCTCTTATTGAACAGCTTTTTAAAATCTCACTTAATCAGATGTCAATAAATTAAATTAACATTAAAATATCTTTTACGTAAACCACCAGTAATTTATATCCCATCAACACTGGTCAATCTGCAGCTGTTAAATCTTTCAATACGAAAGGAGTTGCTGCAACAGTTTAACCCTTTCCCGCCGCCGGCGCTAGTCGAATTCGTTTACTGCGCTCCGTGAAGTCACGAAGGTTAAGCGAAGAAGCTCAGTCAGCACTATCTATTAAGACACGATATTCGAAAGATCTCTTTCAACTTCCTTAAAAAGCAATGAAATTATAACTAAAAGAAAAATATGAAATTAATTGTAAATAAATAATTATGTAGTCCCTTCCTGGGTAACCTTAGGAATAAATTTCAATATTAATTGTTATAGTTTACTGAATTGTGAAAATATTGAAATTGTACACACCCTAGACAGGCATTTGTATGTCGAACAAGTAGGATAAATAATATTTAAAAAAAGTTCTGTGAATTGTTTAACAGTTTTCTATCTACTTCAATGTTGGATAAAGTACTATGAATCTCCTCTTACGAGCTCTATAAAGAAAAATTTGGAGCAAAATGATACGTATATTCTAGAAACCGAATTCATGTAACTGATTTAAGTCTTAATACAGTTGTTTCAATAGCACCTTTTTCACACCTTTATGTATATTTTCTCAGAACCTCTTTTTCACCTTTTACGACCATAATTTGCACCTCAAAAAGTTTTCCCTATTGATGACAAAGGCGTCTTAAGAAGAGGTGGTATTTAGTTAGCTATTGAGTTGGAGAGGAGTCTCCAGAATTCCCAACGTCTCGTCGTTAATGATCCAGGTGGGCAGGAGGCGGCACCGCTATGCCAGAGAAAGGTCGCACATCTGGTAGGGGCTAAGTCGTTTGAGTGGTCAGTGTTATACATACTCGTGACTCATTTCACTAATCAGAGAAATGAATGAAGTCACGATCACGTGGAGCTCTTCAAACATATAATTAAAATCAATCAAAAGATATTACAAGATATTTTGGGGTAAAATTATCAAGTATTTTGAAGCGTATCTCGCTTATCGAAGAATCAAATCGTTGTATTGGCATGTTTGGAAGTACACGCTCCGGTGTTCATGAAAAATAAAACCACAGTAACGCAATAGAATGGCCTTCAATATCGTTTACCAAGCACTGAATTGTTTCCTTTGCAATGCAATCATCAAGTCATTGCTTTCTGGGTGGTCAGCGAATAAAGAGACAGAATACGCAATATAACAAACACAATATTATTATCATTAGAAACCAAGTAACTATTAAAAACCTATGTATATTATTTATTTCTATAAGTAGTTTTCATAAGATAATGCAATAATTTCATACCACATAAAACTAACATGATGGTGCTAGAAGCGCTGAGTAGCATGAAAACGTGATTTTTACACATTTATTTAATTTTACAATACATGCACAGTTGTGATTTTTACTTTCTCGCCCTTACTAACGTAAGAAGAGAAAGTATTGTATTCATGCGCCGAAAAACGGGGAATTTTTTACTTAAAATCTCTTATTGCCGGGCCCTGGTAACGAAAAGGTGAATGAATCCAGTTGATGAATATAGAAAAAAAATCGTCTAACAGGTGGTGTAGTCAGAAACGATGTTTTGTGCGTCCTTCGTACCGAAAAATCAATTAACAGCAAAACGTCTGTCAGTTTCTCTGTGCAGGACGCTAGCGCATTAATTCAGCCGATTTTCTCCAAAATTGACCCAATCGTTCTGGCTGATGTCGCGGCACCTGGAATTTGAAACCGATATTTTAATTTTGAGACGTACTTTACATGAAGCCCCTCGAACGTCTTCAAAATTTTCAAATAAATGGCACCAAATTGTTTGACTAACATTTGTTGTTGAATTGTACGAATGGCGTATAAGCGAACGGTGCTGATCTTGTTTTCGTTGAAATCCCTGATTTTTCGAAAATTGCACAAAAAAAAATTAAAACTACGAAATTCGAAATAGAGATTTATCCTCAAAGTCAAAATCAAAAGGACACAACAAAATGAACTTTACGTCATATTAAACTGCAGTTACCCCTATCCGTTACAAAAGTTTGAAAAACAAATTTGGAATGATTTTTTAGAAAATGACGTTTGAACGTTTCTGCTAATGCTGAATTTTGAGCTAATTGTTGTAGAAAACTGTTGAGATTTCGAGAAATTTTATTTATTTCAAGTACATGTACTCATAAATCTAATCTAGTAAAGAAATTGCCTCTAGTGTAAATATTTCCGACGTGAGAGACAAGTCAAAAAAATTAAATTTTTGTAAATTTTGGAAAAAACAAAAGAGAGCAATATGGTGTTTATGCCATCGGATATGGTGCATTTGATACTATTCCTACCAAAAAATTAAAGAAAAAATGTTGATCCGTTTTTGAGAATATCGTGTTTTTGTTATTTTTTAAAATTGCAAATATTGTTTATTTTATTTTATTTTAGTAAAAAAAAATTAAAAACTGCGTATGACGTCCTATGGGGAAAAGTGAATTGTGTGCACATTTTCAAAAGTCTGTGATCCCTACACCAAGTCATATACTACTTAAATTTTGAATTTTGAAAGGAGAAAAAACAAAAACTCCCATGTAGTAAAATCTATTTTCAAATCTATCAATTTCAATCTATTTCAATCAATTTCAATCTGTCAATTTCAATCTATTGCATGAACTATACTGAAATTACCTGAAAATACTGAAATTTAAAATGGCATTCTTTCATAAATGAAAGAACTATTAATGGACAACAAATTTCATTTGAAGGAAATATCTCTGTCTTCAATTTTGAACTTGTAGGCAGACGCCGGAAAAATTCAAATTTTGGCAATTTTCGAAAATTTAGAGTTAACCGTGAAAATCGGACCTATGCCATATTTATAAGTGTGTTTTACTCTATACTTGCAAGAAATTTAAAGAAAAAATTAAGGGCAGTTTTTGAGAAAATTTTGAAAATGTTCCTAGGGCTTTATGTAAAGTACCCCCAAATTTTAAAGAATGTTTTTCAAAAGTTCAACGCTTCAACTAGAGCCAGATCTACCGGTGATTCCTCAACTTGGAAAAGATCGTACGTGTGGTTTAGGCGCTAGTAGTGTTAACGAGCGGACGACCAGACGGCCAGACGGACGTTTTGAAAAAAAAAAAATCTTTCGGTATCAGAATACACGCATATACGGAAAAATATGTATTTCCTTTGAAATCTCGAAATCGATTTCCGCAACATTACTTAACTTTCTCTATACTACGTATTACTATATATGCGTCTCCATACGAAAAAGTAAAAAAAAAAATACATTTTCGGTATCAGGGTTAAATCTCGAAATCGATTTTCCGCAGCATTAGATAACTCTCGTATTATGTATATTACTCCGTATATATGTATGTATACCAGAAAGTAAAAAATGTTTGTCCTAATAGTAAATAGTTCAAAGAAAAAGTGTTTGCTTTCTCCCTCTTATCATTTGCATTTTATACCAATGTTTTTACGCCCGAATTCAAAATCTCGGTTTTTCAAACCTAAATTCTCAAAATACGTAATCTTCGATTTTCGAGTTTGTTGGCCCAAAGTATTATACAAACTATTTTCACACAAAAAAGAATTCGCGTGTGAAACCGGAAATATCTAAAGTTACGGGTTTTTAAATTCGGTTTTTGTCAAATAATTCATTTTCTAAGTAGTGTACATATAGTGCCCGCGACCTCGATATGTCTGTTTTCAGCCGTCCAGCCTTCCTGGTGAATTTTGTTTACGTCCCGCATTCAAGAATGAGTGTCATCGTTAAACACATGAGGGTTAGGTAAAGCGTCAATATGTATTATCGACAATATAGATCTATTACTTTTCTTTACTTTTGTTTTAATTTTCGAATACCTAACGTGTTTATATGAATTATAAGGAGAACCTATAAAATATTATATGCTTTGATCGCAATCTGAAATTTCAAAACGATAACTGTGATAGAAAAGTATAGATTAACGATAACTGTGATAGAAAAGTATAGATTAACATTAATTTGTAATTTACAAACAATAACAAATGAAGGTTAAGGTATAATTTAGAGAAATTATGATTAGCAATACTGTTAAATCATCTAATAATCAATAAATTTTGATCTACATATGTAGATTCTTGCGCTTTGTGAAAAATTTGTACATTTAAAGTAGTGGTGCTACAGAATGGCACAGACTTTCTCATTGTAAAATTTTCTACTTTCTTTGGTGTGAACTGGCTTTACGATCTTGCCCCCATCCTCTTGCCACCTGTCATTTATCGCCGCCCAAAGTACATTTTTTTGACATTTTTCTCAGTTTTTCGCTTTCCTAATCGTAGAACCTAAATATTATTTTAAGAATATTAAAGAAGAGTAAAACCTCGTTATAAATGGCAATTTTCATTGAAAAATCTGAAATCATTTTTAAGAAAATGGCGTGTAAGCGTTACTGTGAATGCGAAATTTGACGCCCTTTTCACAGAATTTTTTTGAGTTTCAACAAAAACTTCATTTAAAGTCATTTGAGGCATTTAAACTCACAAATACAATTGTGTTTACAAATCGCTGGAAAAGTGCATCTTTACGGCTTGAGAAATATTAAAAAAAATCATTTGTGTCATTTTTGGAAAAACAAATGAACGCACCAAAAGGAACTGTATGTCATTTTAAGCAGTGCAATTATCACTATCCGTTGGAAAAGTTTCAAGAAAAATTTTGGAACCATTTTTGAGTAAATGGCATTTGAGCTTTTCTGTAAATGTGGAATTTGGAGCGCATTCTAACTGAAAACAGTTGAGTTTTCTTTATTTAAATACAATCATGTGAATAATTTGCCGCGAATGAAAATTAACACGTGAGAAACAAGTAAAAAAATTACATTTCTGTAATTAAAAAAACAACAACAAAATACAGCGTTTATGTCATTGTAAAGGGTATACTTAGCACTACACCTTCCAAACGTTTAAAGAAAAAATTTGGAGCCGTTTTTGAGAATTTTTTTTTTTTTTGTAATTTTTTAACATTTCAAATACTGCGCGCAGCTTGTGCGAAAACTACTATAATTTTAAGAAAATGTACATGATCTTATTCAAAGAACAGATTATGAACAAAAAAATGGTGTAGCAAATTATGTAAACAAGCAAAAATATCAAGCAGAGACGGCTGGTGCCCCGACAGACTGGAGATTGCACCTCAATCGAATGACGGAACCGCAATTTCCAAAATTCAGAACACTGATATGCTGATGTTAGCAATTCATGTAAATTAATTCAAAGTGAGTTTCATAAAATTCTATATAGAAACATTTCTTACATAATTTTACGCATTTTTGAGTGTCCGTGTCAGATACATACACCTACCGTGCACTGTCTTTCATTTCCACTGAGTAAGTAAGTTTTCTATTAGTTGTGTATTGAGACAATTAATGGTAATAGAATTCATGCAAAACAAAAAAGGTCCAAAATACGGTGATCGTACTTTACAACAAGCACAATTGCTTGGACACGGTTTTAACAAAATTATTTTATTTTCACTACCCTCTTTTATCTTGCAATAAGGATATTCCACACAGAGAACATCGTTCGCAGATTGGAAATCAGATGCAACTGCAGCCAAACATACGCACCCACCGTGAGAGACAGAAAGGGACTTCCTTCCAGAACGGCCAATTTCATACAACGGACTCATAATCTAATGTATATTTTGAATCAAAAACTTAACATCGAAAGAAAATGAATTCCCCAAACATCATAAATAATGCATTCAATTCAGACAATAATTGACTAAATTTGTGTACTTTCATTAACACGCGAAATTCATAACATTGAGTTATAGCTAGTGTCAGACGAAGACAGAAAATTGAGATTCCCCTCATGACACAGATCAGCGCTCGGTGACCAAACCCCTCACCCATTGGTTGCCCACAGAGGCCCTGATGAAAGGTGTTGAAGACAAGGGCCAAAGATCATTGCAGTAAACGCAGTAATAGAAGGAAGAGACAAAGAGTGTGGTGCAGTACCTGGGAAGGCTCCAGACACCGGAGTGAGCGCCAGTTGGACGCTCTTTGGTTCTAAAACGATTACACATACATCGATATTGCTACAATATCATGAATTTTGAATGTTATTAAAACGAGAATGTATGTTCCTAACGTATTACAAAATATTTTTCGATTATGTGGGGGTTGTGCAACCGTGCATCCAAAGCACGAGCCGCTACTGATTTCACGTGCAATTTAAACATCCAGAACTGACGGGCATGCATGCCTTATGTGTTTGATTTCGGTACAAAAATGTTTCATAATGAATTCATTTTGTGAATATTTCTGAATCTGGTATATTACTGCTTTTGATGCGTTAAGTGTTTCAACGAATAATAAGTTGTAAATTCCATGTAAAGTTTTGCTACTTGCTCACTCGGGGCGCTTCGGACGTCTACAAAGTGCTACAAGAACACGTCATGAAATCCCATGGTGCACTGCGGCGTCATCTAGGAAAGGGTCAGAAGAGCGCCACCATTTTCTCTTTCTGATAAGAGCTAACGCGTTGGGCAATTTTGAACAACAAGAGAGATGTACTGTTGTGTCAAGGAAAATTATGTAACTCGTGTAATGTCTTAAACTAATCATTAATAATTCTGCAAACTTTGCATATGACAGTGATGAGTGTTTTCTGCTTGTCTGTCATATCATTTGGGCGTTAGGTGTCCGCTCTGGTGGGGTTCAACCTTGAATCGCTTTCATAGATATTCAATGTAAGTTTAGATAAAATTATTTTATATTTAAACTGTTTTGGAAAGTTTTGCCTTGTTTAAATGTTAAAGATTTGATGAACTCTTAAAGATACACCACGTACGCCAATGCTTTTAATGACGCGCTTTTGAAGCTATTGTAACGTCGTAGCACTTCACTAGTCGTCGGACCGCACAAGGCGCGGGCCGGGGCGTGGGAGGGGGTGGTCCAGGTGTCGGGCTGGCGGTGCAACCGGTGCGGTCGTTTCGAAGGTGCAAGCCGGCGAGGGCGTGTCTGGGTCAGCTAGCGCAGAATGATGTGTGAGAACAGATCGTCTGCAGCTGGTCGGCGAGCCCCATTGTGCGACCGGCCCAAAACTCTGTAATGACGTGACGCGGTCCGCGGGTCTTCAGCGTGGGAGGTGTGTCACGTGACTCCTTGATACAGACGCCGGTGTAGTGTTGGCGATTGGCATTCAAGTTTGGGCAAAATCGCGATGCGGAGGCACTTTGCTGATCCGTGAAGGGTGGTCGCAGGTTTGCGAGGGTGGCTACAGCAGATGCCGGGAGCGGTACGCTGGGTCAGGCTGGGGCGGCTTGCCTCAAGACTGGTAGTGCTGTGGAGTGCAGCGGCAGCTTCCGGAGGAGAATGTAAACATTGTAATATACAGTAATTGTAAATAAACCTGTACAAAGAAACTCCGTGTCTGTGTTGTTTTCACATCACGACGACGTCACATTAACTCTGCTGTTGTCAAAAAGCACAATGTGCAGAACGAACATGTAAAATGGTTATAAGAAGGTATAGTTTTTAGATTTGTAAAGTTTCTAAAGTGCGCCCGAGACTCTCTGGCCTTGAAAGAAACAAAAAATGAACTCGTACTGTTTGACTCCAAAGGGCATGTTGTGCATGTCAGGTTGGCCGAGCGGTCTAAGGCGCCAGATTTAAGCTCTGGTTCCCGAGAGGGAGCGTGGGTTCGAACCCCACACCTGACAGTATTTTTTGTGTGTTTTATATATTAGCTTTTATCAATTACCCTTTTGTTAATGTCTGAACATTTATTATCATCAAGTTTAGTTTCTTCAGTGATGTTATTACCGAAAAATTGGAAATTCTATTGCCGAAAAACTTTACTGCCGTATTATCTATCGAAAAATAAATTATGAAAAATTGTAGAAACAGTATTGAAAATAAAATATACAATTAAATGTTCATACTTAAACATAAATGTGAGACTCGGAGGGAAACGAGGCTGACATTATTCATTTGCTGACAGATTTACAAAGTTAAATCTCAAATGCAAAAGTTATTTAATAGAGATAGTTTTAATATTTTTAACGTTAAGTATTTTGAATATTTCCGAAAGATGACAAGACTTACTTACTAACCGTACTTACTCATCATACTTACTAATCAGTTCATCATCGCTACCATCTTCAGTAACAGATTCACTCCCAGAAACTGTTGTTGAAATCATTTCTGCATCACTATGTGTAATACGTATAGAACAGTCCAGTAAGGCCTGTGTTACACGAACGTTACACACTGAGGCGGAAAGGACTATCTTATATGGAACGGTCGAGAACGCTTGTGTGCCGTTTCACGTAAGATACAAAGTTAATCTACGAAGAATTTTATTTGTATTTATTTTTACGTCAAAAACAGTTAAAAATTGTAAACACGCTATGGGGAGAAGTGAATTCTGTGCACGTTTTCAATAATTCTGTGATCCCTACTCAGGCTGACAAATACTACTTGAATTTTGAATACAGAATGAAAATGAACGTTTGTTGCAAGGATTGTTAACAAAAATATTCGCTCCAATGTAATAAAACCTCTTTCAGACGGTAAATTAGCAGTTAATTTGGGCTCTTATTTCTCATCATGTCCTTCGTCAAGGAATAATACTTCCTGAGCGACATCGTGGAGAACGATAGTTTGAATAACTATATTTCCCACTGAATTCTAAAAGTCGTGCACAGAAAATGAAGTTACATTTATATCCAGAAGCAAAACAAGGGATCATCTCGGCATTGCTCAAAGGTTCAGGGAAATTGGACGAAAAAACTGATCGAGATCGGGATCATTGACCCGGAAGCTTCAGTACAATACTTGTTATAGGTTGTTGAGAATTACACAGTCCAAATGGTTAATAATATATTAAATATCACTGTTAAAATTAATGTTACTTTTCTTTTGATGCTCAGTATAGTCTCTAATTATATAGAAACAATTATGCAGCAGAAACGATTTTACTTGAGATTTAAACTTTTTTAACGAATTTAATCGTTTAATGTCAACTGGCAAAGTGTTGTAAAATAATATACATGAATTTTTTGTAATGAACTGTTGATACTGTCACCTGATGAATATGATTTCTACGTCGAGTGTTATAGTAATAGACATGGGCGTTTTCTGAAAATACATTCCCGCCCTTAAGCAAGTCGTTTTTAATGTTATTTTTTGTAATAATGTTAATTTTTCTGTACACTTTTGTTGTTTTTTTTAAATTACACATATTTATTATTTTTTGTTATATCACGACGTTAATATGGGCAATTTCAGCAAGTGGGTGAAAGTGCTTTAAATAACTCAAATAAAGTTTTTCTAAAACTGAATAGATTCCTGTGAAAAATAGCTTCAAATTTCGCATTTATAATAACGCTTAAACGCCATTTTTATAAAAAATGCTCTAAATTTTTCAATGGAAATTCCTGTTTAGGACTAGTTTTTACCCTTCTTTAATATTCTTAAAGTAATATTTCGGTTACTATTAAGGAACCGAAAATTTGACAGAATGTCAAAAAAATGTACTTTGCAGCTGGCAAGTGGAAGGGGAAAAGCCATTTCACATCAAGGAAATTAGAAAACTTTACTACGAGAAAATCTGTGCCATTCTATAGCACCACTAGTTTAAAATGTTGAAGAAGACCCCAAGTAGAGTGAAAATGTCAAGAAAAAAATATTGTTAAAAATATTTTAGCGTCTGTTTACTAAGATCAGAAAACTAATATAATTAAATAAACAAGATACCAGACGTTAATATACAAGTATACCTCAAAAATTGGAAATTAATTTGACGTGTTTAAAGTAGGCTTTTCAATGACACAATAATTTTCTCTATAAAAATAGTATGAAATCGAAGAAGGCAATTATCATGGGCAAGTGAGTAAGCAACGTGAGAACAATCCACGAATTCTTATACCGGTTCAAAATTGGACGTTGTTGCGAGAAAAGTATGTCACCGCTATCAGCAGAACATCAGTGAGATAATTATATTGCGTAAACCAGGGGGTTAAGCTTTACCGTTAGATAATACGAGTATATTCTGTTGAGTCATACCATTGCGGGAGCATTACCATTGTTCCTTTAGGACAAGAACGATAAAATTCGAAAAGATTTCTGACGAAACCATCGTTTTTTTTTTGTTTTTTTTTAATCAGAAAATTCAAACTTTAAGTAATGGTATGAGATAAAAGGTTGAAAGTTTGCATTCAGAAATTGCTCTGTTTATATATTCCGTGCAAAGTTTTACTTTCTTACTTGAGTCTTAAGGAAACTATTCAAAGATATCTCGAATTTTTTTGAACACTGATTTTTTCTGCGAATTTGCTGCAATTTAACCTCTGTATAAATAATGGAAAAATTACATTAGTTTCACTGAATATGCCAAAAAAGTTGTCCAAGGAAGCTCAGTTTCATTTGATTAACAATAAAGAAGAAAATATTGTTTCCAAAAATTCCGAAAAATTCGGACAACGACGCTGCACTGGGTCAAACAAACTGCTGCATCGGGCGGATCCAGATGCTATGCACCCCCTTCCAAGAGGCCTAGAGATTTCGTTTACGTTCCTTTATTTGGCAAAATTGATTTAAATATTTATTTATGATCGATTTATGTATTTATTTAAACAATATTTATTTATTTATTTAGTCAAAAACTGTATGTGACGTATGGGGGAGAAAATCATCTGCGCACGCTTTCTTGAGTTTCAGTGTTCCTTCCCAACAATTTAACTATTAATAGTTGAAAGATAAATAATAATAATAATAATAATAATAACAAATACAATAACATAACAATAATAAATAAAATAACAATAACATCGTATCAACAGTAATACAAAAAAAACAAATCTGTTTATTATTTAACAAAAATCGTCTACCCCACCCTCAAAGTGATCGGCTGGATCCGCCCCTCCGCATATAAAAATTATTTTTGCTACAGAAAAGCGCAAACTTTATTGTAGTTGTTAGTTTCCTTATTTCTTCAGTCTGGGATATCTATTCGATTTTGCTCCACCCTCTTCTCAGCTGCCATCTATTGGCACCTAAAACACTTTTACTTTCTTAAATCTGCGGATGCCTGAATGTAAAATTGAAATATCACTTTGAGAATATACTAAAAGGGTAAAATCTGATTCTATATTCACATTTTCGTTCAAAAATTTGGAGCCGTTGTTAAGAAAATGTCATTCAAGCTTTTCTGAAAATGAACTTTTTGAAGCTCATCGAGCCATTTTTGAGAATTACCGTTTGAGCAGTTCTGAATATATGAAATTTTTACCTCATTTTCACAGAAAAATTTGAATTTGCGAGAAACTTCATAAAACGTCATTTGAAGCACTGATACAAATGCAATACTGTACATATATCGGCGGTAACGTAAATGTTAATGACCTGTGAGATATTTTAAAAAAATACAATAATTGTGTAATATTTAAAAAACAAAAGAATGCAGCAAACCGGCGTTTAAGTATTCTTATATAGTGCATTTAGCGCTAAGGTTTTTTCTCAGTATTCAAAATTCAAGAAGAATATGGCTTAGTGTAGGGATCACAGAATTATGTAAACGAGCACAGAATTCACTTCTCCCCATAGCACGTCATACACTCTTTGTAACGGTTTTTGACGTAACTAAACAACTAAACAACTAAAAAATAACTAAATAACTAAATAACTAAATAACTAAATAACTAAATAACTAAATAACTAAACGACTAAACGACTAAACGACTAAACGACTAAACGACTAAACGACTAAACGACTAAACGACTAAACGACTAAACGACTAAACGACTAAACGACTAAACGACTAAACGACTAAACGACTAAACGACTAAACGACTAAACGACTAAACAACTAAACAACTAAACAACTAAACAACTAAACGACTAAACGACTAAACGACTAAACGACTAAACGACTAAACGACTAAACGACTAAACGACTACACGACTAAACGAACTAAACGACTAAACGACTAAACGACTAAACGACTAAACGAACTAAACGACTAAACGACTAAACGACTAAACGAGACTAAACGACTAAACGACTAAACGACTAACAAACGACTAAACGACTAAACGACTAAACGACTAAACGACTAAACGACTAAACGACTAAAATCGACTAAACGATAAACCTAAACAACTAAACAACTAAACAACTAAACAACTAAACGACTAAACGACTAAACGACTAAACACCTAAACGACTAAACGACTAAACGACTACACGACTAAACGACTAAAAAAGGCTAAAAAGGACTAAAAGACTAAAGACTAAGGCTAAAAAAGACCAAAAGACTAAGTGACTAAAAGACTAAGTGACTAAGTAGCTAAATAAATATGTAAGAATATACTAAAAGGGTAAAAATAAACGTTTAAGAAAAATTTGGAGCCATTTTTGGGGGGGGAGATTTGAAAATGTTTTTGAGGTCTTATGTAAAGTATCTTCATAATTCAAAATATCCGTTTGAAACTCCCAAAGCCTGGAGTTTGTTCAGTTCGATTACGGAATATGCAATTTTGGAGAAAATCGACTGAACGTTTTTGGGACTAACGTTGATTAAGGACGGACTGACAGAGAGATCTTTTGCCGTCAATCGATATTTCGGTATCAAAGACACAAATCATGGGTCCTGGCTAACCACATGTTTGACGATTTTTTTCTATATTTATCAACTGGATTTATCCACTTTTTCGAATCGTATATTCGTATAACACTTTTTCGGAATTTCAAAATAGATTTTCCGCAGAATTATTTAATTTTATACTAAGTATATTAATTACTTCGTGTTTACGTACGTATACGAGAAAGTAGAAAGTTAGCGAAAGTTATGGGCGACAAAATAATCTAGTAGTAACTTTCAGTAACCCTCATCAAAATTGGTTTGGTCATTCGCGAGATTAGTGCGGACAAACAGAGAAACAAAAATTGTGAAAACAATTTAATGGTTTTTTATACGAGTATCACGTAAATAACCTTATTCGATTATAAAAATGGCATTCATTTTAAAATTTTAGACAAACACTCCAATTGTATTTCAATAAAAGATTAGCTGAAGTAGCTCGTTAATACCAGGGTATTTATGTATTAAAAACGATTTTCAATTCATTTCAGCCTTGTTTCGCGTGGCGAGGCGCAGGCCATCAGGCCTGCTCTTTTGCCTGACCTTGCAAATTTCGCTACGCTCCTTTCACGGTCTAGCAGAGAAAGAAACGCCAATAAAATTCATCTCGGAGGTTTCTTCTTACTTGAGGAACTTTTACATTCAGTAAATCTACAACATGGGACAGCCGTCTTCACTTCCTCTTCGAAGTAATGTCATCGAGGCTTCGATCGTATACGCCATATAGCAGTCCGATAACTTTAACCGTTACACCACCGTAGCTGCAAATCAATATACGGGGTGACGGATTAATTCTATATATCTCGACTAACCTACAGTGACAATTTTGCCTTTACCCAAACCGTACTGCTATTATTGGAGTTTATTAAAAAGCATCTAGTAGAACGTTTTGGATGCTTAATGAAACTTGAAACCCCGCCATAGTATGTTATTCCCTGCGCCACCCTGCGCCCTGCTCCCTCCACTGTCATCGCCCTGCCGTACCTGCCCTATCGTGCCAAGTTTTACGATTACCGTCGCTGCCGCCATCATTGCTTCCGGCAGATGCAAACAGATGTATTTTTTTTATTTTATTTTTTATTTATTTAGTCAAAAAACAGTCAAAAACTGTATGTGACGTATGGGGGAGAAAAATCCTCTGCGCACGCTTTCTTGAGTTTCAGAATCCCTTCCCAACAATTTAACTATTAATAGTTTAAAGATGAATAATAATAATAATAATAATAATAATAATAATAATAATAACAACAAATTTAAAAAAGCGAGGGCTTAACATTTCAAATACTAGATTTTTTTAAAATTTTTTTGCTTCCACATCTTGATGCAACGCGTCTCCAAGCCTCTTAAGGGGCGTTGAGCGCATTATTTGGAGTAATCCTCCGTTAATTACTAAGTCAAGTCTCGTCACGTCGCAGTCAGTCAGTGCCTTTTATCCCTTCGGCCAGGGGCTCGACGACGTTAGATCCCGGGGTTCCTGGCCGGTCACACAACCAAGAACCCGCGAGTCTCGAATTCGCTTAACCTTCGTGACTTCACGGAGCGTAGTAAACGACTTCGGCTAGCGCCGCCGGCCAAATTTTCGTTGCCAAATTATAGAAAACTTATTTTTAACGGTAAAGGAACACACAATTTGATTTTTCTGTATTGTTAACAAAATAGAAACTCACCCTAAGCTCTACTACCACTACAAGCAAAAGGAAAGTTCAACAAAACGTGCGCATAGTGAAGCTACATATACATACAGAAGCAAATCAAGGGGCCATCTCAGCATTTGCTCAATGGATCAGGGAAACTGGACAAAAACCCGATCGAGATGGGGGTCATTGCCCCGGAAGTACATTATTTGTTAAAGGCATATTGAGTCTTTATTTAAATTATATAATGCAAATGTATACAAATTCATTATACTATATCTTTTGTTAAAGTAAACATTATTTTTCTTTTCGATCAGAGTCTAATTGTATAGAAACAGTTTTGCAGCAAAAAGATTTTCTTTTAACTTAAATTTGTGTACCATTTTAATTTTTAATTTCAATTAAAGTTTATTATTTTTATTGTAAAGTAACGTACATGTATTGTATGTGGATTTCTTGTAGTGAGCTGTTGATACTGATGTGATGATTGATACTACGTGATGAACATGATTTCTACGTCGTGTGTTGTAACTATAAATATCGGTATTACATGAAAATATGTTCCCACCGTTAAGTAAGTCAGTTTTGACAAATTATACAGATTCGTAAATAAATAGCGAAGGCAATGGTAAGATTCAAGCTCAAAGAAAAGAGGCTTGCAGGATCACGTGGATGGCATTTTTCATTATTCGGATAATTTTCTTCTGCAATCTAAATGTCTGGGCACTACAGAATGAACTTCCCAGAATATTATGCCATATCTCAGGCAGGAATGTACATTTGCAAAATACACGCAACAAACTGCATGAAGGCTGACAGAATTAGAAAGAATTCTGAATGCATAACATAATGAGCTTAATTTAGTATTTAATTCTGTTATATGTACATTCCATTTGAGGTTTGATTGAATTGAGAACCTAGAAATTTGTTACCTTAACATCAGCTAATTGCATATTGTTCATTTTCAATGGAGCATACGATTGCCGATTTGAAACGCAAAATTGCATTAAGACAGTTTTCCTTCGTTAACTATTAATTTGTTATTACAAAACCAATTTGAAACTTCTGAAATTGTACTATTTATTGTTTCTTTTTTGCAAAGAACATTCGTGTCATCGGCAAACAGAACTGTTCTTCCATTTTTAATAGATGAGGGCATATCGTTTACGTACAACAGAAAGAGGATAGGACCTGAGATCGAACCTTGTCGGACCCCATGTTCAATTAGCAAAGAATTGGAGAGATAAGTAAATAATGTACTTTCGTGGCTGTACGGTATTTCTACTCGTTGAGATCGATGTTTAAGGTACGAGGTTATCCAATCTAGGACAATACCACGAATTCCATAAGAAGGTAATTTTGAGAGCAATATGTTATGGTTAATAACGTCAAAAGCTTTCGAAAGATTTAAAATATCCCAATGGGTTCTTCATTTTTGTTCATTGATGAAGCAACATCTTTAAGGAAAGAAAAAATGGCAGTTTCCGTAGATTTTGATTTCCTGAAACCGTGTTGTGAGTCTGAAAACGCTTCGTTTTTCCCTAGAAAGGTTTCAATTCGCGTATAGAACAGACTCTCTAATATTTTTGAGAAAACTGACAAAAGAGAAATTGACCAGTAATTTTGAATTTCATTTCTGTTCCCTTTTTTAAAAAGTGGCTTAATTTTTGCTGTTTTGAAAATATCTGGAAATATTCCTGTGCACAAGGAAGCATTGAAAATGTGAGTTAATGGGTGTATGCAGGTGCACACGTTTTTAATAAACAATCCGGAAATTCATCTAAACCTGATCAATATTTATTTTTTAATTTACTGACTATTCTGAGGATTTCGTTAGAAGAAGTCTCGTAAATAAACATCGTGCCGAAAGTTTTTAGGAAGCATATGATGTTGAATTTTGTGGTTTTAGTCCCTTCGTGAGATCAACCGCAATTCTAGAAAAGTGTTGGCTGAAGAGATTCGCACCTTTTCTGGATTTCTTGTTTCTCTTTCATTATCCTTTAAAACAACATTTTCTACGAAATGTCGTGATGACGTGGTCGAATTTTTAACGATGTTCCACATTGCTTTAGTTTTGTTTTTAGCGTTCAAAATATCCTCATTATTTTTCATTATTTTTGCCTGAACTATTATTTTCCTTAAAATTCTTTTATATTCTCGGAAGTAGACGTGGAAACCGGGTGATACGTTATGATGTTTAGAAATAAAGTAGAGAAGAACGTTTATTTTTACACGATGTTCTAATTCCTTGTGTGATCCAAGTATTAGTTTTTCGTGACATGTTTAATTTTCATGTACTGTTGCGTACTCCCGCCAAACTTACAGAAACGATAATTTTGACTTGCAATTATCAAAATCGTACTGGTACTACTGGAATGAATAAAAAGGCATTTAGTAGATCATTTTATGAGTTTGAAGAAACGTCTCGTGTTCTTTGTTTATTTTTGTTTCTTTTTCGAATTGTAATATTCATTAAAATTGCGTGCATTAAGAAAATAAATTTTCATGTATCATTTTTAAGAACTTTAACAGCTCCTTACAAAGAAGTGAATAACTAATAAAATTTGTATCAAATTGTATTCAAAATACGGAAAAATTAACTCCCATGTTTGGAAATACTCTGTTTCTTTCTGAGGAAATAATTTCTGACTTTTAAATAAACCGCCTAAACTTTTTGTAACATTTTTGGTTCGTTGGATCTTTACTAGGTTTCGCTAGCTTCGATCCCTCAAGTTTGTTATTTTGAAACTTTCCGAGCTCTTCTTGTACAATATCAAACAATTTTCACTTAAGCATGTCAGATTTGTTGATGCTTTTGAAGCAATCAATCATTAAAAGAGGCTTGTCAATTTTAAAGGGACAAAAGAAATTTGTATTGAATTATCTGTTCAATTGTCACTTACCATAGAAGAATAATATCTCATGAAGTCAATAAATAAGCTTTTTCCGTGGTGTTACCAACGGCACGAAATAAAATCACGAGAATACTAGAATTACATTATTCTGTGCTTATATGTCAGCTGATACGTGTAATTTCTGTGGAATGTTAGTTGATGTGGCGAAGTCCTGGATGTCAAAATTTATGTTAGGGAACGTTACATAAATTTATTTTCAATATCGCCGTTCTAAGTGTGTTTTTGTGATACTCTGCGTGTTAAAAGTGAAGTATAGGATTAATTCAAGATCCTCAGAAGGATGACAATGGGAGATGAGTCACCAGTTACTTCACTTGTCCTTCCCGTCCTTATACGCCCCATTTTGTCTCAGGTACAAATTTTGTTGTACAAGTGTTTGCCTCTGTGTATTTGAAGATCAATGACATGTGCACGTTGTGTTTTTCTAGTTGGAGAGACGCGATGTGGCTGCTTCACAGACTTTACGAGCAGCTTTATCGAAAGCGGAGGCAGCATATCCTGGTTTTACCTATGATCTGGTCGTTGGAATTTTGCGACGAGGAGAACTTAGTATTAATATGAATGAAAGCGTTCTGCGACTTCAAGGAACAATTTCCGAGACTGATGGTGAATTTCTGTTTGTTGAACTGTGTTCTAGATTACAAAGTAATTTCCATAAAGAGTGAAATCAAAAAATTGAATTACAAACACACCACTGGATATTAATTAAATTGGGCAAAATTTAAACTCGTTCTAGAGCTTTACCAAAAAGTCTTGTTACAAGATAACTGTTAGACTATTCTACATCTTGGAACAACTGTTAATGTTGTTTTTCTCCAGTCTGAATGGAGTCGGCCCCCACATATAGATGAAGAAATCTAACAGGAAAATTTCCTGAAAAATTGGACATTCAAACAGTCAATGAACAAGTCATAAAGGCCATTAATCACAGGGTTAAGAGGCTGTAGTAATTACATTTTTTTAAATTAAACCTCTCACAAGTTTCCTTTAAAACTTTACAATCCAACTTTGTGTTAAACAAAATTCCAAAAGATGTCCCCCCTTCACCCCCAAAAAGTAATGCATAAAGTTAAATTGCAAAGAACAATAGATTTAAGGATAATTAATAAAATGATTGATGTTATTAAAAACAAAATATAAATTTTAGAAAAGGAGTTGTACATGAAATTCTAAAAATTGCCCTAAAATATTGCTTTTCGATTCGTATCTGATAGATCGGTTTTGAAACAAATAATCCTACAAAATAATAAAAACTGTACTGTTAGTTTATTCTACAATTTTATAATTTATGATGGTGTATTTGGGATTTTTAATCTGCAAGTGTTGTACTTTTTTGTTCACATTACTTTTTAATACAGTACACTGCCAGCATTTGTGGTTCTGTGTGTCCACACTTTTCACAGTTTTTCTCCGTTTCCTTTAATATACTTAATTTTCCTTCGAAAAATTTGTACTTTTGGTTCTCTTCTAATTGTTTCATTTCAAATTTTATCTATTTTTACCCACAAAGTTAATGATCAAATTTTAATTTGAGCCCTACCTACACTTTTCATTCCTTTGTGCACATTGTCTGTATTTTTTATCTTTTGAAACCCCTCAATAATTGCAGATTCTAAAATCGTTGTTATTCATTTTCAAAACTCTTTTAATTCGATTTATTTGTTGCTCATGAAGGGACCAAAATAGACACTTGTATTGATCTTATTGTTCTCTTTCAGTTGGAGAATATAGATTGAGTCGGTCAGAAGATGCCTTTCAAGAATTAAATAAAAAGTCTGCTGCATTAAAAAAGATTTTAAGTCGAATTCCTGATGAAATAACAGATAGAAAAACATTCTTGGAAACCATCAAGTAAGAAATTAATATTTTCTAAAGTTTTGTGACCAGTTTCTAAGTATTTGATGCAACTGTATTCAGCTCTTACATTTAATTTATACAGTGTATTTGAAATAAAATATAATTCACAAGTAAATATCAACAGCATGAGCAATAATTGTTATCTCTTATCACTTTTGAGTAGTATGAATCTTAGACTTCTACAAAAAAAATATTTTCAAGATATTGAAATTTCATTGTTTCTTCTCTTTTACTTTATAAAGTGAAAGTTTACTATTTAGATGTCACCCCAAAACATGTCCATTAAGTGTTGTTCATCAGCTGTTATGAATTTCAGAGAAATTGCCAGTGCAATAAAGAAGCTACTGGACGCAGTTAATGAGGTTGCTGGTTTCATTCCTGGCACAACAGGGAAGCAGGCATTAGAACAACGTAAAAGAGAATTTGTTAAATTTTCGAAAAGATTCAGCAATACTTTAAAAGAATATTTTAAGGAAGGACAGTAAGTACTCTTGTTTTGATTAACATATTTTTGGTTTATATTTAACTTATATTTATAATAAATTTTATTTTATGGGGAAGGGGAATTTTTTGGGACAGAAATTCATTGAAAATGTTTAACACAGAATTGAAACTAATGAACTCGCTTAACTACATGCTGTTCCTGAGTCAGTAATTGAGTAAAGTGCACAAATTATTTTATTTGTGTCAAAGGATGGATCGAATCTCAGATTTGATTTATACTTCATTTATTAATATATTTTTAATCTATCACTCAATTACTCTCTGATCTCAGGATGCTAGGTCAGTTCTACTTTTTTAATTAATTTATTTGTTTATTGAGTGAGAATATTTGTCTGAATAATGCAAGTAGATTAAATGTTTTATAATAAATTCTGCAATTGTTTCAAAGTAAATGATAATTATTAGAATGCCATTATCATAATTATATTATTTGCCAAGTGACAAGAGTCATGATGTTTTAGGGCAAATGCAGTTTTTGTCAGCGCTCTCTACTTGATACACCAAACTAACATGATAATGGTGACTGTGAAGAGCAAATGCGAATGATGATCTTTGGAAGGGCAGAACAATCAGAGACTTGGTGATGTGAAGTGTTTGAAATTCTTCCTTAATGTTTCTGCAGACTTGTGTCTTGTTGTGAACATAGCTTCGCATTGGGAAAGATAAAGAAACATATCGAGCTCAAGCATATTTTATACAAGCAGATATTTCATCTGTTAGGTTGATTTTTGTGTTTCCAATTTAATAAAAAAAAAATTTCTGCTTGGAGTTCTTGCCAAAAGAAACAAGAGTGGATGAGAGATTTGTTTCTATTGAAATGACTACATTCCTTTTTATTTAGGATTGAGCAATTATATTTACTTTGTGTTCAGGTTAACAGGTTCAGAATTGATTCTCAAGTTCATTTGATGTTTTTGTGTATTGTAGCAAAAGTGTTAATTTTCAACAACCGAACTCTGATGTTCATTGTAGGGTGTCGGATGAAGGAACATGGCTTTGAAATACATTTGGAAAGCTTTTCTGAAGATTTCCATGCAACCTGTAGTTAGACGTGTAGGAAGGCATGTCATTTCATTAAAACATAAGTCATTCTCTTTAGTTATATTGTATATATTTAAAATTTGTTTATAGGTAGGAACGATGAAAACCTTTTTAGGATGTTTGTTTTGGAGACTGAAGGTGTTTCATTTTCATTAGGGAACTGTAAATCTTAATTACCTGTCTTCAAAAGTGAATGTTTTTTAGGGTAGGGTCATTCTTCTCAAATCAACTGTTGTTCGTAATAAAATCCATCTAGAATAGAATAATTATTCAGTAAGTAGTTGGACTTAGTATGGTCTGCTTGTAGGATCATGTCAATTACAAATTTTGAATTAAATTTAAAAACCAATTGTTGTTGCAATTACTTGATGATTTGAATACATAAAAATTTGTTGTAATGTAGTATAATATATACAAAAATTATGCTCTATGTAGGTTTGTAGACTTACTAAGAAAATGAATATGTGATGTGTAATTGTAAGTGTTGAAGGAATAGGAATGTTAATTTAAGATCGACTAAAATCTAGATTTGAGAGGCATGACCTGTAAATTATTGCTGATTGAATTTGTTTGTTTGGAAGGCAAGTCTTCCTCTGTATTTTTAATTAATGTATTGTTTAATTTTAACATTGAGACAATTTTCTGTATTATAATGTTATTATATGATAAGTGAATTATTGCTATTCATTTTGTAGTACATATTGGTTAAATTGAATATCTTGTTAAAGTCATTTATCTTGTTTTGGGGTTTGGTGTGAAAGCTTTTTGTTAAATGAAAACACTTTGTCTTCATGTTGTGACAACATTGTGTGAATTTTCATGAGGTCAGTGTTCTCAGAATGACTCTGTAACATAATGACCCATTAGTATGTAAACATTTGTAGAATTTAAAATTTTATCTTCTGTAAGACATGATTGTTAAACGTAAGGGCAGTATTAATAGACCTGGACAGAAAATGACAGTAGAATGGAATGGTATGAATATATACTCATCAGACAAACCAATCTTGAATGTCGGTTTGCACCATTATTAATGTGATTGCATGCACCATCTAGAAAAGGTCTTTGAAGTGTAGATTCACTTTTCATGTTGTAGGAAAATTATCTGCTGGTAAATCTTTTGATCAAATGGATCAGTTCTTACTATTCCTTTGCTTAGGGTGAGTATATACTATGAAGTGATCAGGATTGATCTTGTTAAAAACGTTTGGAATGGTTGGTTGGAAGAGCCTTGCTGTCACAGAATAAAATTGTAGAATGCGCTATTTTACTGCACAGATTAGTACATTGTTTGCTAGTCATAGGTGCACCAAGATACCTCTTTGTGTGAAACTTACAGTGAATTGCGGAGTTAACCACTATAAACCTGAAGATATATCTTGTTTTCTTTATGTGAGATTTTAATCCTTATTCATTGATTTCATCATTTCATGTAGGTTAATGTTTCTTGACGTAGTAGATATTGCAAGGATTTTAATACTAAAGGTAGAGACATTTGACAAAATGTGGGTCAGAAAGTGAAGAGGGATGCTTTTGAATTTTCTATTTCAAACGAGTAGAACACTACAGTCACCTATCTTGAAAAATTTTATTTCCTTGCTGAGAAAATAAAAAAAATTAGAGTATTTTCAAGAGAATGCTTCCTTCAATTTCAAATAGGTTTGTTAAACAAAAACAAGTGTTATACTTTGATAGTGAGTAATAGAAACATTTGAGAGTGCATCCATTTTTAAATTATGAAGTTGCAAAGTGTTTAAAAATTTTATGACTGGTGAATTAACAGAGGGATATTTTAAACACTAAAAATTTAAATCTTTGAATTTGTCTTAATTTGTTTACTTGTTTACAAATCTGACCAGAGAAATTTAAAAATTTTAAATTTCTGAAGAGGCAATATTTACTTTGTGATCATTTATATATGTAAGAAACTTAAAAGAAAAATGTAATGCCATCTCTCTTCAGCATCTTTTTGTTCACTACAATAAGCTGAGTGACTTCCTTTTAATTTCAGAATATTAATAAACATTTTGTTGTAATTTGCTTTCATATTATTTCTTCATTTGTTATAGCTGTACATTTCTCCAAAAGGATTCCTCATTGAGACATTTCCATGTGGCAGCCAAATTTATTTTTTTTTTTCATACAAATTTTAGCTATATTTTTAGTGTTGTCTTTTTTATTCCTTCCCCTGTAACAGTTTTTTGGCATTGCTGACCGTTGAATATATAAAAAAAAAAAGGTAATTTCTGGCAACTATGAAAAAGAACTTGTATCATGTGAAGAATATAAAAGGGGTCAAAATTGTAGTGTGTGTTTGTGTGTATTTTGATAAATTGTGTTAATCTTATGGAGTGATATTCCAATATTTGTTTATTTCCAAACTTTGTGGAGTTGAATTATTTTCCATTGTTTTTCAAGTTGCTGGGGTAAATTTTATGTTGTGTGGAAAGTAGCTGTAATGTCACATTGAGGCTGCTGGTGGCTAAATGTGCTATAATTGTTGTGTGGAAAGTCAGTGTTCTATTCTAAATCCTGCTGGTTTATTTTTTTATTTGTCATCTTGCTTGTAAACATTTCCAACTTTTTAGTAATGTTGTATTTTTCCAAGACATTAGAAAAAGAATGGATAAGTGATTTGTTTCTATCTCACTGTGGTTCCCAGCTCATTTCAGCAAATCCATAGTTTTGCATGTGATTTTGTCGTTGTTGTTGATTTGTGTTAAGAATTTTTTATTTTATATAGTATTTAGTTTGTAATTTTTTATGGCTCAAAATGCTTTTTTAATATTTCATAAGATTCTAATTTCTATGTTGTTTGATATTGTTCTGGAAATTTAAAGAAAAAAAAATCATGTTCCAAATGTTGGTGAGCAAATAAACACCCACTAACTGTATGTATTATTAAGAAATAGGCTTTTGTAGTGATTTACATCAAAAGGAAAATACACTCTCAAATTTAGATTTCATTATGAGTTGCAGATGAAAGTACACTATAAAAGTTGTATAAAATATAAGCATAAAAAGTAATATAATTTGTAATGAATACACTGAAAGATTTTTCCCCTCTGAGTATTTTTACTAAATTCAGTTTTAAAATTTTTGGGAAAAGGTGCTGTAAACAATGAAAGAATGCTTGGTGCTATAAGTGAAGAGAGATGGTTTAAAATTCTGTGTAAATACTTGAAATCTGTAGTCTGTGAATGACTAGGCAATTCTTAGAAATTAATAAAACTGCTCAAATGTTGGAAAATTGGTGATTTATAAGTTAAGTCCAAGGAACAGTTAATAATAATTAGTGGCAAAGCATTGGATATTAATTTTTTTTAAAAATTGGATTTCATTTAAAATTGAATGATAGTTTAGATCTTGTGCTCCACAAGATTCTTCCTGTACTGTTGTTTTCTGAGTTTCTCTCTAAGGTTGACGCAGCTATGAATTTGACTGTTGGCTGTCAGTACAAGGAATTTGTATGTGTTACTGATGGTAATATATTTTTATGTATGTAGCTTTTCTTGTTACAGTAAAAGGGAGTTTTACCTCTGAATGGTTGAGAAATTGTATATTATGTATATTATGCACCAAATACTATTTTGTTGATAGTTCATTATGTAAGTGAAATGTATGTTGAGTACATTTTGTATATCTAAATTAAATATACTGTACTATATTAAATTATCTTTATAAAAATGTGCCTTTTTTAATGAGATTTTGCAGCATCTTCATTTTCAATGATAATTTGTGAGAGTTAAAAATGATTTTGCATTATTGATTACTCATTCACACTCTTAGAAAGTGTCCAATGATTTTTGTGTTCTTTTATATTTGTACAGTCAAAACAAACACGAAACACAGGAAAATATTGTAATAAACACACACATTGTTTTAAATAGTAAAAAAAAAGGGGGGGGATACCCAAGTAGGTTGGCAGGACATTGAGCAGGTTAAATAAAAACGTCCAAAGCATGGTATATAATGTGTAGTGTTTTCTGGCATTTCTGAAAAGGCTGACGAGCTCTGGTATGTCAGACAACACTTCTCAATAGATTCATAATTTTTAGGGTAATGCCCATTAGTTTGATGAAACTTCCTACTATTGATGATTGATGACTTCTCTTGACATACTGATGCAACCTTGTAATGTTCCTTTTGAAATAGAGTTGATCCAAACAAGCCTTTGCTGTAGTCAGTTTAAGCAGATGCTGAACATTAGTCATGGCCAAATCTAACATGCATATAAAAATTACCCACTTGATTTTTAGAATTGATTTATA
Source organism: Teleogryllus oceanicus (assembly GCA_964035755.1). Taxonomy (NCBI): domain Eukaryota; kingdom Metazoa; phylum Arthropoda; class Insecta; order Orthoptera; family Gryllidae; genus Teleogryllus; species Teleogryllus oceanicus. Next base: position 133,088,129 of record CAXIVR010000005.1, on the reverse strand, counting down.
TGATTCATTATTTTAGGCTGAGCCATTGATCTATTTCACCCATTTTTTTACTGTACTCTAAAAACACATTTCTTTATTGTACATTTTGTGATTTGATCTCGCAGCAAGAGTCCACAAACTGCAGAATCTGTTTTATGTTGATAAAATTGTTTCTGGTTGGCTGAAATGTGTTAACATGAACAGAACTAGCTGAATTATAATTTTACATAACCGTTACTGATGCGAGGACGTATGTGCGTTTGTAGTAATATCTGTTTTAATTTTGAATTGAGTGAAGTCTCATGTTCTTCTTAGCTTATGAAAGCTCTCTTTTGAGGGTCCATGGCTGAATAATGAGGCGATAGCTGAATACCAATGATGAGGCGACATCTTTAAGAAAAGAAAATACGGCTGTTTCCGTTGATTTTGATTTTCTAAATCAAAATTTAAATGGACGTTCCATTTAAGGTTTGACTGAATTGAGAGACCTAAAAATTTTGTTGCCTTAACATAAGTCAATGGTACACTGTTCTTTTCAATGGAGCACAGAATTGTTTATTTGAAATGGAAAACTGCATTAAAACCGTTTTCTTTTCGTTTACTATTAATTTGTTATTTCGGAACCAATTTGAAACATCTGATATTGTACTATTTACTGTTTCTTTATTGCAAAGGATGTTCGTATCATCCGCAAAGAGAACCGTTCTTCCGTTTCGAATCGTCGAGGGCATATCGTTTACGTAAAGTAGAACAGAGTAGGGCCTAAAATCGATCCTTGAGGAACTCCATGCAACGGGCAAAGAGTCGGAAAGGTGCGTACGTACTGTTCCATCATTCCAGTAGGGTATTTCCACTCTCTGAGATCGTTGTTTAAAGTACGAACATAACCAATCTAGAGCAATACCACGAATTCCATATGAAGGTAATTTGGAAAGTAAAATGTTATGATCAATGACGTCAAAAGCTTTTGAGAGATCTAAAAATAATCCAATAGGTGCCTAGTTTTGATCCAATGATGAGGCGACATCTTTAAGAAAAGAAAATATAGCTGTTTCCGTTGATTTTGATTTTCTAAATCCATGTTAGCAATCTGAAAGCGCGTCGTGTTTAGTGAGAAAGGTTTCCATACGTACGTAAAAAGTCTCTCTAATATTTTTGAAAAACTGATAGAAGAGAAATGGATCGATAATTTTGAATTTCATTTTGTTGCCTTTTTGAAAAGGCTAATTTAGCTGTTTTGAAAATATCTGAAACGTTCAGTGCATAAAGATGCATTAAATATGTGAGTTAACGGGTGTATAATGTCGTGTTTCATGATTTTAGCCTGCCTTATGACTTTTCTTAACAATGATTTGTATTTTTTAAAGTAGATGAGGAAATCTTCAGATACGTTGTGACGTTTAGAAATGAAAGAATTCGTTTTGAAAGAAAGAACTTGTTTTTACAAGATGTCCTAATCCCTTGTGTTATCCAAGAATTGCTTTTCCGTGAAATATTTAATTTTCTTTTTTGAAGAGGAAAGCAAGTGTTAAAATGAAATGAAAGCGTTAAAAAAAAAAAAAAGGAATTATATTTGTCGTTTGTATCAACGGTATTATGAACCGCTTCCCATGACTCCAACATCAAGTAATCAATGAATAATTTTATTTTACTTTTTGTAAACAATCTAGTCATACGTGTATTATTTATTGGGTCAGTGATCGCAGTTCTTATAATGGTAAGAATTTATGCATCGTGGTCACTGTATCCTACATCTTTTGTTTCAACTTCATATCGAGTAGTAGTTTTTGTTAATTATAATGGGGTCAGTTGCCTTCATCGAATTTAGAGTAATCCGTGTAGGTACATTAATTGTAATGTTTAAGTAGAGAGGAGTAGAAATGGAAATCCGATTTATGGATTGCATGAAGAAATAAATACAGAGCCAGGGAAGGACTCATATTTTGTGCGGAATGACATTCTCTTTAAAGACTTGCGAATCGAAGAAAGGTGAGAAGTTCGAGATGCTGGTCATTCCGAAGGTTTATCGAGGAGCAGTGTTGCGTGTTGGTCACGAAACAGCTTCTTGCCATCTAGGTTGCTCGAAATCAAAATCCTGTATGTCGTGCTATTTTTATTGGCCCAACTGTTTCCTAGTGATGGAAAAATTTGTAAAAATCTGCGATAGCTATCAGAAGGTAGGCCATGGCGGGGACAAGAAAAAGGAACCTCGAGTCATTGTGCCAACTATTAGTGAAGTGTTTTCGAAATTAAATTTAGACACTGTAGTTCCATTTACACCGAGTAATTCAGGGGCTAAATATATTTTAACTGCGATCTGCGTAGCTTCAAGGTACACTCCAATCAAAGATTTGCAGATGAGCACCGTTATCGATGCTTTGCTAATATTGTTCAGTCGAAAGGGATTTCCTCGCGAAATTCAGACTGATCAAGGAACTTGCTTCACGAGCAATCTTACGATAGAATTTGCGGAGAAATTTGCAATACGGATAGTACACAGTTCGGCATATCATCCATAAAGCAACCCGGTTGAAAGAATTCATAGAACTATGAATCGCCTGTTCAAAATATTGTGTCTAGACGCAGGAGGCGATTGGGAGACTAATCTCCCGGCAATTTTATTTGCCATGCGAACTTCAGTTCACGAATCGTTAGGGTACGGGTGAATTAATATTTGGAAAGAATTTGAGAATACCCGTAACATTACTGTATGAGAATATTGAGGAATCGAATCTGTGAGTAATGCAGTCACAGAATATGTATTTGAATTGATAAATAAATTAAGGCACATCCGAGAAACTGCGCAGGGAAACTCTCGAGTGAACAGCAAAAAAGGAAAGTGTGTTATGATAAGAAGGCGATTTCGTGGGATTTTAATGTAGAAGACAAGGTTCTGAACTTTGCGCCGAATAGGACAAAGAAATTATCAGTGCAATGAATGGGACCGGGAAAGGTTATTGAGAAGGTATCCAAAAAAAATTCCCCTTCGCAATAGATAAGTACGCATTCAAGTTAGAAGCAGGTGATTTCGACGTGGAATCCATGCTTGTAGGTACCGACGTGACACCGGAAATGCACGAGAAGTTGAAGAATTTAATTATAGAATTTAGAGATATTTTCGGATAAGCCAGGTTTGACCGATAGGGCCGAATGGAACTTGAACTCGTGGACAGCACGGTGAAAGAAGTGCGCCTTACTGCCTGTCGATGCTTCAAAATAGAATTCTGCAAGAAGAAATTGCAAAAATGTTAAGCGTCGGGATCATTGAAAGTTCCGACTGATTTCGCTTCGCCCACGATATTAGTGGAGGCTCCAGGTAAGAAGCCAAATATTTTCCAAATATTCCAAATATTGTAAAGCTTGTGTTGTTATCATTTTCAAAATTCAACCTCTGAACAGATTATTTCATTTTAAAGTGATTTTTAGCCTCTCGGATTTTTTAAAGTATTTTCATTAATATTATGCAATGAAGTAAAAGAAACTTATTTAACCAAAATAACTACTAGGTATAGCATGCCACTCTCACTAACAGTTACCCTCAACCCCCCTTTGCCCCTTAATGCCCTGTAATTCAATTTCTGATGACACAAGGTTACTGGTGAAGGCATTGAACTTGATTATCTGTTTGAGGAAGTATAGTCCGTAGTGTTGGAGGCAAGCAAGAAGTCATAAGTGCCAGGGAACCCTTGGTTTTTTGATCTGGGAGTGCAGAGGGGATGCACATTGTTTCATATGCAGAAAAGATTTCATAACAAGAAAGAATAGTATTAAATTTAGAGTACTATGAGCACTTTTTCCCATTCTTGAATTGAATTTGCTTTATTTTACGTGGCGATACTCAGACCATGAGACCTGCTCTTCCGTCTGACCACACAAATTTGTTACACTCCTTTCACCACTCATGGGAGAAAGAAGGTATTACTTGGGCGACGAAACAGGCGTTTTGAATTTAACTCAGAGGCGTCATTTAGGCTTGAGGATCTTTTACATGCAGTAAATGTACTAACATGGGACAGCCGGCTTTACTTCCCCTCCGAAGGAAGGCGTACGAAGGATTTTTTCGCCCTTAAAAATCCACGGCTTCGATCGGGTTTGAACCCGCAAACTTGGGTAAAGCAGTCCGACACGCTAACCGCTAGACCATCGCCGCCGCTATCTATCATTTTAATAGTTGTATCTCTGAAATTCCCTTCTGCTGGGCACTGCTTGTCTGGCAGTGCTTGCCACGAACAGATTTGAGTTAAAAGTAGCAATTCTTGCATTGGCTACATAGGAATATTTTGTTGCGATTATTTTCTTTATGCATTCAATGCTGAAAATCTATCTAAATGTCATTTATGCATTCTTATTACTAATGCATTTCTTGAAGTATTTTTAAGGAGGTTTAGTATTTCTATTTCTAGAAAGACTTTGTGCCTGAAGTTTAGTGTAAATTTTATAAGAAAGTAGAAATTTTTATAATAAATTTAACATTTTATTTTTTAAGAAAGTAGTGTAAATTTTCTTATACTTTCAGATAAAAAAAATAAATATCAATGATAAGGAACGCATTTGTTAGGTCGTATCAGTGGCGAAGCTTAGTCTTGTAGTTGGGTATTCTGAAAATCTTATCTTACTTTTCCCTTTTTGTAAATTATCTCCATTCTTCGGTTTTTCATTCAGAAAAATCGTTGATAATTTGTTCTTTAAAGCTGTCGTTTCTGTACAGTTAATTTAGCATACACTTCTTGATAGCTAGTATACTGAAAATATCGATTCTGATTTTCCCATGGAATTTCTCAGGAATATCTTTACTCTCTTTAATGTAATAATATTCCTTTCACATAATGCTGTAGATAAAGGGTAAGTTGACTGAGTTGTGTCAACCGAACTGTTTCTTGATCTAGACTAATTTGTCTAACAAATACTTCAGCAACAAATGTGCAGCCATATATTTTGCATTATCAATGTATGCATTTGTCGTTCATTTCAAAGTTCACTATCAAAAAAGGATATTGTTTTATTAAGAAAGTAACATTTTCTTAACGAAAAGATGCTTTTTGGTAGAAAACTGTTTTTGTCAAGAAAGTCATTAAATGAAAGTTTTGAAAATCTTGAAACCTGTAGTCCATCTGAGTCACTAGTGTATCAATAATTTTAAAACAACAAATTTTGTATCTTCGAAATAATTCAGACCCTGAAAGTTTATTCATAGTCTGCTTTGATGGAGCTTTCAGTGGTCTCTTCATATTGAACCCGGGATATTACTTTATCACTAAACTATTTATATTCTCTACGGCATATTACTTGCCTAATGATTTCACATTGTTAAGCAAGTAAATGCATTTCAATATCGTGAACTGTTCACAAGTTCTGGGACTGGCGCCTAGTCAGTGGGGCATTCTCTAAAACACCAAAATCTTTAGCTTCATTAATTGTTTCTTAAAGAAAACACGAACAAAAATCACACAAACAACTACTTTCCCACAACGTCAGGTAATGAGGGAATTTGCCTTGCCGATACATGCTTCATTCCATTTATCAGGTACATATCCTTCATACCAACATGTATTTATAAAAGCTATTAATCTTTGTTTAAACTGTAAGGGTGCATACTTTATTAATTCTACATTCAGGTCATCTGTACCTACAGATTTTTTAATTTTACTAGCTTTACTTCTACTTCTACTTCTACTAAGTACTTCTTCAAGTTCTTGCATATCAGTGTTGTCAACATTGTCAATGGGTTCCATTAATACTGCATCAGCTTCATCATTCGTCCATAGGTTTTAAAGTAATTTAACCATTCTTTTCTGGTATGGGATTAATTCTTAGAGTATCTTTTCTTCTTTTAATTATTTTATGATTTTATATGCATTATCTTGCCTTCCATGTAAATCGTTTTCTAAATTTGCTATATATCGCTCCCAATTTTGACGTTTAATTTTTCGTACTTTATTTCTCACTAGAGTAAATTTATTTTTATATTCAATTTTTAAATCTAAACTATTTGTTGACTACTATAATGTTTTACAGTAGGCTTTTTCTTTCATCTATTAGTTATTTAATTCCTTTGTCCAAACTCTTAAGTCCCTTCTTGTATACTTCTTTTCCTTCTACCTAATGATTCGAATGCAGCGTGGGCAATATCTATTTAATATTTCTCCACTCCTCATTTATGTTATTACTAGTGGTGTAGATTGTAATTGTATATTCAAGCTTGCTTGATATAGCATAGTTTCGAAGTGGGATTGCGTGCAATTTTCCACTGGAATTATCTTCAGGTTTGAGACCTGATAACAATTTTTCTCATTTTTGATTACGGTATTCAGCCAATTGGATTTCAACTTTACGTTTCAATCGATTCAGCTCCCGTTTATCAGCTCGGTGTCGCGTGCTCTGCCATACTCTGGGCGCTCTGTTTTTTCCCGGAAATGAGATTTTCTAAATAAGGCTAATGGCTGCGCCTTCTTAGGTGGCTCCAACATTCGTTATTCGGCGAACACCGAGCAACCGCTCGCCGAATCCCGAGTAGTGTGGGTGATTTGCCGAATGAACATTCGGGGTTCGTCCTGCCCACCGCGTGTCGGTCTTTTGGACACATCAAAGGGAACGAACATTCGCCGAACACGGGAGCTGCTCAGGTTTGGGCGAGTACTAGCTCGCTGCTCGGCGAATGCCGAATGTGTGGAGCCGCTATTAGAGAGCAGCGCGCTCCTTGCGAGCTGCGACGGCGGCCGGCGACTCGGCGCCTCGGGCGGGGCGGCTTGTTGCACCAGAGCGTCCGAGTATGAACGCTCCGGCGTTACCTCCGTAAAGTTAGAATCGCAAAGTTTTCAAAATTATTGAAACTAGGCTCAAAATTTGTCGCTTTTGTCGCTAATTTGTTACGCAAAAATAAAATTTGTCGCCCTTCATTTGACCCTGGTATTAAGATTCGGCTAACTGATATCAAGTTAGCATCGCAAACTTAAGAAAACCAACTAATTACAGACATAAATAAATAATAACGCCATATAAATTTTGTCGCTTTTTTGTCGCTCCAGACTTTACAAAAACAAATTTTGTCGCTCTTCAAATATTTACGAAAATGCACATTTTCATAAACGCGATACCAACAGTATCAAGTTAGCATCGCAAACTATAAAACCAATAATTACTGGACATAAATAAAAATAACACCATAAAGGTTGTCGCTTTTTGTCGCTCCAGACTTTCCACAAAAACAAGTTTTATCGCTCTTCAAATAATAACGAAAATGCATTTTTTCACCAGACGCGATGCAGCATTATAAGTTCGCATCGCAAGCATAAGAAAACCAACTAATTACAGACATAGAAATAAAAAATAACACCATAAGATTATCAACTTTTATAGCTCCAGACTTTACAAAAAACAAGTTTCATCGCTCTTAAATGTACGAAGTGTTTTCTGACACATGCTTGAAAGTCGTGTCAAGTTAGCATCGCAAACGCAGAAAGCCAACTAATTACAGTATAGAGTAAAAAATATACCATAGAGATTTGTCCTTTTTGTCGCTCGAACTACAAAAACAAATTTTTCTCGCTCTTAAATATTTACAGAAAATACATTTTTCGCAAAACACTGATATAACCAATGATATCAAATTGGCATCATAGCATAAAACCAACTATTACAGACCTCAAATAAAAAATAACGCCATAAAGGAATTTGTAGCACATTGCTCAGGCTTTACAAAACAATTTTTGTAGCTCTTCAAATATTACAAATACAATTTTCACAAACACATGGCGAAAGTCATTATCAAGTTATCATAAGCACCAAACCAACTAATTACCGACATAAATAAAAAATAACATGTGAGATTTATCGCTTTTTGTCGCTCAGACTTTAAAAAATAAATTTTATCGCTCTTCAAATGTACAAAATGCATTTTTTTATAAACTAATTCTCTTTCAGTATCAGTTAGCATCGCAAACTAAAACCAATAATTACAGACATAAATAAAAAATAACTTTCATAAAGGTTGTCCTTTTTATCATCAGACACTACAATAATTTTGTCGCTCTTCAAATACCTGAAAATGCAATTTTCATAGGCAACATTGACAACTTGATATCAAGTTAGCACATCACCCATAAACCTGAAAACTAGCAATTTCAGACACAAATAAAAAATAACACATATAGGAATTGGTCTCTTTTTTGTTGCTCAGGTTCTCAAAAATTTATTTCTTTCTGTAATGCAGAATGCGGGAATTTTACTATTGGATGTATAAGACCGACAAGTTCTGAAATATTAAAAGTACGTCTATATATGGCTGTTATGTCATTATATGCATTTCAATAATCATTAACTAAATGCAGTAACAGGCCACAGTTCAGTAAATCTCATTTGTAAGAGCATTAGCAGGCCAGAAGTATATTACATATATTGAACTTAAATTTATCAGCTTTTATTTTGCATGTCCACACCAAACATATGAAACAGATTCCATTATTTACCACCATTGTAACTTTCTGCTGCATTTTAATTCGTACTTAAGCACATACAATACTCTCTCTAACCATTACGGCGCATGAGAAGAAAATAATAAGGTAGAAAATTAGATTTCAAATCATAGTACCCGTATCACCGTTTCATTATTTGGATAAAGTAATGTTTCGAATTAACGAAATGTTTTTAAAAACCTTAGATCAATTCGGCATCGCAAGCCTAGACTTTATAAAATCTGGAAATTGCAACGATTTTACATTAGACTTACAACAACGATTTGAAGTTGCTATTCAATGAACATTGTAGTCCAATAATTAAACATTACTATTATCATCAAGTTAGTTATACCAAAGATCCATTGCCAGATTGAAGCAAACGTCAAATTAGAAGTAATTTTTAGTCATTTGAATTCGTTATTACATAGCATTACTGCAAATTCGGATCTAAGTGCGTCTTAACACCAATGGCTGCCGGGGACGGATGTCTGTTTACAAAGCTTTAGTGACACACTAGCGGGCCTGGAACAAGGCTTGCGGAAGTTAGCTCACTGGCGGATGGGAGAATCAAACCCACAAGAAAGATGTCACAGCCAAGACAGGGGGAGAGGGGTGGACTGGCGCCCCCATGTTTCAGTTTCTGAAGCTCATAATATATTTACATTCCTTAGTTGCCATTTGCACTACTTTAAGCGTCTCATTAAACTGAAGTTTATTATTCTCTGCTAGGAACAGTCCTCTTTCCAGGTACTTAAATTCAATGCCAGAACATTTATCAAGTTGGTGCCGCACTTCTCACGATATTCAAACTACAAATATTCTAATGTTTTTACAATGATTACACTATAGTACTAATTCATATCATATTAAAAATTGTACCATTATGTATTGAAAACTGTCATTAGGAGGCAACTACATCAAAGCTGTATATGATTGCCTAAAAATTTAAAATTGTAATAATGCCACAATCATGTACTTATTTTTACCGATGTAGTTACTACATTGCAAATGTAAAAACAAGTGCACAAACATAGATGTTTCACTTACACTAAGTAACCCCTCTTGGAAAGATTAAAAATCTCTACAATGAGTGCACTAATTACGTATTAATTTCATTACCAGAAATGATTTCATAATTCTAAGCAAATAAGAAAGAGTAATGCCAGATAAGGTACAGGAGCATCGTATCAAAATCATAATATACATACAATGCGAACAATTATTTAACACAGTACGGAGCAAGAAATTATTCATTGCTTTTTTATCAAGATAAAATGCTTTGTAAATGATGCATGTTTTATTTTCTCGTTACTGCATGTGCAATTATGGAGGAAGTATATTCTAAGATGGTTCATGGTTTGTTGGTCCATTTCATTAAAAAGTTTCTTAGTTCATAACGTTTTGGAGACTTATTATTCCTTCATCAGACTATACTAAGGATGAATGTTAAAAATTATTAGTGAAAAGAGAGATATTATTTGCTATGATTATTAAAAGAAAATATAGCCGTCTAAAACTAGTAGCGCCTAGAAGTAATCTCATAAACTATATTCAAAATTAAAGACTAATTTGAGGTAAATTTATACTTTAAAATGCTCTATTCCTGAATTTAGGCTCAATTAGATTTCCCAAAAGTACCAGTTTCCAAATCTGGAAGCCTGGAAGTTCATAAACTAGGGGGTAACAAAGAACTTAGTTTTAAACTCTAAGAAAAATATTCCATCTATATTCCAAAAATTAGGGCTCTAAATTTAGAAAGGAGTTAACATGCGTTCTTATGGAGAAAGGATGGTTTTGATTAACAGTAAGTAAATATTTATGTAGAGGATTTAAAATGTGTATATGTTTCATTGAATGAAATGGTGAAGTACTGGACTTTAGTTGATTGTTTATCACGCCGATTTGTCTGAAAATTTGTTAGAAACGAAAGACGAATCATCTCTGGTTTAGAGTATTTATTTGTGCATTAAATTAGTTTTCTGTACTATATTTTACTCTTTATTTTTATACAGTATTTTACGTATACTACTTGGCCCGTGCTGCTTCACTGTGCAAAAGATATTTATATACTAAATAATAATAATAATAATAATAATAATAATAATACTTTATAATAATACTTCCTGTGTACATTTGGTTTCATTATCAATTCCTTTATTCAATGAACATTTCTAATGAGATTGTGGTGAGTGAAAATTCAGATTCTTGTGTTTCATGGCATACTTACGTCATCACAATGAAGCATTTAACAGTAGAATGGCAAAGAATTATATAATTTTATAGAATCTCACTAACAAAATTGTAAAGAAAAGAGGGTAAAGATTGTAGTTTTGGCTGACGGAAAAGCTGTCCTTAGTAAGAGCAAGTGAAAGGACTTTTCGTAGAGTTTCTACCTGCAGCGTCCTGCAACCCTTTTTAATCCGCAATGCTACCTGCTCGCGCACGGCGACCCCCCCTCCCCACCTCGGCTGGGCATAGATGAACTCAGGTGACGTCAAGTACCATGCTCTCAGAAGAAACCTTACGTTGTTCATTGTGACGGATCCGATGGACCAAAAGAAGGCGTTTCTCCCACTTTACATCGTGTGCATTTTCACCGAATCTTGAGAACCTTGGCGTATGAATCTACCTACAGATTATTGCGTCTTTCCACCTCTTGATATTTCAAATATTTTGGATTATTTAAAAATATTCTTAATGATCACATTAAAGGGTGGTGCATCTTTAAAATTGCATAGAAGTGAAAGGTCTTACGTTCTCGCATTTGAAAGTAGAAAACACGAGTGTATCGTTTATGTTGGCTTTCTCCAGTCCATTCATTTAAATACTAGATTTGACATAAATACCTACACATTTTCATTTTTCTTGTCTTCCATCACAGCAGACAAACAGGATTTATCAGATATAATAATATCCATTTTATATGCAGCAAAAAGAAATTTTATATAAATTTTTATAAAAATGTTACCGTTCCATCTTTTTATGCGTTTTCTTTCATCGACTTTAATTTCATTTTAATGGTGTGGCAGAATAATATTTGTGATAGCTATCACAGAATTCCCTAAGTAGCTATTCCATTTCTTCGCTCAGAGTTAATGTCAATGAAGTATGTGACGCTAACAGCGCCAATGTCGGATCAATGATTTCAGGGCCAGCTAAAAGCGAAATGGCCTACCAGTAAAGAACAGTCCGCCAGGTTTGAAGTTTGACTTCATTTGGGCCCAGAGCCTGGATGCATACTAATGTATCTAGCAGAAGCAGGTTGATCGTCGAACTGTTTATTAACATTTTTTACGTCGTTTTCTTTGCTTTTATGGCTTATTAAGACATTTTAAGAACATTGCTTGTATTCATCATTTTGGGCGATATTTTAGGTCAACAAATACGCCTGATAATAACTATTGGATTTCTCATAAGAACATAGAGATACTATTGATACACGTTTTAAATTTATAATGAAAACAATTAATTTAAGACTGAGAAATGGAAACCAACCTATACGATGGTTTCGGCAGACGCCACAACGCCTGAGTAGGATCTTCATTTGTTGTCAGAGATTTGTCATAATGATCTCTGGATGCTGTTTTAACAATAAATATATCATTGAATAATGCTTTATTATTTTAATTTTCATCTAAATTTAAGTATTACGTAGTTAGGCCGAAAGAGCGGACCTGATAGCCCCCAGAATCTCATACATAAATAGTAATTATTATTATTTTATTTATATTATTATTATTATTACATTATTCATGTTATTATACAAAATTTGTTTTTATAGAGTCTGGGAGCGACAAAAGCGTAAATTCCTATAGTGTTATTTTTATTTATGTCTGTAATTAGTCGGTTTTCTTGGGTTTGATGTACTGGCAGTATCAAGTTGGCACATCGCGTTTCTGAAAAAAAGTGCATTTTCATTAATATTTTGAAGACGACAAAATTTGTTTTGTAAAGTCTAGGGCAACAAAAAGCGACAAATTCCTATGGTGTTATTTTTGCTTCCTGCTCTATAATTGGATTTGGATTTTCATGTGTTTTGCGATGCTAACTTGATATCAAGTTGGCATCATTTCTGAAAATGCATTTTCATTAATGTTGAAGTGACAAATTTGTTTTTTTATAAAATGGGAATGACAAAAAAGCGACAAATTCCTATGGTGTTATTTTTATTTATGTCTGTAATTATAGTTGGTTTTTCACCGTTTGATACTAACTTGATATCAGAGTTAGCATCCGCGTTTACAAAAAATGCATTTTCGTAAATATTTGAAACGACAAATTTGTTTTTTTGTAAAGTCTGGGCGACAAAAAAGCTGACAAATTCCTATGGTGTTGTGTATTTTTATTTATGTCTGTAATTAGTTGGTTTCTTGCGTTGCATTACTAACCAGCTGACTTTCGCCACGTGTTGCGAAAAAATTTGCATTTCTGGTAATGTTTGAAGGCGACAATTGTTTTTCATGAAGTCTGGAGCGACAAGCGACAAATTCCTATGAGTGTTATTTTTATTTATGTCTGTAATTAAGTCGGTTTTCTTGAGTTTGATATGCTAACTTGATATCAAGTTGGCATCGCGTTTCTGAAAAATGCATTTCATTAATATTTTGAAGAGCGACAAATTTATTTTGTAAAGTCTGGAGCGACAAAAAAGCGACAAATTCCTATGAGTGTTGGCCACTTCTTATATCTAGCAATTCGTTGGTTTTCTTGCGTTTTACGATGCTTAACTTGGCGACTTTCATACGTATTTTGCGAACATTGCATTTCAGTATAATATTTGAAAAGGCGTAAATTTGTTTTTGTAAGTCTGGGACGTAAAGCAACAATTCCTGTAATTGTTATTTTATTTATATCTGTAATTAAATTGGTTTTCTTGCGTTTGAAGTATAACGATATCAAGTTAGCATCGCGTTTCTGAAGTATTTTCGTAAATATTTGAGAGCAACAAAATTTGTTTTGTAAAGTCTGGAATGACAAAAAGCGACAAATTCCTATGGTATTATTTTTATTTATGTCAGTAATTGGATTCGTTTCTTGCGTTGATGCTAACCGGCGACTTTCGCCACGTGTTTGCAGAAAAGTGCATTCTAGTAATAGCTGAAGAGCAATAAAATTGTTTGTAAAGTCTGGAACAAAGCGACAAATTCCTATAGTGTTATTTTTTATTTTATGTCTGTAATTAGATTTGGTTTCTTGATTTTGATACTAACAAATATCAAGTTGGCATCGCGTTTCATAATGCATTTCGTAAAATATTTGAAACAAACAAATTTGTTTGTAAAGTCTGGAAGGCAACAAAAAAGCGATAAATTCCTATAGTGTTATTTTTATTTATGTCATAATTAGTTGGTTTCTTGCATTTGCAGTGCTAACCCGGCTTTGACTTTCGCCACATGTTTGCAAAACATTGCATTTCTAGTAATGGCTTTGAGAGCGACAAGGTTATTTTTGCTAAAGTCTGGGCAACAAGCTGACAATTCCTATGGTGTTATTTTTATTTATGTCTATGTTAGTTGGTTTCTGCGTTGATGCTAACTTGGCGGCTTTCGCCATGTTTGCGAAAAAATTACATTTCTGGCTAATATTTGAAGAGCATTAAAATTATTTTTGCTAAAGTCTGGAGCGACAAAAAAACGACAAGTCCCTATAGATGTTATTTTTATTTATATCTGTAATTAGTTGGTTTCTTGCGTTTGCGATACTACTTTGATATCAAGTTGGCATCGCGTTTACAAAAAAGTGCATTTTCGTTAATATTTGAGCGACAAAATTTGTTTTTATGAAGTCTGGAGCGACAAAAAGCGACAAATTCCTATGGTGTTATTTTTATTTATATCCGGTAATTAGTTGGTTTCTTGCGTTTTACGATGCTAACTTGGCTGACTTTCGCACGTATTTGCAGAAAAATTGCATTTCTAGTAATATTTGAAACGTAAAATTTGTTTTTCGTAAAGTCTGGAGCAACAAAAAAGCGTGACAAATTCCTATGGTATTTATTTTTTATTTATATCTTTAATTAGTCAGTTTCTTACGTTTTGATATACTAACTTGATATCAGTTGGCATCGCGTTCTGAAAAAACCATTTCATTAATATTTGAAGAGCGACAAATTTGTTTTTGTAAGTCTGGAGCGACAAAAAAGCGACAAATTCCTATAATTGTTATTTTTTCTTTATATCTGTAATTAGTTGGTTTCTTGCGTTTGCGATGTTGCTAACTTGGCGACTTTCGCCACGTATTTGCGAAACATATTGCATTTCTGCGGTAATATTTGAAGACGACAAAATTTGTTTTGTAAAGTCTGGAGCGACAAAAAAGCGACAAATTCCTATGGTGGCTTTATTTTTTTATTTATGTCGTAATTAGTTGGTTTTCTTGCGTTTGCGATACTAACTTGATATCAGTTGGCATCGCGTTCATAAATGCATTTTCAGCCAAATGTTGAAGGCAGCAAAATTTGTTTTTAGCAAGGTCTGGAGCGACAAAAGCGACAAATTCCTGAGTATTATTTTTGTATATGGTAATTAGATTTGTTGGTTTTCTTGCGTTTGCGATGCTAACCGACTGACTGTACGTGTTGCAGAAGAATTGCATTTCTGGTAATATTTGAAACGATCAGAAATTGTTTTGTAAAGTCTGGAGCGACAAAGCGACAAATTCTATGGGTATTTATTTTTTTATTTATGTCTGCAATTGAATTTGGTTTTCTTGCGTTTGCGATGCTAACCAGTATCAGTTGGCATCGCGTTTCTAAAGTGCATTTTCATTTATATTTGAAACGACTAAAATTTGTTTTTGTAAGGTCTGGGCGACAAAGCGATGGAAATTCCTATGGTGTTATTTTTATTTATGTCGGTATTCGTTGGTTTCTGCGTTTGCGATGCTAACCCGGCTTTGACTTTCGCCACGTGTTTGCAGAAAAATTGCATTTCTGTTAATATTTAAGAGCAATAAAATTGTTTTTCCTTAAGTCTGGAGCAACAGAAAAAACGACAAATTCCTATGGTGTTATTTTATTTACCTATCTGTAATTAGTCAACGGTTTTCTTGGGTTTGATATGCTAACTTGATATCAAGTTATCGCGTTCTAAAAATGCATTTTCATTAATGTTGAAAAGCGACAAAATTTTGTTTTTAATAAAGTCTGGAGCGACAAAACTGACAAATTCCTATAGTGTTATTTTTTCTTCTGTCTGTAATTGGATTTAGTTTCTTGCGATTTTGATACTAACGGCGACTTTTCTACGTGTTTGCACAGAAACATTGCATTTCTGGTAATATTTGAAGAGCGACAAAATTTGTTTTTGCATGAGTCTGGAGACAAAAAAGCGTAGAATTCCTATGGTGTTATTTTTATTTATGTCTATAATTAGTTGGTTTTCTTACGTTTTGATGCTAACCCGGCGACTTTCGCCACGTATTTTTTGAAAAATTGCATTTCTAGTAATATTTGAAGAGCGACAAAATTGTTTTTTTAGTAAAGGATCTGGGCGACAAAAAGCGACAAATTCCTATATTATTTATTTTTATTTATATCTGTAATTAGATTTGGTTTCTTGCGTTTGCGATACTAACTTGATATCAAGTTGGCATCGCGTTCTAAAAAGAATTGCATTTCGTTAATATTTGAAGAGCGACAAAATTTGTTTTTCGCAAAGTCCTGGAGCGACAAAAAGCAAACAAATTCCTATGGTATTTATTTTTATTTATGTCGGTAATTAGTTGGTTTTTCTTGCGTTTTGCGATACTATTTGACTTTCGCCACGTGTTTACAGAAAAATTGCATTTCTGGTAATATTTAAAGAGCGACAAAATTGTTTTTTCGCCAAAGTCTCAGATGACAAGCGACAAGAATTCCTATGGTATTTATTTTTATTATGTCTATAATTAGTCGTTTCTTGGGTTTGATATGTACTAACTTGTTATAAATTGGCATCGCATTCTGAAAAATACATTTCAGCTAATATTTGAGGAAACGATAAGAATTTATTTTATAAAGTCTGGAACTGACAAAAGCGACAAATTCCTATGGTGTTATTTTTTATTTATATCTGTAATTAGTTGGTTTCTTGCGTTTGCGATACTAACTTGCGACTTTCGCCCACGTGTTTTGCAAAACATTGCATTTCTGGTAATATTTAAAGAGCGACAAAATTGTTTTTCCCAGCCAAAGTCTGGAGCAGTGAAAGCGACAAATTCCTAGGTATTATTTTTATTATGTCTATAATTAGTCGGTTTTCATGGGTTTGATGTACTAACTTGATATCAAGTTGGCATCGCGTTACGAAAAAATGCATTTTCATTAATATTTGAAAAGCGACAAAATTTGTTTTTATGTAAAGGTCTGGAGCGACAAAAAAGCGACAAACGTTCATATAATTGTTATTTTTATTGCCATATCTGTAATTGGTTGGTTTCTTGCGTTTGCATTTAACTTGACGACTTTCGCCACGTGTTTGAAAGCATTGCATTTCATTTATATTTGAAAGGCAATAAAATTTATTTTTTACTTAAAGTCTGGAGCAAACAAAAAAGCGTAATTCCTATAGGTATTATTTTTTACATTTATGTCTATAATTGGTTGGTTTTCTTGCGTTTGCAGTGTAACTGACACGACTTTCTCATACCGTGTTTGAAAAATTGAATTTTTATTATGTTGAAAGAGCGACAAAATTATTTTGCTTAAAAGTCACTGGAGCGACAAAAAAGGCGAAGGCAAATTCCTATGAGGTGTTATTTTTATTTATCATAATTGGTTGGTTTTCTTGCGTTGCAGTTACTAACGGTATCAAGTTGGCATCGCGTTTCAAAGTGCATTTCGTTAATATTTGAAGAGCGACAAAATTTGTTTTTATAAAGTCTGGAACAATAAAAAAGCGACCAATTCCCTGAATTATTTATTTTTTTATTTATGTCAGTAATTAGTTAGTTTTCTGCGTTTGCGATGCTAACTTGGCGACTTTCGCCACGTGTTTGCAGAAAAGAAATTGCATTTCTAGTGTATTTAAGAGCGACAAAATTGTTTTTCGTAAAGTCTGGGCGACAAAAAAGCGACAAGTTCCTATGGTAACATTTTTTATTTTATCTGTAATTGAGTCGGTTTCTTGGGTTGATACTGCTAACTGATATCAAGTTGGCATCCCGCATTCTGAAAAATCATTTTTCATTAATATTTGAAGGCATTAAAATTTATTTTTAGCAAAGTCTGGGCGACAAAAAGCAGCAAATTCCTATGGTATTTATTTTTGTTATGTCTATAATTGGATTGGTTTTGCGCGTTTGCGATGCACTAACTTGGCGACTTTCGCCCGCGTATTTTGCGAAAACATTGCATTTTCTGGTAATATTTGAAGAGCGACAAATTTGACTTTTTATGAAGTCTACCGCGACAAAAAACGACAAATTTACTATATGGTGTTATTTTTATTTATGTCGGTAATTAGTTGGTTTCTTGCGTTTGCGTGCTAACCAGCCACGACTTTCGCCACAATGTTTGGCATTACATTCTGGTAATATTTGAAAGGCAAACAAAATTGTTTTTCATGAGTCTGGAGCGACAAAAAAGCGACAAATTCCTGTAATTATTTTTGTTGTCTATGTAATTAGATTGGTTTCTGCGTTTTGATGCTAACTTGATATCAAGTTGGCATCGCATTCTGAAATTGCATTTTCGTTAATATTTGAGAAACGACCAGAATTTGTTTTTATGAAGTCTGGGCAACCAGCAATGAATTCCTATGGTGTTTATTTTTTGTATTTATGTCTGTAATTAGTTGGTTTC
Organism: Teleogryllus oceanicus; assembly: GCA_964035755.1. NCBI lineage: Eukaryota > Metazoa > Arthropoda > Insecta > Orthoptera > Gryllidae > Teleogryllus > Teleogryllus oceanicus. The sequence goes on along the minus strand of CAXIVR010000005.1, from coordinate 133,069,916 downwards.
TTAAGTTTGCGATGCTAACTTGATATCAAATTAGCCAGATCTTAATACCAGGGTCAAATGAAGGCGACAAATTTTATTTTTGCGTAACAAATTAGCGCTCAACGACCATTGCAGGCCTGGTTTCAATAATTTTTGCAGAAACTTTGCGATTCTAACTTTATGGAGGTCCCGGCGTTGCTGCCTCTGGGCGCGTGGGCGTTCACGTCTCCGCGAACTGAGGCGGCGGTGCGAAGGTTCGCGTTCTCCTGAGCCTTCCCACTGCCTGTCGGCGCTTACCTCCTGGATGCGGGCGCGCCGCTACCATGTTACCGCTGCTGTTTGCGCCGGGTTGCCTCTGAAACAACGGCCCTTGCCCTCCAGTGGACCCTTGTACTATAACAGCTTTCAGACGCGTGGATTGAAGAAATGCGGGCGGGTAGGGTGTAATTCAAACTCTTTCACCGCTGGATCCGGGTTTCGGTTCCATCCAGATCTCATGAAATTTGTTCCAACAAAACAGTTCAGCTGCTTCACAGGGCTAGGTCAACCCCTGTAAACTACTATCATGTTGCTTCTAATTCCCAGCGCTGGGTGGTAGTGACCACAGAGCGCGCGGTAGGAAGCGCCATGCCACTGGAGGACCACTCTCAAGTCCTCTTTGACATAACCGACCATGACGGGGCCGCGACAGACAATGTGCTGGAGAGTTATTTCATAAAACAAGCGCAGTAATGGATTCTCCAGAAGCCTCGGCATCAACGCCCAAGAGGGCTTGGAGACGCGTTACGTCAAATGAGCACAACAAATTTAAAAAAAAGCCTAGGCTTGCAGCAGTTACAGGAAATTGGGCCAAGTCAGAAGACAGGAATATTTCCCACTGCAGTTAGACCAAAGAGCAAACTGTGGCGAAAATCATATCAACATGTGATCTGAGCAAGGGTTTGAGTAAGAGATGTCGGAAGGAGGCGCAGAAATACTACTACCACACTAAATTCAGGTCTTCCCACAAACTACTGTAGATGCCATTTAGGATCAAAATACTCCATTCGTTTGTAGCAAATTGATGGCATTATTCAAGATTGTACAGGTTTGCCATTCCGTATACGGACGACATTGCCATATTTAGTAATACGTGGTCAAGATCACATACGCCATTTACGAATAGTGTTTCGAGTATTGAGAGAGGCGAAATTACATGTTCAATCAGCTAAAAGTGCAAGTTTGCTCGCGGGACTGTAATGTTCTTAGGTTACGAGATAGGCGGTGGTCTTATGAAGCCAAATGAAGTAAAAGTCAGCGCGATAAAGGAGTATCCGCGGCCTACTACCAAAAGAGTTATAAAATTTATTGGACTAATTTCTTACTATAGGCGATTTTGTACCAGGTTCTCAGGAAATCTGCGGTTCTCCACGGATTTATTTGCAGGGAACATCGCGTCAGAAAAATTATAGTCGCGAGATGCGAAAGTTCATTTTTAAGGACTGCGCGAAGCTCTGTGTCATGAACCACCGCGTGAATACGCCTCCAGCAGGGAGTTCTTGATGCAGTGTGACGCGTCAATGAAGGAGCAGGGATTGTACTTTCCCTGATTGGTATTAACGATAGCTGAAACCCTGTGTTATTCTTAAGTGAAATTCTCTCCTACAGAGTGAAATTCTGGCCGCATCAGAGGTAGGTGTGCTACGATAATCTAGGGCTAGAGAAACTCAACATTGCCAGATGGGAATGTGTCTAAAGGGGTGGAAACGGATCCACCAATCCTCTGGTATGAATTCAAAAATGCTCCAGGGAACAATCCCTGAGTCATTGGCAATTCAGCATCCTCAATGTATGCCCAGTTAGATATAGGAAAGGTAGTCAGATATCAAGTGCTGACATTTCTATGTCGTATGTATGAGAATGAGCCCCAAGCGGTGTCAGGATTGCCCGAGAGGCGTACGTCCCTCGGCGCGCATGATGAGACAGCTGTGCGGACACAGTGAATCAATGCAAAGATTGAACCAAGCAACTATGTATATGGCCACGGTATAGGAAACAGTGTTATTTTGGCAGGTTTTTTTCTTTCTCGAAGAAGGTGAAAGTGAGTGAGGGATGTCAAGAAAACTTTTGCAGAAATTAAAACTGGAAAACATAAATTTTTGGAAATTATATTCTTTCAGAAGAAGAGGGTCATTATATAAGTAATTATTGAAGGGTTTTAATCATTATAAGTAATTATTTGTAAACTGTTGGATTAGGTATATAATGTGTTTTTGTTGTGTTATAGTAGGAAGGTATTGTATATTGTTGATGTGTATGTTTTCTTTTTATTGGTAGCATAAATTATGAAGCTTGCTGGGAGTAAATTCATGGCTACCACATCATGGAGTAGAAGATTATATATTAACATAGATTGTTCTTAAATAATTGAGCCAAGCTAAATTAGTTTAGCCAGATTTGACATATATGGTTATTATTTCATATGAGCCAAATGGCCTAGGGTTAATGTTGCCAGAATTTTCATCTGTATTTATTTGAACTGCGGCAAAACTTCCTGAGTTCAACTAGCGTCGTGGATGCCGACACATTTCAACGAGCAGCCGCGTATTGGCAAAGGTTTGAAGCGTCTGCCGCCTTTGTTATAAGTGCGGATGTGACGCGTTGAGGGAAAAGCCCAGGAGGCGGCGTGGAAAGTGCCCGGGCTGCCTGCGCCGGGCGCGGCGAGCGCTCCAGTCTTTCCGCTGGCGAGGTCATCTTCGAGGGTGCATCTGGCCGAGGGCGCCGGTCGGCGAATGGCTGGTTGGGTGCGTTGGGAGCGTGGTGGATAGGGCCGGCAATGGGTTTGCCGTAAGGACAGGGAGACTGAAGGACGAGCCAGTGAGTAGGATGCGGCGCTTCACGCCGTCGAATGTAAGTGATATTCGAGCGTAGTGGTCTGGTCGCCGCAGCGACAGATTACTCCGAGTAATGGGATCTTTTGAAGTTAATTTAATTGTGTAAATAAGGTTGTTTCGGTGGTGGAACTTAGTAAGTAAACCAGCAATTATTTAACCCTTCTCGTCTGTGTATTATTGCAACCGCATGACGCCACAACAGTATAACTTATACTGTGTTAGAAGGTAGCATCCTAGGGCCATCATTGCGACCCGTGGGCGTGAACAGTGAAGCTCAGATAGTTGTTTCGAAGAAGGTATTACTCTCTTATCACATGCTGGGGGATATCTTTTCGGGCTTGAAGAGCGTTCAAATTCCTGTGACTGATAAGTAACTGTTGGACTCCTGAATGTTGTTGTTTGTGTACCCTTATTTTAGAATATAATAATAATAATAATAATAATAATAATAATAATAATAATGTATTTTGCGTTATCGGGTCGGTAGTCCGACTTCGCCGGCCAGCTACCGGTGTCCCCCATGCCTGGGCTTAGTTAAATTCCCATGCTTGGGGGTAAGAGCGACATGAGGCGAACATGACGAATTCTCTTCGCCGTAACTAGGAAGATCCGCCTGTTTGAGCTTTTCTTCGTCTCACAGCTACAGAAATTGGGACGATTTTAAAGGAAAGCTACAACTATATTTTTTAATAATAATAATAATAATAATAAGCTACAACTATATTTTTTAATAATAATAATAATAAAAAACAACCAACAACAACAACAATAACCGAGCGAGATTGTTCAGGGCGTTGCGCGCTGAATTCGCAGTAGGGAGGCCTGAGTTAGTTCCCGATCCCGCCATTCTGATCGGGGTTTTCGTGGGTTCTCGCGGTCATACAGGCGAATGTTTTGTGACCAATCACATAATGCCGTTAACGCGAGGCAGATACCATGGAGTTCAAATGTCCCCGCGATTGCCGCCTAGACAAGGACAACGCCGCCTAGGCAAGTGAGTTCTGAACTCACACAGGCTACTGGAGTTCAGAGAATAAGTGGTCAGTGGACCAGTGTTGAGGTGGCGAGTGCGTGCGAAGATACGGGCTCATTTTGGCTAGTGGAGTGGATCGTGATAGGGAAACGAGGATCTGTCTCTAGTGGATATCACGCGGCCGTACCCAACCAGTACCAGGATCAGAGAGTGAGCTTTTCGAGACGCGCACTCGTGGACACGACTAACGGCTGGCGAGGTTAATTGCGCAACCCTTTAGAGGAACTAAAGTGAGTGACAAACTAAATAGAACGCGCATTAAATGTGATAGAAGTGACTAATAAGAACGTTTATTGTCACTTGTTAGATGAGAGATTATTTAAGATTTAATACAGTCATCCTCTTCAGTGAAGCAACATGGCAAGATGTTTGTTTGTTACAATTGCTCAAAAAGAAGCCTGGCTATTTTTACTTTTTTTTGCTTTTTCGCTTTTTAATTTAGAATATAAAATATATATTCAACTCGTGTCACTGGTCCTTGCGCTGGCGCGTGGGGTGCGAAGGGAGGGGGAGGGGGAAGGGCGCAGGGCGCGCCAGAAGGGGGCGGGAGGGCGAGCGCGCCAGCGCAGGCGCCGCGCAGCGCGCCGACCAGCGGGCCGGCAGCAGCGCTGCCAGCGCAGCCAGCGCCAGCGAGCCGCCGCCACGTCAGCAGCACGTCGTACCACGCCAGGCGCAGCGAGGCGGCGCGCAGGTGCGTACGCCGTCGTGGCGCAGCACGTACTCCACCCACCACAGCGCCGTCTCCAGGGAGTGCTCCTTGTGCTCGCGGTACACGCCCGAGAAGCGGCGCATGCGCGCGCGGTAGGCGGGGTCGTGCAGCAGGCGGCGCAGCGCGGCCAGCAGCGAGTGCTCGGTGAGGTCGCCCAGCGCCAGGCGCTCGCCCACGCCCGCCCCGGCCGAAGAACGGGATGCCCAGCAGGGGCACGCCGTGGTACACGGCCTCCTGGAAGCTCTGCAGGCCGCCTTGCGTGATGAACACGCGCACGTTCGGGTGCGCTGCAACGAACGAAACATAAACGAGTTTCCAGAGCGCGACTGGCAATTCAGAGAGACTTTTGATTCATCTCCGACTAATGCCAATCAGCATCACTGCTGACAGACTACAGTCAGTGCACTACGCCCTCTGTCGGTTCCTGCTGTTTTGTGTGTTAGAATGTTTTGTCACCGTGGAGCTCATTCTTCGCTGGTGAGAATACTCATACCAAGAACCGGGTACCACGATTTATCATGCGTTGATGCAGCTGCCTTTCAGTGGTCCGAAGGCAAGTTTGATTCAAACTGTATTTGAAGAGGGAGAAGAGGAGGAGCGAGAGAACGAGGTGCTGAGGAAATGAGAGGACTCGTTGAGGACATGTTGGACGAGCGATGTTTGGAGGGAAGGTGTTGCGGTCCGAGGACTCACCGAGGATGTCCTGCTGCGGCAGCCACTTGGCCACTGGACGTTGGGCGGCTGGCCGGGCAGCGTTTCATTCTCGAACTTCCAGAGCACCCGCTGCGGCAGGCGCGCCAGCGCACGCAGGATGGCCTGCAGCTTGTCGGCCGGCAGGTCCTTGCTCATGACGTTGGAGCCCAGGCTGAAGTAGACGACGCCCTGCTCCGCGCCGTCCAGCACGCCTGCAGGTCGGCGGGAAGGGGGCGTGTTCCCCGCACGTGCAGCCCGTCAGTTGCACCACGTTGGGCAGCAGCGCGCGCGGGTACTCCGTCGTCCAGTGGTTGCATACGATCATCAGGCTCACGTTGTACTCTGTCTCGTACACAGGTGGTGGAGCTGCACCGAAATGCTTCCGCAGAAGAGCTTCCTGTCAAATACAGGGCTATTTTAGAAACTTCAATTTCGCCAAACAATCGCCCACTGATAAATGGAGAAAATGACATTTTTGAAGCTGGGTTTTACTTTTTTGCGTCATTTGAACAATCCATCTGTCTACTTTCAAAAAATATATATTTAAATTGCGTACTTCGGAATTTAAATGGGTTTAAAGAGAAACATGCAAGAGTTTTTAGGGGGGAAAGTGGGCTTAACGGGCGCGAGTATGCAGAAGATTGGCGTAGCACAATTCACGTCGTAACCCATTTATTTGTTCGTATTTGGCGGGGTCTTCTTAATTACACAGGACTGGCTTTCTTCCTAGATCGCTCTCTCGTTTCATTTTCTCTCAGCAGGAAAACACATGACAATCTTGGTAAATGAAACGTGGTGTCCCATGTGCAGTCATTGTGAACGTTTTGAACGAGATAGTTTTGTGATGGTGTTTGTGTGATTTAGTTTATACAAAAAATGGGTTCTAGTTGTCAAAAAGGGGTAAGGAAAAAAGGGAAGGTTTGCGGAAATCACCATGGAAAAGCCAAGCGAACAGAAGAACATAAACCAGCGACATTTCTTACTAGAAATCGCGCATCTCAAAAATTTCGACCACTACGCCTGTTGATACTACATGTAATAATGACGATTTTAACATTTTTACGTATCCTGCCTTCATAAATTAATAAATGTATTAGTGTGTCGTAGTTGCTATAAAAGTGGTTCCATGGAAATCGTAAATATTGTAAAACAAAGATTTGGATGGGCTATGTTATTGGTCGTGTTTAGTAAAGTGTGTGAATATACAAGTACATGTATGGGTGTACTTGTAAAAGTGACAATGTTTGTACAAGATAAGATCCCTATAGTGAACAGAAGACTTGTTCGAAGTTAGTTGGTTGTGATTACAATGAAGCCAGAACATTTCCACAATAATGAATTTACCTCCTCCCACTTCGCCCCCACCATACAGTGCACATGTTAGTTCTCTCTCCCGTATAACATCAGATAATGCTGACTAATAACTGCTGCTAAATACGTTTTAGAGAGAGTAGGAACTGAATATTCAGTAGATGGGACCTGGCAGACATGCGGGCGTTTATCTTTGTCAAGCTGCAAAATCACTCAATACAGAAGAATGTTCTTGACGAAATAATGTCAAAATCTTGTCTAGGATGTAAGAAATATTCAAATACAGAGATTCTGCATCATATGCCGCCAGGCAAGGTGGTCATTCTGCTGTGTGTGATCGAAACTCCTTAGGTTCAGCCCCTAGCATGGTGCCACATGGAGCAACACAAATTTTCGGTCGCTCTTGTGAATCCAGAAGTCTGCAATCTACTGACTTTCATGGAGATGGAGGCTCCAAAAGCTATAAAGTTGTTTTAGAGCCAAACCCACCTCATGGAAAAAAATTAATTAGAATGTGCTGGACGTTACCAAAAGCGTTGGGGCACATAAACGTTACCAGGCACGAGAAAAAAGTTATGGAATTTACTGGAGCTCTCATTGACAGGTACTGTAACGTCGTAGCATTTCAGTAGTCGTCGGACCGCACGAGGAACGGGCCGGGGCGTGGGAGGGGGTGGTCCAGGCGTCGGGCTGGCGGTGCAACCGGAGCGGTTGTTTCGAAGGTGCAAGCCGGCGGGGGCGTGTCTGGGACAGCTAGCGCAGAATGATGTGTGAGGACAGAGAGTATACTAATGGTGTGAAAAAGATCGTCTGCAGCTGGTCGGCGAGCCCCATTGTGCGACCGGCCCAAAACTCTGTAATGAGGTGACGCGGTCCGCAGGCCTTCAGCGTGGGAGATGTGTCACGTGACTCCTCGATACAGACGCCGGTGTAGTGTTGGCGATTGGCATTCAAGTTTGGGCAGAATCGCGGGGCGGAGGCACTTTGCTGATCCGTGAGAGGTGGTCGCAGGTTTGCGAGGCGGCTACAGCAGATGCCGGGAGCGGTACGCTGGGTCAGGCTGGGGTGGCTTGCCTCAGGACAGGTAGTGCTGTGGAGTGCAGCGGTAGTTTCCGGAGAAGTATGTAAACATTGTAATAGTAGTTGTAAATCAACCTGTACAAAGAAACTCTGTGTCTGTGTTGTTTTTCACATCACGACGACGTCACAGTACCAATATTATTTTGAAATAGCTTTGAGAGCAGACGCAAGCAGTGTTCAACAAATAAGAATGGGTTATGGTCTTCATTTTATCACTTGACAGCAAAAAAGACCAGACCAACACACGAGGTGCCCTGATGGGAAAGATAGTTGATGCACTTATCAACAAACAAAGGCTAAAAACCAGCTGGATAAATATAAATTTTAACCTGGCATAATAAATCATTAAAATATTTATTGAACAATGAAAGTGGAAGAGATTTTCCCTGTATTTATTGGATTCGACAGTGGAATGTCTGAGATTTGTTTTATCCTAAACTTACTTCTTGCCACAAAATAAAGTGTTCTCTTACCTGCTGCGGAAAGACTTTGAAATTCCAGAGTGCTGTCATGTAGAGGTAGGAGTAAGTGTTTTGGAGACGCTCCCAAAACGTCATGTTGTCTGAGTAGCCGGCGAAGATCTCGGGATTGTAGGCTGGGTTGCAAGGGTTGCCGATCGCGTTAAAGAGGGTGGCAAAGCCGCCCATCGACACGATGCCGACTAGGGGAGGGGACCCCACTGCGTGGACAAGGCCGAAATACGACTGGAACGTCAGCCACTCCAGGAACACCATGTCGTAGCGTTGCGATGCGTTGCTCCTGAGAATATGTGTTAATTGTTTTAAAGAGAACGGTGAAGCTACGTTTAATGGAAAATTATATTTCCTCATGTGGCAGTGTAAAACTTCAAAAATGTTATTGAATTTTACGTATTGTGATTTTAATATTAATGGTCAAAAATACAGAGGTATATGACCGAAAACACGTAGCTTTAGGAAAGAAAAATATTTACTTTTGTGTTATAATTGTATGAAATTATTTACAATAAAATAACTTATTTTAAATAATACCAATTCTTGCAACTTTGCTCGAAGGGTTTTCTGAAATTGCATGCGTTGTTCCTTCTTTTATAATATTATTATATATTTAAATATTTGGCATGATAGCTACTTAGTTTGGCAAAATATTATTGTATAAACAACCACAATTAATCGCTTCTGAACGTGAACTTCTGCAGGTTATCTGGATGCGAAATCAGTCTGCTCTGGAGTTTATGTATTTCTCACATTAATTATCAACGATAAATTTTGGGGGGAATTGTTTAATGTTCCATCTTCGTGTTCTGAGTTACCTGAGAAAATGCTGTATCTGAGGGGACGTCAGCTGGGCGTCTGCGATTTCGTGCAAGGTTGCCAAGAAAGCTTCCGCGCCGCTCATGCCCTCCATATCGGCCATCTTGATGCTGCTCCGTAGTATCTCGTAGCTGAAGGACAGGTCGATGTCTGTGTAGTTGGCCACAGGCTCCTGTGCAGAAGCGATGGAAAACATGCATGTGCATAGGACAAGAAAAAGTGCTAATGATGCTCAAAGTCGTGACAAATTTTGAAGCAAACATTCTTGATAAAATTATCTGTGAGAAAACATTATTGAAAATTCTTGACAAATTTAAAATAACACGATGTCTGGAAAGTATTAATACATTCATATTCATATTTTATTGCTACAAGTTGTCCTGAATATTTCGTAGTAAATTAACTTACCCTTCTCGAATACCCTTGGTAAATAGCAAGGAGATATAATCAAATCGTAGGAAAGTTCGACAAGAAGATGCATTTCAAAACTTGTGATCATCCTTGGATTCCTTCTTTGCTGTGATCCACTCTTGAAACTCCTTGTTGGTGTTATAACAAGTTATTTATTAAACACGATTTTTGTGTAATTAGAAAACAAATTTCAGAATTGCTCTCAAAAAGATTTTTCTATTACCTATTTATTTGACCCTGAATAACTCCCGCTAATCTAAGGATTAGTTCAGTGTGATTAATTGGAGTGAGGCCAGGAATTCAACAGATTATTCGGAAGAAAAAAACACGGCGCTTAAATGCATTACCTTGCTCACACGCTGAATTCGAATGCGATTTATCTCGTAGATCTGGGGTGCTTACTCACCTTAAGAGGGTCAGGACTGATGACGGTGATCTGGTGACCGCGCGCCGCCAACTCCTTCATCACCGCCTGCAAAGATCAAACGTCATTGTCAGAAAGGAGGTCATTTTTTCTACAAAAAATAGAATATTTATATATATATATATATATATATATATATATATATATATATATATTAAAGTGTGACATACCAATATGTGACTGAATATGGTACAATATTTATTATAAATGGTGTAAATTATAGGGGATAAATATATGTGAATATGCTAGCATAGCAACGGTAAGCGAGCCGTCGTCAAGGTCAACATCTTCATGCAGTGACAATCGCGGAGACGGCTAGTTCATTTTGTATAGAATTCAGGGATTGGCCGAAAAAGCAGTGACAGTCGTGAAGACGGCTAGTTCGTTTTGCAAGAAATTTAGGGATTGGCTAGGTACGAAAGTACATCAAGTGTTATCTGCAAATAAACAATCAAAAAATGGACCGAGCTTTGCAGGGCTGAAAGAATACGAGAGGCATTCATTCTGACTGATGCCGTGGTCTTAACGGATCGTGCTCAATTAATGTTAGGAGTTTTTTGGGGACTTGTAAGCATCTACTAGGGAATAGATATTGATAGAACATCGAATTTTAATACTAAGTGTGACAGTAAAACTTAAGATATTTCAAGTGAACGAGTTAGAAGGACATTGAGGACTTAGGCGAAGTTATCAGTAATTGGACTGGAATGCTAGCAGCAGATAGTTTATTGATCTGATGAACGGTGATTGAAGTGTGCTTCCGAGAAAAGAAGAGAGAAATGGTATCTGGACCTGAGGACGGCGACGTCGGAGATGAATAAAGATGGTCCAAAAGCGCGCGAAGACGAATAAATCATAAGGTTGGAACCGGTCATGACCAAGGTTTTTTTTCATATTGGGTAAAATTATAAAATACCAAAATTGTTTAATAAATTTCCATGTTTTGTGAAATGAATACATGATTCTCATTGAGCCAATTCTAGCAACGAAGTAGCAAGATAGAAATATATTTGCTTTTCAGGTTCCTCGCCACTAGAGGCAGACGGATAATTAATCGACCACTCTGTATAGATGATAACGTGTATTAGCATACAATAGTGATTATTTATATGAAACCCATAGACCCAGGTAGCCGGAAACTAATTTATTATAATTAAAGTTGAAGGTTGACGTGTATAATAGTATTAGCGTAACCTTTTCCTGGCGCTCATTTATACAAATTCGGAACGGATTACGTTGGGATAAATCATCAATATATTCAGTTTATTTCAATATATTAATATATTGTTACAGTTTCTAGGTGGTGAATTAAAAGTCTCGTATTATTTTAACAAAAAAGTTTATTTTGTTGCTTAACAAAATCACTGAAAACACTTGATTATTTATTTACACTACACTTCTCTTTATTTATTTACACTACTCTTCTCTTACACACTCGCACAGTCCTAAGCACTGGCGACAATTCACTGCACTGATCACAGTTCGATGCACTGGTCACAGTTCACGTCACTGACCACGGTTCACGTCACTGAGCACAATCACTGCACTGCCATTCACCGCGATGCACACACTTCACAGTTCAGCTTCCACTGCGGACTTAAGACTGACTCGCGGTCGCCGTCATAACAAGCGTGAAGAGACGAGCTCATAAATATGCATATCGCCATATGTTACATAACACAATTTTCGGGAAATTAAGTTTTAAAGACGCACGTCGACTGCTGATTTCCGTAATCTGAACGATAAATTCCGGGTGATATGCAGCGAGGCCATTCCCTTCCGTTGCGTCGACCCTGCGGTAAATGTAGTGATGCAATGTGCAAAGGAGCTCACGAAAAGCCGCATATCACCTGGAATTTATCGTTCAGATAAAGAAAATCAGCAGTCGACGTGCGTCTTTAAAACTTTCTCGAAAATTTTGTTATGTAACATATGGCGATATGCATATTTATGAGCTCGTCTCTTCACGCTTGTTATGATGAGCTAAAAAAATCTATAGGGTTCCATTTAAAAAATCGAAGTTGGGTCAATATCTCTGCAATAAAAAATGGTAATATTATGCATGACCATATGTGCCCCTTGCATATAGTAGCTTTAGTGAAAACCGCATCTTAGTATCTGCAACGGTTCAGGAGAAAATTGAAGGAAACATCTTAGGTGGGCCCATTATATATAAGTGTATATGTATAATTAAAGGGCTTGGCTCTCCTCGTTTCAATCCAATATTCCTCGTGAGAGTAAAGAAGAAATGTCTCCGTAGTTTAGCGTGATTCATAATACCAGTATTGCAATACTCGCACGAAATGTAATAATCAATATGAAGAGTACGTGAATGTTAGCTTGTTTTGATGAGACTGTGGCATACTAAAACTTTGTAGAGCCGAGCCAAGGTAGGAACATTGAGAAAAAAGCCAACTCTGCTGGCAACTTGCGGAGAGAGAATTTACACCATTCGGAAAGAAAGACTTGGTACATGAATGGGCTCGCGTGCTCGGAGGCGAAGTGGGGTAAATAAGGGCATGGGAAGTTCCTTCGTGCATCGGCAGGGGAATTAGCTGAAGGAGTAGTGTGCGCTGGTGACCTAAAAATGCTGCTTTGTTATGGGCACTCTAGAAGACATCAACAGCTAAAGATCTCAGGGAATGACAATTTATTACCAGTTGCTAAAATTATATTAGATGAATTCGTTCGCTTTTTTTTAAAAATTCGTTACGCCCTTAACCCAACTTATCGACGCACCGCGCCTCTTCGCCTCTGGTCGAGCATTGAGCGCGGAGTAATCCTCCATTAATATCTATCCTTCTGAATTCCAGAAAATGCCGTATTTTTATGTATCGTCTCGTCTGGTCAGTTGACAAAGAGGACCGGAAGTTTCCTCTTAAGCAGTGAAACACATGAGGATGACATTGGCGTTTCAAATTTGGAGATTGTCGATTTTGAAGCCACATCTTAGCGATTTTGGATTTGATGTAACGGAATATGAAGTCTCCTGGCTTAGAAGAATTGTAAATATTTTCAGGTTTTATATGCGAGACGACTTTGGTTAGGTTAGGTTAGGTTAGGTTTATACATTCAGAATACTACCATCATTTTCGGATTACACGAGACATTGTGTTAACATTACATGTTTATATTGGCCAATTATCGTACATAGTAGTACAAATTCACGCTGCGAATTAAGATTTACGGGATATTTTTGGGAAAGATCTCGTGCCCCGTATTGGAATCAGTGACAGATCCAAAGAGGGCCTACCCTCCCTCTCAAGTCAACATTTCTTGAATGATTGAAGGCGTTGTCATTGTCAACAATATTATTGACAATGACAACGCCTTCAATCATTCAATATGTAAATGTCAACTACACCTCACCACTGAATCAACAACATTTCTTCGTAAGTTTAAACTGAACATATCGTTACCTTCAAAACAGAAAGTTCACTATTCGTGAACTTTAAAGTACGGAGGGCGCAACATTTAGCTCCATGATTCACTGTGGAGCTTTCACTTTATAGAGTGCCCCAGACCAGGCGCAAAAAACACGGACATCAAAATCTACGTCTTCTAAACAACATTGTCTTAATACGTTTTTGAGAAACCTTGTTGCGAAGATATAGGGAATTATTTCTTGGTAAGATGCCCATTACCATTTTAACCCGCAGTTCTTCGGTCTTTATTTCTAACTACAGTAACAACTTTGAATGTTGCGCCATGAGACGCCTTCGCAAGGTCGCTTATCGCAACACTAATTTCAAGAAATTTTTATTATCAATCGAATTATGCTTCTAAATGCGCAGAAAGCTGTCTTATCGCTGCTCTTGCTCTGGTGCGCAGTTTTATGAATGAAGGTCGCTGCAAATATATTGGAGTTCAAGTTTTCCAATGCATATGTGCAGGGAAGCTGTGTTGATTTCTCAGGATATGAAGGAAATCAATACATTTCGGTGTGGTTGATGGCATATAATTAAAACAATACATAATTTACACTATCAGAAAAATATCTTTTGATATTTTCTCGGTGCAAAATTCAAACGAAAAAAATCTGTCTTAGAACTCAGGAACAGGCACGAAAAAATCTCAAAACACCAGACGGAGGGCGCGCGTTCTTTACTTGGAATGGCAGCTGGTGGCTGATGGAGGGCGCGCGAGCCTTACTTGGAAGGGCAGCTGGTGGCTGATGGAGGGCGCGCGTGCCTTACCTGGAAGGGCAGCTGGTGGCTGATGGAGGGCGCGCGTGCCTTACCTGGAAGGGCAGCTGGTGGCTGATGGAGGGCGCCTTCCTGGAAGGGCTGTGGTGGCTGATGGAGGCGCGTCCTTACCTGGTAGGGCAGCTGGTGGCTGATGGAGGGCGCGCGTGCCTTACCTGGAAGGGCAGCTGGTGGCTGATGGAGGGCGCGCGTGCCTTACCTGGAAGGGCAGCTGGTGGCTGATGGAGGGCGCGCGTGCCTTACCTGGAAGGGCAGCTGGTGGCTGATGGAGGGCGCGCGTGCCTTACCTGGAAGGGCAGCTGGTGGCTGATGGAGGGCGCGCGTGCCTTACCTGGAAGGGCAGCTGGTGGCTGATGGAGGCGCGCGTGCCTTACCTGGAGGGGCAGCTGGTGGCTGATGGAGGGCGCGCGTGCCTTACCTGGAAGGGCAGCTGGTGGCTGATGGAGGGCGCGCGTGCCTTACCTGGAAGGGCAGCTGGTGGCTGATGGAGGGCGCGCGTGCCTTACCTGGAAGGGCAGCTGGTGGCTGATGGAGGGCGCGCGTGCCTTACCTGGAAGGGCAGCTGGTGCTGATGGAGGGCGTGGGGAAGAGGCCGAGGATCCTGGCGGCGCGCGCGCCCGGCGTTGGCGCCGTCGCCATCGGAGCGGCAGAGCCCCGGCGGACGCATGGCGAATGGCATGCCCGCGCTGCGCCCGCCAATGCGAAGCCGTACGAGCGGCCTTCACCCGTCCACCTCCTCCGCCCTTCCACCCCTCGCGGAATCACGCTCGCAATTACGCAACTCGCGTCTGGGCACGCCATGACGCTGCTCTTTGCATGTTCACGCAGGCACCTCATCGTAGGATGAGGGATGATGGAGGCCTGATTCTTATATTGTGACCTCTTAAATAAAGTAATTGTGCGGGTCCTGAAACAAATGGTGAATTTGCAGTGAAAACACGGTATCGATTCTCACGTCTACGTTTATACTGATGACGTGAGCCTTACTTATACAGATTTCTACCTAATTAAACAAGTGATGCTCCAACATCGCGAACTTCCTCGTAGGGTACATTCATTGTCCGAATGCAGTAAATGAAAGCATTATCTAAAAGTTTATAACATTTTGAAACGGGATTTTGCCTCCAGAATTGAAATATTGGCCATAGTTTTAGAGGTATGTGCATCTGAAACCAATTCTTTTTTCTTGTAAAAAATATTAAAGTTAAACGACCCACCACCAACTGAATTTTACAAATTTCGACATGAGACCGATTGTTCTGAAAGCGTGAGTCGTAACTCAACATTTAATGGCGATCCAATGGTGTGAGAATGTTTTCCACCAAAGGATTCGTTTTCCAGCAATTAGCGAAAACATTCCTAAAACACGCCATTTTCAACAAGAAATCAATCGAAATAGTCGCCGTTCTTTCCAGATTGCTTGCATACAGAATATCAGTCTAAAATACAAAAATAAGACCACTACCCAGAAACAGTCGTACAAATTTCAACGTGCTAGAACGTATAGTTTGAGACATATAGCCAGTCAAAAATGACCGTATTTTTGAAATGTTGAAATGGGTAATGGAGATAAATGAGGGTAAATCAGGAAGTTTTCTGAAAGTTTACTAAAGCATTTCGCCTCCAGAATTTAAAAATCGATCAGAACCTTAAGTGACGAAATACTTCCTCCCTGATAAACGATCCAGCCCCCAAGTGACGAGAGTCCTGCTGCTAGAAAACACGATATTTGACCCGGGAACCATCATTAACGAGACTCTAGCTTCATAAAGATTCTGTTTTAATCTATTCTATATCGATCCAAATCTTAAGTGACGAGATTCTTGCTCTCCGAAAAACAATCCACACCCAGAGTGACGAGAGTCTTGCTCCTAGTGTAACGTATTGTACGCACCACTCACAATGTCGCTGCGCCAAAGGATTAGACGCCAGGGGCCAGGCAGGATGTGAGAACAATGCGGTATTGGGAGAATTCTGAGAGCTAGGGAAAGAGATGACCAAAATGCGGTACAGCGCATTTGTGCCGCGTGCAAAATTCTTAGAATCCAGGGCAATGGATGTCCAGAATGCCTGGTAACGCGACTAGCGCGGGCCGTGTGAAAAACCCAGTGACGTTTCAGGTCACGTGGGTGGGAGCTATATAAAAGCGAACGCAGAGCGCGGGGTGGGGGTTGTCGAGCTGAGTGGAACCCTCGTGCGAACGCACAAAACTTGCGCCCAGGGCGGTGCGGAGCCGAGCGAGGCTCGTACGGCAACCCATGTGTTGGGATGCCGGTGTGGATATTTCAACGGGTGACATAAGTCGCCGGAGCCGCGTGCTGTGTGCATAAGGTTCGCTGAGGAGTGGCGCGGGCCACGAGTCAGACATTACATTTTTAAGGATCGCTCCTGCGATCAGGGGGAGTAAACGTCTACCAGAGCTAAGAGTAACTTAAATATTCACTGTACATATTGTGAATAAACCTGTACATATTTATCATTGAAGCTCGTGTCTGTGATTGTGTATTCCCACGACGTCACACTAGAATAAACGATTGTCGACCCGGGAACCCTCATTAATGAGACTGTAGCATCATTGAGACTCGCTTTACCTCTACTCTATATCGATCCAAACCTCGAGTGACGAGAGTCTTGCTCCTAGCAAACCCGACCGTCGATAAAGTTAATGAGTGTAAAACTAGCTTTACCTCTTGCGGATTCGGTGGTATGACGGTCAGCGTACCGAACTGTTGTACCCGAGTTTGCGGGTTCAAACCCAATCGAAGCCGTGGATTTTTAAGGGCGAAAAAATCCTTCGTACGCCTTCCTTCGGAGGGGAAGTAAAGCCGACTGTCCCGTGTAGTAGATTTACTGCATGTAAAAGATCCTCATGCCTAAAAGAAGCCTCTGAGCAAAATTGATCCGCCTGTTTCGTCGCCCAAGATAATACCTCCTTTCTCCGATAGGTGGTGATAGGAGCGTAACGAAATTTGCGTGGTTAGACGGAAGAGCGGGCCTGATGGCCCGAGTCTCGCCACGTAAAATAAGGCATTAACTAACTAACTAACCTCTATTCTATATCGAACCAAACCTAAAGTGACGAGATTCTTGCTCCCTGAAAAACGATCCAGAGTGACGAGAGTCTTACTCCTAGAAAACACCATCATGGTCTCGGTGACCCTCAAAACGAGACTCTAGCTTCATAATGACTCGCTTTAACTCTTCTAATATATAGAAGAGTTAAGGCTTGGATCGGCTAAATGGTTATTGGCAATTGCTTATTGGCTAATTTAATGCTTGGATCGATATACGATCCAAGCCTTAAATAACGAGATTCTTTCTCCTTGGAAAACGATCCAGACCCCAAGTGACGAGAGTCTTGCTCCTAGAAAACACCGTCGTCTAACCGGGAACCCTCATTAATGATTTTCTGGTTCCAACTCGCTTTAACTCTACACTTACTCGATCAAAACTTCGTATGATGAGATTCTTGCTCCCCGAAAAACGATCCAGACCCAAAGTGACGAGTATCTTGTTCCCAGAGAACACGATCGTTGACCCGGCTACCCTCATTAACGAGACTCTAGCTTCATGAAGGCTCGCTTAACTTGTTGGTTTTTGATTTTTAAAATTTAAATCTTGGTCTTTTTTGTTTTCTTGTTTTTTCGGTTATCACTTTTTTTGATTTTTTCTTTTTCGTTCTTGTTTTTTGTTTTTCGAAAACCGAAAAACAAAAAAACACCAAAACGAAATACAAAACACGAAACTCAAAAAGCGAAGAAGACGATAAAAAGAAAAAACAAAACAAAAGACAAAGATAAAACGAAAGAGGAAAAACAAAACGTTTTGGGTTTTTCTTTTTTTTATTTTTCGTTTTTTGTACCTTCTTTTTTCCTTTATGTATTATTTTTCGATTGATCTTTTCGGCTTTTCCATTTTCCCTTTTTCTATTTTGTTTTTGGTTTTTGGCTTTTTAGCTTATTCGTTTTTAATTTTTGGTTTTTGGCTTTTTCGTTTCTTAATTTTTTTGGGTTTTCGTTCTTTGGTGTTTTACAACGAAAGCAAAATCGAAAACTAAAACCGAAAAAAGACAAAAAACTAAAACCCCCAAAAAGCGAAAATTTAAAAAAGAAAAAACCAAAAAATTGGACAAACAAAAACAAAAGGACGAAATAACCAAAATAAAAAACGAAAAGTAAAACCAAAAACTAAAAAATCAGAAACCCAGAAACGAATTACGTAAAAATTTTAAAACCGAAAAACACAAAAACGAACCAATGAAAAGAAAAACTTTCAAGTCAGAAAGCAGATGAAGTTTTTTCATATTTTGGTTTTTCTTTCACTGTTGTATCCATATTTGGTTTTTGGGCTTTTCTGTTTTTGATTTTTCGATTTACGTTTTTGTTTTTTCTCTATTCTCTTTTCGTTTTTCGAAAAGAAAAACGGAAAAAATTAAACTAGAAAACAAAAATACGAAAAACGAGAAAACAAATAACCGAAAAAACTAAAAAAGGAAAAGTAAAAACAAAAAACCAAACAAAGGAAAAAATAAAAAGCCAAATAAAAAACAGAAACGAAAAAGTCACAAATTATCAAAAAAGAAAAACCAAAATACGAAAACACGGAAAAAAAAACCAAAAAAGAAAAACCAAAAACCAACCCCCGCAAAAAAAAAAACCAAAAACCAAAAAAAAAAAAAAAAAAAAAAAACGAAAAAAAAAACAAATTATGAAAGAAACAATGAGAAATAGGATAAAAGAAGGGCGACGGCAAAAGACGTAAACGATGACGAAAATAAATGACCACGAAAGGCGAAGGAAGAAGGCGATAGGCGAATAGGGAAGGCAAAGATTCGTCGTCATCGATGACGATTAACGAATGGGAAGCACGAAGATGTAAGACAAACACGAAAAAATACAGAGACGAAGAGAATGACGACGATGAAAAGTACAACGAAAGGTGGAGACTGTAGACAAAGACGATGACGATAGATGAAAGTCGAAAGACGAAAAAACCAAATTGAAAGACGAAGCCGAAAGACGAAGAGAAAGTCGAAGATGAACACTAAAGACGAAGAAAGATGAAGACCATGACGGAAAACGAAGACGAAAATGATGACTGAGAAGAGATGACAAATGATGAAGACGAATGACGATGATGGAGACGAAAAATATTTTTCATTTTTGATTTTTTTGTTTCAATTTTTTACTTTTTTCGTTTTTGTTTTTTGTTTTACGTCTTCGAAAAAACGAAAAAACTAAAAACAACATAACTACAAAACTAAAAAAAAATACAATAAACAACAAAGTAAAAAAATAAAAAAATTAAAACCAAAAAAGGAAGAAAAAAAAAAACCAAAAACCAAAAAATAAAAACAACGAAAAAACGGAAAAACAAAAAATTAAAAAAGAAATAAAAAATGAAAAAATAAAAGAAACGAAAAAAAGGAAAAAATTAAAAAACAAAAAACTAAAACCCCCAAAAAAACAAAAGAGAGAAAAGCCGAAAAACAAAAACTAATATTTCTATTCTATTTATATTTCTATATAAAAATGTGAACAATAAAAAACGAAAAAAATTAAAACAAAAAACCAATGGTTTTTGGTTTTGTTTTTTTGTTGCGTTTTTCGTTTTTGGTTTCAATGTTTTTCGTGAATTCGTTTTTTTAATTTTTTGTTTTTGGCTGTTTTTTCATTTGTTTTTTGTTTTTTTCGTTTTGTTTTTTGGTTTTGTCGTTTTTATTTTTTATGTTCTTGGTTTCATGTTTTCGTTTTTAAGATTTATAGTTAATCTTTTTTTAAAATGTTTTTGTTTTTTGTTTTTCTTTTCGTGTTTTTGTTTTTTCGTTTTTGGTTTTCCGTTTTTTATTATTTTTTTTCTTTTTTGGTTTTTATGTTTTGTTTCCGGCTTATTTACATTTTCTTTTTTCCGTTTCCGTTTTTTGTTTAAACGATGAAAACAAAAGAACTTAAGTCGAAAAGACGAATAAACAAAACCCCAAAAATCAAAAAAATAAAACACAAAAATACAAACACGAAAATCAAAAGAACTAAAAATGAAAAAGCGAAAAGAAAGAAATAAAAAAAGGGAAACCAAAAGAAAAAGCACAACGAAAACTCTAAACGACGTGTTTTTTCGGTTGTTTCTTGGTTTTCCGGTTTCTTCCGGTTTCGGTTGTTTCTGTTATTTACTTTTTGTTCTTTCATTCTTTCGTTTTTATTCATTTTTACGTTTTTTAGTTTTTGGAATATTTAATTTCTTGTTTTTTTTAATTTTTTCGTGATTTTTGTGTGTTTGTTTTTCGTCGTACAGTTTTATCGTTTTTGTTTTTGGTAATTTTGTTCTTTCGTTTTTTATTTTTCGAAAAACTTAGAAACCGAAAAAACCCTAATTGGAAAAAGGAAAAAAAACAAAAACAAGAGTTGAAAATGAAAAACTGAAAAAGGAAAAACGAGAAAAAGAAAAAAGGGATCTATAAACTAAAAAACCAAAAAAACAAATACCGAAAGAACGAAAAGCGAAAATACCAAAAACAAAAAAACGAAAAAAAAAAACAAAGAAGAAGAAGGAAAAAACAACAACAAAATACCCAAAAACAAAAAATTAAAAAAGAAACAAATATACGAAACGAAAAACAAAATATATAAAATGAGTAAAAAAAACGAGAAACAAAACATCCAAAAACCTTAAAAGTGATAAGAAAAATCTATAACCAAAAAAACTAAACTGTTTTTCGTTTTTTGTTTTTAATTTTTCTAATTTCCTATTTTTTGCTTTATTCGTAGGCGAAAGGCGTAGAAGAAAATCGAAGGACAAAGACGAACACGACCGAACACAAAAACGAAAGACGACAAAAATCGAAGACCAAGTCGAAAGACGAAGCTCAAGAGGAAAGACGAAGACGAAGGGCGAAAACGAACAACGAAGAAGACTCTGATCATTAAGAAATTTGTATACTTGAATACTTGAATATGAATACTTATATTTGAATACTTGAAAAAATGAAAGTCAGTTAGTCTACGACAAAAAATAGTGGTAACAGTGATTCTATTTTGCCTCTCAGCCTATCGGTCTTGTGTTGCATCATTTCGTTTTCACAAAATAAAATGTCACTTATACCTGTCAAATCATATATAACTAATGGCAAAGAGGACCCAAAAGGACCCAGAAATGTACCTGCCTCCACTCTATTTTAGACTATGCATGGTATGCTGTGCATGCTCAAGTTTCAACGTGTTGTGTAAACTAATATATATGTCAACTGTTTTGTATAGCTATAACAATACAATTAATAAAAAAACTGTTTTTATATATTAATTATGGATTATTATACATGGTGATCACATATCTCTCAATCTCTACGTTAAGAGATATTTTAATTTTGTTATAAGTTGATTGAAATTATAAAGTGACATCTGAGCCATTCAACGTCAAATCGCGCAAGAATTGACATGACATTTTTTCAAATGTATGATATTTTTTTCTTAAATCTGTACCTCAAAAAAAGAGACACGTATTTTTTTATTTGCCTGAAAATTGATTATTTGTGTAGTTAAGCATATATTAAATTTTGGAATTTATGTATACTTCACAAATATGATTGCTTCGAACGTACTTAATATAAAAAATCCTGATTTGTTTCATTTAATAGTTTGAAATGTTTATTTTATTCCTCTGTAACTAGTATGTTCACTCTGTCCCCAGAAGGGATGGGTAACAGCGAAACGAATTCTACTACTGCTTTTCCTCACATTAGCAAAACTAATGATATACTGCTGAGTCCCTTTGGGTTCTAGGGATGGGGTCCCCTCCTGACCTTGCTCGTGAAATACAACAGACCACTTGTCAAGGCAGTAAAATTTTCTGAGCATCAGTCGCGAGCTGCATCTTATAAAGAGAGGAGTGCACAGGTTCGTTCTGTGAATCGTGTGTGCCTGATAATCTCTTGTACGTACACTGAGATGATGTGTACACTGTCGTATACTAATACTAATAAAAGTGAATTCAACGACGTGTAACCGACATCGGTACCACAAAAAGTAGCGTATGAATAGATATGAATTTTTACAGGATCTTCTTCAGGATTGCCGCAGGGTCATTGCAAAGTTTGGTAATGACTAACACAACTCAAATGCGGAAAATAAATAATTTAAATATGTTTGTAGATGCACAGCGACCATTTTTCGCCTCTCGCTTAGAGCCCATGGTTCCTAATATATTCCGCCAGAGCCCAGTAGTGCTGCAGCAAACCTGGTACCTAATTTACCTCTGACTGCACCAGCACCAGCATTACCCTGCACCTGCGCCAATTTTTTGTCATGTGATATCTGACTCACTCGGGGACTATCTGCGAACATTGGAGAAGGAGCGAAAATTTACGAATGATTAACGATGTTTTGAAAATACAGCCAATACTCGTATCCATTGTACCCTTTCAATTCGAGACGAGCCCTGAAGGCATGTAGGTGCTCTGTGCGGCTCTGTATTGAGCTTGCAGATGTGTTCACATGCATACGAACCGACACACTGGTATAAGCGCTGCCTGCCACGTAATGCCACGGTCTTTTTCTTGTGATTTGATCTGCATGTTATTCATACTGTGCATATCATTTCTGAGTGCCCTTTTGTGTGCACTGTATTTTTGTGCTACATAACGGTCAGATACTGTGCTATGGCAGAAAATAATTTATAATTGAGGATATTAAAAAAGTTCTGTTGTACTTTTGTGAAGAAAAGTGAATTATTCGTATAGGGAGGCCTGTTCCAGAACAAGTCTTCAGGTGTTTGCGCAAAGGAAAGGGAAGGGAGCATTTACGCTTCTTTAATACCTCAAAATATGAAAACACCAGTTGGTTAATAGGAAACTAGAAACTAATAAATTATTTTGCTGGGGCATGATCAGAGTTTTCGCATGTTTGAAATATGAAAAATCAAGAACGCTACAACAATTTGCACAGTCTCTCAAAAACAATCGCAAAAATGATCGATAACAGTCATTTATGTCCACTTGTTCAGCTGGCAAGTTTTGAAGTGCCAGCATTGAAACTTAAATTGATTTATCAGATGTAGCGCATCATAATTACACAGAACGAATACAGTCATATGAAAATGCCTGATTGCCGCGACATTTTTTTTTTCTTTTCAATGCAGGAATTGCCTTTCGGAAGGCATTGTAAAAATGAATTGGTTAGCAAAGGCTACGTTGATCGAACTTCTAAATTTGTTGAGTAAGTATGTTTACGACCTTACAACAATATTTAAAATTTGCCAAAACATTTAAAGGCACTTCTAAAAGAATTCAAAATGATTTAATTTTTGGAATTAGTAATTTCTTGAGTAAATCTATTAAAGAAAACATTTCCATGGTCCAGCATGTTGCAATTGTCTTAAATGAAATAGATAAAATAACGTCTCTGGTCAGATGCTATGTCGTGGGAGAGAGGGCTGTTGGAAGGAAGCTTCTTAAGAGTCGTGAGTATTGCCAAATAAGCACGAATAATAGTCTCTCTCATACGGGATGTTCATTACGTTCCGAAAAATAACTTAATGCGTATTTACGACGTGTGAAGCGTTCAAAAGCCAGAGGTAAATAATTGACACCAAACCAAAAGGTTTACTGAAAATTGTGGGAGCGTATGGGGAGGACTAGCGTTATTTCAGAAGACGCAATAATAATAATAATAATAATAATAATAATAATAATAATAATAATAATAATAATAATAATAATAATAATAATAATAATAGACAAGACTTTTTTGACATAATGATTTAATTTAAAACGTAGATAACTGAATATATTTTCGTTTTGTCTTCCAAAACAGGGTCCAAATCGCACTCTTGCTTACAGAGCTTACTCAGTCTAATTGGTCACCGCACGCCCTAGGGGCGGCCTTCAACTGTTTATTGCTCAAGGGAGGGGGAAGCAAGGTCATCGTTCAAGAAAAGTTGCACGAGTAGTAGCTCCCTTGCCGACATACGCAGTTCTTAGAAAGACGTACAGCCGTGTGCTTCACTCGCACTTCAGCATTCGTGCGTGCTTCCTGTATTTGTATGCCTGAGAATAACATTAATAATAATAATAATAATAATATAATAATAATAATAATAATAATAATAATATTTATTGAGTCACAAATACAATTTCAATCGTGTATGACGAGTCAGATATGACAGAGTGAAGTTACATTTACTGTCCAGAAATCAAAACAAGGGGGACCATCTCAGCATTTGCTCAAAGATCAAGGGAAACTGGACAAAAAACCCTGATCAAGTTGGTCATTGATCTTAAAATACTCAATAATAATAATAATAATAATAATAATAATAATAATAATAATAATAATAATAATAATAATAATAATAATAATAATAGTAATAAAAAAATTCTAATAATAGTAATATCAATTATAATAGTAACAATACTACTAATAAAATACTATTCATTCAGAAATTATTTAACGATATTAATAACGTTGATGCCTAGTGCATTTAGCAAATTCAGGATGAAGGAAATAGAATTTTGGTTTGGCATTCTCCTTCTACATCAGTCCAACTGCAATTTAACACAGGCATGATGGGATATGCTAGTTCTTTTTTCTTTGCTTCAACTTGAACAGTCAACATGAAACAGAGAATCAATGGGATTAGAATTTTTATTTTTGTTTTTTAAGGGAGGTAGTGATGTGATTTGTGTATTCCTTCACACTGTAGAACATGTTGTTAAGCAGGAAAGCTTTCAATTTACTTTTAAATCTATGTATTGTATTAATATCTTTAATATCATGGCTCAATTTGTTGAAAAGTGTAATGCCCTCTATTGTGGTACTTTTTTGATAAAGTGTAGTTTCAGATTGGGAACATGTAGGTTATCCTTTTGTCGAGTGTTATAGTTGTGTACATCAGAATTTAGAGTGAAAGTGTCTTTGTTTTCCATGAGAATCTTCTTTGTGAAGACAACTATTTCAAATATGTACATGCACGGTAGTGGAAGAATCCTTAATTTTTTGAACAAGGGTTTGCAAGACTCCAGCTTATGAGTGCTGGTCATTGTTCGCAGTATTCTTTTTTGGATAATAAATGTACGAGTGCTTTCAGGGGCATTTCCCCAAAATATTAATCCATATTTCAAGTGTGAGTGCACATTTGCATAATACATTGTCTTAAAAGTCTCAATGTTGGAGCTTGACCTGAAAGTGTATAGGGCATAACAAGACTTGGTGAGCTGCTTATTAAGATTTGAAATGTGAGCATTCAATTTTTGTAGCATTGTATTCCCCTTACGAAATTGGTTAACAAATAAAAGTTTTGATCTGTGAAGGGCAGATGACTTACGAAAGATAACTTCTTTTAAAATATGATGTTCGACATGAATACTTCGAACAATTTGTGTGTGTGTGTGAGTGTGTATGAGTGTGAGTGTGAGTGTGAGTGTGTGTGTGTGAGTGTGAGTGTGTGTGTGTGAGTGTGGTGTGAGTGTGAGTGTGGGGAGTGTGTGTGTGTGTAGTGTAGTGTGTGTGTGAGTGTGTGTGTGTGTGAGTGTGTGTGTGTGAGTGTGTGTGTTGAGTGTAGTGTGTGAGTGTGTGAGTGTGTGTGAGTGTGTGGTGTGTGTGTGTGGGGTTGTGAGTGTAGTGTAGTGAGTGTGAGTGTGTGTGTGTGAGTGTGAGTGTGTGTGTGAGTGTGTGTGTGTGAGGTGTGAGTGTGAGTGTGTGTGTGAGTGTGAGTGTGAGTGCGTGAGTGTGAGTGTATGTGTGTGTGAGTGTGTGTGTGTAAGTGTGTGTGTGAGTGTGTGCATGAGTGTGTGTGAGTGTGTAATGAGTGTGTGTGTGAGTGTATGTGTGTGTGTGAGTGTGTATGTGTGAGGTGTGTGTGTGAGTGTGTGTATGTGTGAGTGTGTGTGAGTGTGAGTGTGTGTGTGAGTGTGAGAGTGGTGTGAGTGTGAGTGTGGTGTGTGTGTGTGTGAGTGTGGTGTGAGTGTGGTGTAGTGAGTGTGAGTGTGTGTGTGTGTGTGTGTTTGTGTGTGTGTGTGTCATGAGGAAGGTACATTTTTACAATATCATAACATTTTTGGGGACTCATATTTTTTTCACATGATAAAATACTGCTGATGGTGATTTTCTCTCATCTTGAAAATATGGGAGAACATTGATTTGGAAACTAATGGGAGAGCATTTTATTTAGGAAACAGCGAGGTATCGACAAAGATTATCTACACAAAGAACTTGACTCAAAACTTGTTACTCCAGCAATTGTAAAGATCTAATATTACTTGTCTTCCAGGAGAAATGCAATAAATTCTACAAGAAGTAAAATTCCCATAAACCACAAAGTACAAAGAGAAATAGGTGCTGGCCCTCTACAAAAAACAAAAAATTGGCACAAAATATGTTTGCAAAAACTGTGATACTTTCTTAAATTTACACGAATGAGCAAAAAATTATTTATAAATACCTTTATATAAACAACACTATTATTTTTAATGAATAAATCAGGAATTTAATTATAACTTCTTGTTTTGGATTGAATTGGATGATTTTCTGTTTTCTTATTGTGTTAATTAAATCGTCCTTAAAATACGCAATATATACTGAAATTCATGTCGCATTATATTCCTTGCTAATACTTTCTCAGAGAAAAAACATCGTAAATTTTCTCAAATATATGCTTAGAATATTCTAAAAACAACAAATATAGCATCGAGCTACTACGCCCAGTTCATGTTTTCCCAACCAAAAATGTATATTGCGCAATTTGGACAGAAATCTACACAGGCCGTTCTGGAAACGACATTGCAACTGCCATTTTGTAAATTTTGGAAAAAAAATAATTCAAACTCGCCTATGTTAAGACATATAATGTGGAGTGAGAGCTGTGTACCCGAAAACAAAAATCAGATGATGTCCCTGGCCAAGGACGACTTGCTCAGGGACGACTTGACCACCCACAAATCGATGACATGAAATACTCTACTGCTTGTCACTCGTGTATTTAGGAAGTAGACAATGTTCACATCCACTTAGAGAAAGCTATGAAAGCTAGTGATTTCTGGTCACCGATTTCTTTCATGCAGATACTTTTAGCAGTAAATAGAAAGAACCCATTTAATGTTACCCAGTTACTACATTTCAAGGACTTACATAAAAGAAGCAAAGATCTGTATTTTAATAAAATACCATTCTCCCAAGTTTCGCAACTAAAATTCACTCACAGACAAGCTGAAGTCGAATATAAAATTAAACATTCTGATTTACAATTTTATACTGTAAATGTGCGACCACATTTCTATAAGGTGGGTGGCGAAACGTTCTGCCATCTTCCGCCTGTGCATGGCCAAAGATAAAATTTTAATAAGGAAAATGTACCCGAAATGTTGAAATGGATGCCAACTCTGGATCAAATCTATTTCAAAGAATTGCTAAAAAAGCAAAAATAATAACATTATTGCTACACCACATTTTACCACCATATCTATGTAAAATATCATTGCAAATTTAAGTGTAATTCAGTAATTTACAATAAAATACTTTTTTCCCCTTCTAGTTAGCTAATTACAACATTAAATTAAAATGTCAATATCATTGAGAACTGTAAAGATTTGTACTAAAATGCAAGCAGATTACTTTAATTCATTAAAATTTAATAAGTTACATTGATAATTGCAATTATTAAATATAAAATTATTAACTCTACTCAAATTTTCCTACCATGAAAGATAGAACCTTTTTGCTCGAACGTGAAAATCAATATTGAGAGTAAAAAGGTTCTATCTGTAAAAATAGGGTCTTTGTTTCTACCAAAGTTACAATGCTTTTAGAAGAATTATCAGACTGTAGTTTTGTGCTTGGATGTCAAGTATACTGACAAAGTTTGAGTACATTTAATAAAATGGATTTTGTTTTAGAGAGAGCCAAAACTTTGGAATGCTCTCCTGTAAAATTTACTGCAGTGCAGATAGTACCTTTTTACTTTAGGGTTGTGACATATCATCGTCTGAAAACATTTAATTTCACAGAGGCCGTATTTACAAATGGCAAAATATTGAATTAGTTTTCCTTATTTCCTGATTTTAATGGGAAAATCAAAAAACCAACAAAAAAAAACACCTACTCCCCCCCCCTCACACACACACACACACACACTCACACCCTCACCCCCCCCACACACACACATGCACATGCATGCATATACACACACACAACACTGTTTTTTTCTCTCCAACTTCAAGCAATATCCCTTGCCCCACCTGACATTACACACTCTGCTATAGGAGTGCATATCTCGGATCTTGAGAGGTGGCATCCCCCACTCCCTCATTTCCCCTCTCTCTAGATCACCAGACAGGGACCCTACCTGTTGATATCCCACTCAAGTAGCCACAACCCTTCCCACCTACTTCTACCTTATCGCCTAGGTGCCCCTGTGATACGTAGATCCTTAGCGGAATGGTAGTTACTGACAGGATAGGGTAGGGATTGATGGAGCTAATCCAGTGGAATGTATATTGGCAGTATACTGATAAAACCTTCTGTGAACCTGCTTTGTCCACACCAAATTCCACTTGGAAGCACCTAAAATTGAACGTGGGCACCAGCGTTGGAAGGCGAGCAATCTGACCACTATGCCACGGACCAGAGAAACAGCCACAGGAGCAGACAAAACCCTCAAAAATAGGCCATAGCCATTAGCTATTTCTTTTAGTATTTAGAATATTAGCATTTTCAATATTTCATGTCATGTTTTACACTATCATTTCAATTTTAACATTGGTGATTCATCACTAATTCAAATTTCTTACTATATTTTATTGCATTAAAATATCTATAAATAGTAACAACTTGCAACAAAATATGATATCCCAGTTTTGGAGACAATATTGTGATAAGCCAGGAGCCCCAGGTTTAATTTGAATGGGATGATCAGCATTAAGCGTGATGGGATTGTAGTAATATGTACGGATATGATGGGAGACTCAGGAATCAAAGCATATACATTGTTAGGGCAATTAATAAACAAAGTGTAATATTCTATGCTTGGAGTCATAGCTGTTCATTTGGAAAGCCATGATTTTGTAGGAAGATGGAAATAATCATTCTCTTGAAAGCTACTGAACTGTACACATCGAAAGCAATCAGTGTGGTGTGAATATTGTTTCAGCGTAGACTGGGTTATTAGTTAAATGATAGTGGGGAGTGTAACTTATGATTAGTTTTGATAGCTTGACATTGTGCAGAGTAAAGGAGTTATTCGCATTAAATTATAATTGTAATTTTTATTATTGTTATTTGGGACTCGAATTCAAATAGATTCCATGTTTCAAAGGGATTATATTAGAATATGGATGAGAGGAATTTTCAATAAGTTAGTTGAAGATACAACAGTTGCACGTAGGTGCTTTTTCTGAAGCACAGCTAGAACAAGTCGTGACCGCATATTATTAAATGGAAAATATATTAACTAATTATATATAGAGGAGGATATTCACTAAGTTTGTTTTGAAATATTCTGCTTTTTTAAACTTTTTGTAGAGATTTTTTCTACTGTAGTTAGTACTCTTACTCTATTATACATAAAGCTTGGTGTTTATAATGCTTTATGTATAATTTATCTATTTCTCGTATTGAATTCAGTGGCAGATTCAGGGGAGAGCAATTGACCCTAATGGCCCCCTCCCGACCTAGAGATTTTGTTTGTTACCTTCCTTTATTTGGCAAAATTGATTTATATATTAATTATGTTAGAATTATGTAAGTTTTTTTAAAAATTTTACTATCATATAGACACTACAAAAATTATATACAACGTACATAACATTTTTATTATTTAACAAAGATCATGAACCCCTTCCCCTAAATAATTGCCGAGATCTGCCCTTGATTAAATGGATCTTGTCATTTCAATGTTGTAGTTGAAAGGAATCAAAAAGGAATAATTTTTTTAAAGAAATAGAACAAATAGTGGTAATAAATATATTTCAAAATTGGTTTCATTTTTTAAGATGATACATGTCATACATCTCAGAAAGCAAATTAATACATTTTCTAGAATACAAAATACAACATAAAAATTGAAAGTAACATTTCACACATAATATAATTTCTTTGAACTTATTGTTGCTTCATATCCTTCACTGGTTTTCTTTTTCCAAGATGCACGCAAGATACTAAAAAGATACTCGATCAATGTTGTGTCTGAAGCAGCAATTTTAAAAGTATGACTAATTTAATGATTTTCAAAGAAATGTATGAATGAAGTTGTTAAATCATATAAAATAGAACTAATGTATATGTGATAAAGAAATTATCTAGCAGATATGCCAATGTGGGAATGAACTACTTACTAGCATATGTACAACTGATTAAAATATTATATAAACTACTTATGACACAGCCTACTATACTATACAATTATGTAATGCATAACTCATTTTCTTTCCTTCTTCATTTCTTTTTTTTGAAATTCTAATTAAAGCATCATTATGCACAATTTTTACTATCATGCTGTTTTAAAGTGAATCAATACAAATCAATATTTCCTATACATAAAACATAAATGAATCATCCATGTATTTTGAAATGTCAACAAGTTGTATATGGATTTCAGTCTTCACAACATAGATGAGCATTTACGAATATCTCCTTTCAAACAAATTGTTCATAAATTGCTATCACTGCCTGTGACCCATGTCCAATATTAAGCTTCCAATATTTAATGTTTTCACCTCAATTAACTGATTATGGGATAAACATTTCACACTGCAAAAGATGTGAAATCAGTGGTATGAAAACAAAGTATTCAATTCTTCACTAAATCAATTGTTTTGTGCAGTGTGATATAGCCAATTGAATTTGATGAGCGTGCCAAACTCTGTGTGCAATTTTTAATTATAGATTTACCAAGGGTAATCTTTAACATACAACTGCTTCTGATATTGGATTTTCTGTGATGTTAATGTTTGAAGCTGACCAGTGAGGAGCAGGAGTTTGGGTCTGCAGCTTAGAAACAACATCTAAAGCTTCTAGAGAAGCTCTGCGATAGTTGGCCATTTTATTCTCAGTCAGTGGTGCCACTGAAACACATTTAGAAGCAAAAACAATGGTTACATAATGGTAACAGAATCATTTCTCTTACAGAGATTTTAAATTGCTCTAAAAAATAAGTCAGTTTAGTAACTTCCTGATTTATGTTAATTTTAGTTATGTTAGTAATTTGACAAAATGCTTAGTATGATATGTTATCTTAGTATGGACGTTAAATACACATGCAAGAACTTATAGTTCAGAAGATTTCTTACACTTTGACACAAAATGTACTAAAATAAAAATTTGAATTTAAACAATTTGGTGAATATACCCATCAATAACATTTGTGAGACAATTATAAATGGCTCATACTAAAAAATACAAGTATGATCAACAACTGAATATTTGATAAAAAGAAATAAATCATCTAATTTGATTAAATTCATCTTCTCAGTTTATTGTCTATTTGTGTGATTGTTTTTGTCTACTTGTCTGTTATTTGTGAGGAGGTTCATAGCACTCAAAACACAATTCAAAGTCATTCGTTAGGATGATGACGAAATAACATTAAAAATATGTTATTTGCTCTTTTTCTAGACTGTTTCTGAACATACTCTGGAGACTTCAGAAAAGTTAAAAGTCAAAACATATTACTGGTTTTTGTGAAAGCATTTCTAGGGGTACAAGAACAGTTCATTTACTTCAGTTTTGTATTGTTTCCTGTAATTACAGATTTCAATTTTACTGGATAATTAATAAAAGAAGACATCAGTCATAAATGTTTAAAACTTACAGGAGAAAATTAAACTCAGCAAAAGCTATGAAAAACATATTAATACTGTTTAAAACAATTTTATGGGGATAAATTAGTGGAATTACCTAAGCTTTGTAGTAGTACAAATGTGAAAAGTTTTCTTTTTTGTTGACACAGAAGGAAAAAATTTGGTTTAAAAATTTTTAAAAAAAAAATATTTCAATTATCTTTATCATTGTTATTGGAAATGTTTATTTTTAAAATTTATATTTACTTAAATGTATATTTTCATCACACAAAAATGGGATATTTTCTCTACCTTTCACTGAAACCTCTACTCTCTGATTAGTTTATTGAATTCCTAACCTACTTTTTTCTATTGAAATTTAAATGATCAGATTTTAGAATATCAAAAAAGGTGTAGTATACAGGTAAATGATTACTTTTATACTACATTCATCCATGCAGCCTATGGTGGAGCAACCTTTGTTATAAAGTTCACTCACTATATTCATGACAAACATACATAGAAATGAAAGAAATTTACCTACAAATTGTTTTGGTTTTTCCATTCAAATTTTAATCATTAAGGGGAATCTAGTGAATAAAAGATAGTCTAGATGTTTTCCAAAGACTTATTTAACAAGAATGTATGATTTAGTACAGAAACTGCACTTTGCGGAGAAAGAAGAAAACAGAGATGAAAACGATATAAAAAAATGTAAAAATTTGAGAGCAGAACCTAGGGCCATCTCCAGCTGAAGAGCTTCCTGAGGTGATGCTGCAGCGAGTCTCCTTCAGGGTGAGAGGAATGTTAAAAGACGGTCTGCACGATATGCCAGATGTTCAATGATTTATCCAAAATGTGTTTGGTTAGTTTAAATTTGTTCTTACAGTATGAAATCACATATGACCCTTCTGAGAAATGTTTGAACATACTTATAATTTGGAGACTGGAAACAGGATTCTTTTCATATTATTCTTTTTAGATTTTTTTAATAAAATTTGACATATTCAAGAAGTTCAAAATATTGGTAAATTATGCCCATTGAGTCCAGATTTCTCACACCACAACATGTTAAATAGATTTCAAAATAAACACATGCAAAACTGTATAAATTATTTGAAGGGTCAGCAGGATCAGGGGTGGGAGCGGTATACATCCATTCTCCTTTCCCTAACTATGACCCTGAAGATTACCTATTGCTCAAACCCACCCTATGCCACTATGTACTACACTGAAATTGAGATAGGCCTTCTCTGTTCTCCTACTGACAGCAGGCTTTTTAACTGATATGTCAGGATCAACTTTAAAAATTCAATTGATTATTGAAAATATTAATGATATTGATTTTCAATTTCTGAAACAATGGTAACAAGTAGATGTAATATGGATTACTTATTTGTATTAACCAACATATTTCCATTAATTATATTTCTTCACTGATTTGACATCTAGATTTAGGAATTAGTTGATAGTTACACATTTTTCACTTTTGGGAGAATGTGAATTTACAAAAATTATTCATTTAGTAAGTAATCATTTTTAATACATATATAATACAAATATAGTAGTATAATGAATTTGAATCTATGAAAGAGATTCCACATTAGATAATACTTAAATTTCAAAATTACAGATTCTTTTAATTCAGAAATGTTGAAACATATTCAGGATATATATATTATGGATTTATCTACTTTGCTTTGGAGTCATTGGATGTAAATTTTGCTTTTGAGTGGAATTTTGTGAAATCTTAAAACTTGTGTAACCTATTACTAACATAACTTACAAAGAACAATATATTGAACTTTCATTTAGGCGAGCCATTTTACTTTCACTAGGCCACTCTCTTTACTGCTGCTGCAAACAGGAATGCAACAGAAAATACCTGCTTGTGATTTTGAAAATGAATTTTGAATAAAAAGGCATTGGTAATTTTGCATTTTGCATTTATCAGACTGAAGATTGTTTCATGAAAACTGCAGAGACGAAAGAGCAGAAATGCGCCGTCAACTTGGAATTATGCAAGCAAAGCGAGTCAATGAAGCCACAAAAATTCTTGAATATTAAGTGTGCTAGAATTTTGCATTTTCATACTCAAGATTTGGGTTACCTTCATTTACTTCTATGTCACAAAACACTTTCCAGTAATAAAAGCATATTAGGCTGCAGTGCAGTGCCGTAAAGTAGAATGGCCCCACTATTAATCAAACAACAAAAGCATTATTCTACAGCCTGATGAACATGTGAGAAAAGTCTAAATGCTCTCAAACAAATTGAATGTGAGAGAATGTACAGCAAAAGTCAGTCATAATGGATATCATGGTAAAATTAAGTTGACATTTCAGATAAGGGCTACTATGACCATGAACTTGTATATGTTACCTTTAAAAACAACTATTTAGTTACAAAAACTAATATGAATATTAAAAAGGAAGTATGGTGTGTACCAGGTAAGTTTTTTTCTGCTTTCAAGTAAAATTACATATAGCCTCCTTTAAACTGATCTGTTTACTTAATTTACTAGCTTAGTACTAAATACTCAATTACCAGGTAACACAAGAAGATACAAAGGAAAAGATGAAATAGGATAGTAAAAGCAGTCACAATGCCAGAAATAAGCAGTGGCAACATCAAACAAAGTTATGACAATTTGAAAACTATCAGTTCGGAAGTAAATGAATTCAAACATCTAGATAGAAAATATAGAAATTTTGTAGCATGTATACTGCAGGAAAGAAGATGAACTCTAAAAAAATTAAAATAATAAAATTCAAACACTTGTTTAAGAAAAGATAATTATGAAAAGTGAACCACAGAAGTGTAACATTCTATTCATCCAGTCAGTGCATAACACATGCTTTCAGGCAGAACAAGCACACATATTCAACCCCGTGCTACAATGAATTCTAATGCTAAACACTTACACTGACTGAACCAAGACTTTTGAGTAGCAGTATCTTGGCTGGGATACACACATTTGGTTAATAACATTTACCTTCAGCTGATGAGGCAGAAAGACTCTTCCGAGAAACTCTCAATGCTTAAAGGAAAGAAACAAAAGAAAATAAAAAAGGAAATGGGAATAATCATTGTTCTAAACTAGTAAGACTATAGACAAACTAAAGCTCTACACATGATACTATATTTACTAAAATATAATCATATCTAATAAGTGCAAAAGCAGAAAGCAAGGTCTAATCTAAAAAGAAAACTAAAATACTATAGTCTGTATCAAAATATGTAACAAATTACTATATATAAAAAAAAACAGAATGCAACTGTGAATGTGGCATTTGAGAAAAAATTAAAAAATATCAGGCTCACACATTATAAAAAGTTATAAATAACTTTGATCAATAAAACACTCATAGTTAAAACTAAGAAGAGAAAAATATTTAAAGAAATATTCCATCAAAGAATGAAATGATATATACATACCAACATAATTCCCTCCCGTAATGGTAACATTGAAAATAAAGTTTTGTACATTGCTAGTCAGTGTGAAATATTTTCTTTGGAATAGTTTTGCAAAGATATCAGAGTATTTTGCAAATGGCAAAATTTAATGCCATTGTAACATTAATTATATACTCTTGCTTTACATTATAATCATATACACAACAAATATGCATTGAATACATGCACTTCCAAACTGACACTTTATATGAATATTTTTCAAAACTCTGAACACTGAATACAAACTGAAAACAATTATTTTGAAAGTTTTAAAGACTTCTAAGGCTAGTGACTTCAGCAGTGTACTCAGTGAAGCAACACACTTCAACATGTGTGAACTACTAAAACACTAGTAACAGTTTTGCATAAACTTCATTAAAAATCTCAACAATTTGCAGCAAGCCACTTACCATAACCCTGCCCTTGCAAGAACAGCCTGAATGCTTCACTCACTTTGGCAGGTTGCTCTTCAAGCACCATGCCACAATCTTGAATCTGAAATGAAAAATAATGGGAATATAAAAGTAGGTATAAGAAAAGAAACAATAATATGGCACACTTTAGTGAAGGTATTCACTAAGCTAGCCTTGCAAACCTTAGGACAGAGATATACAAATAATACTTTCTTTTATGTATTTTTTCCCTTTATATATGAGGAACCAATATTTCTTAATGTTTTTGAGAATCCAGTGGAATTTACCTAGACCTGTCTAGTTGCAATATCAAATATTCATAAAAATGAAGTTTAGTTTCAACACAAGCATTCACAAAATTTTACTATGAACTATGTCTCAAGAATGACATAATCAAAGTAATATAAGTAAGGTTGCTCTAGTTTTTGAATAATTGATTAAAATAGTGTTCTAAAAATAAGGTTTGTTATTAGGAATGAACACAGGGGGAGGCCAGAAGAGAGTGACTTTCCCTGAAAATTTTGAAAGAGGCCTCATAGCCATATGAAATACATTTTATTTCCATAAATATGTTCAGTCTCTGATTTTTCTCCTTTTTAACAGTCACAATTTGGGAAATTGTTTTATGACATTTGAGGAAAAGGTTCTCGAGAGGAACCCTTCTAGCAACATTGGAAAGGGTTCAACCATTGATTAATTCCTCTACTGATAAAAAGTTAATTTAAAAAATATATTAATAATAATTTTATATTAATAATATTAAAATAGATGAAATTCGCAAATTAGAGTTATAATTTCTTTCTCTTTTTGGCGAGTTATATTTATTTACTAGTATAATATTTCAAATGTAAATAAAATAATTAATGAAAGCACAGAGAATTAGCTTATCCTCCCTCTTGCTTTATTGTGTATGTGTTTGTTTTGTGATGGAAACAAACTGTCACATGTCAACCCACATAACATCAATAGTTATGATTAGAGGTGGATTTTGATGACCTTAAAACACCAAAAATTATCAATAAAATGTTTTAAAACTGTCCTAAAAGCAAAGGAAAATGACATAAAAATGTGATCAAAACCAATTCGGATGAATAACTCAAGTTGTTGGGCATATTACTGATGTAATCGAAGCTGCTTCTGTTCTTCAAGTGAACCAGCATTCAAACTTTTTGGTTTGAACTGTTCTTTACCAGGAAATCTCTGTTTTTAGTTATCTTGAAATCGACTGAACCAACAATGGCATTCATAGGCATCACAGGAACCTTAGATTACATACAATGGCTGACATTACAATTTCTAGTGAAGAAATCGAATAGGCTCTCAGGAATCCTTGGAGAACATTTTTGCATCTCATAAACGTTATTTGAAGCAAGTACCATTAAAATGATATTAGAAAAAATTGTAATAAATAAATAAATAAATAAAATATATAAATAAATAAAAAATAATCATATAATGAACTTCTGGAACAATCATTTCATTAATCATCAATAAACTATAAAATTAATTTCATTACTTTCAAAATGACATTCTTTTAACAATAATTTCATAGAAATAAATACAAATTCAAATCAAATCAGTAATATACAACTTGACCAATAACCTTGTTTTGGGAATTCTATTCTCATCAACAATCAGATCTTTAATTTTACTCACAACTTTCGTACTATCTTACTTGTTCACTTTCTTACTTACATCAGAAACCAAAACTTTAATTTAATTGAAGATTACAAGCAAGACATGATAACAATTAGAACAGTTTATATGTTTGTTTGATTTAAGATCATATCTTCACACTTAAATTGTAATTTATTTATTTATTTATTTTTTTTACAGAAAAACAGTTAAAAACTGTGTGATATGCTACAGGGAGACATGTATTCTGGGCACATTTCCTTAATTCTGGGTTCCCTAACCTATGCCATATACATGTTGAATTCTGAATACAGAAAGTAATGACCGTTTTTGGCAAGAATTGTTAACAAAATATTCGCTCGGATTTATTTTCAAGGGCAAATCAGCTGTAGATTTGGGCTCTTCATGTCCTTCACAAAGGAATGAATCTGACAACATGGAGAATAATAATTTGAATAGTAATTAATTATTAGTAATTATAATTATATTATTATATATTATTATTATATTATTAATATTATTATTATATTATTATTATTATTATTAATATTAATTAAATATATTATTAATTAATAATAATTTGAATGATATTTCCCCCCGAATTCTAGAAGACGTGCACAGATAATGAAGTTACATTTATGTCCAGAAGCAAAACAAGGGGCCATTTCAGCATTTGCTCAAGGGATCAGGGAAATGATGCAAAACCTAATCGTGATGAGAGTCACCCAAAACTTAGAGAATTATAATTACTTTTGTCATACAATTCAATGTTGCCCATCAAAATCATCATCTCCTCATAAGACTGGGCTATAATTTATATTATTAACATTTTATATATGTATATTTATATTATTATGTTTTATATTATTAACATTTGATATTAATTATGGTCTGTTTTATATTATTAACATTGATATTAATATGGGCTGTTTATATTTTAACCTCAGAATAGTTTTAACTACTAATATTAACATATAATATTATTTATATAAAATATTTTTATATAATTACATGTAAATAGTATGAATATGTATATACATAAAATATCTATGAAGTATGTAACTGTTTATTAATCTATTTTGTTAACACAAAAATGAAACATTACATTGCCATAATATTCTAAATTCTATAAATTTACTTAAGAACTTTTAAATCTCCCTTGGTTTACACTCTACTAACCTTCATCCATGTAGAATTTGTTGGATCGAGACGGCCATTCAGAGTAACTGTATCATCCACATGAGGACTCAGGGCTCCAGTGATATTTATAACAGGCATACTCAGAGTATGAGCATTATTTTTGCGGCCTGGATCCAATTCACGAACAATGTTTAAATCGGTTCTTCGAATGTAACTATCAATGAACAAGGCAAGATTTGTCGGATTAACATGCCGCTCAAAGTAATTGCGGTACACCTGCACAAGGTCGTGGTTTCTCTCTTCTGTACCCTGTAGGAATAATTACATACTTTCAAAAGCAGCTAGAAAGCAAAATTCTCACAATTTCTCAAATCTTCATGTTCATATTCACATCACAAATTAATATAATAAATAAGCAAAATTCAAAGGTGTAAATTCAAATTTCTACTAAAATAATAATTTGGTAATTTAGAAAAAAATATATTGGTTCTTAAAGTACTCATCAATATACCTGTATTACTTTATATAAAAAATTAAATTTGTAAAAATAAAATAAATTTAAGGAGTTCCATTGAATTACCCTTCCAAAGTGATGCCACATAAGATAATCAAGGACACCTTGAGTCATCCCTTTGGACCTCAAGTGTCTAGTGTTCAACTTCTGATATCCCCACTCAATCCATCCAGCTTGAGTGGATACACAATTTATAATGCACAGAGCTTCAATCTGGAAAAAGAGAAAATGTTTTAGAAGGTAATTTCAAAGTAAATGTAGTGAAATAAATTTAAACCAAAGTCAAAACCACTATTATTTATAAGGAAGACAACTAGATATGTAGACAACTAGATAGTATATTAAAGCTTTTTTTCCTATAGTGTTTTTCTAAGTTCATACATGATTGAATACATTATTACACCATGTATATTAACTTCCATTCTTAACTCTTAAGTTATATTACAACCAGATTCACTGACATTTTCTTTGTAAAGTGTAGATATATTGTAGACGTTTAAAAAATTAGAATGCGCTTTCTCAGTAAGGAAGTAAAATGTAGATTGTTTTGAATTCTTGAATGTTTGAAAATGAAATATGTTAGAGAAATTGCAGGAGATATTATGATTATTTATATTTGCTAAAAAATAAACAAACAAAAATGAAAACAATAGACGATGTTTGTTTCTTGTATATTTGTAGTCTGCACTTACTGCACAATTGTAGACTGTACTTATATATTTGTAGTTTGAGTAATTTGATCTAGATTTGAAATCTCTAACACAACACACAACATGCATTCGATGAAGAAATTATGAAAATTAAAGCAGTGAACGAGTTTCTTAGAATCAGGTACATCAGTTTCACTTTTTGAAAGATGGTATTTTCCAGAATTTTAAAAATTCTCGATGAGAAACATGCAATAACATGGCAATACCCTTTAAGAAACCAAAATTAAGTTGAGAAACTAATGAAACATGAATTAGCCTAAATAAAAAAATGCTTAGTAGTCAAAATTAAATTTATTAAAAATATTTTTATTTGTATATTCTTTATAAAAAAAAAGACACACATTAAAAGCGATACTATGAAATATGGATTAATATTTTGGGAAATGCCCTGAAAGCACTCGTACATTTATTATCCAAAAGAATACTGCAACAATGACCAGCACTCATAAGCTGGAGTCTTGCAAACCCTTGTTCAAAAATTAAGGATTCTTCCACTCGCATGTACATATTTGAAATAGTTGTCTTCACAAAGAAGATTCTCATGGAAAACAAAGACACTTTCACTCTAAATTCTGATGTACACAACTATAACACTGACAAAGGATAACCTACATGTTCTCCAATCTGAAACTACACTTTATCAAAAAGTACGCAATAGAGGGCATTACACTTTACAACAAATTGAGCCATGATATTAAAGATATTAATACAATACATAGATTTAAAAGTAAATTGAAAGCTTTCCTGCTTAACAACATGTTCTACAGTGTGAAGGAATACACAAATCACATCACTACCTCCTTAAAAACAAAAATAAAAATTCTAATCCCATTGATTCTCTGTTTCATGTTGACTGTTCAAGTTGAAGCAGAAAAAGAACTGGCATATCCCATCCTGCCTGTGTTAATTGCAGTTGGACTGATATAGAAGGAGAATGCCAAACCCAAATTTGTTAATAATTAATATCGTTAAATCATTTCTGAATGAATAGTATTTTATTATTAGTATTGTTACTATTATAATTGATATTACTATTACTGTTACTATTATTATTATTATTATTATTATTATTATTATTATTATTATTATTATTATTATTATTATTATTATTATTATTATTATTATTGTAAGATCAATGACCAACTTGATCAGGGTTTTTTGTCCAGTTTCCTGATCCTTTGAGCAAATGCTGAGATGGTCCCCATTGTTTTGATTTCTGGACAGTAAATGTAACTTCTCTCCGCTATATCTGACTCACATACACGATTGAAATTGTATTTGTGACTCAATAAATATTATTATTATTATTATTATTATTAATACTACCAGTAATTGCCATTTGAATCAGAGAGGGAGAGGAAGCAACAGAGAGCAAGAGGTGAAGACAGTGAGAGTGAAAGAGAGACTGCATGAGAAAGAGAGGATGAGAGAGATTATTAATTGATTTTTGCTTTATTTCTCAGGATCTTTGGACTTGTAAGAAATTCTCTTAACAATGAGAGAGTGAGATCGAGTGTGAGAGAGGC
This sequence comes from Teleogryllus oceanicus, assembly GCA_964035755.1. NCBI lineage: Eukaryota > Metazoa > Arthropoda > Insecta > Orthoptera > Gryllidae > Teleogryllus > Teleogryllus oceanicus. The sequence goes on along the minus strand of CAXIVR010000005.1, from coordinate 133,028,754 downwards.
GAGAGAATGAGTGCAAGTGAGTGAGAGACAATGAGAGAGGGTGAGTGGGAGTGAGTGAGAGAATTCTACCTACCTTCCCAGGATGAGCAAGAGCATATCTTGCTAGTACATTAGCACCAGCGCCAACTCCAAAACCAATTACACTTCTCAGACCAAAATGGGACAGAACAAAACTCAGTTGATCCGAAAGTTCATCCATGGTAGGATACACAAAACTTGAAAAAGAAAGATTGAGTTTATCAATTCAGCACAATCATTAAAAGTAAAATTTGAGAGTGTTTGTGATTTCAAAATAACTGCCTTATTACTTTTTTACTAGTTAATATATAAACACACACGTGTTTACACACATACATATACACACATACACATACATATACACAGTCGACTCTGGTTATAATGAACTTCTGGGGACTAACATTTTTGGTTCACTATATCCGAAGTTCACTATATCCGATGATGTCATTTAAATTTCTCCACGATTGCTTTTATTAACATAGAGATACAGCAAAATTCATTAACAACACAAACTGAAAATTTTAATATCTTTATTTATAAAAAATTCAATTATTTTCAATTGTTTGCTTCGTACATTTTCATTAGTAATTTTTCAATATCCTTCTCCAGAGTTCGTACTCTTTTCATATTTGATTTTGCATTGTCCTCTGTCTCCTTCTACTGAAATGCAATCTTGACACCTGTCAATGCCTCTGGGACTTTTGGAATACCGTCCCACTCTCCAAAAACCCTTTTACTGGCCTAATAACATACGAGATCCAATTAATTTCCGAGACGTTGTATTTCCTACGTTCACTATAGCCGAAGTTCAGGTTCACTATAACCGAATCTTCGTATGCTTATTTGTATAAATGTATGTATGTATATTTGTATATATGCTTATTTGTATTAATGTAAGTGAAACGGGACCAGTGAGAAGTTCACTATAACCGGGGGTTCACTATATCCGTTCGCTATAACTGGAAACTCTGTGTGTGTGTGTATGTATGCATGTGTATACACACGCACACGCACGCGCGCGCACGTAGTATACGGTATATATCGTGTACTATATGCGGAAAAATCGATTTTGACTTTCCACCAGAAATACAGGATTTGGGGTACTCTGAGGGCGAAAAAGTGTTATTTCTTTCCCTCTCAAAACGTTCGTCCATTCATCCATCCGCCTGTCCGTTTATAAATCCGTCTGTCTGTTCGTCTGTGTACACTAGTGCCTAAACAATTCTCAGGATTTTTTACGAAGTGAATATTCTATTGGTCGGCCAAGGCCCGTAGCGGGTAGTTGAGCTAAAGAACAGGAACATATTACCTACTCGATCTGGCTCGACTCAAAGCTCTGCGATTTTGAAAAGAATTCTTTAAATTTTATTTGTGAATTATTTATTCTTTAAACTTATCATGAAACCCCTGGGACTTTTCAAAATTTTATGAAAAATGGCTCCATTTTTTTTCTTTAAATTTCTTGTAAGAATACAGTGAATACACCTATAAAGATGCCACAGGTCCAATTTTCACTGTTAACTGAATTTTCGAAAATGAGAATAAAAAAAATTTAAGAAAGAGTAAGTTTTATAACATAGCAATTGATTGAAAGTATTGGTATAATATATAAAATTCTACAAAAAAAAGTGAGTACATGCATTTTATTTGTACTTCCTTGTATACGTACGTACGTGTGTGTGTGTGTGTGTGTGTGTGTGTGTGTGGAATTTTATGACTCAATCAAATGAATATGTGAGAATAAGCAGCTCCAAAAATCGAAATAATTTCCCTCAGTTTGATTTTTAAACGGTTTAGGACGTAGATAATAATATGAGAAATTTAATAACTATACTTGCTATTTTTTACAAAATCTTGAAATTCATTGACCACATAATATTATTCAAGCTATAACCACTCACTCTTCTGGAAGTGTAGGTGCTCCTTCCTCCTGACCAGGAGCTGTCACTGGTAGACACAAAAGTTCTCAAGCAGAGCCCTCATGTCAATGAAGTTGAAAAATGTTTGGAAGCCAGAAACATCTGAAAAAAATTTGAGATACATAAATGCATTATATGAGTGTTCAAAACAAGTAGCTAATATAATAATACAAATAAACATACATACAAAACAAACTTTAAATTCTCACTTAAAATATTTATGTGAAATACCCTCTGTACTAATCTAGGGAAAATGGCAGTTTTGTACAAGTTAAACAGGGTGAGTTAACTTAGAGCAAGAGTTGCCGCAGTCCTTGCAGCGACTGATCGGGAGGCCCAAGTGTTCGAGTCGACGGCGGATTTTCGACACTAGCTACATAGCTGGATCGAATTCAGTCGTTGTCTAGAGGAGAATACTAGCGGCCGGGTGCTCTGATAGCCTTGCGTCATTTCGCCGATTTGTTCTAGGCGAATGCTGGAGCAGAACCTTAACAAACGGAGTACTGACCGGGCGCGGTTACACCTTCCTCTGCCTTTGTCCTATCCATTCCCCTTAATCACACACACCACACCACCCACGCGCACACACGCGCACACAGCGCACACCCACACGCCACCACACGCACACCACACCCACACCCACGCACACCACGCGCGCACACACACACACACACACCAGTGGTATTTTCTTTGGGTGTGCAAGTCGTGTGTCAACGTCCAAGGAAATAAAAGAAAATCATTTATTCCTTTGAATTTATTAAGATTTCTTTCATTTATTCGGTAAATCATTTATTACTTTGAATTTATTAAGATTTCTTTCATTTATTCGGTCTTCCGTGCGATCGGCGTCATAGTTCGGCACCAGCGCGTCCATGCAACGCAGGCAGTGCGCGAACGCAGCTCAGGCCGTTGGCGAATGCCTCCAACGCCTTCCGGCCGGTTCGGGAGGCGGCCGCGCAAAGCTGGAAAGCGAGCGTCCGTGATTGTGATATTCTCCGTCGCGCCTGGTCGATAGCGATACTCATGAAGTCATACTAATGTTATTTTTGATAAGGATAGTGAAAAAGTAGAACAATAGTTTTAAATAATTGCTTTCCTTCCCTGTCGTATGAAGAAAATACAAGTAAGTGAGTAATGGGCGATCGTATCCCCATCTTATGATGTTTTAGAATTTAATTTTTAAAACGAGAACCGAAGAATGGGAAAAGCATCGAGCATGTCTTTTTAAATATTTTAAAATGTATTATTCCAATCTTTGAATAGAAATACAACATCCTCATTGATGTATTTTGCGACTTCTTTCCCTCTTTCTTCCAAATTATAATTTAAAATAAATAAGGATTTTGTTTACATAATTCAATTTTACTCTACATATGTAAGCGAAAAGAATAGTGAATAGTGGGGTTAACACTTTCTTCCCTGTCAACGCCTGAGTACAGTGAGGAGACGCCACTGACACACACACACACGCGCGCGCGCCCGCACAACACTCTCGGGAGACCAACCGAGTGATTTATCTCGTCGGTGACGGTGATCCGTTGGAGAGATATAAAGAAATTTCCGAAGTGAGACATCCACCAGTGGGACACCCCACCTCACTAACACATTCACCCACTACACACCACACATCATGACCACACATCACAATTATAAGTACATTTACAGGGGGCCATTGTCTCTAAATCCTAGATAAAGAATTTCTCTCCCCCCCCCCTAGTCTTGCATCAGATTTAAGACGAAAAACAAATATGGAATAAAGGGAAAAAGCAGGTGTATATGCAATTGGTAACTCGGAAATGAAACATGGGTCCTAAGCCATCAGCGCAAAATCCCGATAAAGTTTTCCTGCCGGTTGGGGAATTATCCTCAAGGGGTGCATCAAACAGGTTCATGACGAAAAACCTACAGTTTTTCTAAATTACGCTCTAAAGAAATCAAAACGCGCATATACAGTCTGCAGTAAACAGGCGGCAATGTATGCTACTATCGAGCTTAACTTGCAAGCGTCCTAGATCTTTAAATCCCTGCTTTGAGGACTAGTATGACCGTCGTAGTATTCTATTGTAACCTGCAAACTAAATATTTTTGGATCTTCTATAATGGCTTATTGATTGGTGTTTCGGGGTGCATCAACTGCGAAGGTCATTAGTAGGTCCTCGTAAGTGTAGTACACGTTTGCATGGCGGAGGGTGGCTGTCATCTTTCCTGTTGGATGGCGAGATCCTGCGTCTATCTACAAACCAGCTTGCGGGAGGTTTCCCCAACCAGGTATCTCCCACTAGAGAGGCAATGCTTTAGCTAAGTTCCAAGCTCCTGACTGGTCTTCCAACATATGTGGTGTGGTGTATGCAAGTGTGTGCTTAAGTAAGGGTGAGGATAGGAAAGATTGCGCGCGGTCCGTGACCCGTTTGTTACAGTATTGCCCTGGCATTCGCCTGGTGTTGATCGGAGAAACCATGGAAAACTACCGATCAGAGTAACCGGCCGCCAGTCAACATTTCAATTCGACCTGGCTGTCGTCCTGCCACCGTCGGGACTCGAACCCCAGGACCTCCTAGCACTGGAGAGATATCAATTGATGCCCTGAGCCACCGAGGCCGGTGGGCTCTCTGTTAAGTTTGTGGATGTTCATATCTCGATGCATAAATGATGAAACGTGAGTGGTCAGAAACGTGCAAATCCTCGAAATCCATGTAAACTTATATTGACTTGTTGATATTCTAGGATTTACCGTAAGTGTCGAAGTCTTTCTCACTGTTCCAAAACGCTTAGCAAATGTTACGTGTAGAACGATTTCCTTCGCACAGTTCCGCGCCTGAGGTGTCCGAACGCCGGAGGTGAAGTTCATGTTTAATGTGCAAGGGTGGAAGAAAAATCTTCTGCGGGCAACTAGGATCTTGTGCGTCACACTGTTTTTCCCAATAGTAAAATGATTTCAATTAAATTCTGTAATTAAATGGACATAAAAATCGAAAGCAATAAGCTTCAAATTTCATTTAGAGTCAATTTTATGGTTGGGAGTTGGCTGTAGTGCATTAAATCGTTAGAATAATACGTAAATTAGTTAGTTTACTATTTACCTAAAATTCAGTTTGATTGTATGTGACATACGGGGGAGAAGATCTTTTTAGGTAGCTATCACGTACAAAGAAGCCTTTGAAAGGGACGAGGTGCCGATAGGATTGTTAAGTAACACGCCTTGGATTTAAGCCTTAATTTTGGAAACGACTACACCAACAGATCTTCGGACATCAATATTACAAGAACTTCATGATGCGTGCCCCACCATAATGAAAGTTTTTATTTCTTTATATTTTTACAATACTACTCTGTCACCTCAAATGAAAGGAGTTTAAGAAACTTCAGTTCGTAAAATAGTACCTCAAAAAATTTAACCGGAGAGTAACTAACCAATCTGAGAATCACATCCATATAACACAAGAAAGCTTCATTGCTACCTTTTGACGATATTGCAAAAATATTTCGTTGTGCAAGCAAAAAAGTCTATGTTTAGTTTAAGCTTTCTGTTTTTAAATTATTTTCAAATATGCAAATAGAATGACATTTTTAAAGTATCTAAGTACGTAGCGCATCCAGAAAGTAAGTTTCATATTTTGTGAAATAAAAAAGATAGTTCCATGCAAAACTTTATTGGCAACAGGTACAGCAATGTTTGAGCTATTTTTCGACATAGTCACCAAACGAACTGACACACTTGTCATATCGTGGTATCAACTTTGATATCCCGTCTCTTAGAAGCGTGCCGCCTGCGACTAGAACCAGCGTTACAGACACTTTTGAAGTTAATAATTTACCCCATCCTGAATTCTTGCCCGAAGTTTAAAAAAAAAGTGATAATTAATCTAGTGATGTACCTGTGCTTCCTTATACTATAGGATATCCCACCCGAAAATGCTTTTGAACCAACTTTTTTGTTTTGTTTTGAAGTACATCCGTAGAAGAACACATACATAAATTAGCGAAGGTGAGGGGAAAACCCTCCGGTTAAAACTTTCAGGGCTGTACAGAAATAACTTACAATTTTACACACACTTACATGCACTGCATATGTCGGAATCTTAAAGTTTACCCCGGCTGGGGCGGTGCCGCGGTGTGAGTGGGGGGTATATGAGGGGGGATCGTGTAAGTCAGCGCAGGATCTTACAATCCAGAGAGGGAGGAACACCGCCACCTCTCGGGATAATAATTTGTTCAACACGTACGTGACTAACGAGCATGGCTGTTGATTGATTAGTGTTTCCGGGCGCGTCAAGTGCTAAGATTAGTTCCACAAGTATAAGTAATTAGTCCCGTAGTGTATGTTCTTATTGCGGAGATGATCATCCTCCGAAGGATGGATCGTTTGTTAGGATACTACTCCGACATTCGTCTGGTGTTGATCAGAGGAATCGCGAAAGACTACACGATCAGAGCAGCCGGCCGTTAGAATTCTCCTCCAGACAGCGCAGCGGCTGAATTCGACCTTCTATCTACCAGCTAGTGTCGAACCCCAGAATCTTCCGGCCCGAAGCATTTAGTGCCCTGAGCCACCTAAGCTGTCCATAGCTGTGGACGTGCCCGGTAACATCAATGAATCAAAATATCAATGAAAGCAGTGCCGGAATTCGACAACTTTGGATCCGGGGCAATGCTAAAACGTAGCCCCCCCGCCCTGAAATTAAAAATGTGAAAGCTGTATCAAGAAACTATGAGTTATTTTATTTCAACAAATAATAAAAATTACTTTCATGCTAGAAAAAGTTTTTGAAAATATATTGTAAATAACAGTTTTAAGTTCAGTGATCAAATAATACTATTTTCACAGTGATCTTAAAACGCTAACAAATTTGTGTTTAGTTAGTGTTTAATAAAATCATTTCGAGCTACTCACAGTTGAGGCCGAGGTCGTGGTAGGTGAGGATGGCCGGGCGCGTGCGGTTGCCCTGCACGGCCACCACGACGGAGCCGCGCCCCGTCTCCACGCGCTCCTCGTGCAGCTGCGAGTCCTCGCGCGACATGGTGCGCGCCTGCGGGAACTGCAGCTGGATGTTGCGCAGCTCGATGTCGTCCATGCTGTCCGAAGGCATCGTGCTGCGGGCAAACAAACACACGCCGTCAGCTGCCGTCCCACCTCACAAGGCTTTTCAATCAGTCACTTTTTTTTTTTTTTTTTGTTTTTTTATTTTTGAAGTCGCAGGCGTGCGCACAGGGCGGCCGTGCCCCCTGAACATTTTGAAAGGGACCCTTCAGTAATTAAACCATTTTATTTCAGTAAATATGTTCAATCCCTGATTTCCTTCCTCATTCAACCTGACAATTTGGGGAAGCGGCACTTCAAGCCATCTGTCAATCCTGTAAATGGTTAAAATGAGAGTGAAGTGTTTTTGTTAACTGCATCTTAAAGTTACAATTCCATCCTCGTAGTATATTTGGGACTAAAATATGTCATAATAAGTAAAAATATGTTGATGCGACCTTAAATAACGAAAAAAAGTAAAAAGTTCAATGGAAAAGGGGCCCAGAAATAGAATTGTCTTGTTTTAGGCTGCGAACGCCTGAAGTACTTCCATAAAAAAACACACTCAGAAATTAGAAAAGGTGAGAGGAAAACTTCAGATAAATCTTTCCGAGCTGTACAAAAGATACATTTCAATTTTCGAAGTGATTAAAAATGTATTGTAATGGATATTATTAGAATATTTATATAAATTTATATATAATCATTGAGTTCGACGAACCTTTTGGAATGGACACTCATTATCAACACAAGTAACTCATTTCATTATCAATATTTGAAAATGTCAAAAACAAGAGCTCGTAAACGTTGACGAGTAGAACCATTAGTAGATGAAAAAAATAATGAATACATTCATTAGTAATAAAAAAACCAACTACGATGCCCATTGAGACAAACAAGAAACATCACGGATAATGGTTGGTTTCTATAATTTAAAAAGTTTAATCATATTCATCAAGTTGACTCTGTTGAACTGCTACCGAATTACATCTAAAATTACGGGTACTTCATTTACACTTTAGCGACAGAGGGAAAGGCTACATGACACATTTACGGAGCAAAAGCACAGCTTCAAATGGAGCATGCTGACAATAGCCCTCTGGAAATGGAGTGTTGGTGTGGAAGATTTTTATTATAAAGGATTCATACAAATTTATTTTAATGCCGACAACAGGCTTTACCTCTAGGTAAACGAGATGTTACGAAAACAAATCAAAGAAAAACATAGAGTTGACTCCGATTATAGTGAACTTCTGGGGACACATATTTTTGGTTCACTATAATAGAAGTTTACTATATCCGATGATGCCAAAGTTAAATACAAATCCTCCATAGTTATTGATTTTTATTAATATAGACATACAGTAAAATACGTTATCCGCACGAACTGAAAATTTCAAATTCTTTATTTGACCTTAAAAATAAATTATTTTTCATTGTTTGCTTCGTACTTTTTCATTAGTAATTTCTCCTGATCCTTCTCCAAAGTTCGTGCTCTCTCCATTTTTGATTCTCATGCCCTTCAATGCATCTTGCACTGTTGGAACACCGTCCCACTCAGATGGCAATTTACTCCACTAACAACAAACGAGATACTTTCGGTAGCGGCATGGTGCAAGGGGCTAATGAAACCGATCGCTATAGCCGAGGCTCAGAGTTCACTATAATCGAATTTTGTGCTTATTTGTAATGTAATTGAAGCGGGATCAGTAACTTACGTTCACTCTAAGCAGAGTCTTTGAGCTCTCCGAAGCGAAGTGTGTGATTGAGTCGGGCGCGCGGGGAGGGGGCGTGGGCACGGGGTCAGGAGGGCGCGACGCCGCTACCAGCCGGGCGGGGCGGCCGTCGCGGCGCCTCCGCCGTCGCGGGCCTCGGCGCACCGTTAGAGCGCGTCGCGGGTCGCGGGTTCATCGACCACGCGCTGCAGGGCACGGCGCACGGCGCGGCGACCGGCGGCTGCAGGCGGAGGCCCAGGAGGGCGGGGCAGCGGGGAATAGACAGTGGAGGCGGTGGACGGAGATGGGCGGCAGCGCGCACAGGCCCGGGAGGTCGGAGCGGGTGGAGACGACGACGGGGGAGCGGGCCTTGGGGCCGGGAGTGGGTGGCGGCGGTGGGGGCGCCGCTGTTCCGGTGCCACCCGCAAATCAGACTCCCCGAGCGCGGCCGGAGAAGAGGGCTTCGACCCGGGTGGCGCTGCGGATCAGCTATCAATCAACGGACCGTAACTGCCATCCAATACGTTTTTTCGGCTAGAGGCTGCTCGGGGATAAGGGGTCCACCTGAAGTCATCATGTCAGGTTACATCTTGAACTGTTTGCCACTTTTTGGTCATTCGGGCCAGGACAAACGTTTGATTCACTTACAGGAAAAAGAATTTAAAAAAATGATGGAACCCAATTATCGGATAACAGGTTAATTGTAATTACTAACTGATTAATTTCTTTCACATTCTTTTGGTCCTTTCACTCATAAGAGTCATTTGGACATATTTTCAATTTTATTATGAATATAAGCATTACCAAATATTTACCTTCGTTTATCTCAAACTTCGAAACATAGCAATCTCCACTCTACGATTAACATATTTTCTCCAAATGTGTGAGCTAAACAAACTGCGTGTGAACGGCTTCGTCATTAATGGCCCTGCAGGTGGCCCACGGTTTCCTGCCACCTCCTTCGGCGCCTTAAGTTTCGAGAAGAGTTGGTCATTCCGGTAAGTTGGTGCAGTATGTGTGTATTCGCCGTGTGGTATGAGACTGTCACAGGTAAGGGACGATCTCGCTCGAGGATTCCTGAAGGTCAGTTCTCGGAAAATGAAGCTGCCCGTAAGAGCTCGGCATGTCGCGTCTCGCAGCGCACGCTCTGCACACAGTGGAGGTTCCGAGCGCCGGAGCCTCGTTCGCTATCGCAGAATTGGCAATTAAGCAATTAAGCGGAAATTGGGCATTGCAAAATTAGCAATAAACACATGAAATAATGAAAACAGTTTTTGTTTTTCATCAAAAGATTGGGTAGGTTCCGCGCAGCATAATAGAAAGCTAATGCCACAGTTCCCAGACTGAATAACATTCTAATGAAAGAAAAATATGGAAGGTGAACGAACCAAATCAATGAGACTAATTTCCTCTGTAACATGTGTCGAGCATGTAAATTCACTCATTACCTGCACATTAGTGCAACTGAGGCAGCACTAATGAGGAGTCACCCTGAGGTCCTAGGGTTCGAGTAACGACGGCGGCAGGATTTTTGACACTAGCTAGATAGCTGGGTCGAATTCAGCCGCTATCTGGAGGAGAATTCTACAGGCGGGTGCTCTGATCGGTAGTTTTCCATGGTTTCTCCGATCAACCCCAGGCGAATGCCGGAGCAGCGCCCTAACAAACTGGCCACGGACCGCGCGCGATCTTTCGTCCCCATTCCTTTTCCTATTCTACACCACACACCACACACACACACACACACACACACACCACACACACACACACACACACACGCACGCGCGCGGTACTACAGTACCACAAGAGACCTGTCAGGAGCTTAGAGTTTGTATCGTCTGGGGCAATACTCAGCTGGTGGGAGATACCTAGTTGGGAAAACATCGCTAGCCAACGTGCCGGACGACGGCAGATCTCTCTATTCAATGGGAGGAATAGAGAATAGGAATCCCCGCTTTCCGACAAAAAACGCGCTACACTTAAGGGACTAATGATCTTAGCAATTGAATCACTAATCAATCAATCAGCTGACTTCATGTCTAGCCCGCGGCGCGGCGTCGAGGCTGCAGCTGCGGTCGGTGAGGGGCCGCAGGTGGCAGGAGCCGCCGGCGGTCGCCGCCGGGGAGAGGCAAGCCTCACAGAAACCGCTCGCTTGGGTCGACAACGCGAAAAGAGGGAGGGGAGGATGTGTGGTTTGCGGGGACGTCCCGGCCAGATGGGGTTTCAGACAAGGGAGGCTCAAATGGCGAGAAATATTGCGTTGCACAAGAAGGGTGTAAATAGGCACACAGATAAGACATAGATAAGAATTAAATTCATGTTATAATCGAAATACACAAAAATCAGAATTGTAACAAGATTCTCGTTTAATTTAGAAGTAAAAATTCGAGTGCTCTAATAAAGTTATTGAGGGCGAGCGAGGCGGCGTTGGGTGGTGATTAGCTAACGTTTTGGCATCTTCCGTGAAAACTACTACTTTCATGAAAAACTAAAAAATTGTAGCGTTTTTTGAAGAAGTGCAATTCACGTTGTCGCCTCACCCAGGCAGTGGAGTGCCTCACCGGTCATCACGAAGTTCCACCGCAAAGGGTTTGCACAGCGAGGACTACTACATCGTATTCGACATGGACGAACTTTTCAGTCTCTGCTCTTGGCAAATTCTAATGTTAGGATAGAGTTATATTGGAAAATGATTACCAGAATTATCGTCGGGTGTGATCCAAATAAAGGGAATTCGCTCCCAACAGCGGGAGAGAGTGAGGTGATACCTTTATTGTCCCGTGACGCAACACGTTCGTGGGCAACTGCTGTAAAACAAATGCAATTAAAAGGAATGGTATTATGGGCCAGATGGGGTTCACTTCTTCACAGGGCAGCATTCACTTCTTCCACAGATCGGAACTCCTTCCATTAATCGTGTCTTGGTCCAAAAACGTGACATAAAATGTTTGTAACACTTCAAACGAGTCACGTACTTGCACAATTTTGTTTTACGATATTTAGTGCAAAAACTTCCTATTTTTTTCATTCTGATCCCAGTAGCACCGAAAGACAGGAGGAACGGGAATAGGGAGAGGAAGGTGACGTCCCCTGATTCATTGATTCAGTAATTATGGGCGCGGCAATTGATAAGGTCGTTAGTCCCGTAAGTGTAGTGCATGTTTTATTAGTAAAGGTGACGGTGATCTTCCCCGCTGGGTGGTGAGATCCGGTGCCGATCAACCATCGGTTTGCGGAGATATTCCCCAACCAGATATCTCCCACCAGCGGGGTACCGGCCCAGTCAGGACAAACTCTAAGGTCCCGACAAGTGTGATAGAATAGTGCATGTAAGTGTAAATAAAGGGTGGGGACAGGAGAAGGGAGAGGAAGGAAGGCGCGCTGTCCATTGCCGGTTTGTTAGGGTACTGTTCCGGCTTTCGCTTGGTGTTGGTGGGAGAAACCACAGAAAACTATCGATCAGAGTAGCCATCCGCTAGAATTCTCCTCCAGACAGTGACTGAATTCGACCAACGTAGCTGACAAGCTAGTGTCGAAAATCCTGTCATCGGGACTCGAATCTAGGACCTCCCGATCACAGGCACTACAGTAGCATCCCTTGATGCCCTGAGTCACCTCTCCCGGTGCGAGAGGTCGCGGGCGACGGCGCGTGGCAGAGGTGCATGCACCGCGTCGCGGGGGCGGCGACCGGAAGACGCGCCCGCCCACGCCGCTGTCCGCTTCGCCCCCAAACCCCACCCACCGAGCCCGCCCGCGCCGGAAGTGACGCATCGCGTCGCGAGCGCACGCGCTGCGCCTGGACCGCCAATAGGGCGGCGGGAGGGACCGGATGACGAGAACGCCGCCCAACCAGTACGCAGCCTCCACGCCGACATCTTTACTGCCGAAAATTTCCATTTTGCGCGCCACCAGGTCTTTTCATATCTTCACGCCTACTGTTGAACCGGGAGAGGTAGCTCAGAGCATCAATGTCACTGAAATGCCTCTGACCTTAGGTTTAAGTCCCGATTGCAGAACTTTCGACACTAGCTTGTCAGCTATGTCGAATTCAGTCGCTGTCTGGTGCAGAATTCTAGCGGCTGACTGCTCTGATCGGTAGTTTTCCGAGGTTTCCCTAATCAACATCTGGCGAAAGCCTGAGCAGTACCCTAACAAATGGGGTATGGATCACGCGCGGTATTTCCTTCCTCTTCCTTCTCCTGTTCTTCCCCCTTTCTCACACTTACACTAACATGCACTACACTACCACAAATGCCGAGAGACTGAAAGGGAGCTTGGTGCTTGTCTCTGTTGGGGCGGTGATGGTGTCGCCGGTGGGAGATATCTGCTTAAGGAAAATTCCGCAAGCCGACGGTAGGTCGGCGCCGGATCTCGCCATCCAGTGGGGGAAGACCACCGCCACCTCCCGAAAAAATAAACGTGCACCACACTTACGGAACTAATGATAAGGAACGGGACTAGGGAAACAGTAGTTGACGCGCTCGGAATCACTAACAATCAATCGACGTATTGTTGACGCTGAAATGCAACGTTGCGCTGACATTTATGTTGTTTCAGATACGAAAGTAATCCCTTATTTAGTTCTTAATTCGCACCTAATCTTCGGAGGCGGATTTTAGGTCCCAGATAATTAGTATGAAGGTTGGTCGAACGCCACTACCTGGATGAGAATGTTAGAAGCCGTGTGATGTTCCAGTTGCCTTCAATTAAATCCACGCAGATCCCGAAGCAGTACGGGCCAAGCCGGATTCTTCCTTTTCCAAGCTCTGACCATTCGCGGGCTACGCGATGTCGATTCATAATCTCGTATGATCCATTCTCTATGATCTCGAAAGTCTTCGGCAAGGGTGGACCTCAAGGTTCAAGAATGTGGACCTCAAGACCAGGGCCCCATTTAAACTGTGGTCCCGTAGTGGAAATAGAAAGGGAGGGTGTCAGATATAATACATCAAAATCAACCTCCCGTAGAGTCAGAAGACAGTAATAATCATATAAAGAATGCCATGAGTTCACGTCACTCTCAACAAAAAGGGCCCCCTGCTGTACGCAGCATGTTTTGTCCCCTAACTCGATTTTGGAACAATGCAACGAAATGAAAGGGAGCGTCATTTGGAATGTCCTCCACTCGTGCCCAGTGTGTAGACATCCCCCAGCCGGACGTTGCGCAAGTAGGAGGCCGCGTGCGAAGCGAGGGTCGCGCTTCGCAAAAAGCCACGCGCGACGCGTGACTGGTAGCCGTGGACGCAAGCGACCACGCAAGCAGCAAGAACACGGGGCGAAAAGCCACTGACATGTCAGTAGCCACGGGGCCAAGGGCGACCCCTACCACTCACCAGGAGTTCCAGAGGCCACTTCATGGTGTCACGAAAAGGTGATCGAAAGTACAGGTGATCAGGGAACTAATTCCCATTGTGAAGATTTTCAATGATACTAAAGTATTCACTTTAGTTTACAGCAGTCTGCAGGGAACTTTACCAATTTCTAAAGCAATAAGCTGCGAAGGAGTTTTTTGGGGGAATCGTTTAGATTCTCTCGGATATACATCGCAGTTTTCACTTTTTCAATCTTTACATTTGTACGGGTTTGTTAAGCATCCGACAATAAAGCAGGGAATGTCAATTCCAAACCTACCTTCCAGCAAAAGACCTCCACAGACATTAACGTCGTCTTTATTCCTATAGTTTATGGATCACCAATGGGGAAGCATCATAGATGGTCACGCAGGATCGCCAGGAGAGGCAAGGCCACCTTCTAATATGGTCAGACGTCCTATGGAGGAGTGAGAAAAACTGAATGAATTGTGACGAGAATGATAAAAGGCAAACGCTCAAAGGAAGACTGGAGAAACGCTAAGAATCCTGTCAACTCCTTCCCTCAAACTAAGTACGCATGTATTGTTCATAATTTGAACCATGATCTCTGAGGTGGAAGTTTAACTCTCTTCTAGACAAACCAGAATCATAAAGGTAAATTGACACGTTGAATACAGTTTTTTTTCTCACGTTGGTTTCATCACTTGTCAAAATCAGTAGGGATGAATTTCAAGTTCCTGACAAATTCATCTCATCGTTCATGTTATGCCATGACGGTTGCTTTAAATTAAACAATGAAGAATAGAGCGCATGAGAGAAAATAAAAGAACTTCGTTCAGTCACTGTCATGTATGCTAACCGAACACGCCCTTTGCGTATACATTTAAACCAAATTAAAACTTCTGTACACAACGCTGAAGGTAGGTTATTGGTAAGTTAAACACGCGTGAACTCATAAAAGAGAAGAAAATTTGGTCACTGTTTGCCGCTCTCTGTAAAATGAACGTCAAAGTTCGAGTGACTAAAAAGTTTACGGAGAATGGAATTCGGCGTTGATGAACATTGTTAGTGACTCTTCTATACTTGAAATTGATTCATTATTAAATTACAACACACCGCACATGCGTTCTAAATATTATTCTCTTTGAAATACTTGATACAAATATTGTTGATGAACATTGTTAGTGACTCTTCTATACTTGAAATTGATTCATTTTTCAATACATAGGACCAGATTTCAATTCAAATGCTTGTTTTCCCATGTAAGCAGAAAGTATGTTTAGTTTGTGCACGAAAAACTCAATTTCCAATTATTTAAACATGTTTTATATTACATATCTCTAATATTTTACCGCTTCATGGTAAGCATCATATTTCTGCAAACTGCTAATTGTTTTACATATTTTGCTTAAAAAATATATTACTAATAATTTTACCGAATACTTATTTTAATAAACGTAGTACTAATTTTTGTGTTTCTGTTAACGCAATTGATCATAGATAATATAAATTTCACTAACTGAATCATGCATAATATTTAACAAGAAATAACGATCAAGTCGAATATTGCACGCTGTTGGACCCCATCTCGCAAATAGGTACCGTTGATGAATTGACACACGTGACGTGAATTTCCACAAGGGAATTCACAGGGGAATTTCAGATGTTCTGGAAATTATTTTCAAACGTGACTTAATATTAATTGTTAAATTATTTAGTGGCACCTATTCAATTGTGGAAACTAATACTACTCTGCAAAATATTACTGAGCGGTCTAGGAAGAGTGAAGTGCTGGATGACTGCAGTGTGCGTAAAAGTTACAGATTTATAGGGCAAATTTTAGTGCATATTTTCGGAGTTCTTCCCCCATAAATGTATACATATTTCATCGATTATTAGAGCTTACAAATCCGGTCGCTACTAATAGGCAAATATTCTGCAGATCTGATAGGCACAGGCGCCGACCACAAAACTGCACTGGATCGCGCAAATCTTCGAACGAACTCCAAGCACGATTTTGCAAGCTCTTTGCTTCTGAGGTCTCTCAGACAGGTCACGGAACAGTTGTGACAATGAACGGAAGTCTCTACATTAATGAGAGTAAAAACGTCTCTTTGTAATGTATATACTTATTGTCTTAGGCGCTATAAAGGGAGAGAATGTTACACGATAGGATAGCAACATTAGAAAAGCAGAAGATGGGGTAAGTGACCGAATAATTGAATCCTCCTTCCGTGTATCATATATTCTCAAGCAATTTCAACAAATTTTTTTGTACAGCGTGAAATTAAATACAATGCAAAGCACGCGCTAAGAGGCAACCACGCGATCATTTAACGTTTCAAGTGCTGAGAGCGTTTTGCACAAGGGTCTCTGACACATGACGTTTATGGAAATTCCAAAATGTGATGTCAATATTGGAATTATTGCGTAACGATTTACGCGAATGGCATACATTCTTTTGATCGCCCTCCCAACTTCTTTTCGCATTTGTTTACTTAAGCGACTAGTACAGTGACCCCTGCACACTCGGCCTGCAAAGTTAAAACCACTTCCATTGACGTAAAGTTTATTGAATACGCTACGATTAACTACGGGGAATATGTACTTTATTCTTTATTATAACGCACATGTCTACACCATGAGGTCATAACTGGAATGTATGAATGATCAGACCAGGTGATTACGAAAACATCGGAATGATGACAAAGTAAGGAGTGGAATGACAGTCAGGGGAAACAAAAAAGGAAAGAAAAAACAACTACCACATTTATCAGGATTGGAACACCGGTGTCACATGTAGAAGACGTGCTGTCTGCCCGCTACAGCACGGGTCGTCCCGCGGAATATTGTGCTGCAGTATTTCCGTAACGTAACGTAACGTTAGTCTGAGCAAGCACACTAGCAAGCTTCAGCTTGGAGCCTATCTGTTTCGCGCTGCGCACAAGCCCTCTCGTCCAGTAATTCCGCGCCAGCTCATTGCTCACAGAGGTCGCGCAGGGCACAAATCTGCGCCGCAGTGCATGCGGCTCATCTCCTTGTCTCCGCCCCCGCTTCGCGACTGTCGCGGGGCCGCTTCATGAATGATGCAGAGCGCAATTTTCAGTCATTTCCTGTTCTTGGCGGCCGAGGGGAGGGGGGCCGGCGTTGGGAGGAGGGGTGGGTGGCGGGAGGTAGCAGAGAGGGGCGACGGAGCGGGGTCGAGAACGAGGACGGGAATGGGATAGGAACGAGGAATGGCCAATAGAGGAGACGGACGAAGAAGGTGGTAGACACACGACGGTGAGTGGGTGGAAGGACTTGGCGGACCGAGGGCGATGGGTGTCAAAAGGGTGGTGGGGAGGAAGGAGAGGACGGAGGAATGGGGGGGAAAGCGTTCAAATGATAGGAGCAGGGGCGGGTGAGGGGCGCACGGCAAGAGGCGGAAGAGCAGCGCGGTGGAGATAGCACACGGAGATGTTCACAGTGTAGGTGAGGGTGGTTGGCGGTGGGCAAATAGCTGGATAGAGGGAAAAAGAAGAGCTGAGGGCGCTTTGTAGCTGACGGTGGCTGGCCCGAAGTGGGCCGGAGGAGGTTCGGGGAGCGAGTTGGGATCAACCGGTAGGTAGGCAGGCAGTGGTGGCAGAGCGGAGGTCTGGGATGTGGGAAAGGCAGAGGACTGACGGAGGTGGTTGTGGTGTGTGGTGGTGTTGTTTGTTTGGGTGGGTGGGTGAAGCGGTGGCCGACAGCGGCGGCGGGCGTGGCATGACGAGCTGGGGGGGGAAGCCCGCGCGCGCCGCGGGGCAGCTGCCCCGCCGCCGCGCCGTCGCCGCTGCCGCTGCCGCTCGTCCACTATCCCATTAGCGCCGTCTCCCGCGGTCCCATCTGCGGAACCGGCGCCCCGCCAAAACCACTCCGGAGAGCAGACCCGCTCCGGCGCCAATGAGCCACCCGAGGCTGCGTCGAGAAGAGACAGAACTCTGGCACAGCGCGCACTCACCAGAACGACCACACTTCAGTTATCACTTCATAGTGCGACGTTTGTACGTTTTTTTGCCGAAGTCCTGTTTGCTCAGACGAATGTTTTTCCAAAGGTTAGTTGAGAGCGCAAAAAAAGTATTTTGCCCAGATTATCATTATTGATATCATTGACTATTCTGCTCGTCATTATCATCATTGACTATTCTGCTCGTCATGTTTCAGCAGTATCAATTATTTTTATTTCCCTATTCTTCTCCTTAAAATAATTTTTTTTTTTTCCCTTCCATAACTGTTTCTTTTCTCACAGAAAATTTCCATACATTTTATGACTGTCTTATCTGCAATAACACGCTTCCTTTCCATTTACATCTTTATGAACATCTAAAAAACAACAGCCAAGATAATAATTGAATGTTACTACAGTTTAAAATCTGGAAGGCTACATTTCAATGTTGTATGATTATTTTATCATGAAATACGATTATTTACTTCCTGAATTTCAGGAAATTGTTCGCAATTTTAGCAGCTCTTAATTCCAATCATATTGCGATTGAAACCAGTCTCAATGAAGATAGCTGCACTAAGAATGAAAATTTGCGTGCGGTTTCTCTTTAAGCTGAGAGGAACACACGTTTTCCGCTACCAGGTGCGTTCTCCAGAGTATCTCCTCTAGGAGCGACCAGAGAAAAGCAACTTCCTTGCGCGTCGCCTAGCCAGCAGGCTTGCAGCGAATGCAGTCGGACGTGGGTGTTGGTTTCTCCCGGGGTCAACCGGTCGGTCGGAATCGGGTTTCCTGCGGTTTCCCTCCGTTGCGGTTAATCTCGCCGGTCCGTCGTCGGGCCGGCCGACTTTCCGTTGGCGCGCGAAGCCAAGGAAAATCCAGAAAGCAGTCGCCCCGCCGCGCCGCCCACGAGAACACTAGACTTGTGGCAGTGTGCTCGATTACTGCTGCACACTCGTGTCGCGGTTTTTGCAGGTACAGGATATGCTACATATACTCCTGCATATAAGAATAAAAAACTGACACATATTTTGATTGAATCAGTCAAGCGTAGCCAAAATTGTAAGACCAGAATCATATCGCCATAAGAGAACAAAAAATCAAATGTAATTACACGAAGCCGCACTAAAAATATAATAATAATAATAATAATAATAATAATAATAATAATAATAATAATAATAATAATAATTTAACGTACACTTTCATCACCTGAAAATGTGTTGTTCAATTTGACACGGGACGAAGGACAAGCGAAGGAAGTAAATTTGATCTTCCTTTAATGCTGTTATTCAAACTGACACCACCTGACTGGCCCATACCTAACGCATTAACTCTCCGATATTAAGACGATATTAATAAATTAGTTTACCCAGTGAAATCTCAAAAAATTTCCAATTGCGTTCGGACGAATGTTTCATCCAATTCTTTCCCAAGTTGCCACAAATTTCGTTGCAGTCTGTCTTGAGTCGACGAAAGTAAATTTCATCATCTCCCATCGCAGAGCTGAGTAGACGCATCTCAATCAATAAGATCTTCAAGGCACAGACCCAGGGCGAGACTTAATCAGAAGGAAATTTATGGAAGAGATTAAAGTTTAATTTCTACCCGACAGCGAGAGAGTTACCTTATTTCACCATGAACTTCCTGAGTTTTTCCCAAGCCTATATAACAATTGAACAAATTCAAGGATTTAATGGTTAAAGAACCAAACAATCAGTTTTAGCTGGAATTAAATAAGCAGTATTCAGTTACTTAAACTGGCGAACAATAACAAAGTAAAGTATTTAAAAGTCTAACGCTAATTGCTTCAAATTAATGTTATAAATAACCCACTAAGGTACATTTTCTCTAAAGAAACGCATATCATCCCGCTAAGGCGCTAAACAACGCAGCCTTCAGTGCACTGTCTCTGATAAAGGTCTTTCCCTTTATTTAAAGATAAAGGTCTTTCCCTTTATTTAAAGACTAGTAATTACTTCAGTAACATTTACGTAAAGATTTATTTTAAAAAAAGTATGTCAGTTATCAAAACTCTAAAAAATACTGCTGCACTGTTAAACTTTAAATACACATATTATATCAAATTATTTCTAAGATGAATATTAAAAAGTTTTTATGTATTAAATTATTATTTTATTACCTGTTGAATATGATTGCCGGTCAATTAAGTCGGCGATGAAATGAATTATAATTTATTATATTATTTAATTGATGTAGATTTAGATTTAAAATAGATATATAAAAATTCTGCATTTTCCAAAGGGCCAGAGCTCTCATTATCCTTACATCCTGGGTCAGTGTGGTGCCGATGCAACCACCGGCATCCGCGAGGGTAAAAGGAGGCGTGGTAATGGAGCTGGCGTTTTTCCTCTGCTCGCGCCGCGGCGTCCAATTACAAAATGGATTACCGCCACTCGCCAGATTAAGCCCACCGGCGCAGCGGTCGAGGAAAAGGCGGAGAAGGGCGATCCGAAGGCGAAGCAGCGGAGGCGCGAAAAAGTGGGAAAGTGAATCGAGCCAGCTCACGGGCGTCAAAATGAATCCCCGAAATTATTATATTCAACAGTAACATGTTAAAAACCACGGACTTGTCGTGTTCGCTATCAAACGCTCATGGGAAACTTATCTAACGAAATTGTCATTATTGGTACGTTTCTCTTAAAAATACTTTGCTGGAGTATTCCTATCCGTTGTGACCCGTTATTTATTTCACTGATTTATTTATTTCATCAACTTATCTAATCAACTGTTTCGTATGCGATTTTATTGAAAGTACAAGATTCAACAGCTCTTAGTGAACCTAATAATTCTTTTAATTTGAAAAATTGAGTATACTATATAGTGTACTTACACACAACTATCGTAACTTGAGCATGAAATTGGATCTATTGTTCACGGTATGTGGATGTGCATATTCTAATACAAAGGCAATACACTTCATTTAAGCTTGTGAGTGTAAGTGTATTTGGTGGTGGGAAGTCAAACACATTCCTTAAGTGAATGATTCAATTTGCGTAAAAATAAAATAAAGATGCAGGCAAAATTAAAGGTCAAGCCTTTTCTGTTAATGAGAAGACGGAAAAAGAAGGCATTCGCTTACAAGAACAGAATACTTCTCACTCAAAGCCTAACCGATAATTAAATTTCTTTCCGCGTAATACAAAGTAGTTCAATGAATGCGTTCTTCGATTGAATCTGAAATGTAATTTAAAATATATATTATTTATAAATAATCCGTCTTCTGCTGTTTAACTTCATCTTCTAGAATAGTTATATGGAAGAAAAGAACATTTCTGCGCGATTTCTCTGGCAATTGAATTCCGTACAACAGAAGACATTACATTGATACATGTTAAATTTGCGCTACTTTCATTATAAAAATCAATCTAATCTTACTGGAGCTTTCAAAAAATGAATCCACTTCAAGAACACAATGAATTCACTTCAAGAAAGCATGGACTCTACGCCTTCGTCCCGAGAACTCACAATTCCTTTTCCTCTGAAATTGAGAAGTGTATTTCTTAAGACATTCGTTTGGCACCGCAACTTATAACTAAAACTGACTTCGAATCGAAGTGTATTTTCCTGCTCATTTCCATGCCACTCTTCAAAACCTGTAAACCAAATTTTCGAGGCTGATGTTTACGGTCTGAACCTCCCTCTCGTGACCTAGAAACGTCCAAAACCCTGCTCCCCGATCAGTAGCAATCCTCCTGGCCCTGCATTCTAAACGCTATCTGCCACGCGGAGAACGCGAGCCCCCGGAAATCCAAAGCCACAGCAACACTTGTGGGGCGCTATCCATCGGCCACCCCAGTGGTCCGGTCCACATGTGCGTCCCCGCTTCGGTGTCTCTGGGGCCCGCTTCCACTCGCCCAGGGTGTCTTCGCGCAATCGATGTCCGCAGGTGGGCCGCCCCCGCCACACCCGCGGCGGCGTCCAAATCGGCGGAGGCGGAATCGTCGCTTCTGGGTAGAACAAGGAATCGCCGGAGTCTGCGTCGGCGTACGTGATTCCCAGAGTGTAAGCGTCGGGGTCGGGTGAGTTGGTGAGTAAATGAGTAAATGAGTGAGCGAGTTGTGAGATGTGTTCGTGGACGCGTCAACCACTATGGTCATTAGTCCC
Organism: Teleogryllus oceanicus; assembly: GCA_964035755.1. Classification (NCBI taxonomy): domain Eukaryota; kingdom Metazoa; phylum Arthropoda; class Insecta; order Orthoptera; family Gryllidae; genus Teleogryllus; species Teleogryllus oceanicus. The sequence goes on along the minus strand of CAXIVR010000005.1, from coordinate 133,006,684 downwards.
GTGCGTCTAGTGCATGTTATAACATGGAAGGTAGCGGTGTTCCACCCTCTGCAATGTGAGATCCAGCGCCAACCTACACGCCGCCTTGCTGAGAATCCCCCGTCAGGTACTCTCCCAGCGAGGCACACCGCCTCAGCGAGGACTAGCTTCAAGCTCCCGACTGCCCCCAATTCCCCAATCCAAGAATCCCCCAATTCATTCCGACACGCGTGGTAGTGTAGTGTACGTAGATGTGAGTGTAAGAGGAGAGGCGGGGGCAAGGATGAGATACGAAAGAGTGCGCGCAGTGTGGGTCCAATTAATGAAGCTACTGCGTACAGCTAAGGTATTTTGTCCCGTATTGATTGGAAATCTTAAAGGAAATACCGACCAGTGCCGCCGGCTACAAGAATTATCGCCCAACCAGTGGCTAATCCCTATCAGTGACGCGGCAGCGGTGGCAGCGTTGGGCTGCGCGCAGACGCGACGCACGGGTCTCTTGCCGCCGCAGGTGAAAAGTGGGTCGATGTCGAGACGGTGATAGCAGAAATCAGGACGCAAGTGAATGAATGAATGAGTTGTGAGATTATCTGTTCGTGGGCGCGTCAACTACTATGGGCATTAGTCCCGTGAGTGTAGTGCGTGCTATTACATGGGAGGTAGCGGTGTTCCACTGCTCTGGAATGTGAGATGCAGCGTGAGTACCTAAAATGGTTAAGAATGAGATGACACATCTCTAAGCAACATTTCGCAATGTGTCATCAACGAACAAATCGTAGTGGAAATGCCGACAATTTCTGAGTAGCTGAACTTCAAAGGTCATCCAAAAATGTTTTACTTTGAAAAAAATCGAAGACGAACGGTCAGTGAAGTCATTGTTTAGTAACGAAGATATGAAGCAATAAACAGTAAAATTTTATGAGATCACAGAGTGTTCTGAGTCCACTTAATCGCCTTGTGCACGAAACACTTCGTAAACTACTAAAATGATTCTTACAATAATTTCACTATAACTATTCTTCGTCGCAATCCATCTAAACTTTGTGACTCCAACATCACGTTCCGCAACGTTTAATTGGCGAAGTTCTCATGGATAATAGATTTCCAAATTTGGGCTTTGGAGTCTTACATATTTTTCCAATTTATTTTGTTTCACTGTTCCTTTCCTTTTCTCGTTTCTCTTCATAATATTTTGTTTCCCCAAACCATATGATTAGTTTTCTTCATTATGTTGTTTCCAAGAACAGCCGTGAAGTCTAATTCATTATTATTAAGCACTATCTAATGTTTATAATACGGTAAGACTAATAATCTATAGTCGAATGCATTATTATTATTATTATTATTATTATTATTATTATTATTATTTTATTATTTATTATTATTATTTATTATTATATGCACTATCTATTTATTCTCCAGGAATTTTCAAATTTGTACGAATGCAATAAAGCAACATATAAATGAATGGAATATGTATTTTTTTGTATAACAGCATTATAAATTTATAACGCAATCAAAGTTAGTTTTTGGAAACAACTTTATTGAGACATCACAGGTATTTGATATGTGTGTGAAAAAAAAGGTGTTCGAGTGTTCGGTTTATCTCTACCATCCCACGATTCTCTTGCGGCGATGGGCTGAATGTGTGATGAAATTATTTACACCGAAAACGGCAAATACGTCATTATCTGTGCTATAAAATGTCAGTTCATGAACGATTTCTTGTAACTAAAAAAAAACTAACTAAGAGTCGTTGGAATACAAAAGAAATATTAATGAAATTCTACATTTCGGAAATGAAACCTCTTGCCGCATCTCAAATTCTACGTGAATCCTTTAGGACTAACACTCAGTCACCGTTAGTCGGAGAGTGACAGCTTCAGTCACAATATCAAGACAATGTCAGTGGGTGAATGAACAAAGGTGCCGACATGCTTGGGAAGAAGGAAGGGCGGAGGTCGGTAGGCCGTTGAGGATGGCAAAATCAGGAGGATCGAAGGAAGAGGCACGGACATAAAGGGCTACGTGAAGGAGAATAGATGTGAGGAAGAGGAAACAGAGACGGGGGGGGGGGCAGAGGCGAGAAAGGGGCGGCATGTCCTTCGCGAGCGGCCGGCCGCTGCCTTGGAAACCGTATCGATCTCCTTCGACCTCCGCCGCCCCCGGCCCACCTCGCCGCTCTGGGAATCGAGCTGTCGCTACCCGGGGCGCCTAATGATGTAAAGTACCTGGCCAATTGCTCCGAGCCGAGCGTTTCGTGACAGTTTTCTGTAGTTTTGAAATAAATGTTTCTGTTGAAATGGGTTTGAAAACACGTTAGTTTTTTAGCATCATGTGGGAAAGTTATATTAAATTCAATGGTATTTAGTGAAGTAGCAATGATATCAATTCATCACTTTTAGGAAACCTCCCGATTTTTTTGTTTAAGAGAACTGGACAGAATTTAAATAACGTTCAAACAATTCAAAGAACAGTGATATTGTAATATAAAAAAAGTGCTTCACCCATAAATTTATTTTCAAGTTTTTGGTAATAATTCCTAGCTAATTATTAATTTAAATTTTGTAAATTAATAATTTCTATGAAAATTGTGGCCTGTGTTTCTACAATAGAAATTAAATATCTAATCTTATTATATTTTTCTTTTTTGAGTCGTAATTTCCGGAATACGTATTCGTATAGTGAACAATTTCCGAATTAGCACAGTGCAATCGAATACAAGAGAAACTAAGCCATCCTGATCATGACCCAGATTTCCAGTAATTCCTATGTTCAGCGGAGTGTTTCGATTTTTCAACTCGTGTGTGTTTCCGTTAGAAGGGCCGCGGGGCCAGGGGCAGCGGGGGCAGCTAGAGAAAATATTTGCCCCTCATTAGCGGGTCGCACAGGAAGTGTGGTGTTGCGCGCCGCCGCCGGCGCTTCCGCCCACGCGTCCGGCGCCCCCTTCCTGCCCCCCTCGCCCCTCCCCCCTTAATGCAACTGCGAGCGGCCCTCGCCCTCCAGCCTCCAGAATTTCCCGCTTAAGAGCAGGAGGGAGCCGCTTATCTCGCACCAACAGCGAGATTCGCCCTTATTAAACACATTCATAGTGGGTTTAATCACGTTTTGCACTTACCGCGACACGTTGAGAATTTTAGTGCACTAATCCCTATGATGTTGAACGGTTACATTTGTCGTATTTTTTAAAGAATGATATGGGTGAAAGAATGCTGTTTAGATACATGGTGGGAAAACAAATCCATAAGTAGGTTGCTCGAGGTAATATCGTTAATAAATTTACTAACGCCGTAATTCTACTTATTTTTCCAAATAGAATTAATTAAATGTAATGTAATGTGAAATGAGCAGTAAAATAGTAATAATTTTTTTTATCTGTAATCTCCTTCTGCAGCAAGACGAATTCTGCATGCATGGACAAGTTATTCTTTTTCAGATTGATTTAAGAAATTGAGTAAATAGTAAAGATTGTTAATGAGTTTCGAGCGTATCATTCATTCCATAACTAAAATTCTACATCTAATCTTGTGAAAAATAATGCGACTCTCAAATTTGTTTCACAAATGTTACGCATTTCCACACACAGATAAAGGCACAATCATCAATTTTTTTACAGGTAAGATTAATGTATTCAGTAACATATTTTCGAAATAGTACGTTGTTTTAATTATTTCTGTATAAATAGAAATTTATGGCAAGATTCAAAGGACAAATCAAAACAATTTACACGTTCAGTTGGACTACTTAAGTATTAAAAACAATTAATCCATGTTTTGTGGGAAGCGAGTAATTCACTCTAGGGACATACATACAAATCTTATGAAAGAAAGGAATGTAAATTAACACTAATAAAGAATAGGACGCCATTATTGTATAACGGTGCTCAAATTACTACAGCAATACATAGCCCATTCTTTACGACTTAAAAAAACACGTATTACTTCTCCTTCAAAGTTACCGAACGACACATTCAAGCGCATCGTCACGTCAACATTACGCAACCGAGAAAGAAAACGTATTTCCAGCGAACTTCCGCGAAACACTCTCAGTTTCCTCGGAGCTGCACCATTCTGCTCCAACTGACAAGGAGTTCGTCAACTCGCATCCCTCACCCGCCGCTGACTTGCGGCGCGAGCGGTGGCAGGGCCTCGGAGGCAACTTCCATTAGCGCGCGGTTTACCCTTCGGTTCGCAAGTCCATGCGCACGGCGCAAGGCACACACACAGATACGGCCGCTCGTGTTTCTCTTTCGCCGCCACGCCCCCTCCGCCTACACGTCAGCCTGCGCTTGAGCGCGCCGCGCGGGGAGGCCCGGCGCCTGGACTGCGTCTGCTCGCCTGCCCAAATTGGCTTAACGAATTCTACAGCTTCACGGCAGCAAATCGATTCGCCTTGCGGCAGAGAAATATCAGTGGATTAGCTACGAAATTTGGTGGAAGATGAGGTGGGACTCCTCCTCGTTGAAGTACGACAGCCTAAACAAGTTTGTAAGAAATAAACGCATTAACATCTCTTAAACTAGATGCTGACGCTTATTGACACACATTTGTTATTCGGCGAACACAGAGCAACCGCTCGTCGAATCCCGAGTAGTGTGGATGAGTTGCTTGCTATTTGCCGAGTGACGAACATTCGAGGTTCGCCCTACCCACCGCGTATCGGTTTTTTGGACATGTCAAAGGGAGCGAACGTTCGCCGAACACGTCAGCTGCTCGGGTTTGGGCGCTCGCTGCCCGTCGAATGCCGAATGTGTGGAACCGGCTTAAGACGAATCAATGAATGTCACAAGACGGGGGAGTCAAGAAGAGAATAATTTGGTGTCTGAAAGGCCACACGCTTCTTAGAGGTATGTAGTAATACCAACTACGCTTTCCATTGGTGCTGGTTATGTCACTCATGGGTCCTGGACAAATTGTCTGGACGTATTTTGGCACAGGTTGCAGATGGTTGTGCGAGGCTTCGAGTACCGCACGTCTACCACAAGCATCCGCATCCAGTCTGTCACTCCCAGAGCAACAAACGCGTCATCGCAAGAATCGATACCCTGATTCTGTAGCCTCTGTCACAGATTATCCCCAAGAACGCTATATTTTCAGAGACAAGGTCCATATAATGATGTTTGAATTATAATATCCAAGACTTCGGAGTGTTTTGTACAATACCATAGTTTATTAGAAATGTCACATCTTTTACAAAACAGTGGCAACTTCCACATATTGACGGAATCCGCTCACTTAAACTTCCTTAAAAAATTTCTAGAAGTTGTCATTAGACGGCAGGTCATCGAAACAGAAACTATGGGGTATTGTTAACACGTTTTGCAACGATAAGAAATGAAGTTAATAGTAATATTCTACTTGATATTCACTGTCTTGTTGCAATACATATTTTTATGCGTACGTCCAGAGTAATTTTGAACAATAACTAAAACCACGATAACGCTTTTTCAAAATACAGAAAGACAAAATAAAAATGAACAATTTCAATGGTCAAATGAATATAAAAAGAAATATCTTGACATGTCCACGTTCGTAGTCACTACTATCTTGAACAGTCATGACTTTTAAAAATTAAACGTTTTGCAGGAGCAGTACCCTCGCCGTAATTGCAGTACGTACGGAAGAAGAGCTCTTAGAAGCAAACAACTTGAAGAAGGACGAGAGTTTAATGGGTTTGTGGACGACCGCTAGATTCCTACACATCACCGTTACCGGTACAACCAAGAGGTCTACAAAAAGCAATACGACTATGCTTTATTCGTTACACGGAAAGACCACCATTACTTCGTGTGATATACTCCACTCACGTACATCTGCGCCGTTAGCAGTAAAAAAACAAGAGCGCTGGTGAGAATCAGATACATATCTCCGCAAGTTCCGCTGGCAACGTGAGCCCCTTAACGTTACCAAGCGCATTGTGAATTCCAGAAGCTTCATTGACGAATTAATTCTTGGAATCTGAAAAAAAACTCGATGTACTGGGCCTTTTTTAATTAAATTTCATTTATTCTACAGGCGAAACAAGACTATGAACGAGGGCACGTGCTCTCGAAAAAGTTAAACTGCCTAAGATTAAAACTATAATGCTTAACACATTTTCAAATATTGATATTGTTCCTTATTTTCCTTTCATATATGCATAATGGGTTACTACCTCTGGCCTGGCAACTTTAATATTTGATTCACGTACGTAAATATTGAAATAGTGGTTTAGGTATTCTGTTTATCAATTAATATGCGTGGTATATAAAATAAAGTTTTCAATTATTTTGACCGGAATAGTTTTTTTTTTTTGAAAATGTTTATTTCATCATGGTACTAAGGGTTTGTTAAGATATTAAGAACGCTAAAAAATAATCATTATTTTATGTGTACGCGTTTACATTAAATATTACTAAGACACTGAACTGAAGAGGGCTTGTGCTCAAAGACATCATCTTACAGTACATAGCAGAATCATACACTGAAGCCAACTGATGCCACTGCAGCGCCTCTGACCGGGAGGTCCTAGGTTGGAGTCCTGACGGCGGCAGGATTTTCGACACTAGCTTTTCAGCTAGGTCGAATTCAGTCGCTGGCTGGAGGACAATTCTAGCGGCCGGCTGCTCTGATCGGTAGTTTTCCGTGGTTTCTCCGATCAACACCAGGCGAATGCCGGAGCAGTACCTTAACAAATGGGCCACGGACCGCGCGCGATCTTCCTTCCTCTTCCTTGTCCTATCCTCTCCTCACCACTCAGTCGCTGGCTGGCGGACAATTCTAGCGAGCCGGCTGCTCTACTATTGTCGAATTTTGCAGCCTGACCAAAGCAGTTGACGCGCCCGGAAACACGAAAAAATCAATCAATCAATCACTACACGGAAGCACCCAAACAGAACAAATGCTATTGTCGAATTTTGCAGCCTTCCACAAAGTGTACGTCCGCTACTGATGATGACGTTCGGGGATCAACCGGGTCCTGCCGATGCGGGCCCTGCTTGCGCCAGGGGGCGACGGAGCACAATCGCCGGCGCATAATCAGCCGCCCCATTAGCGAAGGGGCGCCTAGGGCCAGGCGACGCGACCGGCTGAAAGGAAGGCGTCGTTAAGACGCGGCCGAGTAGAACCGCCGCGCCGCGCCCTCTGACTGGCGAGAGTTAAGGACCCCGCTCTCTTCCGAAGCGGCGCATTAAGGCCGGTAATAAGAATGGAAGCGCAGAAGTGTGCCCTCCGTGGGACCGCTACAGAGAAATTGAAAATTTAATGGCTCGTTAACGACGGCGAGGACACAAGAATTGTATAATGGGTTCTTTAAAATTCGGATTGTCTCAAGTTGTTTCGAATGAACTGGAAAATCGATACCTCGTACGATTTCGGTTGTAGACACCTCTTGCTTCAGTATCTTTTCCTTCGCGGAACGAATGCGTATGTAGGGGATACGATTGAAACAGACTCCTATCAGTAATCAAATGAAATGGCTGAAATTAGACAAAAAATGTTTTGTAGATACATTTTTTACGTAAATAAAGGAATAAAGGTGAGGAAAGGAAAGTTATTAAAATAATGCATGATGGGAATTATTTTCCTATTAAGTATTGTACCTTTTCCACTAGAAAATCATCTACAGAAGCACCCAAACAGAAATCCAATCATTTTAGGAACTTTGAATCTTAAGAAATAAAATATTTACTTCTTTGACGTAAGTCGTTTATCACAGTCATTCGTAAAGCATTTTATGATCCATTCGGATCCATTATGACTATGATACGTATATTCTACAGTTCGGTCCGCACTTAAAATGGAAAGAACCTAAAACCTTTGCTGTGGATTTTAGATCACTCTAATACAATTGTTTGAAAGCAAACCACTACATACTTTTAGAGACCACGCATAATAATCGTTAATTACTTTCATGCATACGGGACTGAACATTTGACCAGCAGAAGCGAATAAAATTTTGAAGTTGGGCACGAACGTTAGTTAGTTAGTCAGTTATTGCTTTCTTTTACGTGGCGAGACTCGAGCCATCAGGCCCGCTCTTCCGTCTACGCAAATTTCGCTACGCTCCTTTCACCACCTAGCGGAGAAAGGAGGAATTATCTTGGGTGACGAAACAGACGGATCTCAATTTTGCTCAGAGGCTTCTTTTATGCTTGATCTTTTACATGCAGTAAATCTAGTACATGGGACATCCGGTTTTACTTCCCATCCGAAGAAAGGCGTACGAAGTATTTTTTCCCCTTAAAAATCCACGGCTTCGATCGGGTTTTAACCCGCAAATTCGGATGCAACAGTCCGGTACGCTAACCATTATACCAGCAACAGGAGAGAGAGTGACGAAATACGCCCATGTCGTCGGAAACGCCCACTCCAGCAGCGGAGTGGAGCAGTGGGTGCGGTAGAGGAGCAACAACACCCGCTCGCTGACGCCGTGCCGCGCCGCGCCGGGGCCCGGCCACGGCCCAGCGCACACAAAGGCCACGCGGCCCGCACCTCCCGCGCAGCACAAAGAGCGGAATCTCCTCCGTCGCGCGCGTATTGTTTCTGCGCCCCACCCCTCCCCCTTCCTCCACCCCCACTGGCGCACAGCGCACTTCCGTATGCAGACGGCGGCGGCGGAGGCGCCCAAAGAAAACTACTGAATTCGTAATTAGGCGCCATCGCCCGCAGTAAAAATAGCCGCGGAAACGCACTCGCCGTTCGGCGCGGACTGAATGAGGCGAGGGGGGTGCGGAGCGGGGGGCGTGGGTGATGATGGCTGCGCGGTGGCAGGGAGAGTTGGGTAAGCGACGACCAAGTAGCAGAGGGGGGAGGTGGGTGGGCGGAAGGGACGGCGGATAAGGATGGCAAAAAAACATTGCTTTTTCAAACATCGATGTTTATAAATTATCGATATTTTCGGACACAAACATCGATATTATAATTTCGATGTTTTGTTGCGATGTTCTCAAAACAAAATGTCATGATATAAATAAAATTTTCGGTATATACAATTATTTTGTGGATTGCTGGCAATCAACAGCCATTCACTACTGTCGCTGTTGTCGGACCCCAGACGGCACGAAACCGTTTGCTATTCGCAGCTACCTATCGCAACCTTCCTCCAGTATTATTACCTCGTCGAACTGTATTTTGATCCTTCACTAAAGAACATTGATCGGAATATTAAGATTACAGTCCAATTTAAGATTATAAATATATCAATAAACCGAATATAATATAATGTGTATATATATACATGTAATATTGACGTGTTATGTATCACATTAGGACAGGAGCATTTTACTTCAATATGCTTCATCATATTTAAAACATCGATATTTTAAATGTGGATGTCTTTGTCCGTATTCCAGCGTACCACTGGGCGGACTGCGCGGGTGGCGGTGGTGTAAAAGTGGAGGGTCACATAATGTATGTATTTTGTGGAACTTTGTATATAGCGCATTTTGTATATGGCTACTCTATATGCACCAATGCACAACAATCAAATTTAACTCTTCGTGAATTGGGAACTTATAACTCGTCTCGAAAATGAACTGAAAGGAAATTTTGAATTTTCTGATCACAGAAACATCATGGTAAACCAAAGAGGGCGTTGAAAATTCGAATTCTGGGTCCCAGACGACGAATATGATAATGATGGACAAGCCATCAAAACCGATTTATCTTGAGATGAAAAATGTCAGTGATGGCGATGTCAACTTGCGTTATGAAGTAATTCCTCCAGTTAAAGATATAATAGTAAACATTACGATAAGACCAACTGTGGAAGCTTGCGACACATGTAAAACGAGCAAGTAATATGTCAGCAAATCCATTGATGTGCCTGAGAAAGGTGCAAATGAAAACGAAATTGAAATCATTTGTTGGAGGAAGTAGCTCTAAATGTGGCGTTTTATGTCCCCACAGCAAACGAAAGAGCCAGAATGTTAAAAGATTCGAGCTAGGAAAGTGAGGAATGAGAAATGGAGTCGTGCCGCCCAAGATGCCTCGAGATGGATTGAGTTTTTCGGCAGTGAAGACACAGTTCCCGACAGTTACACAGCTTCCACTGTACTATAAACGGAGGCGGCAACATCTGAAAGATAAGAGTTTGATGATGTTTGTGAAAGACAAAATTACGCCGCAACAGATAGCAATCTGTACCTCTACAATTGCAGAATAGTCTGGCGAATGGGAGGGGAAAATAATCTATAAATGAGTTGTTTTCCAGAGAAAGACGTAGAATGCAGTTTGAGGTGGTTTGGCGGTAATTCTTGTAATGAAGACAAAGAGATGTTAAAAGGAATGCCTATTGAAATACAGCGCATACAAGTATCATGGATGCACGGGAAACGAAAAAGAGCATTTTGCCAAGAGGTTATGTGCAAAGAAAAACAGAGAAACCACATGCAAACTATCAGGGAAGATTACTCATTAATGGATAGAATGGAATGCTGACGAGTGGTGGAACTAAATTGTTGATGTAAAGTTACAAGCATATCGACGTTCGAAGAGATTGCAACAAAGACGGAGAACCAAAAAAAGTGCAGAACTTAAAATCAGCCTAGTGAAGGAGATTATTCAAGAAGAGGATGTCAATGAGTTATGGATCTCGTTATTGATGGACGGTTTTGGGCGTGTCCATAAAAAAAGACAGATGTGATGTCAACAACGACAAATTTGGCACGATGAAGAAACGGCCAGAAATTGGGGAAACAATTAATAGCCGACCCAGTTTTGCCAAGAATAATATTTCTGTCAATTGATTGATTAATGATTCCGGTCGCGTCAACTGTTAAGGTCATTAGTCGCGTAAGTGTGGTGCATATTATTACCGCGGAAGGTGGCCGTGATATTCCCCGCTGGCTACGAGATCTGGCGCCGACCTACGTCGACCTTTGGGGATTTTTCCCAACCGTAGTGGCACAGACTCGACCAAGCTCTAAACTTCCGACATGAGTGCATGTGACTATAAGGGTGCGTAAGTAACGAGTTGGGCCGGACAAGGAAGAGGAAGGAAAGATCGCGCGCATTCCATGGCCCGTTCATTAGGGTACTGCTCCGGGTGCTGATCGGAGAAACTAGTGAAAACTACTGCTAAATTGTCCTTCTGATAACGGCTGAATTCGACCTAGCCAATGTCCAAAATCCTGCCATTGTCGGAACTCGACCCCAGTACCTCCCAGTCAGAAGCACTTCAGTGACATCAGTTGATGCCCTGAGCCGCTTTTTCCGGTTACTTCCGTCGAGTGAAATCCGCCGGCAACTGGATAGGTTTGGTTTTTTCGTGTTTCCGGGCGCGTCAACGCTTTAGTCATTAGTCCCGTAAGTGTAGTGCATGTTTTTTTCGCGGGAGATGGCGGTGATCTTTCCCCGCTGGATGGCGGGATCCGGCGCCGACCTACCGTTGGCTAGTAGGGTTTCCCCCTAACCAGGACTTTCCCACCAGCAGGGCACCGCCCCAGCCGGGACAAGCTCTTAAGCTCCCGACCGGTCTCCCGGAATATATGGTAGTGTAGTGAATGTTGGTGTAAGTGTGTAAGGGGAGGATCGCGACAAGCGAAGAGGAAGGAAAGATCGCGCGCGGTCCGTGGCTCGTTTGTTAGGGTACTGCTCCGGCATTCGCCTGGTGTTGATTGGAGAAACCACGGAAAACTACGTATCAGAGCAGCCGGTAGCTAGAATTCTCCTCCAGACAGCGACTGAATTCGACCTCGCTGAAAAACTAGCGTCGAAAATCCTGCCGCCGTGGGGAGTGGGAACGTATCACCTCCCGGTCAGAGGCGCTGCAGTGACATCACTGAGCTACCGCTCCCGGTCCGGCAACTGGAGGGGAAGGGGAAAGCGAGCCTGCAAGCGTGCGTACGAATGTCACGAGGCGAAACGCGGGAAAGCAGAAGGGACAGCGCTGCCCAGAATTCAGTTACAATCACACAAACTCAAGCAAAATGCCCCGAGGAGCTGTTTGCACAGCGAACTCTCGCGCTGGCCACCACTCCCCCCCCCCGCGCAAATTCGTCCTGCGGCGCCCTGGCTTTCCGGCCAAGCCCTCCACAGCGCGGCCTCGTTTCGGTGGTGCGATGTTGTACCACTGGCCTCCGTTCCGCTGTTGCTCGCAATTGTCGCTCTCGTCCCGCCCCGCTCAAGTCGCTTCGTCACAAGAAGTTGATCGGAGAAGAAAAGCGGTGAATCGCAGCCGGGAAGAAATTCGAGACCGGTGTAGAAGCTTCAAGACTCGTACAAAACGAGCAACGGAAGTTCGTAAACAGGGTCTCGAGAACCCATTAACAATGCTGGGCAATATTTTTAACATTTTTTTAAAAAAGAATTTAACAGAGAAAGTTCGATTACATTGCAGAAAATGCAAAGAAATTTTAAGACACGGAACAGGGCATTCGACCAGGAAAAAAGGAGTAACATTTTCTTCTAATCCTTCTGCACAGCAGCGCAATTCAAGCTTTTGACGTGACGTCCACATAGTCACAGCAATATGGGAGTCCTTTATAGATAGGGGTGCCAGACATTTACACCATGCCCCAAAAACTTTCAAATATGAGATCAGAAGCGTCATGGTATTTAAGCACCTTTCCTTCCTTATGTCGATAGTTTGGGTTGGAAAAAATGAAATGGGATAGGACCTGATTCGTTTAAGGGAGAAAATTAATAATTAAACCGACCAAATAAATTAATAAATGTGCTCTAGTTTCAAAGTCACGCATTTATTTTAACAATAGCACCAATCCACCATTTTGAGATATGTTCTCTTGGACGTCAGGGCGATTGCCTTCACGAAATCCGCTCTCTGGAGAACTAGGTCAATGAAGACAACTTTGGAGTTCAGTTTTGGATGTAATATGGATACTGAGAAAGTACCCTCATTACATTAAGTAGCTGGGGCCGAAAATCCGCTACCGCGAGTCTCGAACCTAGGCTTCAAAGTTCCGGACTCGCAGTAACACACGCTAGCGCACCCGATAATTACTCGCTGGCACATGCCGACACACGTTTACTCTTTCGGAAACAAATTACAATTTCGCAGACCTTTGCTTGCAAAAATTGAACATGCACAAATGCTGTTTTTTTCCTTTCCAGAGTACTCCAAACCAGAGGAAATGTGGTGCCACAATTCGATCCCAAGCTGTCTGCACCGACTGACATTCGACAAAGGGATCCACCATCCGCAGACAAAGGACGAGCGAGCGGTCGAGGGGAAAAAAAAAAAAGATTCCGCAGGCCACATCAATACAACTCTGTTGGTCCTGCGACAGAAGAACGGCGGGCAGCCTACCGGCCACCGCGAACCCCCACAGTTGTGGCTCAGCCTCGAAGAAGGAAGAGGAAACGACAGCTTGAAGCCACATCGGCCTGGTTAAAGACGAAGCTCTGTAAGAATGGCTTTCAAGAAGCGATGATAGGAAGTGAGAATATAACGTGCTTCACATTCATTGCATTCATAAGCGTGGTGAAGCATGGAGGACACTCAGGCCTCAAAATTTGAATAGCAAATTTCAAGTATTCATTCTGTATTTTTGTATAAATTGAACGAAGTAGTTAAGCTCAGATGAATCTCGGAAATGAAACACTGTGTTCTTAATTTGTAATATTTCTTCAAAGCGAAAAACAGTGTTTCAAATATTTAAAATAAGAACTGCTTAATACGGGAAAATGTTTTATTTCGGGATAATATGATCCAAAGGAACAAAAATTTATCTTAAAAGTGTTACACAAGATGTTTCAGTCGGACTGTCAAAAGGTTAGGTGAATTTTTTTCTTCATTATATGCTACTTGATGGATTTTAATTCGATAACGAAGTTTTATGAATTCAGAAAATTAGTAAAACCGTCTCCAGAAGTTGCATTGTTACTCTCAAAGGTCACTAAAAACAAATCAACATGTACATCCGTGCACTTCAGACACGAAGCAGGTATTGCAAACTTGCTCTCTCTGAATCACCAGCCGTACATTTATTAATTGGATAATGTATTTTGTGATATCCGGCATGACTCACATGAGTGCTTTTCAACTTTTTTGCTGCCTGACGCAATATCCTGGCTCTCTCTCATTCAGTTTCGTAATTCCCGCTCAAAATACATTTCATGTCTTGGTGTGAACTCTGTGATGCTGTAGTGAGAATCCACTTCCTACCAGAACATAGTTTTACGTAATATGGCCCGGCGTGAAACACAAAGGACAGTTGCAGAATGACTTTCGTGAGGAGCATTCGGATCAGGAATGGGCTATCCACGATTTTATAAATTGCAAACACATAAAAAGTGAATTATTATGAATAAAACAAATGCATTCTGTACAGAAATTGCATTTTTCATTGCGCTAGTAAACGTCGTACTTCAATTTTTTTTCAGTTTTTTTTCTTGAAGTACTTACCTTATTTTAAAATCTATGCGAAAAATCTCATCGCAAATTGACATATGCATGAGCTTCAGCTTGAAAATAAACGCCTTTAGTCGAACGGTGAATGTTTAAAAAACAATTCTGTCCATAAAAGGCATTTCAGTAATACCTGATCGATCGACAAAATAAATTTTTAAGCTGTACTCGCTATGCGCATATCACTTTCCACTTATAGAAAAGTCTCGTCTGTCGGTTTTCGATAGAGCTGCACAACGCCACAGAAAACTCCACAAAATCCGCCCACGAGCGCCCGCTTTCATAAACCGTAGCAACAGCCAGCAGGGATCTCTGCCCCCCTCCCCGCCCCGCCCCATCCCACACCTCCACCCCCGCTTTCGCTGCACCTGAGCGCGTCCGGCGGCGCCGGCGTTATCTGACGCGGCGCGGCGCCACGAGCGAGACAGCTGCGAATCGGGCGGACGGGAACAATGGCCGGTGGCGGAGTCCTTTCTCCCTTTACGTCACCGGGGGAAACAAAATGCTCTCGGCGAGCGAGTGCGGTGGCGGGGCGGAGCGGGGGCGTCGCCGACATTGCGTTTTTGGGAGCCGCGCCGGTCCGACGCGCAAGCGTCACTCGGCCGTCAAAGGCGGAAATAAGCACGCGCGGGGGATGGGCGGGAGCTGGGAGGGGGTTGGGCGCGGGGCTCGGCAGGGGCTCGAAGGGGGGGGGGATTGGGCGGGGGTTGGTGGCGGTTGGACGGGGGGGGGGGCGGGGGGGTAGGAGCAGGCCAAGAAAGGACCGTGGTGGGACGGGTCAAAGCAGGACAGTGCGAAGAGGAATGGGAGAAGGCGATTGAAAGGTGCCTGGCAGAAATAAGTGGAGAATCGTCAGAGCGTTCACGAATCCAGACAGGGATTTTTTTTGGTCTGCTCTCCACTTGGGAAGCTGTCAGTTTGAAGATCGGCTGAGCGATTTGTTTCAATGGCGCTGGTGCTCTTAAGAACCACAATTCAGAGGCAATTATGATTGAAGAATATATCATTTTTAAGAACCGATAGACGCGCTAAAGAATCGTCACCATGAACCGCAGGATGAATAGTTTTCTTCTACACGTCTAAAATGTCATTTTATCTTATTTTACTTTCGACAATAATTTTGCGTTTCATTGCATATTTACAATGATAATATTTGGTTTCTCATGATGAACGAGGGTGAGATATAAATCTAAATGTTCTAAAATAGCATCAATAAAAAAGCGTTGATAGGTTTAGTCAGTATTAAATGAATACTTTCAATATTTCTTCTCCGACTTATTGCTCTAGTCATCATTCCCTTCCATTTCGTTGCGCTTCTTAAGAGAAATCCTTCCGTCTCGGATGCATGGACACGAAAGCGAAAGACTAAAATGGTGCTGCAAGGCGTCAGCTTCTTTCGTGATGGCAGTCGCACCTCGAGGAAAATTACTTACAAAAGGATGCTAAAGAGGTGGCATTTGAAAGCACAATTAGCTGCATAACTAACAGAGACGATATTTAATTTTTATATCCATTCGTCTCCCGATTAAGAGCATTCGTTAATGGGACACAATGTGTCTTCTTATAATTTGTCAGGCCTCCTTGCCAAGTTCTTAAACAGCGATAAGTACTAATGAAATGGATAAGTTTACAAAATCAAGAGTAATTGTATTATGCTTTATTCTAGTACCCCTTTTTGGCCATATAACATATTTTTTTAAGGACTACTAAAACTTAACTATAGTGCGTTTGTCTCAAGAGTATTTGCCGGAGAGTTTGAATCTCCACTAAATAGAAAACATTAAGAAATTACACTTGTTCACAAACGATATACATGTAATACATGAACACTTGAATATAATAATAATAATAATAATAATAATAATAATAATAATAATAATAATAATATTGTCTTTATTAATGGCGAGGCTCAGGCCATAGGGCCTGCTCTTCCGCCTAACCACTGAGATTACATTTGTACAGAGTAATAACATATAAGAGGGGAGGGAAATCTGTACATTTACGTCTGGGAGTGCAAAACTAGGGACCATCCCGGCATACGCCTTAAGCGATTGAGTAAACCCAGAAAACCTCAATCAGGATGGCGGCTTAGGGCCGAACAGCAATATGATATAGAAATGGAAGAGAAGAGAAAATGAGAGAAGGGAATCATAAATGAAAATGAAGTAGAAAATACGAACGAGAAAGAAGAAAGGAGAGAGACTAAAGGGGGGACAAACTGTACATTTATGACTGGGAGTGCAAAGCAAGGGGCCATCCCGGCGTACGCCTTAAGCAATTGAGTAAACCCAGAAAAACCTCAATCAGGATGGCGGCTTATGGCCGAACATTAAGATAGAAGAATATGGTATAGATAGTAGTGAAGGTGAAGAGATGAGGCGTTTAGGGGAAAGGGTCGAATGATTTAAATGGGAAGACTGTGAAGGAAAAGGAAGGAAGAGATAGTGAAGAAAAGGAGGAAGAAGTAGGTGGAAAAGTAAAGTTTATCCAGAAGCGGTACAGAGATGTTATGTTTGGTATACATTAGAACTTTACATAAATATACAAACATTTGTAACAGCAGAGAAGCACAATAGGCTCCAAGTTAATAGTACCAGTAATTTATAATATAATATTAACAGTATTAAGAAACAAAGTAAAAGTACAATAGGATATAAACATCAATTGTAATTATTATTAAGACCTATATATTGTAGATATGACAATGATGACAGTATTTTAGCATTTATTTGGGGCGTGGCTAATCTCTTTTAAATATTTATTTGAAACAGTTTTATTAGGATGCACAGAAAATATGGGTTGTTAATAATTTAGATGGAGTGAGAGGGAGTGAAAATGAGAATAGAGTAGTGAGGTATGGGTGGAATTTTGAATTTAAAGAGTGAGGAAAGTTAGGGGCGTGACGGGACTTGGTAGTGGAAAGTCTGGAGGATGAAGAGGACATTAATACCATTCTATATGTCGTTATGCCTTACCCAAGTATTTAATTCGTTTTGAATTTACGGAAAGTATTCGAATGTTTTAGACTCGCTGGTAGTTTATTCCAGGCTCGGATGGCTGTAATGGTGAAAGATTTACTGAAATAAGTCGTGCTGTGACGTGGTACACAAAGCAGAGCTGAACTACGAGCTCGGTTTAATTTCAGAGGATTGAAATTACTTATTAGACGTTACATGAGAACCGTGTAAAATTTTATAGAGAAGAAGTAGAGAGTGAAGTAACCGTCTTTTGTCTAGAGTAAGCATACGAAGTGAGTCAAAAAAGTGCGATACATGGTCGTATTTTCTTAGATCAAAAATAAACCGTACGCATGCGTTCTGTGCTACTTGAAGTTTACGTTGTAATTTAGATGTCATGTTTGTCGAAGAAAGTGCAATAGTCAAAATGTGGCATAATAAGTGATTTAATGAGTGTCTCACGTGTACTAATTGGTAAAAGCGTTCGGAGGCGTTTCAGCGAATGCATTGCGGCAAAAACTTTACGGCATGTTTAATCTACTTGCGAGTTCCAGCTGAGGGTGTTGTCAATAAACACTCCTAGGTTCTTGACTTCGGAACACCAAGGTAGAACGGTGTCATTTATATAAATTTTAGGCAGGGTAGAAGATGATATTTTATTCACAGTGCTTTTTGAACTGATAATCATGCACTGTGATTTATTTGGGTTTAATTGTAGGCCTAATAACGCTGCCCATTTGTTTATTGAATATATTGAATTGCCACGTACGTTTTTGGTATTTTACCATAAATCTATAGTGAAAACAATGTTCGAGAATATATAAAATAAAATGGGTACAGTAAAATTAATTCTTGTGAAGAACGCGAGAGGAGCAGCCTACTCCTAACGCATCGAAATGCACTCAAGGATTCTCCAAGCCGCAGGAGGCAAAACACACGTATCTCTCGTGCTTCGATTCCTGCGTGTGCACAACATCAGCTTTTCAGCGTAATAAAACGAGTGATATGACGATCATTTTAGGCAATTAAAAAGCTCTGAGTGATATCGAAGAGTCATCTCCCTCCGCGTTGCCTCTTGCCAGCAGTTATTGATTGTCAATTGTGTTCGAAACGAGGGTTTCTAGAGGATTTCCAGCCGACAGACAATTCGACACTCTTTTGATAATTTCAAACACAACTGTTTCCCAGTGTAATTCGACCTGCAGATGATTCTCCTTTCCAACTTCTGCATAACGTAAAGTATATCGTGGATGAAGAAATGATCACAGTCACCTGACTTTGGCCTACACAGCGAGACTGATGGCAAGCCGTCGAAAGTCCGCTCTCTAAATAAATATATTGTTGTTAGAGATGACTTTTTTATTTCATCTAATTACGTCAACACGCTCAAAATTCCACAATATATTTTGGCATTCGTATAATGTAAACACGTAATTTAAAAAGATTAATCTTTGAAATTACTAAGTTAGCAATGATTTCATTATTGAATTTTCCCATTCATATGACGGCATTTTTACTATCAGCAATAAGAAAAGAAGCACAGAATTCGCCTACAAAGCAAGTCCATATTACTCTCAAAAACACGTTTTGTGAACACTAAATCAAACGTTTTCAGATGTCGTTAAGAAGTGATCTTTTTCAGTTCAAATAAATCTCAATCATCACTTCTGGTGTACAGTCAAAAAATATCATTTGATCTTGAACCCTTTATATTCGGATATCCGCGCGCCATCTGGTCGTCCGAGCTGTCAACATGACGCTCTTTCCTAAAGTTCCAAGCGCGTTGTCGATGTTCAACTCGACGTTCGGATGTTTTCGAGACGTTCGTTATTCATGGTCCCCTGCCTCCTGAAATGCCATTCGACACAATGATGCTATTCACAGCCTCACAAGAAGAAAAACAGAAGTCTAGATATATGGGAATGGTGGAGATTTGACGGGCACTAAAGAATAATCAAACGCATTTGAAGGGAGTCGCTTTCAAGGAAAGTTGCTCAATAGACTATTACAAATTATGACACAATATGTCATATTTTTTTAACGAATGTACCGTATCTTTGACCTCTGAAGCCTCGTGACATCAAATCCACTTTTATCACAAATGACGTTTTGAACATATGAACAGTTACGGCTTGAGGTTATGATACTCTTCCATTTCGGTGTTTTAAGTTACGTTTTAATCACACTTTACAGGAAAATTAAATGAATGTTATATAAACCGAAACATTTTACTAAATATGCTAATTGAGTTTTTTGAGTTTAATTGAGATTTTACGAGAGCAGTTCAAAAATGTAAAGCAGTCATCAAATAAAACACAAAATATAAACAATGAGAAAAGTAGTTTGTAATTTTGTCTCAAGCCGTAACTAAACAAACATATTGAGAATTCTACTATAAATGGGCTTATTAATTTGCAAACTCACCACATTGGAGGAAATTCCAAGATGTATTCGTTGCAAACGTTTATAAACAATTATGCAAAAGGGCTTAGCACGTATAAATAAAAAATGTCCAGTCACGAAATTGATTCGATGTTGTTTAATACTTCATTTGTTTAAAATTTCCCGGAATATCATCTGTCATTGAGAATTATCATTGAGAATTACTATATGATTTATCGACAATTTCATCTCATAAACTTTAAATTTATTACATAGCTCTCTTTACGTGATTAATACACCACATAATTTTTTATCGCGATTAGTAATATTAAAACTCATTTGCTCGATAGCTCACGTATAAGCCCTACTTCACATTTAACATTGACATGTGAAATATAACATGTTAAAATACTAACATGTGCATGGAGACATTTATTCTCAACAGGGACTTAAGATGTTAAAATTAACATTTTGAACTAGTGGGTGTTCCCTAGCACGACTGCAACATGTATGAGTCAATTCTTCAATCCGGTGATAATGATTAAATATTGAACACGATTGTAGTTTCCACTGAAGAGATATTTACGATTACGATTTTAGACGTCTATTTTATAAATAAAATAAAACAGTATAAGGAAATGATAAAACGACGTCCTGCGGTGATGGTGCACTCAAATTAATGGAATATTGCGTTAATTGACTAGACATTTAGGGAAAGAACTGCGACATTAACCGGAAGGTAGGTGTTTTGCTCAGTATCTCCCAGATCGTAGTGGAACAGAAAGTAGTACCTATGCGATACACAAAAAATATAAAAATAATGTCACGTTAAAATAAAACGAATATGTATTAAATTCATGCCTTCAACTACATCGAACTTCCTTGTTAAGAAAAATTCTACCAACATGTTAACAAGAAGGGATCCATTGTTGAGTGTCGAAATATTAAAGAAGTAAATATTTTGCGATACTCTATGTGTATTCGTTTAGCATACTGATATTAAATTTTAAGAGTGGAGACTCGGAATTTGGCCCCTACAATGAATGAAAGTATCGACATCCGACCGCTTTCTAGTAACGTGAAAACGGATACTTACGTTGTATGGATAATTAGATTCCTCCTACGACGCAAAGGGCTACGAGAAAACTGCATAACATTTATCGTAGGCACGACTTTCGCGCCGGCAAGTGTCTATCCAAAGCTGCGCACGATGAGAAAAAATTACTAATTAGGCGAATAGCTTCTGTGTTCGTTCGTGAAACTCACGTGTAACTGTGACGCACACACTAATCACAATATGCACAGTCTACTCACGAATCACACTTATCAGCTGTTACTATTGAAACTAGTACTTCTGTTAAAGGAAACGCGTAAATTTGAATGTTTTGACACATTCAAAACAGACAGAGAAAACATACGACTATCCACTGCCAAAGAGGAAATGTAGAAACATATGACAATGTAAACATTGACACAAAGGGGCAGCTTCGTAAAAAAAAAAAACTTGGGTGCGTTTCACCAGAAATCCTACAAAGGATAATTTTGATGATACATAACATATTATGTTGATGTATGAGTGCATCCTTGATCATATTTTCAACAAATAATTCCTTCACCTTTTGACTCCGGTTATAACTTTTTAATTTCGTCCCAGCCAGAAAGTCACCTAAACTTTAGCCCCATTTGCTAGACTGGAATAGCTGTAGTAGACAGCGTCATTTGCGCCCATGAGCAGCAGTCCTGGCAGTTGGCTCACGACCGAAGTTCCTAAAAGCATAAGTCGACGCGATTATACACATAGGAGCGCCCGCGATTTTGGGGGTCATGATTTGCGAGCCGATTCCGTCAATTCACATTTTTCGTTTTCCTTATTATCATAAAAAAGTACATTTTTTTCCTGGGCAATATTTGGAAATATCCTGAGATCTCCGAATCACTATAAGCACAACTCTGTGGATGTTATAAAACACGAGAAATCGTCAAGTAACTGCTGTTCAAAAACAAAATGTTTCTCCCAAAATGCCATGAGAAACGTTTGTTCACCTAACTGAGGAAAGTAAGGAGATGTATTTTTTACCACATGAAATGATTCACAATGTATTTCAATAACTGACAAGAATATCAGCAGGGCATGATTCCATGTTTTAGAAAATTATTATTAAATTATTATTATTATTATTAAATTATTATTATTATTATTATTATTATTATTATTATTATTATTATTATTATTATAAGATTCTTGTTAAGCAGTATGTCTTTATGTGCACAAGCTTGCAGTTGCGAATGGTGAATTTCGTGTACCGATAAAATAAAAAGAAGAAATTCGGGGCGACACAAAATACGACTTTCATTCGCTTACGCCATCACGTTTGGTCCCAACAACATGATTATTTACTGTTATAACACAATAACACAACAAAATAAAGACCATAAGCTGCTTTTTGTTTTTAATAATTTTATTAGACGAATCTTGCTTCAAAATAGAAGAGGTGATTGTTAATCCAGGCAGATATTTATTTGTACGTAATGAAACATTGACCTCTTAGTCGACTTCTAGAACTACACATTTTTCACGAAGAAATTGTCTTAAATTAATTTATATCCTCCAGTTGATAAAAAATCAAATTCGCAAACACCTGTAATGCTGCGCTATCACTACCTTTGCTGTAAAATATAGAATGGAAAAATTTGTGCATATTATTCTTTGCACGGTTTGTTTCCACTGTCGACTTCCAAGCTACATGAAAAGAATTTCAGAGACAATACAAAACTTCCACTTGAAAACCAATCCCTCAGCAAATATTTGAAAAGCTGTGCTATGATTACTTTGATTGTACAACGGAGGCAGAGAGAGTTCATGCAAGCAGGTAGGTACGTGGAGTCATAGTTGATCTCTGAGTAGATTCCTGTGAACACGAAAACAGTCTCTACGAACAATAGAAACCTTCAACTTGAAAACAAATTCTCAGTGGAATACAGAAAAGTAGTATGATGACTGCGGCGACGGTAGGAACGTCTGATTCAGACCAACTCGCTCCAGACTCGCCACGCTAAACACTAGCGTGCGCGCGCATCGCCGCCTACCGCAACGCGACTTTTTGCAGTCGCGTTACCGAGCTGAAACTTGAAGTCCAACTCGGGCGCTCGTAATGACGTCTCGGGGCCTTAATCAAGGCCGTAGTAGGCGCAGCCTTGCACCGGCGATGCACGCGGTGAGAAATGTGGCCGGGGGAAAAAGCGAGCACGAACAACTGCTTCACACGAAACCTGGGAAGTTGAAGTGGCAAGGAAACAGTTCGTAGTCGTTATAGATCCGTGCCTGTTATAAACGGTCTGACATGGGTGAAACTTATGGATCATTAGTTAATTATTTGAGTCTTATAAATGTTTCTGAACAAGATTTCTAGGAGACGATGCGCCTCAACTTTTATCGTTGATTTTTGCGGTATCTCTAGACGATACAGTTGTAGAAACGTCGATTGGTACCATTAAGCTCTAGTGGTTTAGGTCAGTAAGACTTCTTTTCTTTTCAAAAAGGACAGTTAAAATGTGAATATTTATTTGTAGGATCACTTTAGGTTACATAAAACATACAATTGAAAGTAACTTTTTTCCTCTTTAATTTTTTCCCTGATTTGAAAATGCACGAGCTCAGACATTTCATAATTCACATCCACAACCATATAACAATTGCTGCGTCAATCACATACATGCTTGCCAAATAGCCTTTTTAATCCACCCCTACTGGCCTACAGATAAATAAATATAAGTAGCAATTTGATTTCTGTGATATATGAAACATTGCCAAATTTTGTGGAAGACAGGAACCCGCGCGGTGCTTGGTCTATGGCGTAGGTACTAAGCCGGCAACCGGTTGGAATTGATCGGGGAGAAACACGGAAATAATGAATCAGACCATCCGGCCTCAAGAATCCTGGGGTCGGTCCAATCCAACAACTCGTCTGGTTTCGGAAAATTGACCTCCGTCAAAACTAGGAAGGAACCCCCGAACCAGGAAGCGTTAGTTACGGAAAAGATTGAATTTCACTGATTGATTGACTACTTCCGAGCGCGTCAACTGATATTGTCATTAGTACCGTAAGTGTAGTGCATCTCGGGGGAGTGGAGATCTCCCCCCTGGATGGCGAGATACAGCCCCGCCCTACATGTCGACTTGTGGGGTTTTCCCCAACCAGATGTTTCCCACCAGCGAGGCACCGCCCCAGCCGGGACAAGCTCCAAGTTCCCGATGTGTCGTTGTGTAGTGCATGTAAGTGTCCGTGTGTGTAAGTAACGGGTGAGGGTCGCACGAGGAAAGAGAAGGAAAGATAGCGCGCAGTTCGTGGTCCGTTTGCTACGGTACTGCTCCAGCATTAGGTGGCCACTAGAATTCTCCCCAGACAGCCGAACTGACCAGCTATCCAACTAGTGTCGAAAACCCTGCCACCATCGGGACTCGAACCATAGACCCCCCGGTCAGAGGCACTGTACCCCTGCAACTGATGCCCTGAGCCCCAAATTGGGTTTGGAAATCATGAAAATGTTATGGAAATAATTTCCTGTACATTAAAAAGAGTTTAATATATTTGTACGTTAAATTTAATGCATACATTGAAATTAATGTAGATTTAATGTACAGGTTCTATCGTTTTCCCTGCCTCTCATCATTCGTATCACGTATTCATAATCACCACTCCAACAAGATAATTTATTCCTTTCAGATACGAACATAAAGCATTAACATAAAGCTATTGCAACCAACATAGGTACACGTGTACATGAAAGTTAACGTGCGTTCATGATAATTACTTACTTTTCAATAAATAATGCAGAAATTTCTGACAGTGTGCTTTATGTTGGTTAATTCGTTGGCTACTCGCGGTTGGTGCTGCAGGCGGGGCAAAGTGCTGGGCGCTGTTGCGGCCGAAAGTGAAAAGGGCTCACCGGGGCGGAAGTCGAGCGCTTTTTATGGCGACGTCTTTATGAGCGCGTATCCTCGCCCCAACCGCGCCGTCCCGACAAATAGGGCCAGTCGTAAATACTACATTTCTTCTCCTCTTTTAATCTTGGCACACATTTATTTGTTCTCTTTCAATGTTCAGAATAATATATACGACGGTCCGGTCCGCAAGTCTCTTAGTGTGCGTTGCTCCGTTGAATTACGCTCTAGAACATTGCGTTTATTAGAATAAATAATTTTCCATGTAATGTCGAAGTCATTCATGGGAACGGTCTTGACCTGGCTGTTCGGGTGACGTCGCGTCGAAGGCCGTGTTGTCCGAGTGTCGACCATCTTGTCGTGTGCCTACTGAAGTCCTGAAGAAGACCACGACAAGATGGTCGAAACGTCCGCATCACAGCCTTCGAAGCGGCATCACTCGGTCAAGCAATATCACTTGAATCTTTCATGTAATAATGCTTCGTTGAAAAGGTTTCAACATTTGAGAGGATAAATTTTGAGAGATGTTTTCTACTACGGTTGCAAAGAACAAAACATCAAATGGTAGCGGATCGTCACAAGTATTTGCAGCTATAACTAATACGCTGTACTCAGTTACGAAGTCATACATAAGCATGTGTTTTTTAATACAAGGGAATGCGATTTTTCCGTGTTTTCCCTGAGATGACAGATAAGAGGATCTAGTATAATTAACAGTGTGTATAACATGATGATTAGAGTAGTAATATAAGTTTAATTAAGAGGTTTAGTAAATACACAAGTGAAGTCTTCACATAATTTTAATCGAGTTTAGATAAAATACTGATACAGTACTCTTAGAAACATCATAGGTAACATTATCATATTCTGACTCAGTATGTCTAATAAAGCTGAATATGAGGTTGTCAAGCTAAGAAGAAAGACAGTGGGTGTTGAACAAAAATAGGTTTAAATATTGTGCTTATTGGGCACTTAAATCTGTTTTCCAGACATAAACCATGTGTTTCTTCAGTGTAATTTCGTTTTTCTCGTGGTAATTTTAGCGGGCCATGGCACACGAGTTCGTTATAGATATAAAATATCAAAAATGATTTTAAATTTAAAGAAAAGTACCCACTAAAAAAGTTTTGTGTGAAATTCGGAGAAATATATTCCAATTTCGCACAATGAAAATTACACATATAATTCTTTGAAATGAACGCTATTTTAATAGTTATTGTAACTATAAATAATGATTCGTTGTGATTCAACAGCACTTTGTTACACGCCAGGAAAGTCTCGGGTTAAAATTTACTTATT
The DNA here is from genome assembly GCA_964035755.1 of Teleogryllus oceanicus. Taxonomy (NCBI): domain Eukaryota; kingdom Metazoa; phylum Arthropoda; class Insecta; order Orthoptera; family Gryllidae; genus Teleogryllus; species Teleogryllus oceanicus. Next base: position 132,980,776 of record CAXIVR010000005.1, on the reverse strand, counting down.
TTGTTGAGATAAGCCGTTTCCCAGTATTCTCTCCGCACCACATTTTTCTGTTTTTTCATTTCCCTACATTTTCCAGAAATCAATCCACCTGTTCATTCGAGTCCGCCCTGAAAATACACTCTATAATGTTACATGAGCTCTTTTCTCTTCGCGGGAGATTCCTCCAGGAGGCCGTGGCAGGCAAGAGCGGCGGCGTGGGCGGCGGTCGGGTTCGCTCCGGTGGCTCCGGGATTACGTCAGCGCCGAAAGCGCTCTCGGTGGCCGCTCGCCTCGCCCCCCAAATCCCTCGCCACTTTTCTCCACCCGCCCGACCCCGCGCCCGCCCCTGCCCATCGCGCCTGCCCCCGCGCCCGCCCCGCGCCCGCCCCCGCCGCCCGCCCCCGCGCCCGCCCCTCGCGCCCGCCCCCGCGCCTGCTGCCGCAATTGCTCGCCGGCTTTTCTTTTTCTGGCGCGCAACGTCTGAATGCGGTGACGTTTTGTCAACTCATCGGCGTGGCCTCTGCCCCCCCACTGCCACCTATTGATGGCACAAAAACATCCACGTTTTTAAAACATCGATATTTTCGATCAGAAGCATGGATATATTAACATCAATTGTTTAGTGTTCCATGTTTTTTTCACATCGATATATTCTTTCCAGAAACATTGATGTTTTAAAAAAATTCTCATGGTAGTATAAATAAAATTTCAAAAAAAAAACATTTTTTGTGAATTGCTCAAAACCAACAGCTACTGACATCTATCACTGTTGTCGATGCCGAGGAGGAGAAATTTCTTTATAGTTACTTTTGGAGGGTTGTCCAGGATGTCTCACTTTATTATAATTTTAACAAAATATATATTATATTTCATCGTCAGATGTAAAGTGCAGAAATAAAGATTCCTTCTTTACATTCGATAAAGGTTTTTTTAAACGTTTTATTTATACGTGAGAAAATAATAAAATATTACTAATTTAAGTACAATAATTAAAACGGAAAAATGATAGGAAAATACCACCAAGTTTTATTATATTTTTATCCGTTACGCATCGATATTTTCGAGGACATCATATCGATGTATCATGTTTGGGTAAAATTTGTCTACCCTACCCCCACTCCACTCCTGCGCGGACGCCGAGCTGCTGCTCCCGGTGAGCTGGGAGCGATGGACGCCCGCCCGCCCGCGCGCCCGCGCGCCCCGCGTCGCCCCCGCCGCCCCGCGCTGCCCCCGCCGCCCGCGCGCGCCCCCGCCCGCCCCGCCCCGCCGCCCCGCCCCGCGCCCGCCCCGCGCCCGCCCCGCGCCCGCCCCGCGCCGCCTCGCCCCGCCCGCCGCCCGCGCCCGCCGCCGCCCGCGCGCCGCCCGCCGCCCCGCGCCCGCCCCCGCGCCGCCCCGCGCCCGCCCCGCGCCCGCCCGCGCCGCGCCTGCCTCGCGCCCGCCCCCGCGCCCGCCCGCCCGCCCCGCGCCCGCCCCGCCCGCCCGCGCCGCCCCGCCGCCCGCCCCGCGCCCGCCCCGCGCCGCGCCCGCGCCGCCCGCGCCCGCCCGCGCCCGCCCCGCGCCGCCCCGCCGCCGCTGCACCCGCGCTCGGCGCCCGCCCCGCGCTCCGCCCCGCGCCGCCCGCGCCGCCCGCGCGCCCCGCGCCAGCCCCCGCGCCGCCCGCGCCGCCCCTGCGCCGCCCGGCCGCCCCCGCGCCGCCCGCCCGCGCCCGCCGCCCGCCGGCCCCGCGCCGCCCCGCGCCCCCGCCCCGCCCGCCCGCCCCGCGCCCGCCCCGCGCCGCCCGCCCCGCCGCCCCGCCGCCCCCGCCGCCCGCCCGCGCCCGCCCGCCGCCCGCCCCGCGCCCCCGCCCCGCCGCCGCCGCCCCGCTGCCCACCGTCCCGCGCAGTAACATCCATGATGGAATATGCCGGTACGAGTTTTGCCCTTTCGTATTATCTTTAGAAAACGAATCAAATTTAGGACTGAGTAATATTGCCAAAGTAAGCTTTCATCTAAGTTATAATGGTCTAGAATATCTGGATTCCAGATTCTTTATTTTGGAGTACCGAAAGTAAAACCCACATTATTGAGCTTCATAAAAACGATGAGAGTACATGCGGTTTTCCAGTAAGTCCATACATTATTTGAAAGGGTAAGTATTTTCGATAAATTGAATTCCTTTGAAATATTCTCGGGACGTCAGAGAACTAGTTTTAAAACATGGACATGTTCGTATGACGTCGGGGCGACCCTAAGTGTAGTTGTCGGAGTAATGTAAGACCGCCTTTCTTCCACCTCTGGATACCGGGTTCAGAACCCAGTAGATTCATGTGGAATTTATGGAGGATAATATGCATTTGCAGCAGGTTACTTGGTATCTTCCTAGGTATACCATCAGCTGCGGCGTAGCTGCTACGCCTAGTCGACTACATAAACTGTCATCATTATCACGCCTTCGGGCGACCAGTGGCACACACCGTTCACCTTCCACTTGCAGGTACTAGGGATCAAATTCCTGTCAATCATCCAGACGGACAATGCGGGTTCCCGGAAGGTAATCTCGAGGTTCTCCTGGCTATCATTCTTCCATCTTTCTCCATCATCGTTCATATACCATCATATTCACCTATCACGAAAATGATTCAATAGCTTCAGTATGGTTTAGGAACTGGCATCGTATTAAAGATACTGTCCGTTTCGCATAAGGGTAGCTGTAACACAATACGCGCATAATAACGATCATTGCTGCTAGCATCCCTTGTCGAAGTTAAGCAACATCGTGATGGAATAAGGAGGGACGGCCTAACTATGATGCAAAGTAGAATTAGTTCTAGAGGTCAGATTGGAGAACGTAATGCCTGTCAATCAGGGAAACAAAATAGAATCAACAAGAAAAGTAAAGTAACAGAGGTCCAAAATATGCGAGGTGAATTGAGGTATAAGAACGACTTGTTTAAAATAACGACTTAGTAGAATTAATGGTGAAAATGAAAGGTTAATGAACGCATAAACATTCACGAAAGGTTCATCTTCTTCAACGTTATCGGCATGCATGAATGAGTTAACAGAACATTAAATGAAGACGGTCAGTTAACGCTGTTGAAGGACTTTGGTAACCACCAGAGAGCTTGAAGTCTTGATACTTAGTTTAAAGCGACCGCAACAAACAAAAACTTCAGAGGACGAAACCTTACCTACCTTGTCTTTTAATGATCAGCAATAGACGATTGAGGAATAAAAATATAATTGGGATCCAGACAGTCTTTAATGAGAAGAAAAGAGCAAAGGAATAGACGGCATTGGTCTTAAGTTACCAGAAAATTTGTCAGGAGGGAAGAACAAAGTTCATAAATTCACAATAAAGATACTAATGCAAAGAGCGTACCTTGAAAATGCCGGATTTGTACGCTCGTTGTGAGCAACGTGTCGAAAGAGTTTGCAGAAACAGAATGAAAGATGAAAGGGAAGAAAGAGAGAGAGAGAGATAATTCGCGGAAGCTATTGCGCTAATGCAGGTGAACGAATGTATAGCAGCAGTAGCAGCAGGTGAGCAAGAGTAATGAAATGGCAATGGATCTGCCAAATGAGTCAAACGAAAAGGTGAGTGGTTAGTCAAAGTAATAGCACAGCAGTGAGAGAAAGGAGTGAGTGAGATCATACCCGTAATTGAGTACATGATGAAGGCAGTGAGTAAGAGTGAACTTTAGTACCTCATTATATTCCAGAATCTCTATGATAGCCACAGAACTCGGAAGAATATTCAAGAACAAATACAAAGACATTAGAACCATGTATTTTAATCCAAACGAAATTGAGAAAATTCTGTACGCTGTCCCCTTTCAAAACCAGATTGTCAAATTTTGCAAAAAATAAATGTCATGCGAGAAATATAATATCATGGTACGCCTGCTCATCAGCTGTTATGTTCTGATCATATCGCTGTCCCCTTTCAAAACCAGATTGTTAGGTTTTGCATGTTGTACTAGACGCGTAGGCTTCGGCAGTCGATGACTTCTTCGTGAGTATGGGTGAGCTCAGCCCTGCTCTACACAATCATGTTCTACTAGGTTATCATCTGTATGTTATGGTACTTTCTTAATGTAATGATATGTAACTCCTGCAATGATATGTTATGGGCCAAAATTTAATTGTCCTAAACCTGATATAAATTATTGTATCGCTAACAACCTTAGTCGTTGATACGACTAAAAATAAAGAGAAAACAAATTAAGTTCACTCTACAGTACCCAGAAGTCCACTCCAATGGAAAAATACTGCTATTTTTATTTAATCATTGATGAATTACTTAACAGTATTATATTTTCGATTAATTTTCGGAAATCCTATATTTACATGAATTTCGAAGTGAGTAGTTTGAAAAACATTTTCATGTTAAGTAGTTAATATGTGTTAATGAAGCAAGTTAAGAAGGAACTTAGGAAGCAAACAATGAGATTTCTAGAGCTGAATAAGGCAGTCCGTATATTTTTTATCAATTTCGTAATATGAGGCTTTTGATTTGAATATCACTCAAAATTTTGAATGGACTATACAAATGTGACTTATTAAAGAAAATTAACACCAACATTGTCATAAAAACTTGTCCAGGTTCCACAAGATTGTCAAAATTTGGGAAAATTCTAATATAATATGTTTGTAATGTAAGGCATGATGTATAATCAATAAACACAAAATGTAGCACTTTGGAAGACAGGGTTGAAAGAATGGAAAATAAGGCAGTTTGCAGAAAAAAACGAACTGTAAATAAGGCGTAGTTCAGAGGTTTCCAACACAATATTTTCCACACATTGCACCTTTTCTCCCAAACGTGCACAGCTCATGGCACCTTATCACCAACATTTATCTTCATACTCAGTGCTTTATGTAGGCCGCCAGGGCTTGCGCACTGTCTTATTTATGGAGTCAGCTTCATATTTCGCGGTGGAGCAAAAATGCCAGGTCTCGCTTTCACACCGCGCCGCCCAGAACTGACAGCAGCAGTTTTCCCATTTGACTCAGCCAGCCCGAGGGCAGCGAGAAAATAAAGTTTGTGTGGAAGAGATACAAGTACGTGATATCACGCAGGTCTCGGACTCAGCATTCAGGGCACTCGAATATTTGCTTCAACACAAGAGAAGAATAAAGAGACCATTAAATAAGGCTTCTCTGGCCGAATAAACGAAACATTAACTAAACAAAGAGCGTATTGCACGAAGAAAAATTAGAATCACCGTCAGCACGCCTTGATAGAAGAAATATTTTGAGTCATGAAATGTTATTGTCAATTCTCAAGGATGTTGAATTCTTTTTTAACTTTACACATTCAAATTCGTCTTAACAGGAACTGCAAAAGTGTTTTCAATTTAATATCTGAAAACATACCAAATATTTGAAAGTGAATGTAAAAAGCATTGGCGTGACATTACGTTTTTTGGGGGTAGAATACGGCACGTATTGAAAACGAAAATGGTTGCAGTCGCATAAAATTACGAAAACCACAGAATGTAGAGCGAGAGGCTCCCAAACGGGAAGGCCATCTCGAGATGGATTTCTGCTGGAACAGTCGGGAACGTTCCTTCCCTAAAGACAATGAGGTCACACTAGTTTTAAGCGTTATCTGCATCAATTAGCGTCCCTTGACGTGCGTCGGGGGTGAAGAATGGATTCAGATAATGATAGCTGGAAAGGTAGAGGATGACGTGACGCAGACAAAGGTGGGGGTGATAGTGGTGGTATACTATCGTATACGATACAGCGCATCACGCTATGCAAAGGCTATGGAGCGCATTTGTGGGAGAAGGGAAATGTCACTTGCTCTCGTGGTCCAGAGGCTTACAAAGCTTCAAACTGGCGGAGACAGCGGCGGTACGGGCGGAGGACGATGCGCCAGACCGTGGCAGGAGAGACGGAGGGGGCTGGGGCGGGGTGGGGGAGGAGAGGGAGGGAGGGGCAGGGAGGGGAGGGCGCGGGAGGGTGCGGAGAGCGAGAGCGGGCGGCCGGGTAGGGAAGGGTGAGCCGGGGGAGGAGCGGAGGGCAGGAGAGGGCGGGGCGGGCGGGGAGGGGTTTGCGCCTGCCGTCGAGGAGCGGTGATTGGGGTCATCAGGAGCGGAGCGGCGTGACGCGCTTCCCGCCTCTGCGTCACCGATATTCGCTCGCACCCACGCGCTAACGGTTCCCCCTGGCAGTGCACCACACCACACACGCGTTGGAGCGGCGAAGTTGGCGCAGGGAGTCAACTGATGCCACTACCAGGAGATACTAGGGCTTCACTCCCGACGGTGGCAGGATTTTCGACACTAGCTTCATAGCCGACTACGAATTCAGCCGCCGTCTGGAGGAGAATTCTAGCGACCGGCTGCTCTGATCGGTAGTTTTCCGTGGTTTCTCCGATCAACACCAGACAAATGCCGGAGCAGTACCCTACTAAACGGGCCACGGACCGCGCCTTCCGGATCTTTTCTTCCTCTTCCTATTATCACCCCTTACTTACACCCACGTATACTTACATATACACTACCACACACTTCGGGAGCTTAGTGCTTGTCTTCGCTTGGGCGGTGGGAGACACCGGATTAGGAAAACCTCGCAAGCCGACTTTTGAGAGCGGCGCCGGACTCGCCATCCAACGGGGGAAGATCATCGCTTCCTCCAGCGATCAACAAATGTGCACTACACTAATACGTGACTTATAACCTTAGCAGTTGGCATGCCCGGAAACACTAATCAATCAGGCGTAATTGCGTAAGATAACGTGTGGTAAAACGTTATTACAATTCTAACCTCATTCTATGAATTTCGATTTTTCTAACCGATTTTCCATTATCCTCAAGCCGAATAATGCGAGTATTAAGAACTGGGCTTTCTTCTATAGTAGATGGTTGTCTAAATCACTTTAAACACTAAATACGAACCAAATATTACAACATTGGAGAGGTTTTGCTGGGTAAAGTTTGATATATATTCTAATCGTTCCATTTATAGTGTTTGTTTCACATTATATTTTAAGAAATTAAACATGATATTTTTTTGGAATAATCTGCATCGGTTGTTCAGCCGAAAATCGTAATTCACTGAAGAAAAAGAAGGATTAAAGTAGTGTCGCGTACAGAATAATTGTTGCATTTATTGATATTAATTGCCAACAGATGACACTTCTTTGAAATGGAAACGTATGCAAAGTGTTGATTCAACTTTCAACTATATACTGCGAAACGGACGTCACGTACTTTCACATCCATTAGCATGTTCATTTTACGGGCTACTAACAGTCCATTGAACGGTTATTCACAGGACGTCATTAGGGAGGCATTCACACTCTCCTGCTAACGACACTTGTTCGTATGGGCTGGCAGCGACCTGATTCGCCGGTCCCTCAGGCCGCGCCTGGACCCTGCGAAAGGATGGGCAAGTACTTCGCAGCAAGGGTCCGGTCCAAAGCACAGGAATATTTTGTATGAGTAAACATCTCTCGTTTAATACCACTAGGTCTATATGACGAAAACAGCTCCGCAGGTCTTATCTACACATATAGTACAAGATATATTTTATAAGAATATGACTGGTGTAAATGGAAATAATATGTCTGGACCTTAACATCATCACGTGAGGTTACACGGTCCTAAGAGGATCAAATTTGAAAGGAAATGTACAATATGTAAAAACCAGCAAAGATTCAAGATGGAAGAACACTTCGAAAGTTTACAGAAACTAAGCATTTTCTAGACGAATTAAAACGATATTTAATTAGGAACAGATAAATTTCTAACATTGAATGTAACTCGAAAGAAAAAGGTCATAAATAGCAAGAATTAATAAAATGAAGATGTGATATCATTGTGTATTAAAAAAGAGGAAACAATGCAGTAATCTCAAAGTTACATATCGCTCGTGGGCTGCAATAGTGGCACACAATTAAAACAATACGAATTTTGATTTGCACTCTCCAGAATTGCAGATTGGTCTACATTCCAGCAGCAACAGCGGCACATCTTACTTCCACCAACAAATGGCAGAATTGTGAAAGCAAGAATGATGCATTTCAATACAAGGTGAAAACATCAAACACATTCACCTCAACACGTGATTTTTTGAGTTTGCCATTGTTGCAGCCCACGAACAATATGTTTTGTACGAAGTTTCATCAAAAAAGGCTATCAATTTTCTGTGTATATCTTAACAAAATTAATTCAAAAGAGAGAAAAACAAATCAGATTCTTTATTCTCCTGTGACTTCATGAAATTGGAGAGATCGTGCAGTCCGAGTTATTTAGAAAAGGAATTTTCATTCGACCAGTTCTGATTTCCGCACAAACGTTTTCCTTCTCGCAACGCGCCACTTCAAACAGACGCCTTCCGAAAAGGGAGCCCTTGTGACGCCCGCTTCTCGCAAAGCTCGCGGCTAATGTGTGTTCCACATTCTGCTTCCACAACTCATCCGTTTGTCCGCCGTCGAAAGAGGGCGGCCGCAACGGCAGGCGGGTGGAGGGACGAACAAAGGGTCAGAAGAGACGGCCAAATCCGGAGCATAAGTTGACACCGAGGCAGAGGCGGGCGGGGTGCGGGTAAAGGATGGGTGGGTGTGGGCAGTTCGAACGACCCAGACGGGGGCTGTCACGCGGCGGGCGGTTGGGGGGGAGGGGGGGGGAGAGGATGTGTCGAAGTGGGGAAGTGAGTTGCAGGTGGGTCGGAAGGTACAAGGCGGGGACAGACGTGGCAACTGAGACAGGGAGGAGGAGTTGGAGATGAGAACGGATGCAGGGTGAAGGAGGGGACGGGGATGGAGGTGGAAACGGAGCCAGGTCGGGGGGCGTGGTTGGAGGTGGGACGGGGAGCGTGCGGGAACGGATGCGAGGAGGCAGATGTGGAGAGGCGGCGCGGAGGTGGGGTAGGACGCAGGCGGGAAGGGTCTAAAGCAGCGGCGCAACACAGAGAAGAATGGGAGGCCGCAATACGGGCCGCCCCGATGTCTTCCGGCGCGCTAATACGTCTCCCCCGCTCATTTAGCCTCTGTTTAATTATCACTGTTGGGGAGAAGTCTCCCGTTGCGGGCAAAGCGGGTCCCGCTTCAAAGCGGCGGCGCAGCGCGGATATCGCGGTCGGAGGCGCGGCTGCCGCGGTGGCGCTGCCAGGCGCTCTGATGGGTGGGGTGGGGGTGAAGGGGGAGGGGGCGCCGCGGGCGCCACAAAGAGGCGTGGCCACAAAGAAGAGCCCTAATTGAGGCCCCCGTCGCGGTGATGGTGACGCTTCAACGGCTGTGTAGCGGTGGAGTCTGGGGCGAAAACTGTGTATGCGTAGGAGCGGAGTTGGCTAGAAAAAGTAGGCTGACGTGAATGGATGGCGTAGGTGGTTTTTACGATGGAGAACAGGAAGTAAAGGCGATGCAGAGTGCACGGTGAAAGGTAGGCGACTCGACGTGGTTCACAGCGCTGACCTAGGGAGCTAGCGAACCGCACTTGCCCCAAGCTCTCAGTATTTATTCTATTACTCAGTACTTACCATACTAGCGTGTGTGGGATGTTGCGGCTTTTTGCACGAACGTTTTCCCGGAACCCTTGATAGAACGTTACAAGTCTACATGGTGAGAGCAGGGAACGATAGAGAACTGGCAAATTCAGGAGGGTAGAAGTACTGGTAAGAAAGCGCAGGAGTGTTTGTGAGAAATCGAATCCTAGAGGCTACGGTCTGGAGCTCGGCGTCAATTTTTTTTAAATCGATTGAAGTTCTTGACCTTTATGAGTGTGGGTGGTGCGTGGATGAGCTCTCGGGAGAGCATGCGTGGACGCAGCGCTTTGAAGAGGCAGAGATGCGGAAGGGAGAGGGTCAGCAGTGGGAGGACGTCCGGGGCAGACCGAAGACTGAAGAGAGGACGCGGGAAGAAAAGTGGGCGTGGCTGCCCGAAGGGCGACGGAGAGAAGCGGGTTGCCGACCGCCAAGGGGCTTCAAAATGCGACTCACGTGCCGAACGGTTAGCGCCCCCCGGGCGGCCCACCGCCCACTGACCATCGCCCGTGGGCGTGTCAAAGAGGCCTTGGCAGAAGGGCATCACGTGCGAAAGAGACAACGGGAACGAACAGCCCAGGCGACGCTCAGTAACAACTCTTTGACGACTCACGACGCGGAAGTAGGCCTCGTTCATGTTTCCACGTCCGCACGCCTCTTCGCTATCGTATCGTTGGATGATGAATGAGTAAATAACGGACGACGGAATTCGATTACTTTTAAATAATTGTCTTTGTGAAGGTTAAATTTCTTGATATTACTTAGCGGACTGCCTTTTTGATATTTTTGTAGTTGTTGTTTTGAGGCAGACATTTATATATCAATTTTATTATGATTTTTTTTTACATGTTTTAGAGACCAACGTCTCGAAGGTCATTGGCCTTCATCTTTAGGGTCCAATGAAATTACATGTATACATATATTAAAATAAAGTTGGATTAATGAACATCATTATAAATTAGATAAATAAAAATATAAATTAGATTAAGTACAACCTGTGAGAGAAACTCCACCAATTAATTTTGTAAAATTTTATGATTTACCAGAATTAAATTATAGTAATATGTTGTGAATATTTTTTTATTATGAAATAACAGCTCACTCATGTTTTTATTATTCCCAGCGTCCTAACTTCTATAAAATTTTGTAAACAAGTAACAAAACCACCTTCAAATGTTAAAACATTTTGCTTTTCATTAATCCACATGGTCATTCCTCACGAAACAAAACAAATTCTTATTGTAATATCACAAAAATTATAATTGATCCCTAGATGAATTTGACGTGTGTTTTTGTCCACCAGTGATTTGTAGAATAATAACTATAAACGTGCGTGTATTTCGATTGTTACATGTTCATTTTTAATGAAGCATTAAGTCACAATTAAATAAAATATGTGTTTCTAGACACAATACGCTATTTTCGTGTAATGCGCAAAAGTAATGGGAAAATCTTACATACTCAATACAATTTCGACCTGTCTTAACTACCTTCTAGCGGAATCGTTGATTATTACTTTGTCCCCTCAGTCTTCGAGTTGTCTAGCACACTGAAACAATTGAAAATATCACAAACTGATGCCAGATACGGATTAACGTGGGCTACTAATTGTACAGCACGCATTTCCGCCATTCCTCAAATTGCATTTCGAGAGCATCGAGATGCGCGGAGCGACAGAAAACACGAAAGCGATTTCCGAGAACGAGTGAGCGAGTATCACGCCTGCGACAAAGGAGTCGCGTGTTCCAGTGTGTAATCGGTGGAAACCGCTCAACAGCGAGGAAATTAGCGAAGTGGATGATGAGTGAATACGTAAATAATGGTGGTGGAATAAATTGAAGAATGAGAAATGTGGGTGCAAAACACGAATTTAGCGAGTCCCTCGATTTGAAAGACAAAAGAAATCCTACGTGCATTGCAAACAATGTGACGAGCGCAAAACTCCTAGTTCAGTGATGCACAAATTACTGGGACAATTATGTAATGAAGATTTGACTTTTATGTAATGAAGATTTCCATTATCTCGTAGAACAATAATTTTGCTTTAAAATAGATAATGGAGCAGCAAAATATTCACTTTTAAATATGAGAAAAGTTCTCAGTAGATGTAAATCTCATGAGATTTAGAGTGGAGTTAATGCATGGAAATGCATTGCCTGAAATGTCCAAATTGGCATTTCGGCACTAATAAGAGTTTTTTCTCCTCAAAAATAATTCAAACATTCTGATCTTGATTTCAATCTTAATTCTATTAAATAACAATACGCGAATTAGTACTCTATACTGTTCCTTTTTTTAAATGAGTCGTAAATTAGATTATTTTCTGAGCTATGCTGAGAGCGTGCACCCCTGTAAAATTAGTACAGTGCATCTTGTTCATTAAAAGAATAACTCCCAGTTCTAAATGTTTTATTTGAGTTTAACACAGCCAAAACTCGTGGATGGAAAAGTAGCAAACGTTCGAAAAACACGAATAAAAAACAGAACGTTCTCAACAACGGAATTCTATCGTGCTCCTGAATGGCGGAGTTCACGCATGCAAACACTGAAAACGCTTCGCGGCCCAGTCTGGTTAATTAAGCAGGTAGTGCTTATTTGAGCCGGCGGCTGCGGCGGCGACGGCGGCGGTGGTGGCGGCGGCCGCGGGTTCGAGGCCAGCCGGCAGACAGACGCCGCCGGCGGCGGCACGCGAGCCATATCGAGCCGTTCCGGCGGCGGCTGGCCCGGGCTCGAGGCCAGGGACGGACAGCGCACACCACCGCCGCCGCTCGTACGTCACGGGACCGGGGGGGGCCGCGGCGTGACGGGGGCGGGTGGGCGATGAGAGAAGGCTATCAGGGATAGGGGCGGGCGGGGACGGGGGTGGCTGGGCGGTGGGGCGATGAGGGAAGGCTACCAGGGATGGGGGTGGCAGGGGGTCGGTAGCGACTGAGGTGAATAGAGGAGGGGAAGGTGGGGCGGGCGGGTAGGCGCCCGTCGTTGAGACTGATGTGGCTCGCGATAACCCGCCGCCGCCGCCGCCGATGTGACGTATTGCGGAGAACGATGCCATCGAGCGTCTCACGGAATACCGGTCTAAGGATTGTCCAAGACGCCCCTTTCAGCACGAGGAAAATGCGGCGGCGGCGGGGGGGGGGCGTGCTTTTGACAAGCCTCGTAATGTGAGAGAAATGAGCAATATTGTTTAAGATGCTAGTATAGAAGGCAACGCCAACCTTACGAAATACGTATTCCATTTATCATTCATTATTTTATAACGGCCCCGAAAGACAAGGTACAGTTCCGTAAACATAGTCACCAAAATCCAGTTAGGGAAATTAGTGTAGTCAATTATAAGTCTATTCTAGTATTGCTGTTATAAATTTCCGTTGAGACCATTTACAACAGTCCATCTCTCAACTGTTTTAAAAGTTAAACTAATAGTTGTAAAGAATTACTTGCTTCTATACCCACAACGTCAATACGGAGAACATACCGAATGGATATTACATTATAAATGAAAAAATCTAATGGAGCTGATTCAAGAAGGAATGGTATTATTTCCGTATATTTTTATTAGATATTGCATTCAATTTATAAGAATACCAAATAAAATGGAGAAAATTACTCGAGATAGGTAATGAAATATTATTTATTTTTTGCCAATGAAGGTATCAACCACACGTACGTTAATACAACTACGTTAATATAATTGACAATTAGACGGGCGAAATGTTAAAACAGTTCAATTAGGGAGACGTTTCATTTGCCACACAAAAATATCAATAAAAATACATAGGACGTTAAATGGACTCTTCAGTGAATGCTTTTCACTTTATCTGGTGTTGCAGTTCTATGTTCGTACTTGAAATAAACGAACGAAATAGAATCGAATGGCGGTCAATATTGACGTTGATAGCCAATTTTATTTTGTTGACACCCATTTGCTACTTATAAACGACACCCGACCGAGTACATAGAGTGCAATGAAAATTTAAGAATTTCAAACATGGCCTTTACATTGTATAACTTTAAACATCTACAAAACATTCCATTCGGCAGCTATTATTGGTGCTTCCTACAAAATTGTGTATTGTTTTTCATTAAAAGAAAAACAAAGCCAGAGGTTTTCATTTATACACACTCATACACACACACGCGCGCGCGCGCGCGCACATACTATATAGTACGTGATCCAGAATATTGCGAAACCATTAACCACAAGCCGCTAAAAGCCTACTCTTTCACACGAGCTCACGTCCTGCAGCTTTATGTAGCTCTGCGTGTGCGAAGTTTACTTCTAAACCTCTTATTATGCGCCATTTATTCCCATGGCCGGTACGACCCAGCCCGCCCAGGCCAGGCCAGCCCAGTCCCACCGCACCCCGCAGAGGCCATGCAAGAGCTTAGAACGGAATTTATGGGCGTCTTCCTGCGGATTACCCGACAGCCTCCATTTCGCTTGAAGGGGCAACGTTCACTACCCCTCGAACCCCACAGGAGGATGTTGGTCTGGACCACAGAGGTACACTAATGATTCAATGTTACGAATCTGCGTCTTGCTTTACTTTCGTTAAGAACGAGATCGTGTGATATGCGAAGTAAACTGGATCAAATTTCGCTAAGAAATGTTGCATTATTTTCTCATTCAACGAAGTTTAAGAGAGACATGGAAAAACACCAGGTGGAATAATTGAGATAACTGCTGAAATTTCTAAATATGATTAACAATCACTGCTTCGGGAAGTTAACAATTTGAAATTTCTTTTAAGGGACAATGGTAAATTACTTATCTAATCGACTACATAATTGAAAAAAAAGTGAATTTGGTCACTCCAAAAAACCGAACTATAAATAAAGCTTAATACAATAGAGAATATTCTCCCGATAAAATACTTCGAATTGCCAAGATCATTTTTGTTTCGCATTCACGAAATTGCTACCCTTTATTACAACAGCCCGAAGTGTTACCTAGCATGTTAAATGGAGCATACCCGCGTGATCCACTCGCTTGTAATGCACCCTGAATGCCTGCCTTTCCCCCGACGCGGAGTGCATACAAGCACGTAATTCCTGGACACGACGCCCCAATCTAATATGCGCACCGCCAGGCGCGCCGCAGGGCTCGCTCGCGCAACCTCAGCCCATTCACTTCCTCCCCCGGCCGCCGCAGGAGCTACGTAAACAAGAAACTTAGGCGAGGCCGGCGCGGCGGAGTGTCAACGAGCTGGTGCGCTACGACAGCCGCGCGGGCCCCCTCAAAGTGCGAGGTCGCCGCAAGGTGAGGTCACTGAATTTCATTAACACCGAATGAGCAGCTGCAAAGCCGCTAAGCACGCTGTTTGCGCTTCGAATCTAATACAATGCTCAAATATCAAGAAGGCGTGTTTCAAGCCACGTGAAAACAAGGTTCACCATTTTGTAAATGGATAGAGTTTGGTCCAAAAACACATGAAAGCGCCATTCGGAATGAATACTGTTCACTAAAGGCAATGGTAAAGTAACCGAAGGAGAGAGAAACTATTTCAAAATATTAAAATCCACTTTCACATCTTGACGATATGAACTGTTGACGTTTTATTCGTCTAGACGTTCATAGACTTTGTTCGATTTGGGCGTGGAGTAGGCTCAAATTTAATATATAGAATCATTCCCGTTCCCACTTTCTATTTTCGAAGTATATAGACAGAAAAACTGGAAAACAAACTTACGTTTATTCCGAATTTTCAAAATGCAAATTCAAAATTTTCTTCATCACATATGTTTTCTCACATTCTGACGACACAAACTTATTGTTTAAATTTCGCTTGCTAGGTAAATGTCGCAATATGTAGTGAAGAAATAGTGTTGTGGTAACACGCTACATGGTTGATTTGGAACTAAATCTAAATTATAATTTTTATTGCTGTTTGATTGCCATCAAACTTGTTTCAGGAAAATGATTATCACTTGAGTAAGCGTGTAATAAACGAACACTTAAGATGCATATCGCTGACGAAATTCTTAAAGTTGAGACAGACATGTGACACAAAATTTCTCAAGACAAAAATATTCGAAATATTAAGAAATCCTCAAAACTGAACAAGAATTACAGGAGAAATAAATAATACTCTAATGAAATCTCCAAAAGAATTACAAAAATACTTTTACAGATACTCTGTAGCAGTTACAACAAATGCAGATACTCTGTAATTGTTGTTGATCCAATGAAAATAGGAATAGTATACCCAGTACGGTTTCAAATAGCCAAAATGACAGTTCAATGTCTATTACAAAACAGTGAGTTTTAGTTACTATTTACGAATACACAGAAGGTGGAAAAAGAAAATTTCCCATTCCCTAACTTTCTGAATATTCTTTCCTACCTAAATTTTCAAAAAATAATAATAATGCAATATAAAAATACACACAATTAGCAAATTAAAAAAACTGTCAGGTGTTAATTGAATAATGTGGCATTCTATGGGCTACATTAATTTCATTTTTCATCACTGTAATAAGTTTTACGTCACAATCAATTGCCATCAATCCGAAAGCTAGGAAAATGTTCAGTGATGGTAGGGTCGCCCTTGAATAACACGTAAATCCGTGGGCCAGTGACTGCAATTACTGTTTAACGGTGAGTGGCCGAGTGAATCAGTATGCGGCCATATTGGCTATTAAACAACATGACAAACGGCACCGAGCTGGGCAACAATCATTTCCAGTCGATTCGGTCGCAGGCGCGTTGGAAGTCGCGAGGGCAAAGAGAATCGGGGATGGTGGGCGAGGAGATGGTGGGTGTGGGAATGGGGGGGGGTGGGGGGGGGACGGGCGCAAAGGGGCGGGGCCCGGGAACGGGGCGGGAGCATGGGGGGGCAGCTGAGGCGTGGGGGGGGAAAGGGGCGCGGGGCGGGGCGGGGCATGCACGGTTGGCGGCGCCGGGCCCGGGGCCAGAAAGGCCAAGGCATGCGGAGCCCCCGCCGCCGGCGGTGGCGGAGTTGAAGGGCGCGAGGAAGTCGGTACGGTTTTGAAGGTCCTTCGGGCACTTCCATGGCGCTACAGACCATAGTTTGCGTCTTATCTTGACATCCACGTACATGCATTAGAACCCGAGTCCGAAGGAGGAGTTGCCTTTATTAGAATGTGGAATCGGCATACAGTGTGCGATCGTGCAGCGCTGGCTTCTAGAATTGTCATGCATTTCATGGACATGACGTCGATCCCCCGAGCTGAGGACATAGTGGTAAAAAATCCTTTATTTATCGGAGTTTAGGGGTCCTTGAACTGCTGATGACATTAAGGTCCAGGGGTGATCATTAATGAGTAAAATTTAGCGAAGACGATGAGATGAAGATGACAACGAAGAAGGAGAGGCAGGGGTGACAGAAGATCCCCCAAAAACCTGTCCTGCGATCGCGTTGTCCACTACGAATTCCACGTAGATTTGACAGGGATCGCTTCCAGACTACTGCTCTCGCATGATGTGCATTCCTTTGCTAATCATTCCACCTCTCCCTACTCCCAGGGGTAGAGATGACCCCGAACGGTGAACGGCCCAAACCTAGCGATATCGAAGGTATTGGCTGTTTCCTCTGGCTGTCCTCTCGTAATATTCCTCGAACAGATGTGATGAAGATGGTAAAAATAGGGACGAACTAGAAAATCGACAGAAATGGAACGCCGGAGAATGAGCTCGTATTTCTTGAAAAGGTGGAAAACGTCAGCTCTTTGTAGAAAGACAAAAACCCATGTTTTGTGTTGGTCATCCCGTAAACGTCAAAGATGAAAGAGACGAGGAGAATGCAAGCCACCGTACTCTCCGCTATCACAAGAAACGATAAAGAGTTGGAGAAGCGATATAACATATTAATATAAATCATTACAAACACACAGATAGAAACAAGAAAATGGGAACATTGAGTGATTATAATAACTGAAGATAGGGAGCGGAGGGACCTGAAAATAAGCAAATCTACAAGAATGACCACAGAGAAGATACAGTAGTTGTACGTCGTTGAAGTACAAATGAAAGGGGGCGGTAATTTGGTTAATAAATTGATACCAGAAGTAGAAGTAGACGAAGAGGCGAGAAAAAAGGTAACTCGAAAAGACTATGAACAAAAGTAAAAGATACACGATCAGGGAAGAGAAGTTGTGCATTTCGAAACGTATTATTTAGTATTTCTTAACTGTAGATTTCATCGTTATTCGACGAACTTCCTGTATTTACCAATCAAATATCTTTTTAACACACGAGAATATTAAACAACTCACAAGTTCAAATCTTGTGGCATTAGAACCAGATAAAAACTAACAAAAAAAGATTAAGAGGAACTTTCTTTCGTGATAAGAGCAACAACAATCTTGAAACCTCTATAACCCTTAGAGTTAAAAGCGTAGCACGCGGACCAAACGATCAACCCCCGACGAAGCCTCGCACAGAAAGCAGTTCGAACTGCTGAGTAACGAGAGAGACAGAGAGGGGAAGAGAAGAGTTCATCGTGAGAGACCTCGCGCGGACCGGAAGTGAGGGGGAAGGGCGTGGGCGGGGGGAGGGGAGGGCTGGGACGGCCCCGCGCAGTCTACGCCTGCCCCGGCCCTTCGCTTATACGGCTAATAAAACGCAGCACCCGACCGAGAGCAGGGGCGAGGGGCGGGGCAGCTGGGGCGAGAGCGAAAGCGTTTCGCGCGCGCGAAGAGGAACGGAAAGAGAGCCGACGAAGAGAGCCGAGAGCGACTGGAAGAGGGCTCCCAAAACCTCCCCGTTCCCCCCAGGTCTTTTTCACCGATGAGAATTTCTCTCGCGTTTATTGAGAGGAAGCGAGCTCTTTTGATACATAAACACAAGCGTGTTCTTTTTTGGTAATTGTTGCGCGCCGTGACACGCTAGAGAATTTCCATTTCGGTTCAAAGGGAAAATGGATCCCATGTCGAGCAGTAGTATGTGTAGGAGGCTACGAATCAACACGATCTGTAATTACTAAGGCGTGCCTTCAGCGCGTTGTCAGAAAATCTTCCCGTCAGTCTGTTCTTTTGAAATTCTGGAAGGAAGCACAAAGAGCTGAAGCTAATGAGACGCTACGTTTGTCAGTAAATAAGCGCATTATATTGGAAGTTTGCTTTATGCAAGGAAAATGCGGTAATAAGCTTTTCGTTTCGTTTAATTAACTGTCAACTATAGCTGAATATTCACGTCGTTCGAAAATGCTTTTGACTATGAAGTTTGAAACACGACACACGACATTCTCGAAAACTAAACATGGCCCAAAATGAAACATTCATTAAGTATTACTTCTGTCTTAAGCAGGTACTGCCATGCACATAATGGTCCATTACGAACATTAAGACGAACTTTCTTCTGCCCCAAAATGTCTATAGAATTGCTCTGGAAATCATCTTCTGTAGACCCGTCCAAAACATTACTTTGAGTCATACGTAATTTTCATGAACTGACGAATTTGAAAGAAAATAAGTCTACAATGTTTTCAGCTACTTCTTACCCGGCCTGTTATAACACTAATTTAATGACTAAGACAGGCTCTTACGAATCTGCAAGTTATAATAAATGTTTAGTATTTTGATAATTTTACTGTATCAATCTATGATAATCTACAATCTATATTGATTTCAAAGAATTGATTTTTAACCTCATTTGCTTATATAGATGATATACAAATCCACTAATTATTTTGACGATTTTTTTTGTCTGTCCGGAGTAATCACTGAAACGTCCGAATCGTATTTGACGGGGTTTTCACTAAAAGGTAAAATGTTTTATTGCGTATAACTTAATTTTCTCTTATATAAATAAGAATCATTCTGGTTTGTTCCTATTGCTTGGAAACAAATTTTAAGAGCTTTTTGTGTCGTTTTTCGCAAATATTATATAATATTCGCAAATATTATATAATACAAATATTCGCAAATATTATATAATATATAAAAAAACAGTAATTCCGTCGACATTAATTAAACGTTTTTTAAAGCCCACATAATTTCCTACTTAGTGATTGTTTTGATTCAAATGAGGAGGCAATTCATTTTGGACTAACTGAAGGTCACAATTGTTATTCGCAGGGTCAGGGAGGGTATTTCACTCAGGACTACTCAGGGTATTTCAACTAGTCCACAATCTAAATTTATACGCAGCATAATAAAAGCCTGATGATGAGAACAAAATAGGTTCCTGAAACGTTGCACATATGAATATTTAGCAAAACATCATTTCATTTGAAATCACTATTTTTCTTGATCATTGTCCAAAATAATGGGATCAGAAATTATAGATATAAATATAATTCACTCATGCTATGTGAACCGTTTTTTAAAATTACGAAAATTCTGTTTACAAATTTAGAATACTTTGATTTTAATAATTGTATATACATGATTTTACCGCCTTTTTTGCAGTCCTTTTATTTTACAATTCTTTTCTTCTTTACACTTTTACATTTTCGTACATGCATTCACATTGTACTCATTTTTTGAGATCGGTTTTACGTTACAAATAAATCAGTGGTTTTAATATACTTCCATTCTGAATGTGGCAATTTTTTCCACACTGTCAGGCAAATTATACAGAGGAACTGCACTTTAATCGCTAACAATCTTTATTACTTCCGTTGATAGAAAAGACACAGTTTGCAATGTAAACCATGAAGTATGCTGACGATGACATAGGAAAAAGGATGAAGTGTTCCACTCGAAAAGTGACCAGAAACGCAAACCATATTTTGAGGGAGCGGACGGGTATAAAACACGACTTTCGTTATGGAAGGGGGCGGAGCCTGGACAACAACCGGACCGGACCGGATCGGATCGGACCGGATCGGACCGGACCGGACCGGGTCGGGTCGGGTCGGGTCGGGTCGGGTCGGGTCGGGATCTGTGTGGGTTCGGGGCGAGTTTGAGCGGAGTTTGTGTTGGGTTCTGGTCGGTTTCGGGTCGGGATTGGGTCGGATACGGTCGGATTCGGGTCGGGATTGGGTCGACGCGGAGCGATGGCAACATCAGCAGGACGCGTTTCACAGAAGCGGAGCGAAGAAGAACGGCGTAAGCGGAGAGGAGGAAAGAGGTCGTGGTGGAGCGGCAGGTGGAGAGAGTGATGGGCGGAGCGGTTTGGGCCGGGCGGCGCGGGCGGAGTGGAGCGCGACAATGTTGTAACTGCGGGGCAGGCAGGCAGGCCAAGGTCGCGCGCACGCGTTGGTTGGGAGTGGGCGGTGGGCGGGGCTCGCGCGTCACAGGTGCATGGGCCCCGAGCGAAAACAACGCGCCGTGGCCCTTGATTGACGCACCGCTCGCCTCCGCGCGCCCTTTAACCCGGCCTGCGTTGGCACAGGCGTCCTGCCCCGTATTGGAATGTTCTGCCTGCAATGCAAATTCTCATTCATGCCTCGAAACAGTGAAATCTCGATAAATCGTTTAAACTTAAATGGTCGAAATATTCTTTAAAATATTTATAAACCTGCGATAATTTAAACATAAACACTCTTAAAACTATTTTAAATCTGAACAATTTGAAACTCGTAACTTAATATTAGAATATTATATGTAGTTGAATGTTCTTTTCTTTAGTAAAAGGTCTTTTTCGGAAAATGTTCTTGCATGTAATATGTATGATACATCCGTCATCTACTCCAACTTTCAAATGCATAAAACAAGGAAAAACTAATAGAAAAGTCAAGCGAAAGAGGAATTCAGTAACTGAGAGAATGGCAATTCGCGGACTGATTTAGGAAAAACAAATTCTTAATTCTGCTCTTCTAGTGTAGAGGTTTAATGGAAATGTTTAATGACCTTTCAAATTATAACTTAGAAAATTAAAGTCAGACATGGAAACAAAATACGAGAATCAAGAACAAAACCGGGAGGGAAAAGTTGCATATTGTGCGAGTTTTTTTTTTTTTACAGAAACACCATAGACATCTTTGAAAATATTGTCGAAAATCAGCGATTTCGACAATACCAAATGTGAAGAAACACCAATAACCCAACATGTAAAAAAAGTACGTTACAACATTAACCATTAAAACAAAACAAATTTGAGTATGGTAAAAAATGTCCCTCTGCCACCAGAATAACATTCACGTGACCCTCAGAGACGGCATCTGCGGCGCCCCAGCCACAATCACGCGCTGGTACACACGAGGCAGTCCGCAACGCTGCATACATGTCACACACACGCCAGTCACGTAATAAAAACGAATAACTGGAAGTCCACTCTGTTGGTTTTATCTGTCGGCCGCGGTGGATGAGGTGCAACACCCACCGGCAGGGATGGGGGCGGGGCTGAGAGCAATGATAAGCGCTAGGATGGGGACGGAGCTGCAAGCGGAGGAAGAGTGGTCGAGCACAGAACAGGGTTCGGGGGATGAGGTGTCCATTGCGTCGTCGGCGAAGGCCATGCCGGTATGGAGTGGGGTGGCGATTACGCGGGGCGGTAATGGTGCGTGGAATGGGGTGTGGTGGGATGGAGCATGGGGAATGGAGGAGCCAGGATGGGGTAGGAGCATGGCCGAATTTGGGCGTGGAGGGCACGGGGCGTGCAGGGAATAGGCGTTCTTGGGGATGGGGCGGAGGGATTGGGATGGGGCCTGGAGAGTTGGGGATGTGGCGCGGAGGGGAATGGTTGGGCCTGGTGGAGATGGGGAGGACCGTGACGGGGACGGGTCATAGCTGGTTCAGTACACAGTCAGAAATTACATTGAATTGAATGTAGATATAATGTACGACTGTACATGAATTTTAATGTACCTTGTGTATTAAATGGGGATTAATGTACACGGACATTAAAGTTACTGTATGTGTACATTAAATTTAATTACGTACATGAAAATTTCTTTCATGTACTTTTACATTAAAAGTAATGCAGAAATTTCTGACAGTGTACATGACGGAAATGAAACCGGGGCAAGGATCGGGTAGGGCGATGGGCGGCGGGCAGTGGGCGGTCGATGGGCAGAGGGCGATGGATGGCGGGCGAGGGACGAGCGAGGGCGTGGGCGGCCTCAAAGCCTTTGCAACCAACGCTTGCGCTCGCGATATGTGGGCAGCGTTTCGCCAAACACAAAAAGATGATTATTCCTCTACTGCGCCCGAGAATTTCCAGCGCGAATGGCATCAGATCGCAGTAGACTCCGGTTAAGCCGCATTACATTCAGTTGGTTCGACGCGTCCAAACATAAATCTTCTAGGAGCCCGATATTTTTCCTTTGGAGTGGGGAGACGTCACCACACGAGTGTTATCAAAATGTATGAGTCTAGCTGCTTAAGGTGTGTCATTTATATTCACTGTGGACGGTGAAACTAGACGGGGACGGTGAAACTAGAAAATGTAAAATTAAAGACGTCATCCTAATTAGAACATGTAATACGCAGTATTGTAAAAAATAACAATAATTTGGATACGTTTGATGTTGAAATTACACAATTTCCTCTTGGTGGAGAATATGTAATTGCAAAATACGTAGAATATATTTAATTATCGTCATGAACTTTTAATATAATTATATTAATTTATATTTATTACTATTATTTATATTATTACATTAGTAGACCCATCAAGGGATCGATCATCAGAAGATTCGCTAGATCACTCTCGTTTGTCTCTTTGTCAGTGAAAATATGGCAGACGAAAATAATAGCTGTGAACGATGTAAGTTTACAATCAGATGTTTAAAAATCCATTTTAAGAATGTCATTTTCGACACTTCCTGCCAAATGTTATTACATTCCCAGCAGAAAATCAACTGTGTAACTTCACTGCCAGTTCTGAAATGAAAAAATAAAATAGGTTCGAACAAAACAGGGCTCGACTACATCACTCGGACGACAGCCTTAACGCGCCGCACTATTCGTGATCTGTTTTAGCCTGAATTCCAGAGAGATCTCGAATGACCTGGGACGCCGCTCCCTCGTCGCAGGCGCCATCCGGCGTTCCTCGTCGGCCCGGGACGCCCCAATAAGGCAACGCAACGCAGTCCACGCATTTCAAGAAGGCGGCTTCCGCGAAGCTGAGGCTCCCGGAGCTCGCGCCGCAAGGCACCGCCCGCACCGAGAACGAGGAGGGACGAGGACAAGAAAAAGGAGGGAGGATGACGAGAAAGACGAGACAGGTCGATGAAGAAGAGGGGGAGAGCGATAAAGAGGAGGAAGGAGAGAGAAGGGAGAGGGGGGCAAGGGAGAGGGAAAGGAGGAGAATATTCATGTATTTATTTGTAGGGTTTAGCCCTTCAAACCCTGAGGTTATTAAGGCCCAGAATAATAGTATGTAATAATAAATAAGATGATAGCAAAAATTATGTGAATGATGAGCCTTCAGTAAATCAGCAGAGTTCTCGCTTTATCCACCACGAATTCCACATGAGTTTGTAAAGCATCGAAAACGGGGTCTAGGAATGGAATACGTAGACACCAGCAGTTAAAAGCGCTAATTTTCTTACGATTAATGTATGAAATGATAATTACAATACCTCAATAGCTTGGAAAATTATCAATTTCATTTGATGACGGAAAGAACAATCTCTAGTGAATGTTATTATACCTTCCTGCAAGGGATTTGCACATAGGTAAGCATGGCAATCCGCATAGCGATTTGCACATAGGCAATCCGTGTGTTGATCACCTGGCGCCTTCGTTTGGCCCATTGCGTTGGCGACAGTCACGAGAAATTGTTACGGCGTCACAGAGCACGTTGGCCACACCTGCGCGTTTAATTAAGATCTGAAGCGGCCTTGCCGAAATCGATACTTTCTTGCAGGAGCGTATCGACTTACAGCCCCGACGGGCAGATTTCCCGCGGGCGAGAAGTCGAAGGAAGAACGATGAAGAATACACAAAGAACCGAGAAGCACAGCGAACTACCGTGACGGCTGAATTGCGTGCTGACAAGATGGAAAGGAGCAATGGAGTGTGAAATTTCTTCTCTTCTCTTCACATTCTAGCGATACGACCATTCCGCATGGCTGCCAAATAAATCTGTGAAGTCGTGCCAGAAATGTTTCTAACGTCTTTTTTCTCTTCAATAAAGTTCGTTCTATTTTATCCACAGAATATATTTAATTATTTGGGTAAATCTACTTTGTCTCCCGCTTTCTATGGAGATATATGATCCTGTAGACATTTGTTGGTCCGCGGTGCACACCAAAAAAATAGGAAAACCCAAGAAAAATTATTTTAGAAATAGGATGGGAATAATGGAAATATAGTTTTAGGCGAGGATATTCATCGCCTCAGCATTTATTAAACCTATAGCATTCTATAAATTCTTTATAAACTAATATCAATAAATCACACGAGAGGTAGAATTTATCATATTTTTAGAGAATAACTTGACGATTAAGTAATTCAATACTATATTTGTAATCAAAATGGATATTCTTGTAATTTACAAGGTCGAATAAGATTTTTACGGCATTTTCGTTTCGAAATCAATGAAAAGGTCACAATCTGTATAGCGGAAAATAGAGATACTCGTACTCATTTTCTTTGTCTGGAGATTGCCTCTTTCTCTTGCGGCTCGCCGTTGTATGGGGGCACGTTTCTAAACAAACGACACTCAACTGTCCCTGAATCTCTCAAGAACCTCTCTTGAGCGTAACACGTCCTGAAGCCCCAGTCGTCGAGTTGAAACATAAGACCGTCGCGTCGGGCGAAGCGAGCTTCTGTAGCACGCAAGGGCGGCATCCAGCGTGTCCGAGAGGATTGGGTGTTCGAGGCTGACCGCAGAAACTAGTGGTTTGCTCCACTATCGATCGAGGTTTCGGCATGCGGGTGAAGGGAGAGTTTTAATCGACACAAAACAGATGCATATCGGGATCCGATACTTCGCTCAAAACAACGCCCAACCCGTGGGCTCGTGGTCCACGCGCGGTCGGACTCGACAATGCGGCAAACTGTGAACCAGGGGTGGGAACACAACCTTACGAAGCCTGAGGGGCGAAACTTTATAAAACATTTCATGAAGGCCGCAGTGACCGCATTTATTTTATTAGTACAAACAACTTTATTGGGGGTATGATTTTGCATCCTTCAGTCGTTTGGCTTTCAGATGTTAGTTGAACACAGAATACAAAACGCAGCACAGACAGACAGGACAAATAGCACAGTATATTATTGATGGAAAAAACTCAATCGAGCACTTCCATTTGAATTAGTGACTTACGATACTTGAACGTGCTATTTGAGAAAGGAGAAGATAAAGTACCGGTTGCGAAGTTTTAGGTTTTAAATTTTAGGTGCGAACTGTGAAATAGTTTACCAGGGGTTTGACCTTTCTCGCAAGAAAAATAAACCTCTCTTCGTGTCTTCTGAAAGGAGTGACCGACGCTCCTATGTAATCTTCGCCACTTTCCTATATTCCGACGAGCAGAAAAGAAAGGGGGGACACTCATCCAAGAGGGAACTTCGTTACGATTTAAATTTTGGGCATTGAAGCTCCTGATTGGATGAGCGTCCCCCTCTTTTTTCAGCGTGATCTTGAATTTGGTCTCTATACTTAATCGAAGTATAGATGCCAAATTCAATCACGGCACTGACGCTAAATAACTACGACACTATTACTACACAACAAACGTTTCTAAACACGCGCTTCACCCCTTGAGAACAATTGCCTAACCCCTGATCTATTGTTGATCTAACATTAGTGAGGCACGTTCCTTTGCCACGAGCAAACATCTGATTTGCTGTCGCCGAGGAGCCAGTAAACCCTGATCAATTCATGCCACGCTAGACCTTTTCTTCCGGTTTGGATCACAATGCAACATCCGACATTCTCGATCGCCTCTGAAGAAATGAAGTCAAAGGATAAGTCTGTCAAAATATTATTCTGCCTTTGACACCCGCAGCCCGCAGAACATACACCGGCGAGCCGCGTGAGGCCCGTGGTCCACGGATTGGACAGAGCTGCTGCAAACCTCTCCCCTACCTTCCGCAGCCACTGAATATAAAAAACACATGACAAAATTAATATGAAACTTTTTGTGTACTGGTGCAAGGTTACGCGCTTTTGGAGGCCGAAATAGGACCCTCCAGCTCTAATAAATATGCGCAGCAACTAATGAAACAGAAAAGAAAGAACTGCTTCCCAAAGTTTGCAGTTAACGAGAGAAAAAGAGGCTGAATAAAATGGCTGTTTTAATTTCCATGCTTAGTCTACGTCTCGCATGCCAACGTTTTGAAAAGATGAAAGCATTTGATAAAATATGAATTTAAGAGTGAATTAAAGCGCTTGGAAATACAACTTACAGTTTACATGTTGCACTTTTTGAACGTTACAGAAGATGACCATAATTACAAGGCAGCTGAATAAATAGACGTCGTTCTTCCAGAACAATGAGCAGACTTCTAACTGATTTGATGATGAGCAATAGTAACGATGTCTATATCTAAAAACGCGATAGGACTATCGTACAATAATTTCATTTCAAAGTCACTTTTAAATTCCACAACGTTTTATAAAAACTTATAACTCCACAGCACGTTTTATTTTTCACCATCGAATTGAAGAAAATGTTCAAATGCAATAAATACTCTTTCTATAAATAATTTATAAAATGATAAATTATTACATAAATTATCGTACAGCGAATACAATACGTTTCTCACAATCATGGTATACGTATTAACACCGAAGGTAATGAAATGGGAATAGCTTCGTCCATTCCAAGAAGTCCACAGCGACTCAGAACCTCTCGGTCCAGCGTACATATATGGCTAGACATGATTCACATGACTCATGACCTTCGAATGCAGGTATTCACAACACAGACACAATTCGCTTCGTCATACAACTTGTTTGTCAGATTATTTCCTGATCTTCGATATAAATCAACGGAGTCCTCTCTCTTGGGATCTAAAATTACAAGTAATATTTGTATCCAGAGCAAGTAACTGAAAATATATTTCCAGCTTAGGGAATTTAATTTGAACAAACTATAAGGCGGTCTAAACACATAATACACAATTAAATGAGTAAAAATGAACTTGATATCTTTGCACTAGTTTCTTTCACAATCCAAATATTTCTATGTTAACATCTTCACACAAAAAAAAAAAAACTGGTTGCCATACATTGAAAATCGGTTCTCCCACCCAGAATTAATAGTAAAATTTGGCCCAGCTATTGTTTTGGTTGACGCACTTTAGGTGCCATGTATGGCCCTGTGTGGTACCTTGAACCACCGCTGTGTCTCCTGATTCCCTTGTTCACGTAGTCCCGTGAACCACAAAATGTTTGCAGTTCGTGGTTGACTCTCTCGGAACTTCAGTGAGAGGTTCCACAACCCATATTTTTAAGCTACACTTCCTACATAAATGATTATACCAAAAACGCACAATTCTGCATCAACCCTTGTGTTATATCCGTGGAATAAATGTCCGAAACCAGCAAAAATAAAACCAATGATGTCCACAAAAATTTGACATCGACTAAAAAGAATAAAGAAAACTTCCACTACTCGTAAATCTAAATATAAAATAAGTAGTCCCTACATGCTACGCTATCATAATACCACAATAATTTTGAAACGCAATAAATGAAAGAGGCATTACGTATGTCAAGACGCCTTCAATACATTTAACAAAGGAAGCGCAGGGTCGACATTTTATCGTTTCCAACTGACAATATTCTCATATGTGATGTTATGTTGATTAAACATTCTCTGAGGATTATTTTGGTGTTATCTTTATTTTGAAGGCATTAGCTTATATTAAGGACGACGGCAAAATTCGAATGCATTAAACACCATCACCAGCAATTTACAATATCTCAGCCCACTTTGTGCCACTTCACATTACATGCACGAAGGGTCATATTGAGCTTAGTTTCATTGAACTGCGGAAGACAAAGGGATAGTCTGTGTGACATAAAATACCGAATGGAAGAGGGAAGCCATTTTCATTTAGTTGGTCGGGGGCAAATAAAAATAATAAATGAACAATTTTGCCATGAGTCAAAACCATATACATTTTGTATTCATTAAATTTGACATGAGACGTTGAAAGATGTAAAATACAGGAGGCAGAGAGGAATTTTAAAATACTTTGTCGACTGTGTTGGACATAAGCAAAAGGTTTCCTTTCCAAACCCATTTTTGATAAATATTCCACCACTCCATTCTCTCAGAGTTAAATCATATACAATATTCATTAACCAACTCGCTAATTCAGAGTAATTCACAGAAAGCTTAACGATTTACAGTCTTTACTGACATTTATTTGAAAAAATTGGTAATAAACAGAAAATACCCATGAATTTTTTGGTTTTCAGAATGCCTCACTTTTCTACAACAATGTTCCAGTCAGACAACTGAATTAGTTGTAAATAAAGTAAACATTAGAATTAAGGAATTTGCTACTTTACCAAACTCAGTCTCAGGAATATGTTCGCTTGGAGCTGAACCATTTAATACAGAATCCCACCGCAAAGTTGTTTATCCAAAAGACTGATTAGATGGTTTGACACTATTTTCAATACATATTACTGACTCATTACTTCCGAAATACAAAACAAAATGTCTGCTACAATTAAAATTTCCTTCCGGGCTAGATGGCCGAGGTCTACCGGATATTCTGTTCCCAAACGTTTCTTCTGCTACTGTGGCAGACATCCTCCTTGACTTATGAGTACACGCATAATCACACTGCGTGTACTTATTAGCCATTGAGGATATCTGCTGCTGCAGGGGCGGGCGAAACCTTTGGGAGTGGAACGTCCGATAGACCTCGGCCATCCAGCCCGGAAGGAAATTTTAATAGTGTATTCAGCCGTGAAACCCTACATTGCTTTGTCTATTACAATATTTATCACATGAACTTTACTGCAACTAATGCTCGGATGCGCGACCGCTGTCCAAATACGGGCCAACGCTACGTGTAAGGATTAGGCGTCACGTCAGCTTCTCTGCCCTCCATATTACGTCGCAGCGCAGGCTTTCGCCCGCTCGCCTGCCTGCCAGACCGTCGCTCGCCGCCATGACTCATTGGCTAGAGGCGGGCTGGAAGGAAACGTGTGTTACGTCACGGCTGGAAAGGCGGGCGGGCGGGCGGGCGGGCGGACGGACGGACGGACGGACGGACGGGAAGGTCGGCGGCGGCGGAGACTGGGCAATCTGCAGCGGGGCTTTGCTGCCGGAGGGAACGAGGATAGTAGCGGCGGGGTTCCGACGGATGGTGGGGTTCTGGTGGAGGGGGCTATGGTGGTGACGGTCGGAACACTGGTGGTGGAGGAGAAGTCGAGGGCGGAGTAGCAGCGACGGCAGTCCCGACAATGACAGAGGTACTGGGGCGACGGGACGACTGGGGCGACGGGCGACGGGGGCGACGGGGGGCCAATTAAATAGCAAACTTAACTATTACTAATAAAACTAAAACATTTTTAGATGGAGTTTTTGTGATTTCGTTTGCAATTATTGCAGTCGCAGGGAAATTCCACCCTAACGAGCTAACTTCCGTCTCTCTTTCTGTACCAAGGACAGACTCACATTTGATCATAATCTATAAAATCTATGAAAGGATAATACAATTACAACAGGAAATTAAATGGTGGTAGTGGTCGAGCGGCACTAGATTATGCGGCGTCATCGCTGATCATGATATCATATTTGCCCTGACTCACAGGCAATTCTTGCAAAAGAACTTACGTTCAGATTTTTAGCACTCCAGAATTGATGGCCAACCGCTATTCAGTCAGCGAGTAAGAATCTAGTTTCATTTCTATTAAGTCCACATTTTCATTTCCATAAGACATTTTGTTAAAAACTGCTATTAAAATACGTAATTTGCCGACATCACATTTTCCCCTAAAAGTAACAATTCCTGTTTGTCAATAATAGAAGCATTTACGATTATATTCTGGAAAATGTTTTTGATAAATGACAATGATGAGATGTGAATGAAGGGACCTGTGACTGTTAAGTCCCTTAATTTTTCAATAATTATAATATTAGTAATAATTCACATTTACTTTCCATAAAAAGTTATACTACACGCAAATAAAAAAAACGTACTTTATTTCTCCGTATCAATATTACAGAATTGCCATGCAAAGGGCCACAAAAGAAAGACAGAACGCTCTTGATTGATAATGCGATTGGAATAATATATTAATTTGATACCAGTCATGAATATATACAAAATAAAGCAATTTTTAATATTACCAGTAGAGAAACGATTAAATAATTTTCGTCATCTTTCACCGAAAAGTAACACACATCTAGTATTTTTAAATGTCATGGAGTATTCTTAAAACCAAGGGTGGACTAAAACATACGCAAACTAATCAAATGCTTAGGATCCCAGCGTAATACGGGCTCTCAACAATGTTTTATATTAGTTCATAAAACTAAAAATGTTTTAATGCTAATCACAAGTTTCATTGAGCGCGAATAAACGAGTATAAACGTATCTCGAGTATAAACGCGAGAAGAGTGGGAATTTGTCAATACTACCAAATCACATACCTAGATGTTTCAAATAGTTTCTATTACAGGGAAAAGAAAATTTCTTGTTGTTAACAACACTCGTTCATATCTTCAAATTTAATTCAACTATATTGAATTAAAGTTACTATGTAAATTAAGTTATATCAATACGAACTTTGTAACAGCAACGTTACGGTTAATTAAACACTGTCTGTTCGCGTTGACAGCTTGGTTAATATTTACTGATTATACAACGAGGTGATTACATGCCTCTCATACGATATCAACATTAACAGAAATTATAGTTTTCATATGAGATGATTGAAGCTATAAAGCAACTTGTACGACTTAAAAGCGGTATTAAATACCACAAAAATGAATCACGTATGCGTATATGAATGTAAGCAAAGCATTGAAAAAGCTTACCTAATACTTTTGTATAACCGCTACCATGTTTCTGTCGATTCAACACATTTTTTTCGCATTCCGTCAAGTCCCACTCATCCGAAATAACTGGGACTCGACCACTTTCGGATTAAGCAGATTTATTTTAATATTACCCCTCAATAGTACATAAATTAGTAGTTATGATGTACATCATTAACAATACATGCAACAATAATTCGGAACAAAGGTTGTTGCGGTTGAGATGCAAGCAACAATATCTGGGGGCAAGCTGGGCGAAGCGACAGCGCAGGCACGTTTCGGAAGCGTTGGTGCAAATTCGTTTATAAGGACTCATTCTCTGTATTAAAAAAATGTTACTCACGTTTTGAACCCAAATGCAAAAGTGTATTGTTCTTAATAATTTATTGGATTAGGCCCTTCATTAAATTATAATTTTCAAAAATAAATACAGCTGTAGTTTTTAATATAACAAACGTTATCTCTCCTTCTTCGAAAAAATCGCCAAATTTTTGTTTCGGATTCGGAAGTCTTTCGGATTATCAAGACTCCACTGTATCGATAAACAAAGGCGTGCGCTTAGGGGAGGATAACTTGAACAGTCTTGAAGGAGCTCCCATATCCTCAGATTTTAAAAATTTTATTTCTTTAAATGCGTTGAATTCCTGATTTATCCCTTTTAACCTACAATTTGGGACACTGGTTTATAGTCTCGGAACGGCACGTGCCAATTTACAATCCTGCCAACATCCACCTCGTACTTTCAAAATAATCGTGTTCCTCGAGCCCCGTTTTGGCGCGATTCGTTCGCCCTTTTCAGCCCTGGCGTAGGGAAAGCCTTCCTCTCTCCGCAGTGCAAAATAAAAAAAAAACAAACAAAACTAGCGCGTATAGTAAGGTGGTGTAGTTTCTTTGTGGAGATGGGCGTTGGCGGATTCGAGAGCGCCGATGCGGTTCGCTGGCAGCGGGTGCCCGCGGAGAGGACTTTCACTCGCGTCTGCCGCTGGCACGAGATGCGAAGCCCTCCTTCATTTTCTCTTTTACTTCCACGCACTCGCACTCAGAAGAAAAAAATCCCCTCTCGGCCGAGCGTGGATTACTGCTCCATTGCAATTAACGACGCAACTATGAATGAGATTGCAGGAAAGCGGCGTTGCATGCCGCTATCGCCCTATTGCGAGAAATCGCAAGCGGCCGTTTTCTTCCCGTCACACGCCACAACTCCGCCGATTCCGTTGCGTTAATCTCGAGGTTATATCAGGTAGCGTAACGGTATAAATAAACAAGCTTCAGGGTGCGTACGGCCTCGCATGAGCGGTATGAAGTGACTGGAATGCCTTCCCACCGGCGATGTGTTGACACGCACGGAGAAATTACAGAGTAAGTTAGGGATAGATAGTTGACGCGGCAGAATTTAAACACATAAGTGAATGGATCAGTGAGAGGGAGTCACACCTCCTATTCAAGTTTCTATTTTCTCGCCATATAATCTGTCTGATTGACAAGGTTCTCCATTGATTTCAAATGTGTTCGCCATACATTCTCAAAACTGCTTGAATATGGCTTACAGTTTTCACAGAGCACTTCATTTTCTAGTCGATTTAAAAAGTATACAAATGCTTAGGAACATTTCGTTTAAATATCGCTTACACGGATAATGAATGCAGATTTAATCACAGGTGATACTTTTTCAGGAAATCAAATATTCACATTTAAAATCTGTAACTATTTCAACTCTCATTATAAAGGGATGATTATTTGTAATTTATTATAAATCAGAAAAATGATTGATTGAATAAATACTGCAAACATCGAATGGTAATTACAAATGGCTTTTGAACTAATATTTAATGTTTAATTTCATTTAACTTCGCTGTTATGATTAAATGAAAAAAAATGCTTGATTTTGTGGATTCATTAAAATTCAATTACTAAGCGAGATCATTCTGTTTATCATTTCATACGAGTTCCGAGATCACCGTTACTCACAAAGCACAAAAAAACAGTATTTTACTGGTCCTATATAAATAATATTGCATTTTAAAATACGTAATTAATCTCGTTAAAACGATAACACTTCATTTAGACTTTGAGGTATTTTTCTCATTTTAAAATTGCCAATCGCACTCAATTCAGTGTCTCACAAGAATGATTTTTTTGTGCATCGGCATAAACGGAAGTAACAAACCTTAATCTCATGGTCATGAGCCACCTCCAGAATGAATAAAATCTCTGAAATGATTCTTAATGATCACGATGAGGGGAGGTGTCATTTAGGGTCACACATTAACCCAAGTGGCCTTCACTTTAAAGCGATAATGAGCATAGTTACGCGGCGTGAGTAGTCAGGAAGTCCCATGATCACGAGGCACTTTTAGTTTCAGGAAACGTCTTGTTTCTGTGCAATGTTCTCCTCGTAACAGACCGAGAGCTCAAGACATATGTGTACCCAGGGCTTCATTTCTGACGGAATGCGACAGAACGAGTTCGTCTCGGAATAATTATTAAATTATATTATCAAAATATAACTATTTCTATAAAATTAATAATTAATTTGAGATGCGTTCCGAGACCTAAACTTTTTATAAATCAAATACTCCCTAAACGTAATACTTGTAAGTCAAAATTGACTTCTTCATTGACAAAGAGAAACTGTGGGTTATATGATTGCTTTTTTTTTCCAATCAGAGAAACACGTTGATCTTTAAAATCAATCGTGCATGGTTGGATCGCTCGAACGTCAAATATGTTTTGAGGTATTGCTAAAGTTTTGAGAGACATTTGTTTGCATTTCACAATTCTACCTTTTTTTACAACTTGCAGCGTTTTGTCGTTCAGAATTTCCAAACATTCTCTATTCTCAAGGGAAATCTGAATATAAAATATTTTACCAAAAACAGTCCATCGGGTCGTTGGTTTACCTGTGCCATATTCCGTATTGAGAATCGTCTGGAGTTATCTCGCCATGGACGGTCGCCATATTGATCAACATATTTTGAAAGTAAATTGTCTGATCTTTCCTAACTTGTGTCCTGAACATGATGTAATATCAACTTTCTTAACGACAATTCCTCGCACATGTTTGGTCTATTTTAATTCGTCACGATCCTCCAAATAGCGAGCGGCCGGACACCCACGCAGAAGCGGCACCGCAGAGCAGGCTCACCGAGCGCGTCCAGGTGCACGCAGAGCAGCGGAGCCCGGCAGTCGACTGCGTTGCGTCGGCGGGCGGCGCATCTCGGGCGGTGGCGGGCATCGGCGGGACGCGATGGGATGACCGTGGGATAGGTGGGCGTGGAGGCGTTGACGGTGGGGAGGCCAGTGGCGTATCGAGAGGACGACGGAGGCCTGGGCGGCGGCGGGACAGGTGCTGGGACGAGGGCGGGACAGTGGAGTAAGCAGGCAGGGACGGGCGGAGAGGCAGGACAGTGGGGGACGGGCGGACGGGACGGGGAGGCGGGGACGGTCGGGACTGGCGTTGGACGCAGGAGGACGGGGCGGGGACGGGGTGGGGCGGAGGAGCTGGCGTTGGCGAGGCCGGGCCTGTCTCAGATGTTGCACTCCGCCAGGATTTTCGACACTGCTTTTGCAGCTAGCAATTCGGCGCTGTCTGGAGAATTCTAGCGGTCGGCTGCTCTGATCGGTAGTTTTCCGAGGTTTCTTCATTCAACGAATGCCTAACGAACGGGCGACGGACCGCGTGCGATCTTTCCTTCCTCTTCTTTGTTCTATCCTCACCCCTTACTCACACACTTACACTAACATGTACTGCACTGCCACACATGCCGGGAAACCGGTCGGGGACTTAGAACTTGTCCCGGCTGGGGCGGTGCCCCGCTGGTGGGAGATACACTGGGGAAGCACTGCTAGTCAAGAGTAGGTCGGCGCCGGATCTCGCCTTCCATTGGGGGAAGATCGTCGTCACCACCCAATGAAAAAACATGCACTACACTTACGGTAGTGACCGCCCGATAGTTGACACGCCCGGAATCACCAACAATAAATCACGGAGCGGTGGCGGGGACAGAGCGGTGGCAGGGACGGGGCGGTGGCGGGGACGGAGGCGAGGGTACCGGTGGGGTACGGCGTGGGGGGGACGGTGGCGGGGAGCGTGGCGGGGACGGAGCGGTGCGGACAGACGTGCAGACGGGGCGGTGGCGGGACGGAGTGGGGGACGGACGGGAGCGAGGGCGTAGCGGGGGAGACGGGAGGGTAGCACAGATGCGATGGGGGCTGGGATGGGGATGGCAAAAGGGCAGCGGCGGCGGTGGTAGTAGCTAAGTCGATGGCGGTTGCGATGAGTGCAGTGACAGAGGGGGAGGTTTTTGAGACGGTAGCGGGTTGGTTCACAGGCGGCGAGGACAGCGGGAGTGGCGGCCGTGCGGGACTGCCCGCCACTTCCGCTTCCGCTCCTTTGCGGTGCCGAACCACCGTAGCCGCCTGCACCGCAGCTTCCGGTGACTTTCCCGAACGCCCGACGCCATGGCCACGATGCACCGAGGACGTTTCCTCGTACGCATCATGTGAATAAATGGCATTGGGATCCTTATGGACGGTTTACCTGATGATTCTCATTTCCCTATATTTAGGTTGGTATATTGTTGTTCACTTGTCTTCAGCAAGTGGTATAGGCAGGAACTCGAAATATCAATACATGGCAAGAAGTACTATACAATATTAATGTGATCGGTGACGCAGTTCTTCGGGACTAAGTGTCTGCTAACAATATTTAGAGCTATAAATGGTAGCAAAAAAATGCTTACACATTTCTCATAATTTTAAAACCGTCTTCTTCCTGTTGGTTAACATCTGTAAGGAACTTTTTCTCGTATAAATAATTTTTCACATAATTGAGTACCACATTATTATTATTATTATTATTATTATTATTATTATTATTATTATTAATAATAATATCATCACATCATTATCATCAAAGACTGAAGTACATTTCATCACATGTTTTTAACAATGCATCTCGTCTTATTTGAATAAGAAATATCGTAAATTTTACCCAAGTAATTTAACGAGGAAATGATACGAAATAAAATTACCGTACGAATATAAATTATTAGTGTGCCAACTTGCCTACCAAAGAGATGTATTTGCTTAAACTATTATGGAAGCACTACCTATTTGTGTTTGCTACCACACGTACCTTGTACGGAGCGAAATCGCACAGTTCTTTGGGAAAGGTTCATTGAAATCGAATTGATAGCAATTGAAACAATAAGCATTCATCTGAAGGCGCAACAAAAACATCATAAACATAGGATATTCAAAATTTTGCCTAATATAATTTGAACATCACATCATGACATGCAAAACGTGTATTCGCAACTTCATAAGTATATCTATGCATCATACGTCTTACATCACAACTAAACATTAGAAGACTCGTTCATAACTGCATCTTTAAGGAAGAGTTAGATATTTTTAAGTCGTGGTTGGGGTTATTTCCAGCAATAATAAAGAACTCTATGAGAGTACACAGAGGCGTAAACAAGATAACTTCGCGGCTTTGAAATCTGAATATAAATCACACGTTGCTTGACAAGTGTAAACAGATCTGCCGTCTCCGACTAGCAAAGGAGTACGCTAGAAATGTCTCAAATGTACTCCGAGTTGAAAATGTAAACCAAACGAATGAATAAATGCGATAATATTAACTGAATAAGACCAACTTCAAAGCATTGGATGTATTCAAAATATGTCACACAAAGGTAAGATTTAGGACACATGAAAGTTTTTTACCTTTCCATAACTTACCTCTACCACTCTTTAAAATAAACTTTTACTTATTCAAAATTATTGAGAACAGGAAACTTCACGGGTCAAGTCAGGTATAGCCACTAACGCCACAAGGTAAACAGCTTGCAGTCATACATATGTTCATTAACATGCGTAGATGTGGGAATTCTGAGTCAGAAGCGAACGTCTAATCGTATTTGTGACCTCGGATTACATGATATTCATTCGTACTTCACATCCGCATAGTGCATTATAAATGGCAAAATTATTCTTGCGTTATTCTACAGTTCTAGCGTATTCTACAGTTCGCGACCCCAGTGTTCAGACGTTTCTAGTCGTTAATACGCAACATGGCATATGTTGAGGTACATCGCTTGCATTTTCCAATATTTAGGGTCTTCCAAATGAGATTGGGTGCGACTCGGCGTGTAGTAGTCATACCGCCCCTTTCAACCTCTGGTATCGGGATTCAAATCCTGGCCAATCTACGTGGAATGGACAACGCGAATTCGCGCAAGGTTTTTTGAGGTTCTCCAGTTTTCTTCTGCTTCTCAACCATTGAAATCACATCATTTGTATCAAACCAATCATGTTCGGCAAGACCGAACAGTTTCAGGTACTAATTTTCAAAATAAAGTATGAAATGAAAGGATCTATACTAAAACAATTTTTTTAGATCTCCACTCCTGATCACGGAGGAAGCGAAATAAGTCATAAAACGGAGCATCCTAACATATTCAATATATTTACTAAGTCAGCTTGTGGCAGTGTTCGCCCTTAATGTAACACGCGAGTGTTTGTGACCATCATTTAAATGAAGTATGTTCGGACACTGATCGTCATTCAGTACTGAAATTGAGAGGTTATATTGTAAAAACCATCACAATTGTACTGGAGACGCATCACACACGTGGAAAGAATAGATTCAAAATTCACTGAAGTCGTGATATAAAAAAAACGTTCAACTAACATGTCAAGACAGCATAGCTGAAGCAGAGCAAAAAGTCTTTTCGATTATGGCTGAATTACGCGTGAATTCGAATGTAAAGC
Organism: Teleogryllus oceanicus; assembly: GCA_964035755.1. NCBI lineage: Eukaryota > Metazoa > Arthropoda > Insecta > Orthoptera > Gryllidae > Teleogryllus > Teleogryllus oceanicus. The sequence goes on along the minus strand of CAXIVR010000005.1, from coordinate 132,942,737 downwards.
ACGTCATTGGCTCTTCTCTGCATATTCTCAAGCTTTAAACGTGACTGAGACGGACTAACAGACAAAAGGCATAAATGTGAAAATGAGGGTGGACGAAATCACTTTCAATGTTTTGAAATCTTGTAATGTTGATACTCCGATGTTTTGAATGTAATTTTGATGTTCTGATTTTAGTTTCTTCTCAATTTTCTCAATATTTTAATAAAACATTTTGCACTATTGTGGACATTTTTGCTCATGTGTAAATCGCTGAAAAATGAGTCGGCAAGTTCTGCAATCAGTTAACCTGTTTACATTCGACAACTTATTTGAATAATAAACTTGGCGTGCGCAACCTAAAACAAGAGAGGGCAACTACATTTCTGGGCCCGTCTGGCCCTTTTCATAAACTTTATTTTCTTATGAAATATTTTACTAAGAAATAAAAAACACAGAAGGAGATTGTAAATTTAACGAAACAAATAATAGAAGCGAATTGATTATGCAAATCGTCCAATTTTTATAACACGATCTCTGATTATTTCGCTGTCTTGAAATTCGTATTAATGAGGGTTTACTGAAATCTATACATGACGGGGAATGGACAATCGACAAGTCATACCTGTAACTAAACAAACGCACTGACAAAATGAGTGCATAGCATAACCTGCAGTTGACAGCAGTGAACAAGCAGTATCTGTCACAATGGTCCGTTTCAGTAATCTCTCTACATCACTGACATGAGACAACCATTGCTGAACACATTATTGACGTCGAAACTTAACGTCTTTTTCCGCAGGCAGCCACCCCATTCACCCAGTGGTGCGTCTCCAGCGACGTCGTGGGCGGCCCACAGGCTGCCACGAGGTCTGCCGCCGGCGGCACCGGATCCGGAGCGGCGGCCCACGGAATCAATACGCCCCGACACGACCCGACCCGCTTACGTAATAATACGGACAGCTCCAACTACCACACAACCCTCGGCAGGGTGCCCGGCACCCTGCACCCGGGGCCGTCGTAAACTTTTTAGGGCCAGCTGAAATAAAAGACAGAACCGCTTAACTCCTACCCGTTCGTTAAAACAGCGGGGAGGAGGGAGGATCGATAATATTTCCACCGGGCGAGGTGGCTCAGGGCATCAACTGATGTCACTGCTTTGCCTCTGACCGGGAGGTCCTTGGTTAGAGTCCGACGGTAGCAGGACTTTCAACACTAGCTTGCCCGCTAGGTCGAATTCAGTCGCTGTCTGGAGGAGTATTCTAGCGGTCAGTTGCTCTGACTGGTAACTTTCCGTGGTTTCTCCGATCAACACCAGGCGAATGCCGGAGCAATACCCTCACAAACGGGCCACGGACCACGTCTTTCTCTTCCTTGTCCTATCCTCACCCCCTTACTTTCACACTTTTATAGTTACATTCACATACAATACACAACCGCACATGCCGGGAGCTTGTCCCATTGGGCGGTGCCTCTCTAGCGGGAGATACGTGATTGGGGAAACCTCCGCTAGCCGACGTATAGGTATGCGCCGGATCTCGCCATCTGGCTGTGCAAGATCACCGGCACCTCCCGAGAAAAAACATGCACTACTCTTACAACTAATGACCTTATTTGTTGACACGCCCGGAAGCACTAGTAATCACTAAATCAATAATATTCCGCTGCATGAAGGGTTCTAGAGTCAGTATTGATTTGGTAGAGATGGCAACATTCAAAAATTCATCAAAAATCAAAATTTAAATAGTATTAGACTTAGTGTAGGGATCAAGAATTTTGAAAGTGCACAATTCACTTTTCCCATAGCACGTCATACGCAGTTTTTAACTGTTTTTGACGTAAATAAATTTAAAAAGTTTTCAATAGTGTTATCACAAAAACAGCTGACTCGTAATAGCTGTTATTAATAACCGTTGAAAAATAATAGGTCCATGACCAGCAATCTAACATGGCCCACTGCTAAGAGTTAAAGCAGTTGTAGCGACTGCTAAGAGTTAAACCACGCAAAACGAATAACGTTGGTAGCACTGTAAAGCTTGTGCAGCTACCTTACGGCGCTTCCTTGCACTACTTTCCCTAACATGTTTGGACAGAGAAGCAGCTGATATGAACGAGACTGGATTAACTGCCAAGGATGAATAGTAATTCATATAATGTGTAGCGAATGTGTATAGCATATAGAATATTACTAAAATGAAAGTGATTCGGGTTCAGATTGCAAATATACTTTCAAATATGCAACTTGTGCATAGTAAAATGACGAGTGCCGAAAATAATGAGGAGAAACTATTTTTGCTTACCTATAGCTAAAGTGTTAATGACTATCGAATATCAAGTATTATAATTGAGTTATTTGACGTAACTCATTTTATTTTATTGGACCAGGGAAATATTAGTTGATCTCACATAAGAGAATGGACAGAAATAAGTAACATATTGGACGGACTTAATTTAAAGGACAAACATCTTGTTGTAATGTATACAATAAAATACGCATTATGTATTAATGAATCTATAATTTGAACACTGGCAAATCATGATTAATTAGCTGCAGTGAAGCTGTTATCGTACAAAATGGTTGCCACAAAAGCTTGTAGTAGTTCGGATTAGGCCCAGTAGGTTGCGGTTCTATGCATTTCAACCGATAACAGCCGATAACAGCCAATAACAGGATAAACGAAATAACTGTTATTTCGCGTAACAGTTACGAAACGTTAACGGTTAAGAAATAACCTTTTAGCTGTTAAGGGCACATCCCTAATTTCAGGCCCGTCAACTATGGAAGTCTTTGGTCCCGTAAATGCAGTGCATTCTATGACCCTGGAGTTGGCGATGTTCATTCCCTTTGGAATGAGGGGAATGGCGCCGACCTATTCTTCGGCTTGCAGTTTCCCTCTTGTTTCCAGGCATGCCACCCCTCCCCCTCAGCCGCGATAAACTTTTTTCTCCCGACATGTGTGGTAGTGAAGTGCAGGCAGTAAGTGTGGAAGGGGAGAGGGGGCAAGGATCGCGCCTGACCTATGGCCCGTATGATAGTGTAGTGCTGCGACATTTGACAGGATTCATCGGAGAAATCACATAAAACTACTGATCAGAGCGGCCGGCAGCAAGAATTCTCATCCAGAACACAGCGGTTGAATTCGACCCAATTTAGGTAGCTGGAGTCGAAAATTCGCTCTCGGGAATAGAATCTTATTGTTAGGTACTTCTGCTCAAGATGCTGTAAAGGCACTGCCGATATACTACGGCAGGGGGTGGAATAAAGGGAAGTGCTTTCTTTGCAACCTTTCTTCAAACCGCACTGGAAGGAGGGGGGTCGATGATATCCCCGTAAGAAGAGAAGGAGAACAAAAGAAGCAACGGAAAGCAATACTTGACTCGGCGGAGAAAGAAAAGGAGTAGGTGGTTTTATCGGAAAGCGACAATAGATAACGAAGGCGCTTTCTCTTTTAACGTTTGAGTGAAACTGGAGGTTTGCAGGACACGGCCACGAACGGCAAACAGTGGGGTCACTTTACTGTGTGAGGATGTTTTCAGGAATCGTGAAACTTAGAGCCATAGAGGAAGGATAGGAATACATCAATATTTTTCTCTTGTTTAATAAATATTTTTATCAATGAATTCAAGACCACAAAGACGTTAACCGTAATCGATAACAAGAAACCCACATGTTGGTAAAGGTGGCATATTTAGTTTGTTTATATTGTCTACAATTTTGAACTGCATTGTTATATTCGTTCAACCGCCTTTTCTATTAACTAACCTCTTTGAAACTACCACCCTAACATCCAGGTTGGGGATTTATCCCAGTCAGAAGCTGGACCCCCCTCAAGCCGAATTACCATCGGAAGTTTTTTTAAAATAGTTTTTGTTATCCTTGTTCGACAATTATTATGTCTTTCATGGGTTTTTATGTTACATAGTATGTACGATCATTTTTAACTACATTTCAACAAACTAATAACTAACAATACCCAGGAAGGGTCCTTCAGAAAGATACATACAATATTTGGATTAAAAACATAAATATTTAATTTAGAAATGTTTGAACCTGCTTTACAGCTAATTAAGGAGGATGTAGTAGGTCTTTAGAATATCTTGATTCGATTATGGAAAATGATTGATTACCTAGAGTGTACAAAGGAGGGATGAAAGAGAAGAGTAGAAATTGGAAGAAAGTTTTAAAATCCAAATTTTCAGAGGGTTTATAGATATTTCTTTTAAAATTTGATCATTTCTGATATACCACGGAGCTTTTAAATCATTTCTTAAAAATTTAGTTTGCAGTACTTCCAGTTTTTGAAGGTACCATCGGAAGTTTACGCGAAACCTTCACTTCATTTCCTATTCTAAAAACTTCCCAACTTCGTAGAAAGGTCTTTGTTGTTATTGAATTGTTGATGTTGGTGCTACTCGGGCCGTTGATTGATGTGCGAAGTTTCCGTCACATCATAACAACATTAATATTCCAAGTACTACGCATACATTCCATGTTTTCCTACACCACATAAAAGAGAATGTAAACTTACCTGAATACCCTTCAAAAGTATTAGCATGTCGGGAAATGTCAAATAAGATGTAAAATTTGCACTTTTTATCGTGCAAGTTGCGAGTGACGCAAACAATACCAACTACAGCCAGATAGGGGTTTCTTCAATTTGGAAACTCCTACGCATGGTTTAGGCACTAGTAGTGTTCACAGACGGACGGATGGACATTTTGAAAAAAGAAACCAGCACTTTTTCGATATTAGGGGATCCCAAAACGTGTATTTCCGTTCAAATCTCGAAATCGATTTTCCGCAGCATTACATAACTTCTCTATTCTATGTATATTGTATACGTATACGTATATGAGAAAGTAAAAATGGGACAAAAGATTACGTCAGTGAATGTTAACGTGTTATTGCTCAATTCTACTTCAACGTCCTCGATAAGAACTGAATGATGGATGAGCTACTATTAAAATTTAATAATGATAGTTCACTAGAGTGCACATTAATGTTGCACTTTTATTACTAATTTGGGAAAGGGCACGCAATGCACTACTATGACTAATCCAAACCACACCTGACTTACTTCGTTTCTTAATAAGCACTAAAGTTTGCAGTTCATTAGTCATAAAAAAACACTTTCACTAAATTTAGTGAAGTTACTCGAGAAAATGCTCGGATTCGGAAAGACAGCTCCGGATCTTATAGTTAATAAAATGGTTCTAAGACGATCAACAGTGACTTGCCATTCTTACGCCACGAACACAATTTTGTAACATCACATACAGAATACCGTAATAAAAATGTTGACAATATATAAAATGCCATAAAAATATATTACTAAGCAATTTAACCAATTTATATACACGCGTATGTCCTTCTACCAGATTCGGTCAATCGCTATTCCACCTGTCGAAAGGACGCTCGACCACAAAACGGACGTGTCGCCGACACCTCAAAGACAGCGCGTACCAAATAGAGGCGCGGGGCCGAGCGGACGGCTTAACGCACATTCGCGCCGGGAGACGATGTCGATCGGCCAAACGAGCGGTGCCGTGAATCGCACGACAGGGTCGCCAACCTCGTCGAAAGCGCAGATTGTGGACTGCAGTGTACACCGGAGTCGAGACCGATGGTAGCAGATTTTCGACACAGCTTACATAACGCGTTCAGCCGCGTCTGACGAATTTACGGTCGGCTGCTCTGATCAGAGTATCTGTCTCTTAACACACCGGAATGCTGGAGCAGACTAACAACGGGCCACGACGCAAGCGATCTGTCCTTCCTCTTCCTTGTCTATCCTCTTACACACACACACACAACTAAATGACTACAACACATATTCCTGAGCCGGCCGGCTCAAGTTTGTCCTGCTGAGGCGGCGTCCGGCTTAAGAGATACCTCATTGGAAAACTCGCTTTCGACGGAGGCGCCGATCTCACCTGAGTGAAAGATCACCGTCACCTCTGATGAAAGATCAAATACTTACGGACTAATGCCTCAGTATTTAACGTACGGGCCATTGTGAAAATTTACGGTAAACTGGCAGTTAACGCGAGGAATCAATGCTAGAGCTGTCAAGCAACGCACCCTATTCAACGCATCAAACATTCAGCCCTGCCACATTTCACGGCCACGACACAGCCCTTCATTTGCCTACAATATCTATTGCCAACTGATGGATACCACTGATACTCTAGTACCCCAGAATATTTGGGTGATCTGCAGAAAAATCTGGACATTATTTCTCGCTATGTTATCTAATTTCTACGTCGAACTTTATAGATATATAAATGAAGACTTGTAGAAAATGAAAGTAAGAACAAAATGATATTTTGTTTTGTTTATCATTATTAATCCCCTCAAAACATCGTCTCATGAGTCACTACCTGTACAATTTCCACAAACAGACCGAACCTATTATTCTGAAATCACGATTTATAATATGTTTAATTTTGCATTAAATATTCAAAATAAGTTAGAGTATATACGATCTTTATGGTTCAGAATTCTAGATTCTGAGTTTGCCATCTTCATCTTAATTGGTTTTCAAATGCCATAATTTAAGACAGCAAGTCCAATTGATCTAGCATTTGGAGAACAACGCAACAAAATAATGCAAGTTAGTTTGTTCTGCATATTATTGAAAAATTGCCTGTCAAACGTGATATAAGTTATCCACATCGACTGTCAAAGATCACGTGAGGGAGGGAGAGAGTTGAGTTTCAATTTCATGTAGCGATATATTTTAGAACATTCACACAGCCCAAATTTCAAAATGCAATACGTTATTTAAATTAGAACGAAAGTTGTGCTTTATTCAAGGTCAAAGATATATTGCGCAAGTGCTCGATTATTGCACGTAGTAGGTGTTTTGACGTTTGATTTGAAACCGGTTAATAATAAACACTAGCCGGTCTGGTTGGCCGAGATTGCGTCTCGTAGTGCCATGTGATCTTGGACGAAAGTTGTTTTAAGTCCACTAGCATTTGTACATTGTTCTCCTTTCACCTATTCACTTCATTGGTATCGATACTCCTAACGTTAAATCAACACTGGTCGCTAATGACCTCGGAATTCGTGCGACCTTAAAAACAATTTGCGCCATAAGAAATCCTGGTATTTATAACTATCCTTCACTTAAAAATCAAAATTACGTACAATCATTAGACTCCCCCATTCCTACATTCTAGTAAGATAATAAAGAATCGAATTGTACTTTGAAACTTTTGTAATCTGAAGACAGTGCCTGAACCTCACCTGTCAAAATCAGTTTCTACTCGAGTCGCTTATACGCATTATCGTTGTCTTTTCTGAAAGAGCCAGTCACACACAGCTCCGCCAGGGCTCTGTTCCAGGCTGGCGGCACAGAGGCAGGTTATTTGACTGCCGCGAGCGACGCGAGCACGCCCGATGAGCAGCGACGCCCGAGGCAGCTGCCGGCGCCTCGTCGGCGATGCATGAAGCTCCGCTTGGGCCCATCGACTTACAAGCGCCAAAGCTTCTTAATGACACGCGAAACTACACTTCTGCAGGGAAGATCCTACTTTCGAGACGAAACTCTGGTGAAATGTTCGAGTCCAGCTAAACAGCTGAGTTTAATCGTTCCCTCAACCCCTTCTTTCATCGGTAACTAGGATGAACTCTGTGTGTTTGTGTGTGTGTGTGTGTGTTGTGTGTGTGTGTGTGTGTGTGTGTGTGTGTGTGTGTGTGAGAGTGTATTAGTAAGTGTGACTAAGAAACCGGCTTTCCACCCTCAGATTAATGACGAGGCCACGGACCTACTTGTAAAACCATAGGACCGAGATGAGCCTAAGAGCTACATCGGCATGGATTTTAGGGAGAACGAGAGTGATCTGAGAAGGGAACAGGACACCTGAAGTTCCTCAGGCACTTTGACAACAAGGCGATCTGGTCAAATCGAAGGTAGTCTACCGAGTGGAATCTTTTTGGCGAAAGCCGATATATCCGGTTACCTCATTTGTCATTTAGTGGTCTCTCACCAAGGGTGCCAAATGCGTATCTTAAACGAAGAACACATACCGAGTGCGATCATTTCTTTCTTAATTTTAAACTAGGATTCTACATTAGTTACGTAAGTTAAATTTTTTTAAGCTGGAATAAATTATAACATATTTCCTAGAACTTTTTTCTCTCACTCACGGTTAGGCTCTTCCGCTCACCATTTGAGGGAAGTGAGGAGTGATTCCATGCGTCTCGAGCTGCTGGTGAGGAACTGGCAATTTTTTTGTGACCTATTTAAATAAAAAGCTTTAAAATTAATAAAAATGAAAATACTTTTCGAAGTGTCGGAGACGCCCCACTAAGCTATTTCTCCAACAGTCTATCTACAAGATTTAACTTAAAATCCTTTTAAAAATATGAAAGTAATACAGACGAGTTTTGTACGAAATAAAGGTCAAAAGCAATGAGGAAAGGCATGACAAAACAGCAACTAACACCTTATTCTAAAAGGAAAATATCCATGAAACAATTTTTCAGAAAGGGAAAATGTTTTACACATTTAGGTTTACAGTTCAAGGTAGGATTCAACGATTTTCGGTTATCGTTAACGAAAACACGATTGGGAAGCATATCAAGAACATATTGATACGTAAAACTAGAAAACAAACGGAAAAAGAAATACGTCACTTTGGGAAAATAAACTCAATAATATCGCCAAGACTTGTGGATCGCAAAATCGGATGAATTTCTAAAATACCGCACGTTTGATGGCTTTCTGTATAATAATGAAAATAAAAATATAGTATTTAATTTTCATTTATCGTGTTCTATCAATAAATCTGCACATTTCGAAAAATAATGACATTTTTCGCGCTTTAAACCAAGTGCCCGACGATCAAAATTTATTTCTATCATGCAGAGTTTGCCGCAGAGGCCACAGATAGGTAAACGCAGGCAGCTGCAGGGGACGCATTAAAATTCTGAATACATGAATCCGGAAGGGGTTATTGACTTTACAATTTTTGGGGGTCTGTCCTCTTTTCCGCTAGACTCGCCCGTGCGCAGGATTGACGAAGGAAATCAATTGACAAGAAAGGAAAGTGATGTTTCACGTATTCATACAGAGAGAGGTGTTGTATAAGGCACTGGGAGTCAATTTCAGCTGTTAAAAAAAAAAATTGTCACACGAAAGTTAAACATTGCTCTAATTAGATTGCGCAATTGAAATAGATGGATGCAATGCAGAACGATATAATACGTTTAACACGTAGAAATAGCATTAAAAAGTCGGTTAGCATCTAAACTTACGGCTCTATTCACGTCTAATCGGTTTCGATGAAACGAAGTGACGATTAGGCCGCAATCACATCACATACTTAGCCACCAACTTTTATTATTATTTACCTCAAATCTCTTCCCTTGCAACCTTTAGACTCAGCAAAACCGAACCATACCAGAATAAAAACAGATATACAATATATTCTAAACCTGAATTTGAAACAGAATAGAGACCCAATAGGCATCTCAATTATGTTAGATTTAACATTAGAAATAAGTTTTAAGAATTTATACAGTAAGCTATCAAACATATGTCAAAGTTTATACTCAAAGACTTTAATTCCAACAAGCAATAAAATAAAAAATTAAAATAAAAAGTGAGTAATGCGGAAGACACATCTTAAGGCGGTGAAAACAACGATGAAGAAATGAAACAATATCTATATATTTGTATTAGGGACTATTCATTTAAATTACTGACTTCCATGAGTAATCTAATGAGTAGATAAGTATTAAATCATACTGAAATAGAGAACGAAAAGCCTCCTATCCTTTATCCACAAATTCCATGGATTGGGCCTGAATAACCTGAGCGCCAGGAGTCAGTGTCGCGCTTCCACACCACGAGTCCTCCAGGATTGCAATATCAAATGTTGGAAGGTAATCATGGCAATGGCGCAGTCCCAGACTCAATGAAGACAGACGAGTGAGGAAATGCCCGGACGCGACCGCCGACATCGGTGGGTTGGACGTGCAGGGACGTGCGTCACGACTGTCAAATGACGCTATTGTTGGAGAGTTGCGCCGTAGTCATTTGAAACAAACTTGGGTTAGTAAATTTCACGCAGCTGAGCAGGTCGAGCTTCCTTCGTGACTTAAGATTGAGGCCTGAATTCACAAGGTTAAGTAGAAAACGGTAAAGACCTGCATAGTAAAGTGTTTAGTATAAGATATTGAATAGCAAGGCACTGACAACAACGAAGAATAAAGATGTGCTGGATGTGCTTTGATGATCAAAAAAAGTAGTATTTAAAAATGTATACATAATTATTGCATTATTAAAGCATTTTGTACAGTAAATAAGTTTTTACTTCACCATCCAACCATTTTCATTAATTTTGAAATGATAAATGAATGCTGATCCGCTCAGAATCACAGTTAGCCGATTTATACGCATAACATTCATACAGTTTGCTCTATAAGTTATCAAAGCGCAATTTAAAGTTTTCCCGGCAACGTTAACAAATCTTATACGGTTGCTGTTCTGTAAATTTTCATAATTATTCCATAAAAATAAATATTTGTCCTTCAGATTCAACGAATTGGCTAGCGTAAGTATCTCTGGGAAACTACGTACGTTCTAGTGTTCATGTGGAACTCATCCACTGAGTTACAAATATTTATGAGTTCTTGCGTGTACTACACAAGTGACTCGCGTAGAAGCTTCCTGGGTTTTGCAAGCGGACGTCTAAAAAGTAAATAAACTGAAATCATGATATGAAATATATTGAGTCGTGGGTAATACACACAAATGAGTTTTGTGATTGCACGAACTTATCTTCCGTTTACAGAGTCACTAACAATCAGCACGAAATGGAACATGAAAGATAACGTTAATTGCGAACTCAAACAGTGTATGAAGTTAACTGAAACTATAATCACGAAGTTCACAAAATACATTATACTGAGTGAAAACCGAAAATTGGTCAGAGACTAAAAAGTCAATCTACTTCACAAATAAACAGTTATGTACGGTTGAGTGTAAAAGAAACTCTCAGTTTGTCTATTAATGTTATTGTTTTAAAATTAGCACAAAGTTGAAAAAGAGATCGCTCCGTTTTGTAAGATCTCTTTAACTTACTTGAAATTACAGAAAGGATAAAAAGAAATCTTAAAATACTTATGTAAATTAACTTCTGAAAAATAGAGGAGTTACGTCATGCATAAATGCATTCTATCTTTTTCCTCATACATTTTTAAATCATATTTTTCAATGAACTGCAAGCGGAACATACTAGTGCTAAAAAAAATTAAAAAACGTCAGTGATGAAGTTGCAACTTCCTAGAAATAAAAATATGACCTTAATATGCTTTTCATGCTATGTGTAAACAATACTCGAGATTTTTGATATGCAGAAAGTGCTACGTATGAACGTAGCACTTTCTGCATATCAAAAATCTCTTTTGATCCTGTATGCGGCAAACGTACCAAAAAAGTTAGATGTCGACGAATGAACTAAACTAGCACTAGAGCATTAGATGACGGAAGAGGCCAAGTTTAGAAATATCTTTATCGCATTCGTTTCTCGTTTTCAACATGTAGATCGCAGAACCTTTTGGTACCTCCTCCGTAATAAATGGTAACATTGCTATTTATTTCGCAATGTAGCCTTCTAATAATTCGAATTACTCTAATTCATTTAAATGAATTTAAAGTAGAGTCAACTACATTGTCTTGGGTTTCCAAAAGAAAATTGTATTTTACACTTCGTACTTTCGCCGTACGTTTAGCGCATATGTAATCACAATTCAGACATTCATCTCTGAAGAACACACTTCTAGAAAACTATAGGACGGCCGTTGGCCTCTTAAGAAACTCAGCCTGACTTCATTATATTTCGTTACTGTTATTTACGTCGAAAAGGAAGTATACAATAATAGAAACCAAGTTTTCTACACCTCCATAAAGTTTATAAGGAAACCTTACTTTCAGTCTTGTATTACTTCACTTCAGAGAGATTTTTCTTTTCCTTTCAGAAATGCAAGCAAACTCATGACCACGACGAAAGATACAATCATTAGATCATTAGATCTTATAATCGTATTATGCTCTCATTGAAATACCAATATGAAATACCAAACCAAACCCATCTCGATCAGGTTTTTCGTCCAGTTTCCCTGATCCATTGAGCAAATGCTGAGATGGCTCTGCTTCTTCTGGACAAATGTAACTTACTGCAGTCTCTAATTAGAATACAATTATTCAAATATGTCATGTTGTCGGGCAGAAGAAATAGACAAAAGATTTAAGTACGTTTGCAAGAACTAGCATGTAGTTGACTGAGGATGTTGTTTTTTTTCGCAAGATCTGGTAAATTACTTGACATGTTTGCAGCATATACGAGATGGCGAGTTTCATCTAGACTCCTTCAAATCAAAATCCTGGGACGTAGGGACCGCTTTCTGTCATGGTCTTTCGAGAGAGTTGTGGAGTGAGGGACTCGTTTTTACTTGATCCAAGAACCGAGGAAACCCGTAACTGTATGAGTGTGTGTTTGGTTCGAGATACATCCCATTACGTTGTAGAGAGTACTTGCCTGTTTGGAAACAGCAATAAAAGGGAAGCCATTGGCTTTGTAACAAATGGGCTCCGCTGCGTGTGAGTGTCGTCGTGAGCGCAGGTCTTCCGCGTTGACCTCTGCATCACCTCGTTTCGAGATGGTAGGTTCGCCGTCAAGCGGCGGCTACGAAAAGTCTGTTTGTTTATTGACTTTTGTGCCTATTGTGTCGCAGAGGACCATGGGGTCTACTGGTCCCGTAAGGAAGTGGCTCGAATTAAAGATAGAGGCCATTAATGTAAATGAGATGTTACGGTGCCATCCAATATGGAACTTGGATGACACTTACAGTAGTGACGTTTAGATGACACCGTAACAGCTAATCAAACGTCAAAGGACTCTGGAAATAAATCGAAGAGTAGTGTCCTTTACAAGTTCACGAGCTGGAAGGAGAAGGGGACAATCACAATCCTATCGGGACCTTTGTTAGACTTTAAATGTTGATAATGAGCCTGATTGTATGACGATGCCTCCTCATTGATGAACTTGAAGGGACACTATACATTGAAGAGTATAGAAACCGCCCTTAGGGCTGCAGACGTTGAGGTTTCAGGTGGCGAGAGGTGCCGTGGGAGGTCGCAGACGCCAGTCCAGCTGTGGCCGCCGCTGAATCACACTTTTCCCGGAAGGCCAGTCTGCCGACGAGCGCGCAGGGCGGAGAGGAAGCACGGCGTGTGGGCGGGACGGCGCGGCGCGGTGACGGTGACCGGGCGAAGGGGGACGGGTAGCGTGGTAGGGAGGGAGCGGTGCGCGAGGAAAGATATACGCGCGGGAAGAGTGGAGGATGGCGGGAGGTGAGGGGAAGGGACAGCGGAGGTGGCTGGGAGGCGGGACGGGGCAGGCGGGACGGCGGGAGGGGCGGCGGAGAGGGGACGACGGGAGGTGGCGAGGGGCGGGAGGTGAGGAGAGCGGGGCGGGAGGGGGGAGGGGGTGAGAGGGGGGGCGGGAGGAGGTGGAGGGCGAGGCAGGGAGGTGAGGAGGGGCGGCGGGGAGGAGGGGGGGAGGGGAGGGGGGCGGCGGGGAGGGGAGGGTGGGGAGGGGGGCGGGGTGGGGGGGCGGGCGGGGAGGGAGGGGTGGGGAGGGCGGGTGGGAATGGGAAGGGCGGGGAGGGGCCGGGGAGAGCGGGAGGGAGCGGGGCGCGAGGGACGCTGTACGGGCGCGGGGGGGGGCAGCGCGTGACTCAGCGCGCGGGCGCGTGGCGTCCCCGGGCTTCGAACCCGCGGGCACTCGCCTGTCGCTGCTGTCACGCTGCGCGTCCTCGGTCACGCGAGGTCGCGACTTTCGCCGCCGCTGCCGTCATCGTCACTTGTTTGCGGATATGAATGCATGTGCGGCGCTGCGTGGGCCGCACGGCCGATCGGATACCGTTGGCTACACCGTTACTACTGGACCCCTGGGCGTGAAAGGGAGAGCGGAGTAATTCTGTGGAGAATCCGTTGGGTAAAAGTAGCTTCATGATTCGACACTCGTTTACGGGTGATTTCATTGGAATGTAGAGGCGACAATGATTGTCAATACAGATCACGGTGCCAAGGAAAACGACTGTGTTTTCTTATACGTGTAAACGTTCATTGTCGTTCGTAGAATTCAGCATAATATGCTTATGTTTGAAGAAAATAAAAATCTAACTTTATTAACTTAATGAAAAATGTTATTGGTTTCAATTGGTCATGCCACAGATTTTAACAATTTCTGATGTGATAATTCAAGGTCACAAAATTATAATCTCAGGTGTCCCCATTACTTAGATGAACCTAATATTCTTTGTTGGAGTTGATTCAGCAAATTTAAAATTTAAAATTCGCTTCGAAGTAATTTGAAAACAACTGTACAATTAATACATTTTGATCTGTTGTTCCATATCTGTAAAATAAGTAACTTTGATCATGAACCAATTTTTTTAAAAAAAAACGTAATTAATAGTTAATTAAAGTTTTAATTTTGGTCACAAAATCTCCATAAATTAACACTGAGGTACTGTTGAATTCCATATTCCTATTTTAAAATGAATTATCAGTATACTTCAATAATATATAAAGAGTGTTCTATGCAGAAGACTCAGAACTGACAATGCATGTCCCGCCCTTTACTTCAAAACTTACTAGCTGTATTAATCCGGAACAAAAACGAGCATAAAGGACTGTCAAACTTTCTCGCGTAACCTGCCAGGCGACGTATATTCAATTTGTACTTCGGCCCCACGCGACGAAGACTTTTGCTACATTGGCGCGCCTGGAAGCCGAAATCTTTACCGGTCCCTGCGGGACGCCATATTACAAAGTTTGGATCCGGTGCGGGCGGCAAAGGGAGCCCCGAGCTTTCAACTCGTTTCTTGCAGAGGTCGAACGAGTAGTGGCGGAAGGGGACCGTTGTAATTTCTTTTTACGCCGGAAATGTCCCCTGAGTCGGACTGGACGAGTTATGTACAGGGGCCGGCGACAGAGATGGTCCCTCTGACTCATCGCCGCGCGCTTGGTGCCGCGTTCTGCGCATGCGCACCCGGCATATTTCTAAACTAAAAACATCTCTCTCCTATCTCTAATCTCTCTTGATTAGAGAACCGAACTTCATAAATTTGTATATATTCTCCCAGCCATTGTAGCTATGTTTTTACAATATCTATATCAATTACCCACTGTTACTGTTAATCTTATTAACTCACTGAAAAATGTTACTGGTTTGAATTGGGTGTCACAGATTTTAACAAATTAACATCGTTTTAGACAGCATTTAATTGCATATTTTTGCCATTTTTATAAATGATTTTTTTTGTAATTTTACACGATCCGACCCCTTTTCAACCTTCTCCTTTTCTGAATTCTCTAAAGTAACATGATCGTCATACGTGCAAACACGCGGAGCGGGAAGTGTCTCCATATTCCAAGGTTGGTATTACTGTGAAGGGTACTCGAACTCCTCGTAGTCAGAGATTTCTCTGCTTCAGTGAGTCTACTGAAGCCTCATAGCCCGAATAGTTTCCCAAAACTCTGGATGCTCAACAATGGGCAACATCAAAGACATTCTCGAAGTAAAACTTCGTTTCATCGTAAGACATTTCTATCTCAGCAGAACAAATACCATCATTTACATATGCTCCTATAAACTCTTGCGACGCGGAGCGAAGTTTCTCCCGATATAAAAGCATTTTGAGGAACAATGGGCATAGTTTCTAGATTGAAACTATTGGTCAAGTGACGTTCGTGAAGTGCAGTTCATCGCTGAGTTTAGAGAACGAAACAACTTGTGCAAGAACATCCCAATACAGTTAATTTTCACTTGACAACCAGAATCTTAATGTATTTATTACAATATATTAGGGCATATTTTGCATTCTTAAGTGCATATTTTCACGCAAATTTTGTAGTTTTTTATGGAATGAACTTCCGGGATCTATTTCTGAGTCTCAGTGATACTGAATGTGTTGGGGCGTGTCGTCTTCTAGCCACGTATCGCTGAGTCTGTGCTCTGAGAAACGATTAGTTCTGAATTGTTAATTACGTTCTGTCTGTTACTATATACGTTAAGTGTATTTCTGAAAATGAGCGGCACTCGCAAGAGACAACAATTCATAGTGCTGAACGTAACAGTGTATTGGATTTTCTTTCAGTCGCATACGTGTGCCTTCTCTCAAGTAGTGGAGGTGCCTGTTTGGTTCGTTTCGTCTGCTGGAGAGACTAACAGTGTTTATGCTATGCGGCCCGGAAATTTTCAATGTTCGTTATTACGTAAATGTCTAATTTTCTTGCCCGGTTCGGCGATGAATGGGCATGAACTAATGCCCAATAATGCGGAGACGAAAGCTGCTGGGTCTAGTAATGGGAAGTGGTTGTGATGTAGTTAGTACATCAAGTATCACTGTACTTCACCTCATTCACAATTACGGAGCGGATTTTGATGACTTAAAAAATGCCAAAAATGATCAATAAAATGCTCTTGAAATGTTTTTAAAATCCCCCAAATGCAGAGAAAAATGTGATCAAAACCACTTCAGACGAATAACTAACTCAAGCTGGATACTTTACTGATGTAATCGAGGTTTCTTCTATTCGTTCAAGTGCCCTCAGTTGGCAAACTTTCGGTTTGGACTGTTATTTACCAGCAAATCTTTGTCTTCAATTATCCCGAAATCGACCGAACAATGGCGATGATAGGCCTCACAGGAACCGTAAATTGTAAACAACGGTTGACAACAATTTCTGAGCGAAGAAATCGATTAGGCTTCTCAGAAATTCGGTGGAGAAAATTTGTTGCAACTTAATAGCAAGTACCATTAAAAACGTACTAAAATCAAGTACCATTAAAAAGATACTAAAATCGATTAAATCAGTAAAAAATGCATTAAAATGACGGAAAAAGGTGAAAAATGACTTAGTTGAAATCGATGAAAAAGCAAAAATATTACATAAAATGGGTTATTTCCTTTTGTCATAACATAAAATTAATTTTTATACTAAACGACATTGTTGTAAAGTGAAAAAAATGACATTTCATTAAAATCCGCCCCTATTCATAATAATCCGTTCCCTCACGATCACGTGCTCATGAAAGCATACGGCAGCCTCCTCCCTCTCCGTCACTCACAAATTAGAACGGCACTTATCACATCACACCATTTTTTGAATCTTTACTTCGGATGAAATATGTTTCGATTGCTTCAAAAATTGATACACTTTTTACAAATGAAATACAAAATGATAAAAAGGATTCAAAATAAATTTTTTTGCACTATTTTCTATTATTGTTTATTAAATTAGATATTTCAAATGTTGCAAACTGTAAGTTGGTGAAATCCACCTTGCGTGACTAAATGCGTTAGAAGCGATTTGTAGAAATTTAATGTTGTTTAGCTTTTATGTGAAACACATCATAGCCTAAAACGAATCAATGGCGCTGATTAAGACCTATTTCCTATTCAATTTGTAAATCGCGAACTATGATGAAGATGATGAAATGGAGCGAATCGTGCAACTAACAGCTATGATTTAAAGTAATTCTTCAAAGGCTCATACACACGCTCGTGGTGTAATGGACTGTGAAGGGCGAACAACAGGACATACAGAGCTGACTCACGCCCCACATGTGGAGTGCCCTTGGGGGAAGGGAGTAGCATGTCTGCCCGGGATCACGTCGACCCTTTCACTAGGGCATAGCAGTTGTAGCAACTCACTGTCATTCCTTGTTAGGAGCCAAAGTGGTGTAAAATGACTCAAAGGACGAAGTAAACCTAGAACTGTAAGCTCGACAAAACGACGCGTCAATCTTATTACGTATGTTTTTAATCGGCTTATGCTTCTATTTATACAAATGGTTATGCTGTGCGATTGTATGTGTTATGGATGCGCGTGTTGTAAAGATAATGGAGAAAAAATGTAAATGAGAGATATGAGAGAAATGATTAATAAAAAAATTTTGAAATATTAAGTACTCATTACATCCTAACCTGCTCATTATCACTGAACCTGCAATGAACGCCACAATAATTGCAAAGTCATTGATAAATTGAAAAAAATGAAGGTATCTTTAGATGTTCTGGGGATTCAAGGATGGCGAATAAATCAAACGAAACGATTAATATTACTAAGAAAAATAAGGTCACAGATGTTTTCACAACAGCAAAAACACTACATTGTAGTCTACTTTAATTAGTGATTCATGCAGACCCACTTGTATTTTATCTCGTGCACTAAAGGTTAGATAATACGCATTTTAATATCTCCCTGCAAATATTGAATTAGATTGTAAGGTTGTAAATATGTAAATATCACACCTGGCGTAATAACGATAAAAATTGAAGCTAGCGAAAGGTATTTCTGGATTTGGGTTCGCCTAGAGAAGTTTTCGGTTCGACGTCTGTTTACAAGCGAAGAGGTTTGCTCTGGAACCAGGAAAGTGGGAGGTGAACGGAAGAAAACCCATTAAGAGCTCCCCTGCCGCCTTAGCCGACCTCGTCAGGTGCGTTTTACGTTGCCCAACCTTTCACGTGTTTACGGACGCCGTAGCTCTCCAAAGGCTTCGCTACTTTTCGCTCAAGTCCTTCCTGTTGCTGGAGCTTTCCTTGTGCTTGCTGTTTCCCGGCGCTCTTTGGAACAGACTGATGGTCGACGGTGAAAAAAGTGTTGCAAGTGCTTTTTTACGAAAAAATGTCATGTTTTGTTCGGACTACGGTAATAACTAACATAATAGACAAAAAAAAATGAAGTTTCAGTATCCAAAAATTGAGGGGCCGTAGATGGGGTTGCGGAGAGTTCGACAGGATCACAGGGTTAAACAGAAATCGAACAGAAAACGTACCTCGATGAACCCAATTTTAGAAATGGGTTTCCTCCAAAAGGATAATTCCCTCCCTTCAGTTTTATCGTTATTATTTATACAAATATGTTGGATACTTTGTGCATATTTACACTTTTATGATGAAATTCAGTAGGTAATGCATTTGTAAGTGCACACCTAAAAAACAACAGTAATGAACTATTATGAATATTTACTGTCCTTAAAACTCCTTGCAAAATGGCACCAAGCCGTTAAACAATTAATCTAAATAAATTTCGATATGGATTACCACCCACATACGCTACACATGCTTTAGTTTTACTTTAGGTTACTGAATTATTGTTGGTGAATTATATTTCGAAGCAGTCCGTACAATATCTGCAGATGTGAAGAATATATTTTTTACAACGCACTTATAGAAGACTAAGAATACTTATTGTTAAGAATATAATGTCATGCAATTACAATATGGCGCTAATACAAATGTTTCATTTGCATGCCCTTATATATTATTAAATGTTAGCTTACGTTTCGCATTCACGAAGATGAACAAGGATCTTACATGCTGGGTTACTGTGAAATCTTTTATCACCGATTAAGTGAACTTTTATAAAACGAATCGAAGCTTTTTAATTAATTTTAAAAATAAGTGTACATTCTAACCAATTGTTTTGAAACGAAGTTCACATCATTATATTCACCGTCCTAGCCGGGACAAGCGCTAAGCTCCCGACACATGTGGAAGTGTAGAGCTTGTGAGTGTGTGTAAGTAAGGGGGTGAGGAAAGGACAACGAAGAGAAAAGAAATATCGCCACGTGGTCCGTGGCTTGTTGGTTACGGCAGTTCTCCGGCATTCGCCTGGGGTTAATCAGTGGAACAGCAGAAAATTATCGGTCAGAGCAGCCGGCCGCAAGAATTCTCCTTCGGACAGCGGCTGAATTTGACCTAGCTTTCTAGGTCAAATGTGCGTCTACGTTAGGTGTCGAAAATCCTGCCAGCGCCGGGACTCGAACCCTAGTGCCTCCCGATCAGAGGCACCGTAGTGACATCAACTGATGTTCTGTGACACCTTTGTCGGTTTTTCGTTTTGATAGATCACACGTTCGAAAAAGGGACGTATTACTACAACGACCGAAACAGAACACAATCTTCCGTAGAATAATGAACAATGTCCCAATTACAAGAGTGCCACCGGTCATCTCGTTCAAAATTTCCATGAGATGAAACGACCTCAATCAACACAACACTCCTACTCTGTCCGTCGCCTGCAGGTACCGGACGGCACAACGGATTGCTGCCAATCGCGACCACCCACCGACCACCCATACTGGCGGCAGTGTAACGTCTCAGTCGAGAGGCCGACAGTTTCGCTACCATCGATTTTCCGTCGATGACTTCTTCTTTTTGAAAATAAAGGACTTTCTCGATAAGCAAAAAAATATTTATTTTCAAGACTTGTTTTACAGTTCACTAGTTATGTAACTTATCCACTTTGAAGTTAATATTGCTAATACACCTACATTACATGCATACCTTCGCGTAAATCCACATTTCTGTGAATCTGATAATCTTTCGAAATGGTCTCTACGACCTTACAAAGCACTCTGTTATTTTAGACACTTTTATCATAATACCTCGTTGCTAGGAGAATTAATTGATTGGTTGTCAGTGATTTCGGGTGCGTCAACTGAAAAGGTCATTAGTTCCATAAGTCTAGTGCACGTTTTTCATCGGGAGGTGGCGGAGTTCTTCCCCCGCTGCATGGCAAGATCCGGTGCCGACCTACCGTCGACTAGCGGGGTTTCCCCAACCGGATATCTCCAATGAGCAGGGCACTGCACGTGTGTGCAGCATTAGTGCATGTTAGTGTGTGTGTGTGTGTGTGTGTGTGTGTGTGTGTGTGTGTGTGTGTGTAAGGTGAATATGGAGGAGGAAGAGGAAGGAAAGAACGCGCGAGGTCCGTGGCCCGTTTGTGAGTGTATTGCTCGGACATTCGCCTGGAGTTGATCGAAGAAACCACGGAAACCTACCGACCAGAGCAACCGGCCGCTAGACTTCTCCTCCAGACAGTGACTGAACTCGACCCAACTCGTGTCGAAAACCCTGCCACATTCGGGACTCGAACCCTAGGACATCCCGGTCAGAGGCACTGTAGTGACATCATTGATACCCCGAGACTACAGTATGACTGACAACAGTAACTCACTATGTTACAGCTGCAAGTAGTGAGGCTGGGGCCAGGGGTGGGGTGCCGGGAACCGCGGGCGAGACGCTATCCTAGGACCCCCTGGGAGCGCGTAGGACCTCCACCACTCCCAACCAACTCCGAGGCCCGCAATCGGCTTTCCAAGCCGTCAATTACACGTCGGGAACAGCGCCGATTGCTCGATAATTTATTTACCCGAAATGACGGGAAAATAACGGCCAGGAGCGGGCGGGCTGGGCGGGCGGCGGGCGGGCGGGGGGGCGGGCGGGCGGGCGGGCGGTCTGCACCACGCGCGCATCCGAGTAGAGCAGGCTGAGAACGGCGATGACGTCACACGCGCCCGTTGCGTTCCGCCTGCGTCGAAGCGGTTAGACAAGCAGTTCGGACTGCCATTTCGGGT
This sequence comes from Teleogryllus oceanicus, assembly GCA_964035755.1. NCBI lineage: Eukaryota > Metazoa > Arthropoda > Insecta > Orthoptera > Gryllidae > Teleogryllus > Teleogryllus oceanicus. The sequence goes on along the minus strand of CAXIVR010000005.1, from coordinate 132,921,311 downwards.
TGAGTTTCCGCTGTACAGTGATATTAGACGTTCGCTGCGTTCGGTAGCTTCCGGTTTCGTTTTTTATTCAATATGCTCTTCAGCTCTACGGTGATTTAACAGCGGAAGCCGATGCCGATGGAGATTTAAAGAGCCCCGTACACTCTACGGAGAAGCTTGTTAAACTTGTCCCTGTGTAAATCATGTGCCACCGCCGTACTCACAGTGGAACAACCATTCCGAAGAATTCGGCGGCGACATATGTATTTACAATCTGCCCACGCCTGGCTCGCAAGCCTTGCTTGAGAGTGTATGGGGCCCCTAACGATCTCCGTTTCAGTCCTATATTTGGCAATGTTCCTATGACAGTAGTGACAACCGTGTGGTAGGAGCCAGTCCTAGCACCACAATGCAATACGTAACACATAACAGGTATTTCCAGAGTGAGGAATATTTTTTGACTCAAACCCTGAGACGTCATTTGGGCTCAAGGTTTGTTAAATGCAGAAAATCTGCAACGTGGGACAGCCAACTTTACATATCTCCCGAAGAAACGCGTACGAGGAATGCTTCCGCTGATAAACTTACCAGAAAAAAGTTAACAGCGACTTACGTCTAATATAATTTCTAAAATTTTATTTTTATTTTTGATTTAGAAAAGTAATAGTATGCGGCGAAGAAATGTATGTGCTACTCGCAAAACTTCATACATATTTCTGTCTTCACAATATGTCTATAGAGCGCACGACGTAACGCTGAGATTAATTGTTAAAATCAACTTGATTTATACATGAATATTTCGACCAAACAATAACGAAATATGGGGGACATTTATTGAATACTCGAACTTTAAATAACATGCATTCTCATTTAATTACTACATCAATATATATTCCAATAAATTCATCTCAATTATACAGTCAAACCGCAAACATTGAAATTTCAAATATTTTCTCTGACGTCACTTACTAGATTATCTGTTTGAAACTTCAGATTGTGAACAGAGCCTAGAGACTATATTAATTCAGCTTATTACGTTAATTTTGTTCGAAAGAGCAGAGTTTTAATTCCGATTCATCCTTCCAACAGAACTTTCGTCGAGGGCTTCTCCCGAGAGTCCTGAACTCGAGATCAACTACAGAACGAGAATAGGGAGGGGAGGATTCTCCAATGAGGTTAGAGCATTTTGTGGTCTGATGTTTTTGTATTGACCGCGGATACACCTCTGAACACCAATCAGGCACTCGGCCATATATTTTACTGCATAATAACTCGCATTCATACCGACTCTAATGGCTACGCCATAAATGCTCCATTATATGTTTCTCTTCCTCTTCCCGGACTTAAGTTGACCTTTCTGCTCGAACCATCTTGACGTGACTTATGGAAACCTTATATGATTTTTGAAAATGACGTAAGGGTTAAAAGGAGGAGTAATCATATTTAAATGATTAATTCCAACGTCTTCGACGTATTCCATCCATCTTACTTGTCAATATTTGATGATTTATAACATTCTTAAATTTTCTTCCATTTACTGCGCGTATGACCAAAGTCAACAGAGCACGAAAAGTCAGATTAAATTTAAAACCGCGTCACAGATTAAAAAAAAACGAATGCGTAATGAGATGATCAGTGGTGACTGGTGTTTACAACACAGAGAAAAGAAATGGGAATTGCGTGTTCACACACATACATTATAGATCTTTATATAGATTTATTGGAGTGAATAGAAGTGCACATTTTCATCTAGTAAATAGTGTGAATACAGAAATCTTTTATTATTTAGCTACAAATTAAGCACAGAGTAAAAGGAAAATGTACTTCCAGAATTTGAATATAAATTATTTTCTTTTCATCTAATATTCGCTAAAAACTGCTTCACCAGTTTCTACGACTCACGATCCCCTCCCCAAAATCAAAGCCTCGCAAAACGGACGCGTACATGCCACTGTCTCACCGGCGCGATCGAAAAACCCCCCCCCGGGGGCCGCATCGGGCGCCCAGGGCCCCGCCGCCTCACCTGCCGCCCGTTATGGAGCACGCGCGGTCACCCGCAGCACGAGAAAGCAATTTGCTACCATCACATGTGCGGCCTCCGTTGGCGGCGGAAATGGATGTGGGGGCCGGGGGAGCATGGGTGAGGTCGAGGGTGACGGGGAAGATGTTCACGGGGGCCGTGGCAGGGAGGAGGAGGACGGTGCAAGGGAGTGGTGGGAGGCGGTAGCGGAGGCGGAAGAGGAGGTTGTAGCGGAGGTGGTAGTGGAGGTGGTAGCGGTAGCGGAGGCGGTAGTGGAGGTGGTAGCGGAGGCGGTAACTGTGGCGATGGCAGCGAGAACGGTGGCGCTGAAGGCGGTGACGGTGGCAGTGGTGGCGGAGGCGGAGGCAGGGCGGCGTCGACGACTGTGAATCTGGCGTCGACGAAACTCACACATCTGCCGTAGCAGCTGCAGCCTGTTGCCATACTCAGCCTGATCTCAGACCCTCCGTAAAACGAACAAGGTGAGTCGTTTACATTTCGAAAAGTTGTGTCTGGTTGGGTTCCATTATGAGAATCAGCATATAGACGATTCTTTAAAAGTCTTTTCCACATGTTTCGAGATGAATACTAATTATGTAGATTTATTAATACCCAAAAAGCTCAACAATTTACAATTTTCCATATATTTTCCGCTTTTGAATTACAAATATTACAATTCTATTACTGATAAATTGTTTCGACGAATCTTTTAATTCGTAATACTTAGCCATAAAAATATCCACCAATTTAAATTCAAATTTTCAAACACTAGCAGAGTTAGAATTGAAATCAAATATTTGCAATGGCAGTGGATATTGTACATTCGTTTTAAGAAAAATGTGCCTTTAATCTGTTACGAAATGGATATGTTTCGCGTGATTAATGATATCATGGCCTGTACACTGGTCCCTATATTTTCAGATGTCTCCCATTCCGCACGTGAAACCCAAGGAAGAACACTTCCGCCCACTCATTAAACACATTTCGGCAACAGGGAACCAGAGATATCGCCGCAGTGTTGTGGCATTTAAGAGCAGCGAGATGTGTCACGAGGTGTTGAAACAATCCAATTCTAGTGTCGCTAGTGATGGTGATAGAACAGCGCCTGTGCAACGGAAAGAACGGAAAAATGTGGAACATTGCGGGAAGAAGTCAGACAGATTATGTCGGAATGAATTTCATACGAAATATGGTAAGTAATATGATAAGTTTCGCCTCGTGGTTGGCGAAGTCCTCGATCCAAGGAGAAAAGAGTCGGTTTGAGTGTAGTCCCTAGTAAATAGTGACAAAATTTCTCTAAAACTTATATTACTATTTACTAGGGGCGGATTAAATTACTCTCTTGTTAATTTACTCTAAACATTTTAGGTAAGTAAAGAAAACAGTGTTCTATTAATTCCAACTCCTTCCAATATCCCCGCTCTTCAACCAATAAAAGAGCGGGCACTCCCACAACTAGCTCCCAATCCCCACCCACCTCTCCATCAACAACTTCAATTATTATTCTATCTTATAAATCCCAAGTAGCAACACAAATATTCTATTCTATTCTAAGACTCGCTTAGAAGCATTCACTTCGCAAGCAACCGCTTTACTGGTCAGAAAAGTGTACGTCACGAAGGGAAATGACATTGCAAGAGATATCACTTACAAGTGGGCTAACTGTAAACGAACGCTCTGATAAAATAACTGAGCGACATAACCTGCAGTTATGTTGCCAGCAATGACCAAGCAGTAGCTGTCAGAACGATCCCTTCTTGTAGTAATCTCTCCCTTTAGATCAATTTGCAAAGAGATCGAGAGTATTCGGTCCAGACCTGTTTACGCCTGGCCAGAGCAAGGTGAGGCAGAGCGAGAGAGAACGAGAACGAAAGGGAGAAGCGGAGGGGGGCGGGAAGGGAGGGTGGAGAGCAGGGGCTCGCGTGGGCTGGGAGGGGAGGTCAGGAGAACGACGAGGACCCTTTCGAAGAGAGATCACAAGTAGTGATGGCAAACTTTACCAATACATCGATACATTACCAAAAGGTTTTCGCTCTCGATGAAAACATCGACGTTTAAAATATCGGTGTTTTAAATATAAAGCAGATGTTTTCCCATCCTGTTTCCAATTTTAAACCGGTAGCGGTAGCTCAGTGCATCAACTGATGTCACTGCAGCGCCTCTGACAGGGAGGTCCTAGGTTCGAGCCCTGACGGCGGCATGTTTTTCGACACTAGCTTTTCAACTTGGTCGAATTCAGTCGCTGTCTGGAAGAATTCTAGCGGCCGGCTGCTCTGATCGGTAGTTCTACGTGGTTTCTCCGATCAACACCAGGCGAATGCCGGAGCAGTACCCTACGAAACGGGCCACGGACCGCGCGCGATCTGTCCTTCCTCTTCCTTGTCCTATCCTCTCTCCTTATACACACACACTTACTAACATGCACCACATATTCTGGGAGAGCGGTCGGGAGTTTGGAGCTTGTCCCGGCTGGGGTGGTGCCCTGCTGGTGGGAGAGTCACAAATGCTGAGGGATACGCGAGAGCTGAGTCACAGCGCTGAGCGCTGCAGTCACGTACGGCTAGGGCTGCCAACAATGTTCACATATAAGGGAGTACACTCGTCAAGCCAAGCAACAAAAGAAAAAAGAAAAAGACAGCGCATCAGCATAGTTATTTTTATAAATATTTAATTGAGACTAACATCAGCTATAATTCATTCTTTACTACATTTGCGATTCAAGTGAAAAGATTCGTTCACAAAATGCAAATGAAGAAGGTCTGATCACATTTTTAGGCTCTCGGCTCTTATTTTAGGCTCTAGACACTATCACGCATGCGTGTTTCAGCGTTCAGAAAAAGGATATTCATGTTCTCTATTCTAAATTAAACAATAAACGATACAAGGAAGCAAATGTTATATGATATGTGTCAGTGTCATGTGATAAAATAAATGTTAAAAATGTACTGAAAGGACGAAATTTACAATACAAAGTAGGACGAGAGGAAAACTGACGTCAATACATGACTGTCTTCCCAAATCGATTGCCGGTTGGCAACGGCCAAATTCTCTCAGCAGGCCAAACTCTCTCAGCAGGCGGCAAGCGTTTTTGGCTTCGCGTATCAGCGCCGCGCTGCCACGCCAGCTGTGTACTCCCGCGCAGGTGTGCGACGACCCGCACCAAACTGCGCGGCGCTGGTCCCTGAGTGAAGAGCTGGAGAGGCAAGTACTGGAACGGACGGTTCAGATCCAGAAAACACAATCGCTGAATCAGGAGCATGAGTAATAGTGATGGAAACTTCTTTCGTTAGTTCCACAATGGACAGACGTGAATCACGTACGTAAGATTTGTTTGATTTTGCAATTAAGGCACACACAATCGATAGATTTTAGCACGACTACGTATGTAGGTTAACTAAGAGTGGTGAACTGGAATCTTTCAAATTTAGAGCAGCTGATATCAGTCTGATGCGTCTGGACGCGTTCTTGAGAGCTCTCCGTGTCTGAAAAGTACTATTAGCAAAAAGTTACCTTACTGAGGACAGGAGATTTCAATGTTTATATGTTGCCTGGATGACGGCAATAAAACGATTTAAATACTTTTTTGGAGAAAAATATACATAATATCGATCGATAATCACGAGTGAAAGATAAACAGAATCCTTTTTCACAAAATATTAGTAACATCCCGCGAACGACGATTTCCTGTGGAATTACGTCCTTTCCAAATCTCATCGCCCATTTTCTGAACAGTCAATTTTATTTCTAAAACGATACTTTGTTTCGGAAATATCGGGAATGTAAGTCATCATTACTGAAGGGATTCAGAAAGTGACTACATAATCATTTCAAAATCTCACATTTTTCCTGGAACATTTTTTGATTTTAGAATAGTGATATCAAACGAAATCGCTTTTTTAAATAACGTCATTCTGTTAATCAAACCAAATCAAATTAATATTACTGGAATTTTCATCAATAATTCGCAAAGCACGGGTCTATGTGGAATATTAATCTAGAAACAAGATTCAATATGGAGCAGCAAACAACTCCACAACAAAGAACCTAATTGGCCCATATTTACAAATCAAATCCCAAATTTTGGCCCCCTTCAAAGAAGACGTGGAAGATGGCTCTGCGGTTTTTACCATAGAGGGCAATGCCCACACTAAGGATCCAGAGCCGTTCTGACGAATGCCTGGGCTCCAACGAGGTGCGACTTGGAAAGCGGGTGCCCACTCACGGCCGAGGTATGTCGACCACGCACCAGAAAGAGCCTTCTCTAACGACAGCCTCGCATGCCGGCGGGGCGCGGCGGGGCGGGGCGCGGCGGGCGGGCGGGGCGGAGGCGGCTGGCGTGGGAAAGCATCGGAGGCAAAGGGGTGGGGGAGATAAGGCGGCATTAACAGCCATCAGTAAGACGACGGACATGTTACAAGCAAGTTGGGAAACGCAGTAGTACAAAAACGGAGCTTTCTTCGATAAACTTATCTAAAGGAATGAAGATGCTATGACATGTTATGCTCTGTTAATAATCGTGGAATAAAAAAACAGGAGCCGCTCCAGGCTATTTATGTTTATTAGACACACAGATAAACTTCGCGAGATTGAGAGTGCTAAAAATGTATAAGAAACAGCAATGATACATTCTTAGAATTCTCAGCATCAAAGTCACACGTAATGATATCTTTAGATGATTACCCGTGCCCTTCATTATCTCTCATATCTTCTCGTGTTCTGTAAAATGTATATTTCTTAACTGTAAAATAAATCTTTTCCGCAATCACATTAGGGCTACTCTCCTTTTTAACAATCATTGGGGATAATAAACCTGAGTTCTGAACTTCGATCTCCTTTACACGTGATTAGCTTAATGCTCTGTAGCCGGTCTTTCGGAGATTTGGATTTATTATGGAAAAAGTGAGACGTACGGGCTGTATGCTAATGGTTCGAGCTACTCAAAGGTTAAGTCTGGCCTATCTCATATGTCAGCCTGTGTGCGAGAGATAATATGGATTACGATTGAACACCGCTGACAAGATTCGTACTTACGAGGTGTACGAAAATAGCTTCCATGGTAGCAATCACAACAAATCTACCCCTAATAAAGTGCGAGGTAGTTAGATAATTATGTGAAATTGCAACATGTGGTTTAATAATGATATTGAGAGAAGAAAACTACCGTATTGAGAAGCAATAAAAAGAGCTTTATTTTACTAGCATACACGAGGAAATCCTTTTTGATGGCGTTAATAAATTGTTCAGTATCTTTTAAGACGATAGGGACTCAAACACTAAATCCAGGCGACTTTTATGATTTCTCCCTGTAACTAAAAATAAATGTCTCGAGAACTTGGCAAGGCGCAAATTCAATTTTACCCGTACTTCGAAGAACGCGAGAGGGAACACCTCACCTTATTGAATGCGGCATTCAAAGTAGAATAAAGTTTTCATAGAGTTTCGAAGTAGTTCTGCCGTTAGTTCTTGTGAAAATATCCCCACGTACCAATCAATTGCCAACTTCATCTATGCTAGCAAATGTCGCACTTTCAGACAGATAAAACAGATGGGGCTTCTTCCGAAAAACACTAGGTTCGAACTGTTTCCATGCTCCTAGGCCTCTGAGAATTTCAGACAAGAATGAACTATATATTTGATAATAATGATACTAAAGATTTCGAAACTCACTTTATAAAATTAAAGCAGAAGGTGAAATTTCTACAGGGAAGTTTTTCCCGGATGGGACCCAATTTGATGATAAAAACAAAAAATGGGCTCGCAGCGTCACCACCACTCAGTCCGACGGCGCAAACGCGACACTTCGCTCGACTGATTGATTGTTAGTGAATCCGGGCGCGTCAACTACTATGGTCATGTAAAATCGGTTTTTTTGCTCGGGAGGTGACGGAGGTCTTCCCGCGCAGGATGGCCAGATCCGGCGCCGACCTACCATTGGCTAACGGGGTTTTCCACAATGAGGTATCTCGCAACAACCATCCCAGCCGAGCCTAGTTTTATGTCCCCGACCGGTCTCCCGGCATGTGTGGTAGTGTAGTGCATGTTCGTGTAAGTGTGCACATGTAAGGAGTGAGGACAGGATAAGGAAGAGAAAGGAAATATCGTGGGCGGTCCGTGGCCCGTTTGCTAGGGTACTGCTCCGGTATTCACCTGGTGTTGATCGGAGAAACCACGGAAAACTACCGATCAGAGTAGCCGGCCGCTAGAATTCTCCTCCAGACAGCGACTGAATTCGACCTAGCTGAAAAGCTAGTGTCGAAATTCCCGCCGCCATGGGGAGCGGGAACCTCCCGGTCAGAGGCGCTGCAGTGGCATCATTGGACTGAGCCACCGCTCCCGGTACCTTCTCGAGAGAGCGCCCCGTAGCCAGAAGATTGAATCGAGGTGCAGGCAGCGTCGTGGCAGGCGAGCGACCGCGAGTGGAGGGGCCTTCCGATTCGGACGCGCGCCTGGTCGGGCTGCGCCGCGGCCGACAGCGCGAGCGGAAGGCGCGAAGGCGCGGGGCTGGAACGGCCGAGAAATACGCGGGACAGCGGCAGAAACTCCACTGGCGAGCAGAGACAACGGACGCCGAAATGTAAAGCAAAAAAGTCCGTGAATCATGACGCTTTGTTATTCTGTTGGAAGGAGGTGGCGAAAATAAAGAAAACGTTAGGGAAAGCGTAGGGTCGCAAATCATATGGTAAATATACGTGCATGGATAATGGAAAAGCTTAACGCACAAGCAACGTTCAAATGAAGGTTACAAAAAGAAAAGTAAGAAGGGGAAGAAGGTAAAAAGAAGAAAGAAGGTGCAGAATATCAATCAGAACACAGACCAGGACGACGTATAACAAGTTAGGGCGAAAGAAAACGGCAGATAAAAATATAATCAGCATGATGAATTGTGGAAAAACAAGAAATGACATAAGGAAAAAAAAGAAAAAATGGAGAGAGAAAATACCGTGGAAGTGACAGCACGCCAAAATATGACGGACAAAGCAAGGATATATCACATTGGGTAATAAGAGGCGAATAAATTAGAGGGGTCGTGCAGAATATTTAAAGCTCCAAAGTTTTGGTGTCGCGTTTTACGGGGTGAGGGAATTTGGCTTAACGCAAAATGGGCCGAGCGGGTCGGGGAGCGTCAGAATGAAACAGACGGGGGGCAACGGCAGACGGTTTGGATGGAAGGGGCGGGAGAAAGGCTCAGGTCGTAGCGGGGTGGGGTGGGACGGGCAGGAGGAAGTGCGACGGGATGCCACCGTGGGATAGGCGAGAGTGGGCGAGTTGACAAGACGAGAGGCGAGACGAAGAGGCGGGGCGGGGCAGGGAAAGAGGCAGCAGGGATTGCGAGGAGAGGCATGACGAGAGGGGAGTGGCGGGACGAACGGGGCGAGGAGGAAGAGGCAGGTCGAGGCGGGTCACGACGGGACAAGACGAGGCGGGGAGGGCGAGGAGGGCAAGAAGGTGAGAATCGGAAAGAGGTGAATAGGAGAGCGAGGCAGAGCGATGTGGGAAAGGCACAAGGCGGGCTGAAGCAAGGCAATAGCATGGAGAAGTGAGATGGGATGAATAGAGATGGAATGGGTTGAGGTGGATTGAGATGAAGTGCAAAGCGGGGCGTTTCGACCGAGGCCTGTTTTGGGGCGGGGGGAACCAGTCCATTGCAGGGGAGGGGGGCGAGGGGGGCGGGGTGAGGTAGGGGCGGGGCAGAGTGTGTTGGGGTGAGGTAGTGGCGAGGCGGGGTGTGGAGAGGTGAGGTAGGGGCGAGGCGGGGTATGGCGGAGTGAGGTGGGGACGATGGGGGAGGGGTGGAGGCGGGACGACAGCCATTGCGACCGAGGAATTTCAGAGCAGTGACAGGACCAGGCGGGACGGGATGGAGTGCAGCAGCGGGTTACGATGCGAGGCGTGGCGGGGTGAGTTGGGGCGGGGCCCGCGCGCAGCGCGCTCCATCGGCCGCGTAGCTCGTTACCCGCGCGAGCGCTCCGCAACACGAGTGCTCTCAGAGCGACTAACGCCCCGCAGTCGCAGCGCCGCTCTCCCGCTCCGGCTCGCCCCGCCCCGCCCGCGCCCCCCGGGGGCCCCTAACTGCTGGCGCGCCCCCCCCCGCGCCGGGAAGCTTCATTATCTTCGCTCCACTCGCAGTTCCAGCCCTCGCACACTTCCCTGGGAATTGAAGACGCTTTTAGACGGAGAGACAAAAAGGTTCCACATGTTTACCTTTTACACATTTTGAACGTTCCCTCACGTGATATGAATAAACACAGCGTCGTTCTAAAAGTAACAAAAAATACCCTTCTCCTATTGGAATATGAAGTTCAAATATTAAGAATGATTTCGCAATCAACTCAGTAGATTCAAGTTCAGTTCTGTAAAAGTTCACCTATTGTAGGATCAGTATATTTAGCAGATGGAAGAGAAACAGTGTGACTAGGAAGCCAACCTTTACAAACCTGGGTGTTTTATTACACACTAGTGGATCGTGTGTAAAGTATTCTTCAATGAGTTGAGTACCCGTGCAAACCACAGTATTCGCTGCAAAGTCAACGGCTCAGAATGATAAACACACGTTAACACTGGCCAAACACATTTTCAAATAGAAGCCAAACGCGGATGTTCTTTCCTCTGAAATGTATAAACAATTTTATCTTCGAGCACATAGCCAACACCTAGTGTTAACAAAAGTAATGAAAGTGGTGTTGATCTTTTATTATCCTCTTCTTGTTCCGTACTGACATTTGTGTACTTCGCACTCAAGTGTGTGTACTTCGCACTCAAGTTATATGTTAATGTATTTCTAGTTTCTACAATATTCACTCTAATAATTTTTTAACAAGTTTTGCTTTTCAAAGGCATTTTGAAAATTTTCTTCTTTATTTACTACAAAACGCATTTAAAAAATTAAAAGTACTAAAAATGTCAATACTTTTACAATAATACCGGTACATTAAACATCAACAATTCCACCATGCGTGAAAGGAATGCCGTGACAAAATACCTCGGGTAGTTTACACAAACAATACGTAGGCATCACTTTAAATTTTATTTGGTATTTTAAATAACCACAGTAAATGACTCCGAACATCAAAAATAAATTATTTTATTTATTTTCTGCACCTCTCATTGATGAAAGCAACACAAAAATCATGTGAATTTACAAGAGTAAACGCTGAAAGCAGAACAAAAAGAGCATCTGTAATATCTGCTCTCTCGTTACGCATTTCACAGCATTTTCTCAAGAGCTGTGACGACGCAGAACATAGTAAAGCAAGCAATAAACAAGTCATCTTTCTGCATAATACATGTACAACTCACAGTTAAGGACCTAATTTCCTACACTCAATGCAAGAACACACCCGACCCAGAAAGTCATGGCCTAAAAACACAGTAGCTTCCCTCAGGAAGTTCTCACTTTCCTGGAAAATTCTATACCCTTAATGTAATTGAAAAAACATTCTACAAGTATAATGTATACGCTCTATAAACGATCTCAAATGTTCTCCTGATGTTAACTCGAAAGCTTCCCGCGCAGTCCGCGTTGACGGGCATCTTCCATCATTCCCGTGACAGGGCTCTCAAATATACGGTGCGTGGCTGGAAAGGATCCCAGGAAGGGCCTTCTCTTTGTAAGTGATCTTTGCTTGGTTCGCTGTCCACGAGCTGCAGCAAGTAGAACGCGAAATTATCTGAGTGCGTGCACGCTCTTTGACCACAAAGGCGTCGGCTCTTGAATATGGAGAGGGGTCAGTGTGAAGCGAATACTAAGCAGTCTACACTAATTGCGTACTAAAAGCGCGCTAGTTTATCCTGCGTATATGATGCGATTCTAAATTCACTTGCAGTAAAGCAGAAATTGAGAGAATGTTACTTTCAAACCCAGTATTTCAGCATTTTAAGTAACGATTAAAACATGAGAATGAGTCAAAGGTACATCAACTTTTTATTTTGGCGGAGCTATAATAAAGTATACCAAAAATGGCGTCATTAAATTTCATTTAAATGATTAATTAATTTTCGCTATTAAGGTGTTCGCAATTAAGTCCTTCAAATGACACAGCACATTCGTCATTCACGTCCAATAATTAATTATCGCTTGCGTCAACGCCGCCATCCAATAGCGGAAGAGAAAAACCTTTAAATCGATAGATTCCAACCTGCAAACGCGCTGGGCACCGCCCCCTCCCCTAATTACTCAGGGTCAACGGAAGTGCGTTTGCAACTCTGTGTAGCGCCGCGGGACTTTGACGCAAAGTGATTTCGCTAACATAGAGGGCAAACCACAGTAAACCCGCCCTCTATCAGGGAAAGCCACGCCTGTGTCCGCCCTGTAACAACTCTCACCGCCTCCCTTCAACCCCATCCCGAATGGGCTCTCCCGTATGCGCTGGAGTCGACCCGCCGAGCGGAGGGCGTAGGAGGAACGGCTACTGTGGGATGGGGCGGAGGGGGCGTGGGGCCGCAATACAGCGGGGAGGCGGAACAGGCGTGTGGGAGGTCGTGGGGTGAGTGGAACGGCGTGGGCGGCAGACAAAAGGGAGGCAGCGGCGCCTCGTCACAGCGACGCCCGAGCGGGAGGCGTCGAGGAAGGGCAGGGGGCGTGTGACGAGGCGGTAAATGGTGGGGTGTGTGGTGGGGATGGGGGTTTGAACTGCATGGTTGGTGGGACAACGAGGAGGCGGAATGGACGGGGAGACAGCGATGTGGGGCGTGGTGGTGAGGCGGCGAAATAGTGGCGAGTTGGGGTTGCGGGGCAGAAAGTTGGGGGGGGGGAACGCGGGCACTCGGCGGCGGTGGGGCAGCGAGAGAACGGGGCCGAATTAACGCATCCATAAACAGCAGCGAGTGCCTCCCGTAAAGCCAGAGGCCGACACCCTCCAGGGGAGAGTTATCGCTTCCCAACGACATGCATCACCCCGCCCCACTGCTCTTCACAGCGCCTCGCGCCGCCCCGGCCCGCTACACACCTCACTCCGCTACGCGACGCCATCATTCGACCCGCGCCGCTCCCCTTTTGTTCTGTTCTCCCCAATTCTCTCAATCCGGATTTGCTACCCGACCCCTCGACCTACTAAACGTTACGGTTATTCGGCACTCTCTTCTTTAATTAGCACATTTGTAAAGCTAACGGACGCCCGTTAGAGAGACTCTAAAATGTTCTCGATCAACTAACTCCATATGATTATTATTCTCCTCCATATTATTAACTAACTTGTAACTCCATATTATTAGGCATCTAAAATATGTTGGTCCTGAAAGAAAATGCTAGAAAATGTATTAGTTTTGAAAGTGACTTTGTCTTGCATACTGTTTGTGGGCGTGATTTTTGTTTAAATCAAATTATAAAAATATTTTCAGTCTTGTTGGAACACTTCATCTCACAACTTCCCATGGAACTTGGCTTCCATGTATGCTGTCGTGTAACTCCCCCTTCCCATACTACACACCGTACCCAGCAGTGTCTGGCTGTTGCACTTCGCCCAAGGCCCGCTACTCCCCGCTCCGTGCCCCTGCGCCGTGCCCCGAGCCGCCCCGCACCGACCGGACGAGCTCTGCTCCGATCTAGTGATGCGACATTAATACATCGATGTTGCCAAACATCGATGATTAAAATTAAAACATCGATGATGATAATAATACATCAACCGAAATCCATCAATATTTTTTTAACATTGATGTTTTAAAGTTGGTTCAGTAACCTCTAACATTAAATTCGAGCGCAAGAAAATTTAATTTGACAGTTGCTGTGCATATAATTTATAATTTATATTTAACTGAAAACATAGCTAAAAACTCCTCTCCATGAGCAAAATCGGAAAGACGAAGAAAATTCTGTGACATCTGCATCATTTAGGACGAGGAATACTAATTTACTCAATAAAGGTAATACAGTGTTCGATTAGTATTTCACATGTTAACTTTCAAAAAATTGTGATTTTGGGTATTTCTCGTTTACGAAAAAAACTCAAAAAACGTAAAAACATCGAGACCAAACCATCGATGTTCACAAAACATCGGCGTCAATACATCGATATTTTTTAAAAAATATTGTCGTCGAGGTCTCATCCTTACTCCGTTTCACCGTCCTCCAGCCTATCCCACCCGGAGCCTCCCCGACTCATCCAGTTCCGTCCCTCCCCTCCCCGCCCTCCCCCACTCAGCAAGTCGCTCCACCCCGCGGGCGCCGGGCCTGAGTTCGCGGCCTCGGATGCGGAAGCTGGCGACGCTACTATATCTCGGCGCGATGCAACTCCACGCAGCGCAGAGCGGAGTAAGGAGAGTGGCGGCGCGGCAGGGCGGGAGCGGCAGGACGCGACGGGACGCGGCGTGGCGTGGCGGAACGGGACAGGTTGCGGAGTGTGGAAGTGAGTGGCGGGACGCGGCAGGGCGGGGAGCGGCGGGGAGCGGCAGGACGCGGCGTGGCGTGGCGTGGCGTGGCGTGGCGCGGGGGACGGGTTGCGGGGGGGCGTGGCGGAGTGTGGAGGTGAGTGGCGCGGCGCGGCAGGGCGGGGAGAGGCGTGGCGGGGCGCGGCAGGGCGGGGAGCGGCGGGGAGTGGCAGGACGCAACGGGACGCGGCGTGGCGTGGCGGGGCGGAACGCAGGGAGGCGCGGTGGAGTGAGGGGCGGGGCGGGGTGCTGGGCACGGTGCGGTGCGACTGGGTTCCCAACCGAGGCCCCGCGAGAGAAGGCCCCCCGCACGTCGTTCCCGCGTCCCGGAAGTGGCGGCGCTCAAATCCGTGGGAGTCGCGGGCGACGGCGCGTCGCAGGATTAGTCGGCGGTGCCTCCGCCATCGGCTCGTCGCCAGCTCCCCTTCCGCCTTGCAGATCGTGGAGTTTCCGGTCGATGAAACTCGCTGGCTTCAACACGCTCGCCTGCTAATTGCATGCTTTCGTTAATTTCTTCCAGTGGTGGCATACGACCAACTGGAGCCGAGACCGGAGAACACGACCCGAGGGTCACCTCGGTAAACGGGCAGGTGTGGGATCCTCTTGTTAGGTGGAGCTGTCGTCATAGACGTGGCCTCCCTTGGTATGCGAGGATTTTGCAGTAAGGTCCATTCGGTAGAGTTCTTCAGTAGATGAGGCCTGGAAGGACGGGAGCATTTTACCTTCTCTTGCTACTGACGTAATCTACACGAATGGTCCAATGAAATACATACGTAGATGTCAATGGAATATAAAACACCAGAAAAAAGATGTCACTGATTTGCCCACGTTTACAGCGATAAAAATATTTCAAAGATATTTTAAAAAGCTTTTTAATTGTAATGACGGGTTATTTGTTCATTTTATTAATAGAATTTCCCAATACTGCATTATAATAGGGGATGACAGAACAATTTATGTCTGTTCTCTCCACTGGGTGAATTTCACATGAATGGGCAGAAACAGTACTGATATAGTTCTCAGCAACAAACCAGAAAACGTGCTCTGCCCAGTTCAGTTAACAGTTCGAAACACAATTCTCGATCAAAAAAAAACTAACTCACAAATTGTATGAATCAAAAATTTAATCCACCATCTTTATCTCCGCAACGAACCGAATGTGGCGCAGAGCGAACGGTCTCCCGTTTGGGAGAACGCTGCGGCAAGGTATTAATAAAAACACTGGAGCCTGTGTGGGCCGGAGCCATATGGGTGGGCGATATCGTGGCGACATCTGTGCTGCGGCGAGTGGAGTAGATTGGGGCGAGGGGCTACGAGTGGGCGGGACAGCGGGGCCGCTGGGTCAGCGCGAAGGAAATGGCAAAATGTCGGGGAAGCGGGAAAAGATATGGTTCACTGGCAAAAGGAGGGACGACACCATGAAAAGGGGAAGGTAGTCGCAGTACAGAATGATTTACTAGCACGAGAGGCGTGCCAGAGTGGCAGCGAGGCGGGGTGGTGGGGTGACGGTCGGCAGGGTGGCGTGGTGGCGTGGTGGCGAAGTGACGAGGTGGAGGGGTGGAGGGGTGGCGGGGTGGGGGGTGGCAGGGTGGTGGGGTGGCCGAGTGGCGGGATGGAATGGCTGTTTGGTGGCCAGATGATAGGGAAGTAGGATGGCAAGGGAGCGGGTTTGCAGGGTGGCTGGGAAGATGGGTGGCGTGGTGGCAAGAAGTCGGAATGGCGGGGAGGTTGGGTGGCAAGGTGACTGGATGACGGAGTGTGTGGGTGGCGGTATTTCAGGATGGCGGCCCTGAGGATCTATGGGATGGAGAACACCGATCTGGGAAATCGGGCACACTGAAAATCCTCGCGCAGGTTTGACGTTATGGCAACCACCTCTAAAAAAGGATTGGCAGTCCCTACATCGAAGGGTGTAGGTCCAGGGTAGTGAGGGGTGAAACGCGGAACCATCGCAGTCGGGCCTATCGAATTCCGGGAACTAGCGGCGAAATAAAAATCAGTAACGACAGAAAAAAGAATGCTACAACTGTTACAGCAAAAAGAATACGGCTCTAAAGTTGATTTTTTCTAAATTTTGTCATTCTGTATGGCTCTGGCGATACATTGTTGAGTTCAACGAATTCCCTTTGTTTAATTTCGATTCTTGTTCATGATATTATTAGAAAATCTATATCAATCATCACTTAAGTTCAAAATCTGTTTTAACTTCATGTCTTTCAATTTTGGAAATCATTTACATAAAATCTTGATGCAACAAGCATTATAGAGTAGACTTGTAAGTAAATATTAAACTTAGTAGAGCA
This sequence comes from Teleogryllus oceanicus, assembly GCA_964035755.1. Taxonomy (NCBI): domain Eukaryota; kingdom Metazoa; phylum Arthropoda; class Insecta; order Orthoptera; family Gryllidae; genus Teleogryllus; species Teleogryllus oceanicus. Next base: position 132,904,643 of record CAXIVR010000005.1, on the reverse strand, counting down.
ATATTAGAATTATGAAAGAGAGTAGCGTTTGTATAAAGTAGCCTGAGACGAAGGACTCATTGTTTTCTGTACAGTGGTGGCAGGAGTATGGGGGGGGGAGAGGGTGAGCAACACCTGAAATGAAAAGATAATGGAAAGGATAAAGAAATGGAGCTGGCAGCATGCGCAGAGCAGCAAGATGTCGGAGAGCAAAACAAGAACTATATGGACGTGCCTGCAGGAGCAAGTACGAGACACAATCCGCGCGACAAGCAGAAGATGGCAAGGATTGTGCAGCAGAGCACTGAGCAAGCGCCGAGGCGGTGACGTTGCGTTCAAGCGGCCAGCGCTTCTCTGCGCGGCGGAACTACGCGTCGCGGGCGAGGGCAAGCCCATCGCAGGGGCGAGGCGGGAGGGGGCGGGGCCGCCTGCCGGATTCCGGGCACCGCGGCGCGGCGCCGCCTGACCGACCAATTACGGGGCCAAACTGCCGCCCACCCCCCCCCCTAATAGCCCACCACCTTCCACCCGCCCAGCCGTCCGCCACTGCCTGCCTAAACCAACCTCCATTGCTCGCCCTAACCTCTCCATTGCCCGAGCAAACCACTCTCCATTGCCCGCAAACCACCTCCATTGCCCGCAACCCCCCCATTGCCCGCCCAAACCAACCTCCATTGCCCGCCCAACCCCTCCATTGCCCGTCCAACCGTCCTCCACTGCCCGCCCAACCGCCTACATTACCCACACAACCATCCTCGATTGCCCGCTGAACCGCCCTTCACTGGCCGCCCGACCGCCTCAGGCACTACACGCGCAGCCCGTATCCCTTACAATGGAGGTCCGCCCGCGGCACGCCGCCGCTGCATCCGAGAATTCCGGCGCTGCGGTCGAACGGCGCCTGAAGCCCCGGAGCGGGCGATGAGGTGCAGATGAAGGGAGTCGAAGCCACAAGGCGTGTTGGGAAGGGCTGTAAACGGGCGGTTTTCATACTATACAGTCTGAAAGAGAAGATAGGGTTCTTGAGAAATGAGACCGCGAGAAAGAGGAATGAGGAGGCGGCAGAAAATAAAGATAGCGGGGAAATATAGAGGGAACTAGTGAACCGCAACGAATCAGGAGGAAGTAGAGATTACGCAAGGAAAGAGAACGATGATGCAAACATGGATAGATACAAGAGGAATTCCTTTCGGTGTTGCTAGCACTAATACGAGTAAATCAGATAAGAGTTTTTCGATGCCAAGAGAGTGGAAAGAAAGTTTTGTAGCGAGGAGAAGAGGGATACTCAGGTAGATGGAGCGAAGTCAATGAAAAGCGAGCTCATGAAACGGAGCAACAACGAGTATTAATTATCTCTTGAGTCTTGTCTCGTAAGGCGTTCAGAGTGCTTCATATCCCAGTCCTTTATTTGTTTATAAGTGATTTCGGACGCGTGAACTGCTAAGATATTTAGTCCCTTAAGTGTAGTGTCTGAGTTATCGTGGGAGGTGGTGGTAATCATCATCTCCGCTTGATGTGAGATCACCATCGGCTACCGTGGGCTAACCGCTATCCCATTTGTGGTAGCGGAAAACATTACTAACAAAGAAGAAATCACTTCTTGCTTCTTGCGCAGTTTCCACGGAGTTCTCTCGAAAAATGAGAGGTGCACTGATCTCGTCGTGACTACATACAATATTTTCAAAATATACAATTCAGTCTTTTCAAAACTTCACAAGACAAACAATCGAAAAACCGTCATTCTAGAACGCGTCGACACCCACTCTTTTCCGAACGGGTCACGTGTCAAGACGCGCACGCAGCACCGACCACCGAGACGGAGAGGACGCAGTATCACACTCTCACGTCGCCCGAGAGGGGGGAGAGGGGCTGCCGAGTGACGTCAGCGGCGGGGGCGGAGGGGCCGCTGTAGAATGCTCCCCAGAGAGCTGCTTGCGCCGAGAGTTTGACCTAGCGAGGCGGAGGCAGGGGAGGGGCCGCGGCGGCGGTTACGAGGGTATAAAGGGGATGTGCCCGCCACTTGGGCTCGTTAGTGCGAGGTGTATCCGGAACCTCGCGGGGGTGGCGATGGGGCGGCGGCGGAAGAGAAAGAATGGGCCAATGAGAGTGGGAAGCACGAGGAACGCTGCGCAGAATGGCACTCGCAGGACCAAGGAATCACACCGAAGGCAACGCACGTTCCTGCGCTTACAACTGCCGTTCACTAAATCCACGAACGTCCATATTTGCTTTGCAAAGGAACGGTCGTGTGCAACTAAAGTTCTACCCCAAGTGCAGATTTGTGGATGCACACGAATGAAGATAGTCTGGACGCGTAGACGAAATTACGCAATATCGTTAGCCGACGAAGTTACTAGCTGGAGTGCTAATAGAACGCCATAAATGTAACAAGATGGGGAAATAAAAGCCGAAGTCACCAGATGGAAAAGAAATTGGGTTGGTGGTTGTGGTCTTCGATTTGGTGATTTCCATCGAACGGGTAAGATAGAATGAAATTCTTGAAAGGAATAGAATATCGTATGGGGTCTGTGTTTTTTGTTGTTGATTTTTTGAGAAGAAAAAAGTCTGACAATATAAGAAGAGAAAGGAGAAAAGGTAGATGAACACAAAATTCATATATCTAGGGATACTAATTAGCAGTTCCGTCGGCTTTCGTAAAACTGAAAGTCTAAAAAAATGATCAGCACTAGTTCGCATCACTGTGTCTGACATTCATCCTCGGCAGAATAGCAATTAGCTTGCTGCCCTCTCACTTGCAATTTCTTAACTGAATTTCCCTTTCATGCGATTAAAAAGTGTAGGAAATCCATTGTAACCATTTCGCAGGTGCGGCATGTAAAAGATCCATTGCGGAGAACCAGCAGAATTAAATCAGGAATTTTCGCCTAAATGAGATCCCATACTCGCTTTGATTAAATTACTGTACCTTGGATTAATGGAGCAGCGATTTCCACACACGAACACTAGATGATAAAAACACATTCGCACGTACACAGCTGTAATGAGGATTGCATAAATTATGCACTAGCAGGGGGGGTAGACACAAAATTAAGGGCATACGAAAGAACGTAGTATAACGTTCGTTCCATTAAATTCAATAGCACTACTTAACGACTCCCATTCACATTCAGGATACATGGTAGTTTTATCCGTATCCCTTTCCAGTCCCAGCAACCGAGAGTCAATGTCCATAATACTGTGAGTTAAGCTGCCACGAACGAAATCAGTTGGCAACTGATTTGCTTTAGGATGTACGCTCGTAGTTGGACTATACCGACAGTGTGTGCGCTTAGACTTGTTTCGAATACAGATTTATAAAAACATTACAGAGCACATGCTCCGCCTCAAGTATTTTTTGGATAACTGGCTCAGTCCAATGGAGAAATGGTACAGGTATGATATGCGATGTATAATGGGGAACGTTTTGATACGTTGTTCATATTAAGACACAACTTTAAATTAGCTTAGCAGAGAAATCGTCAATTGCACTCGCTTCCCTCACTCATTTCCCAAATCGCCGAGGTTCAGGCCTTGGGTCTCCGCGATTGACACAAAGCATCCTCGAGTTTAGCCAATGCACAATACACAAATCATTCTATTTCAAAATATAAATAAGGTTTTTCTTCCTTTACATTTATCTCGCGAAACTACTACTAAAGTTTCTACTAAATTAAATACGCCCAGCCCACACGTGTTCCATTGTACAATACGCTTTAACTGTTGCTCAAAGAAATACCGCCCGGACGAAGGCGAGCAGCGGTGGAGGCGGCGGAGGAGAGGTTCAGTTAGAAGGCCGCCGATGGCACCTATTGCCAGCGTGCGCATTGTAAATTTTCTCCAGAAGACGTTTTATTCTTCGATTTAAACGTAGGCCCAGTTGATGTAAATCAGCTGTTACGGTGCTATCCAATCGGCAGGTTGAACACCATAGTGACGTCACTGCAGTAGCGTGAAAACGCCCGATTGGATGACATCGTAACAGCTGATGGTCTGTCAGATGAAGCACTAAATAAATCGAAGTTTAAACTCAGAGAGGGAGGTGGGCAAATCGACGAATTCATGAGTGGAAAGAAGGCCATCTTTACCAATGCAGCGCAATCTGAATGAATGCTCTTGGAATACTCGTAGTTTTCTTGTCTAATTTTCTTGAATTAATCTTCTGGGGTGAGGAGTACAAATTATGCACAACATACAAATTTGCAAAATATGGATCAGCTGTGACAATGGTAGAGGCAAATTAATACTTTCTCTGTGGGGAATATCAAACTCTGTAAGCAGGATCGTTCTCCGGCATCCCTCCATTGCCTACGCCTTTTAATTGGCTGTCAACCCGAAAATCAACTGTCTCCTCCGATGACTAGTGAGCCGGAAACATCCATGTTAGCGGCGAGCTGCCCGGTCCCCATCAACAAGGAAAGTGTAAAGTATTGACGCGTGGCGCCAACCACACCGGGCGCTATTCGTCCTATTGGACGACATAATCGCCCGCGCTCTTCACAGGCAGGTGGGGTCCGCAAGTAATGAATGAGCCAGGGCGTAGCCAACCGCACGGGCAACTCGAATGAAATAGTGAACGAGCCACCGTTAGTCGGTCGACAGAGCGGACAACCGATCGGATTAGAGAGCGTGTGGAGAGAACAAAGGCGCCAAAGACACGTGCGGCCACCCGGATTAATGCGGAGTATCACAAGAGGGAAACGCCACCGATGTTTGAAGATATGGGACGGAAATAGCTTCGGGTACAGTGAAATGGAGGGATGAAGTTAATTATGAAGGAGTGTTTCAAAGAGATGATTTACGTAATACATCACAATAATTGTTGAATATGGCGTGTTATCTCACATACGGGTGCCGTTCATGGAGGAATGCTGGTCAGACTGTTGGGTTCTTCTTGCATTTACGTGGACAGCATTGGTGATTCTAAGGCATGGCATCTGAGTTCACACCGGCTTTACTGTTTAGGCGACTCAAGTTTATTTTCGAACTCTCCAAATTACTCACCCTCGTGTTGCTCTCGCACACCTACTTTTCCCCACTCTCAACTGGAGCGAAAATTTCCAATTTTCAAATGTTACTAACTACGTATTCTTGGCACCTTCAACTGGGCAATTCAATTATGGACAGGAAACAAAAAGAGTAAAATTACGTACTGTAAAAAGATTCTGAAGCCAAAAATATCATGCGCAGATTATACTTCTCCCCAATTAGCCACATACACTTTGTAAGTTTTTTCACGATAAATAACTCAATTCACTTTGACAGCTGCGTATTAAAATATGGTTTCTTCAGTCCAGTGAGCGTTTTTTCCACATTCCTTGATGCCAAACGAAATGGGGGAAGGGGTGTGGACGGTGAGTAACACGCAGAAATTATTCGCATTCATTTCGCAAAAATCAGCTAACTTGTGCTTGAACTATTTTATCTTTTTATTATTTTTGTCGTTTTGCCAACTGGCGAACGTTTGAATGGTATGTAGCTAGACTGTAAGAAAAGTACTGTATAACTTCTTTTTTACGAAATATTTACATGCACAGTCCAGAGATTAAAACTTTGTCTATTGCAAGTTTAATTAAAAGCGCCATGAAAGTAAATAGGGTGAGCTTTTTGAAATTCGGTAATTGTGGCCAGTCCGTTTACTTTTGTTTGATAACTTCATTCACACGCATACATATTCTCACAAACTTTTCGGCATGATTTGTATCAATTCTTAGAAAACTTCCTTCCAGTGACAATACGGGATCAACGTAAACCACTCGTGAAAACTAACCACAAACTGTATGCACACAATTGTCACAGAGGCATTTGCAGCTGGCGGAAGAATATATTACGGAGAGCGATGCGGTCTTCGGCGATAGTTAACTGTTTTACAACCTGTCGAAAACGTAGTCCAGAGGGCTCAACAGACTATTGTACCTTCCGATGTGACCTTTGTATCGAAAGGGGCACCCCGGAACACAACAAAATAAATAAATTAAAAAAATCAAGAAAATAACAATTTTTAAGAACTTTTGAGGAACTATAAGAAAATATTTAATGTATAACTAAAGTAGGTACCAGGTGGTTTGGTAAATAATAATAATAATTTAATAAGTTATTATGTTATTAGGTTCACCATTACTACAGAAGCCTTATCGGCTGCAGTATTTTGTACCCCTAAACTATAAATAAATTCCCACCTCTTCAGGGGTACTGAAGAAGGGAAATCTGAAAAAAGCAAGTGCAGTGGCTGAGCACCGCCGGAAGGAGGCGCCGCGGGGCGCACCGGAAGCACGAGGTCACGGGAGCGCACCCCGGCGGCGGTCGGCGGTCTCCGATGACGAGGTCACTCGGCGGTTTCCGCCCCCGCACTGCACCGCTTCAGCTCAACCCCCGACCCGCCAGGCGCTCCCGCGGTGCACAAGGGCGCTCTTCGGCACGCACGGTGCCGCTCGAATCGACTGCAATGGTGCAATCGAATGCAACGGTGAAGAATTGAAGTCGAGAAAGTGGTTTTGCGCAAACGTTTGGGTCGAAGTGGCCGAATTTGGCGGGCGACTTACAGCGTATCGTGATTTATAAATTATTCATTTATAAATCATTCGTAAAGCCTGTTTGGACTTCAGTAGAAAATCCCATATCCAAATCATTACAAGATTTCAATCCAAAGTATTAAGAAACATTGCCAATGCCCCCAGATATGATGTAATTCACTCTGATCGAAACGATGTAATTCACTCTAATTTTAAAATGCCTACAGTTAACGAAGAAATAAATAAAAAAAGTTGTAAATATGTTAAAAAATTAGAATGCCATAAAAATACTTTAGCCTTAAATTTGTTAGATAACAGTTGGGAAATAAGACGTCTTAAAAATTCAAACTTTTAGTTTTACTTCATACATTTTGAAGTGTGGTTGTGTGTGTTTTCAACTAACGTTTTAATCAAAGCAAAGTATCAAGTTAACAAATTTACTTATGGTTTTCATATATGAACATATTGTAAATAAACGTTAAATTATTAATTGGCGGCTCCACTATCATCGACTGATTTTGAGTTGGCCCAAGCGTAGAGGCTCAAAAGTACAGTTGATTAAAGAGTATTTGAGAGTTTGTGCACGCTATAGCGGACAGCACTATCCATCTTCTGCGCATGGGATGCTAGCGATTGAACTGCGCTTGCGCAGAAAATCGATAGTGCTTTAACGTTCGAGGGTGAACATATCCCTATTTGCACTCCTTAGTGGACAGCAATCGCGATCTTCTGCGCATGGGCAGATGCCCAAAAGTGTTGTGAAACTTAAACTGCGCATTCGTAGAAAATCTATAGTGCTATCCATTGCTTCAACACTTCGAGGTGCAAAAACTATATTGCTGTATGCTACGCAGTGATTCATGTCCCTATTACAGTGCGCACCTTGCAGCAGTAGCAGCCAATGAACACTCGCTGATAACATAGCACGTTGCGGTCCCTGTGTGAGAGAAGGACCTTCAAATGTGGTCGTCAACTGTAACTTTTAGGATAGTTTAAATACGAGTTCCTAACAATTTGACGTTAATAATGAAGGCCATAAAACGGTCGATCGTTTCACCCGATGTCTCGAGGATCTCTCAGCTATCATCACTATCCAGATCTACAACGCTCGTCAGAATGTTTTCTGGGCAGTATGAGGATCTAAATCATCATTCATCCCTTCTATATAACACACGCTTAAGTCTTGCGCTGCGAGTTGTCTTCACAATTCCGTTGTCGAAGGAGCTTTAGTTGTAGCCTAGAAGGCGAGACACTGGAGAACATCGTTTCATAGAATAACACAGTATGCGGTCGACAACGTCGCCGATTAGTAGTGCACATTTCATGACAATCGTGGCGCTAAGTACATGGCCTAACATACTGTTAATCTGCAATTGACCTTTTTCATGGGCAAAATCTTTGCCCATTTATATTTGCACTCGACGCTTATTAGAAGTCAAAATTTTTTTTTCATGGCGTATTTGATCAGGTTTTACCAATTAAGTAGTTTATGTTTTCTCTAGTCTCATGGTTGCGATAACTCATTTTATACAACACTCTGAACATACCGGTTTAACGGTTCGAGTGCTGAAATGACGTACCATATGTTTGGTACCATGGTATGTACCATGTGTTTGGCATGGGAGGAGGTAGAATAAATTTCTTAGGATTCGCCATTCAAGAGAACATATGTGGACTAAAAAAAAGTGATTCCGAAAGTGGCATCTGAAATGTGTAACTGAAACGAAGCATGGATTCTACTCAAACAAAGTGTTTTTTGTGATGGCAAATTAGTCAGCAAGATAGTCAACAAATTAGTCAGCAAATTAGTCAGCACCGAACAATACCCTGAAAAAGGCATCATATTTTCCAATACTATTGAAGAAAAGGCTTTCGTACGTTTTTGTAAAAGACGCTTTAATCGTACAATCGTGTACAGGACGAATACAAAATACTTTAATGGCATTCCGTTTAAGAAGTTCTATTGAAAGTCTTTCAGCAGCCTTCATAACATTCCCGATAAGAACACCACATAAAAACAAAGATTTAAAAAACCTGCTTTCAAAACATGACCTTGAAGAACGAGCATCTGCCTTTTCAAGCGACCCAAGGACGCACGCGCCACACCTGACACTGAAATTCGAGCAGATGTTGCGGCGGCCAGATTTACCTCGCACGTACGTCCGTTTTACGATTTTCAATCTGGCCTTTTTTTTCTTCGAACGTCTCAGCTGCATCTCTTGTATTTTCATGGCCAGACCCAGCCGTGCATTCACAACGAATGGGAGTGCATCATTAAAGTTGCATGAAGGCTTTCTGCGTGAACTTCATTCGCGTTGGTGGAACTCTTTGCAGCACTACGCTTTTAAGCACTCTGCTGAGACAGATTGGTTCATGGAACGTCTTCAGAATAGAAAGCCCTGTTGCGTGCAATGTTGTCTATAAAACATACCGTGTGGAAAAATTAACTCTTAATGTTAGTCCAAAAGGATGAAACACCTAACGAGCACAGTTCAGTTACTCGAAAAAAGTTTGTTTAGAGATGATTACAACTTCAGAGAGAAAATAATGCAATTCTTTCCTTGCAACAGTTGATAACAAAACCGATTTTACTAAATCGGAGTTTGAATGCTGCAGCAATGCAACTTCAATGAAATCCCTTGACAGATCTGCCAAGTTAATACGGACGTGCGAGGCATACACTACAGTAGAAAATTAACATGCACGCAATCATACCATAGACATTTTTAATACAGAGTGCCCTGTGCATTGAGCGAAAACAAATTTAACTTTAAACATAGGTATGCGCGGCTTAAAACAAGACCTGGATCAACTGTATTTCTGGGTTAAAGATTTTTACACAAATATAGCATACTTTTAAGAAAATAAGTCAAGTGCTGCGGCTTTAAGTAAATAATAAAACTTACTTCAAGGAGAATATTTACAATACTATTTACATCAGGATATTATTATATTAATGATACAAAGCAAAAATACATTGATTTTACTCGTATAAACCATTGTCATAGTTGCCAGATTCCCACATGTTATGTAACAATTGCTTTCCCACATGTTATGAAACAATTTCCCAAATTGTGAGGTTGACAAGGGGGAAAGCAAGGATCGTACTTACTTAATAAAATATTTGATTTTCGTAAATAAGGCTCTGAGACCCTTTTCAAAATATTCAGGGGGCACGGCCCCTCTGCCCGCCCCCTCCCCTTGTGCGCACGATTATGTGACCAGTCTCAATAGATCCTCTCTTTTCTAGATTTTCTTAATCATTCGTTTGATCTTGTGTTTGACGTCTGAACATGAAAATCTTTTGCCTCAAGTGAACGTTTTCTCACTACGATCTTGCCCTTAACAGATTTTACGCTATACGTGACAGTTGCAAGAGAGGAACAGGATTTTACGTAATCGCGTTATAATCACGAACTTGATTCTGCGGAATGGCAGGTGTTCACTGATGAAAACTGCATCAGGCGACGAATACAATTCGCAATATACAACTTGAATCGGAGAAAGTTATCGGGATAATAATATATAGTGGTGCAGCGTGTCATTCAGTTGCGAGCTACGCATCGTACACTATGTGTTCACCAACCAATAATTATTACACATAACCTATGTTTAAAGTTAAAATGTAACTTTCTACAGATGGACTACAAGATCACTGACGAAAATATAGGTAAGTTTGCGTATGTATTTCGGAAATATTATTACGTATTACGTATACATAAGTAGAGTAAGGAACCATTTTAAAATTATATCGAATCTACAGAAATAATTAATACCAATTCTTAAAATGTACAATAAATACTTGAACGATTAGTGAATAATTCGGATCACGGACATCGCAATCAAATTGGGTACCTTCACTTACCGATTTTTCCTGTACCCGAAAGGTATCGTAACGGTTTTTTGATTGAGGTGTATCGATCTTTCCAGTTCGAGAATAGTCGGTCTGCGCCCTTTGTGGGATAGCGTGGTGTGTGAGGCCATTGCACGGAGCACTTTCACTAGTGCGTCTCCACTAGCAACCTGTTCGGCTCGACGACCGCGCTCCGAGGAAGGAAAACACGCGCGTCTGGCTCTGAAAGAGCGACCAACTGCGGACGAGGGCTCAATCGCAGAGGCGGAAAGAAAACAGCCCCTGCTAGCTCGCGGCACGTCGTAACGGCAAGTTATCGTGGAATAGCGTCCACAGGGAGCTGGATGTTTGATCTCCCCCCCCCATCGCCGGAGGTGAGCGTCTATACGTGGAACAAATATCCGGTATAGAGAAATATGAAAGGGAGGATTGTATATATAATACGCAAGGAGGAGAACTCAAAGATGATTTCATGGAACTGATTTAATGCAAAAAAGGTCAAGTTATCTTACCTCCAACGATGACTTTATTGTCTTTCTAAAAATATATAGAAAAAGGCAATGTTCCTTTTATAACAATTAGCAAAATCTCTGTTCCGGGTTTTTTCCCCTTCATTGACCCTGTATTGCATTTTACCAAACAATTCACTTTGAAAGAGAAAATTACATTTCATAGTGAGAGTAATGTTTTTGGACCTAATGGTTCTATTCGATTTTCGCCAACCGCCGATGCCTACAGTGCTTTGTAAATTGACAATACTTTTGGTTAATTTTTTCCCAGGTTCGTTATCTCGTACGAATATTAGCTTGGCCCATCAAATTTTATATTCTCAAAGTGTTAAAACGATGAATAAGAAAGTGGATCTGATGTAGGAACATGTTTTATATTTATTTAAGGTAGTATTTCAAATTACCTTCAAATTTGAGTCAATTTTACGCAAAATCAGCCAACCTAAACCGACACCAACACACACGCGGCGCGCCGCGCACGCACACACGCGCACGCACACAAACACATACACACACACACGGAAACATACTGGCTGCCAGAGTGCTCACAGTAAAATAACGCAAGAGCCGATTCGACTTGTTTCCTTTCATCTCCTTGCTGTTTTCTTTGCGGCGGTCAGACGGCTCGGCGGAGCCCAAGCGGCGTCCGAACAGGGCGTTATAACCTCAGTGAGGCGCTGCCACTTGAAACAGAGCAGCACTGGCGCTTTGTTGACTCAGCGGCGAAATCGAGTAGCGATCGCCCCACCCCCACACCACGATGTGCCCAAAGGATGAAACCATGGCCAAAAGATTAAAACGGTTTTTGGTGAATTTCGACGTTTAGTGTTGGTAGTATTTGGAACCTTACTTGTGAAGTATGCATGCTAATTCCACGTATCTGCTGCACGGTGAGAAAGACCGCCTCTCCCTGTATCGACGGTGAGACCAATGAGGAAACGAGATAACTGATGACCAATGACGAAAAATGACCAAAACCTCGGCAAAGTAGGTGAGTTTCGACACCAAGTGTTTAATTCAATTCAATGAATGCCTCAATTCCCTTGACGAGGCTCAGGCCATCGGGTCTGCTCTTCCGCCTGACCACGTGGATTCCGGTTCACTTCCTCCTACACTCGTAGCAGAGAAAGGAGATCAAACTCGGGCGGTGAAACTGGCGATTTTAATTTTGTTCAGAGGCTTCTTTTAGGCTTGATCTTTTACATGCTGTAAATCTACAACGTGCGACAGCTCTACTACAACGTGCGACAGCTCTACTTCCCCTCCGAAGGAAGTCGTACCAAGGATTTTCTCGCCACAACTTCCTGCACAGATGCACAGCTTCGAACAGCACTGAATCACCGTGAAGGGAGTGTGCGTACGTCCTCCGTGCACTCATAGCGTCAGAGGAAGTCGAAGTTAGGTACGCTATTTGAAAATAAGTATGATGCAATTGCTTTGCTGAATTTTACCAAGTGGATGTCCATCCTGAACGTAAATTTTAAAATCTAGTGTAGATTCTATAATTTAACACGAAATGTAACGAGCTATATTTTAATTAGCTTAAAAATCATTACAATTCAATCACAGGCCTCAAGTTGCTGTCATCTTCGATATAAATTATCTTGCAAAGTTTAGCTGCGGGTAGCTGTATATTGTATGTAAATGATTAACGTTTTAAGAACTTGAATTAGTTGACACGCCACGATACATTAGTAAAACAAGAAAGTGAACTATGCACTAGTTTTTGTATCCATCGAACTACGTTTATTTTCTAACCAGCATCTGGTTCGATATGAAAGTAGTTCATGAATACTTGCCACATACGGACATAAAGGTTCTTTATTCTGGAGGATTCATTCCCACGAGTTTATACCTGAACTGGAAGAACACTCCGATTTAAACGTGGCACTTCAAGGTCACGAGTTGGACGGAGAGGGTAATAACACTGTCATCCGATCGGAAGCTTCAATACAACTTCAATTTTTGGTGTTGGAGCTCCCGATAGAATGGATGCGCCCTTCTCCTTTCAACTCGTGACCTTGAAGTGCCACTACGTTTCAATCGGAGCATAATTCGATATTTTGACAAAAGGTTCGTCATTCGGACCCACTGTGTGAGCCGCCCGCTGCCGGGGCCTCGCGATCTGAAGGCGGTGGGTGGCCGCCCGTACGGCGCGCTCCTTCCCTCGATATTCGCGATCTGCGCGGGTGAACTCGCCCGCACCGCGCGGCCGGGCGGCGGCATCTCGCGGCTGAGCAGGGGCGTGGCAGGGGCGGGGACAAGTTTCTCCCAGATAACACTTTGCAACGATGCGAGTTTGCGGTATAATAATGTTTGGGTATTTTCCGTTTAAGTGCAAGAATGTAACACAAATGTAAAATGTATGAATTAATATGACGAGATAGACAAAATTCGGAAAGGAGCCGCTAAATTCTCCGGTAACCGACTCTCTCAAAATGAATTGCGATTGCTTTCCAATCGCAGAAAGGTGGCAAGGCTTAGCGCTTTATATGAGTATAAGGCGTATGTGGGTTTTCCTATGTGAAAAATTCGGAACAGGCTACTGAAACCGACGTACGTAAGCAGAGGGCATCATAATTTAAAAATTCGTACACGAACGCAGCGATCTGGGTAATTCTCTTTTGTAAATCGTACAATAAATGACTGAAACAATTTACCTGCTGAAGAATTTAGTACTGGTCGTGAAGAACAAATACATTTAGAGAAGAAATAGTGATATAAAATTCGAATGTAATGTATTTTTATTGCTCGTCTTGAATGTAATTTTTCCCATTCTTCCGTTTATGTCTCTTAATGTAACAATATTCGTTTTATGTACATTGTAATACTTCTTAGAAATCTACCTCCTGGTGTAAAACTCTTAAGTAGTTCAAATATATCTATCTACACTGTAAATAGCTTTGTAAATAATTAATTTGATGTTTTATTACTTTTAATTACATGAGATTATTAAATATTAATTTACAAACATGTTGATCAACTTTTCGCTACACATACTAAATTACATTTCTTTTACTGAGTACTCCAATTGCTAAAATACCAGTAACAATCTCAATAAGCAAACTTACCGAAATGCGTTCTTTAGTTACTGAATTTGGGTAGGACAGTCAGTCATCATTCGCGTACCTGCCCCAATATCTAACTTTGCCTTCGATTTCTCCGAAGAAGACCCTACCTGGAAGAGAACTCCCACCGGCGACCTTCATCGCCCGCTGCCATCCCCGTCGCTTTACCCCCACTTCGCTGGCTTTCTGCCGGTGACTCCCGCCCTGCCCTCTTCCACCCTTCTGGGGCCACCGAGCTGGGGGCTGGCAAAGGGAGGGTAAGGTGAGTACGGCAGGGCGAATAAGGGTAGACGGGTCGGGACGAATTAAATTGAAAAGAGCGGGGTCGAAGCGGAGTCCGGGGCGGAGTCGGGGCGGAGTCGGGGCGGAGTCGGGGCGGAGTCGGGGCGGAGTCGGGGCGGAGTCGGGGCGGAGTCGGGGCGGAGTCGGGGCGGGGCGATGCGAGGGCGGGGAGGGGAGGGGGGAGGGGCAGAGCGGGCGGAGCGGGCGTGGCGGGCAGGGCGGGGCGGGGCGGGGCTGGGCTGGGCGGGTGGGGCGGAGGGGGTGGGCGGAGTGTAGGGCGGAGCGGTAGGCGGAGCGGGAGGCGGAGCGGGGTAGGGCGGAGCGGTGGTGGGAGGAGGGCAGGGCAGGGCGGGGCGGAGCGGGGTGGGCGGGCGGGTAGGGCGGCGGGGTAGGGCGGAGCCGGGGTAGGGCGGAGCGGGGTAGGGCGAAGCGGTGCAGGGCGGAGCGGGCGCACAGAGCGCACGGGATTAAGCGGGGGCGAGGCCTGCAAAGGTCAAAGGTGACGCCAGCTGCGGCAGTCAGCGGCGCATCGTCAGGCAGCGCCTCGGGGCGTCCGCGGCGCGAAGCCACGGCTGGAAAAAGGAGTTGGCGGAAGACTTCACCACCGCGCGTCCATCCCTACGGCAGGACTCGCGCTTTTTCTCCTTCAATTCGTCGATATCCAGTTCTTAGAGAGCAGCGATGGCCCTCGGCCCCGTCCAGACGAGAGAAATAGATCGCAAAGGCTGGAACCTTCACGTTCGCTTCACAATCACCCGCATTAAAAATCCATTTTAAAAAGACTTCGGGACAGCGTTCTGTTGAGTTTTATTAACAAGCTTTAATGAAATGTAAATTATTGTCAACTGGTAAAATTGTATTTTAATGATTTTTTTTCGAAATTAATTTTTTAAACTATTAAAAGTTCCCGTTCCATCATATTTTGTAGAAGAAACCATCACTGAATTATTGCATAATGACTGATAAGATTCCAAGTAGTTTTTGAATACACATGTTGATCATAGCACTAGCATTATAAGTAAAACCAATAATCGGAGAGATTATTTAACAGAGAATATTTCATTTCTGTAGGCGGAATACAATAACGGAATATTTGCTGGCGTTTTGCCGTATATGAGGATTTCATAAGTGAGTATAATCGTTGCTTTCTGCAAATATATTTTGCTATAGACAAGAGCGAAATTCAATTAAAATAAAATTTTTAACAGAAGGCATTAAAGCTACGTTGAACTCAAATGTAGAAAAATTGACAGGCGCTAGTACGAGATGTAATAGACGAACCTACTTGGTCGTAAAAATATTGCATCACCCGACAAAAAAGGTGACTAAAATAACTTTACGCTTCAGGTTAATTACCAATAAATTAATTTGGCAGTAAATCACTTGACGTCATATGATGCACCCATTACTAAGTTATACGTCCAGCACTCGAAAAATTGTATTTTATAGAACATTAGAAGACTGCGAAATCAATATTCTAAGAGAATAATTAATATGTGATACTAAATAAATATCCTGACAATTAAATACGTAAACGACTAAACCATTTTTATAGCAAGTTCAAAACTAAAGAAGAAGGGGACCTCTCGTGAATTGGGTGAACTGAAGTACTGCTTCATTCGGAGAACGTGCTATCAGCCGCGAACAGCTCGCCCGATAACGCTATCTTAACGTCTTCTCAAAAAGCAGGGGCGCGAGCCCTCTTGCTTAACTTGTACCTGCAGCCGCAATCCAGTTAGCCTGGCGGAGAGGCCCGCGCCGCGCAACTCTTCCGGCCCCCTGAGCGTCTTCAAACAGCGGCGGAGGCGCTGAGGGCCTATCTCGAGCCGATCCGGGCGCCGGCCGGTTGAGAGGCCGAGTCGGGAGCGAGCGGTTGACGGGAGGAGACGTGGACGGAGGTGCGGGCGGCGGCGGGGACCGGTATGAGGAGGCCGAGAGTCCGGTCAGGGCGAGGCGGGCAGGAGGGTGGAGACGGGCGGGAGGTGCGGGACGGCGGCGGGGACGGCGCGGGGACGAGGAGGCGGTGGGGGGCAGCGGCGAGGGCGGGAGTGAGGGCTGGTGGGCAGGGGCGGAGAAGGTCGTGGAGGGGCGGGAAGCGAGACGAATTTAAGGAAGAGGGAGGAAGAGAAGAACGTTCTAATTCAAGGAGTTTTCAGGCTCTTTATCTAACTTTAGATCGCGGCATAAATTTGAGCCCATCATCCACTAAGCCTTATAATTATTTCATGAAGTTTCCTGTTAATAACTTACTGATGACAAATCACGTCAGTTAGATGTATCGCTCAGTCTTATTTACCAACGTAATTTGTGAAATATTTCTGTTATGATTCATGTAAATGAATATCAATACGAATATTTGGTTATGGAAATTAACTCTGTACTCTATGGAGTAGATAGGAGTAAGAAATGAATAATTTTACCTTTTCAAAGAGTGAAACGGATATTGCGCGCGATCGGAAAAATGTTGTTAAAACTCTAGCGATGCAAAGAAGATCCTATTCCATAAGGGAACATACGAAGTTCTGCGATGTCGGACAAGGGTGGTCTCATGGCATAGTTGAGTCGTAAACACGGTCGCACTAAATATGCGAATTCAATCAGTACGCGCAGTATAAAAATAAGCGGTATAACTACACCAAAATATTTGCACTTTTAGTAAATATCGTAAACGTCTCATTGGTTTCGGATTTTCCCCGAGTTCCTGAATATATAACGAAACAACATACTCAACTCACTGGGCTAGAAACTACATACGTAGTATTGTTTCAATTTCTGTGCGTACTAGAACTTATTTAAATAGATATAGAAAAATTTAGAAATCGTGCATGTGCAAGAAAAAATGGTTTGCAGATTATACTCCGCTTTAAACATAGTGGCACTTCATGGGCACGAACTGGACGGAGAGGGAGACACCGTCATCCAATCGGGAGCATTGTTCTGACTTGACGTTTGGTGCTCCTGAGCGGATGACAATGTCCCACTCTCCTTCCAGCTCATGACCTTGAAGTGTCACTGTGTTTAAATCGTAATAAAATTAAGAATGTGGAACGAATTACGGTGAGTTCGTGAGGTCCTATTCGCTTTCCCTCTCAGCAGTCCCCCATGTCGTCGGCGTTGGCACATAGTTACCTCCCAATCTGCAAAGCTTCACAAACGTCGGACGATAGCTCCTGGTACGCATTAACGAGAAGAAAGGCAGAATACGAGAGACAGACTTCTGCTGCCGCCTTATTGTCCGTGTCGACCGGGGGGCTCCCCAAGGCTGCGGACTTCCGAACATTTCTTAGAATCACCTACCCGCACGTAACACGTACCCCTTACAGCACATTCGACCCACTGAGTGCAGCCAGCGCCCGTTCACCGTCGCTTGACGCGCCCGACAAGAAAGGAGAGCCGGGCTTCGGGCGGCAGCCACAAAAAGCAGCCAGCTGCCGCCCAGGTGTCGGCGGGGGCGGCGGTGCCCACCTGGGAGGCGCGGCGCTCCCAGGGCCGACAATGGGCGCCTTCGGGCGCGAAGATGCCCCCCGAGATGGGGCGATGCGCGTCCCACGCCGCCGAGGCTGCTCCGCCCACCCTCGAAATCTCAGCGCCGATGCGACGCCGCGCTCCCACAACTCCTGACCCACAGAACCACTTTTTACGTCATCCCTCACGTCCGCAGGAGGACAATGAGGCGGTTGGATTCCCGGTTGTTGATGACCCGAGGCAAAAGTTTTTCTGAAAACAAACGGTCGCTATGAAGTCATATTTTACGTTCTATTTCTGTCCGCAGGTGTGTGTTGAATGAGAGAGGAGGAAAAAACAACTCGTAATCGTACGTTGCAAAAGAAATGTACCGTTATATCTGTTTCTTGAGTATTTTTAAAACGGCAAACATAGCATTTTTTTGTTTTTTGTAAAGAATAAAAAATAGCAACATCTCATTACATAAGCGACGAATAGAAGTTGATGGATGCAAATACGTATCGCTATGGAAGTAATATTTAGATCTAACAGGCGACTAGGTTTTCTCTCTCAATTCATCATTATACTCTTCGAGTCTTTGAGACAGTCTTGACTTATTATTTCTGTCAACTATGAGGTGAACCACTTCCAATCGTTTGAAAGCGTTACACGTAAAGGGGGCAGCAATCCATCATTAACATATCTGCAAATCAGGCCAGTGCAAGCGGTGGATTTAATCTTATGGAAATCTTTCCTCTACCTACGTTTGTCAACTGTCTTCCATTTAGGCGAACTATTAATGTCAATTGTCCTCTCGTCCTCCTCTGTATTTTAAATGTTCTCCTTTTGGTAAATTTTTAACATTTGTCATCATTTATTTCATCACGGACTAATATCTGCTACGTTGTACCATTTATTGTTTAATTTAGAATAGAAAACATGAAAATCCTTTTTCTGAACGCTGACACACGCACATGCATGATAGTGTGTTGTCTAGCGACTAAAATAACAGACGCTCAGACCATCTATATCTGCATGTTGTGAACTAATCTTTTCAGTTGAATCGTAAATGGAGAAAAAAAGAAATACAGTGATGTTGGTCTAAAATAAATTTTGATAAAAAGAAATTTTGATGCTTTTTTGGTTATGGGTGTTCTCCTTTTTAAAAGACAATTGTTGGCAACACTACCTCCACGCCACCTACCTCTCCCTCAGCGACTCCGTCCTGCGGTGGGCATAGCAGTGCGGGGGGCGTGTCTACTCTGGACGAACTTTCCGGGCGGAGTTTCCGAGTCTTTTAAAAGACATGCAGCTCACCCGCACAAAGAGTGCAGTATAAATTACGAGTATAATCCCTGGAAATTTTCACAACTTCTTTCTTTTCCATTTGAATGTGTAATTTAAAGAGGTCTTTTATCTCTTTTGTTTTTCTCTGAGATCCAGTAACCGGCAAAAAAAGAGCATCATTAATATAATATATCCTTTTTCCCCAACCAGAATCTTATTTCAAAAAGACCGACTTGTAAATTACTCCCAAGCTCACTCCCGTTTATTTTACAAAGCGTTGGTGAAGAGAATTCGATACCAGATCCAAAGGAAAACGTGTCGAAGTTACATTACGAGTACGGTGAATGTGAAGTAACCTGGTCGTGATGGAGGATGGGAGAAGATTTAGAGAAAGAAAAAAAAAAGTGTGAAAGAACGATCGCCTGAGTCTACTACACCCCACGCCATTCGCGGTGGGCTACAATTACGCGGAAAAGGCGAAGTCAGAGAGGGCAGAACGCCGCGTTGAGGAGGAAGGCGTCGACCACAGTAGAGAAACATTGCCTTCGGCCAGGAAGCAATTAACTGCAAGCTCGAAAGCTCACTCTTTACTACTTCGCCACCGTCATTCAACACGAACATGCGTATGTACTCACCGGCGGCATTCACGTGAATGTTAACGGCCTCGTAACGTGGAAGGCAGTCTGCATCTGCAGCTTTAGAGGTGGCTTTTCGTACACCATTTAAAAAAAATTAATATCGATCGACGTCACTTCCTGAATTTGAAGATAAGGATTTCTTCTTAATAAAATCTGTTCTTCCGAACTAGATCTCTATTTAAAGTGATGAACATGTTATGAATTTTCCCCCAAAATAATAGTTTTCGTAATTAAGCGAGGAGAGATGACGAGGCGAAGAAGAAGGCGAACGACGAGGAGAGAAGAAGAGAAGGAATTATCAGAGACAGAGGCGACGGGGAATGAAAGACGGAGGAGTGTAGAACGCGAAAGAGTTCGTGCACCTAGTAAATGCGGATGCCTTTTCACAGAACAACTCCAAGACGTACAAAGAAGAAATACCGACTTCTTTCCTGCAACTATCGTAAATTTTATTTTATGTTTGTGTCCAGAAAGTACTACTGTTCAAATCGAGTTTACTACCGGAAGACGTAGGATAGCTAAAAGTACTAACCGGCTAATGTCGAAGAAGCCTTTGTACCAACGCGACGACAACGGAAATCGTAAACTAAACAGTAACCTGGGAAAAAAGATTTCGCAGTGTGATGCTCTACCTGAAGGAAGACCCATGCGAAAAGTGTCGTCCTGATCTATCGTTGCGATTTCTCAGGGTGATGTGAATGAAGGTAGTAACAAAAAAACATTGCCATTTGTACATCCTGTTTTGTAATCTGGTTCGCGCTGTGATGTGCTGCTGGTTAGAGAGTTGATGTAGGGCGCAACATCCCAGTTGCAGGCGCACCATTAAACGTTAATTAAGACTTCCGCCATCTCGCAGATGTTTTCGAGAACATTCTAAAGAGGCAGAAAAACTTCCTGTGACGTCGGACATTAGGAATGTATCTCTATTAATGTCGGTTTATTTCGCAAGTTTACACACTACTCAATTATACTGGTGCTATGAAGTTATAGTACAACTGAAGTATACTATTATATTAGTACATCCGTCATTTTTGGAAGAAAAAAGTTTCCCAAGAAGGTAGTTTTGATGAAGTAATTTTGTTAGTGTAGTGCCGGCAGAATGAAAATTAACTAGTCGAAAACAAGTGCACGACTTGACGAAATTAACTGTTAACTGTATCATGTATATTTCGAACAACGTATTGAAGCGCACGAGCACGACAAACGAGCAGATAAACTCCCGCGCCGCAATATTTTAAACTGTTATCACATATAGGCGCGTTTTCAATTTGCATTGAATAATGTTTGCTGAACACACATTAACTTAATATCTGCTAACATTTCTTGCACGTGTAAAAAATGCATTGCAGTTAATTTTATATACTCGTACTTTTTATTTTATATCAGTCCAAAGACGTTGTGTAAGTGGGGACCAGCACAAAGGACTATCAAGTTCTTGCGATGAGCTTGGGTCTAGAATCAGGACACGCTTCAGACCGAACATCTGTCCTTCGTTGTTGAAATCTTCCTTTCATAACCGTGATCACGCGATGCCTACGACAGCAATGCCATTGACGATGTCATGATTTATGGTTGGATGCTTTCCGTGTCAGAATAGCTACGACAGAGACAGAGCAATTCCAATGAATATTGTCATATTCTGCTCAAAAATTAAATTCCCCAACACGGGATTAATACAAAAGTATTAAGACTGCAATGTAAACATTGTTGCTGACGTGTGAAATCTGTTATGATTCCCACTTCAGAAAACGGGCACTGTATTGTTTTTTATTATTTTAAAATCAGAAGATATTCACAAATTTCCTTCTCATAAATTTCGACTTCATGAAATTGAATAAGCTCAAAGCACTACCGCCCGAAACAGCGAGTCGCGGGGTCACAAGAACCTGGCCGTTCGTCCTTCGAGCGGCAGCGAGGGCAATGAAAGTAATGAAGTCGAATGTTTTGCAGACGCCTAACGCACGGTCACGAGAAGAGCGTGCAAGGGGTGGCAGGGGACGGGGGGGGGCACATTCCTGGAGAGCTTCCAAAGGCCGCGCGGCGGTGCCCGGCACAGAGGAAGGCCCGCCTCCGCGCGCGGCGCGCCGCGGCGCCGGCAAGGAAAGTGAAACCGCGGCGCGGCCGCTGAAGCGCGCCCCCGGAGCAGCTGCTGCCACAAAAGCGGCAGCCGCAACGCCGCTGTGCTCGCGGCGGTGACGTAGATGGCGCAGGTGGTGCAGTAGTGGTAGTGACCGTCGTGGTGGCAGTGGTCATTCAGAGGGAATGGGGAAGGGGTGACCGACAGTAGTGATGGCGGAGGTGATGGGGATATTGATGGTGCAGAGTGGGTGAAGGCTGGGTGAAGGTGCGAGTAAAGGCGTGTGTGAACGCATGGGTGAAGTTGTGCGCAGGCGAGTGTGAAGGCGCGGGTGAGGGGTGAGGGAGGCTGAAGGCGCGGGTTATCGAGGGGGTGATGGAGAGGCTGAAGGCGGAGGGGACTGAAGGCGAGGGGGACTAAAGGCGAGGGGGACTAAAGGCGAGGGGGACTAAAGGCGAGGGGACTAAAGGCGAGGGGAAAGGGGGGGCAAGGAGGGGCTGAAACGCGGGGGAGGGGTTGAAGGCGGGTGGGAGGTGAAGGGGGTAGGGGGTGCAAGTGCGTTGGCGGAGGAAGCGGCATTTTTTATAGAGAATAAAGATGAAAATACTCTTAAATATGTTTGGGCTATAATACCTTGTAATAATATTACAAATTTTTATTTCATTTCCGTTACGTAATAAAGGAGCTTTACACACGCGAGAATACTTCTCTTAAAACAAATGAAGTAACACTGAAAATCGCACAGAATTAAAGAGGCAACGGAATATCAGGCGACACGGAAGGAGAGACTGGTGCTCGGGAAGTGCAGTACTGTGTTGAGGTGACCCTAACGATAAAAGAGTAAAGACAATGGGAGATGTGCCAGTGTTGCTTGATATGACGTCTCACCTAGAAGGTCGTGGTGGAAAAGGTGCCAGTGGATGTGGCTCAGTGCCAAGGGTAGTAGCACCACACCGGAAATGCAAAATACGTCTTTGTGCATTTTTGGTACTTCTCAACGTAAGACGTACTTCTCTTTTTACAGGACCAAAACGAAATCAGCCCGGTGGCGAGAACACGCTTTTCCTCTTATTCTCTTAGACTTACGAGTGCGTTTTCTGCTGCGTCTGCTTTTTTTTAAGAGACGGAGAAAATGCAGAAAAGTTCACCTCCAGAACGTGCTTTGTCTATTGCAGCTTATTAGCACAAGAGCAGGGAAGGGGTAATTATTCTACTTGGGTTTTTCGTATTTTATAATTATTTTAAAATAACAAGCCCAAAGGGCTTTTCTTTAATTTCACGTTATGTACTACAGAACGTTGATGCTTCGTCAAGTCGTGCTTTGGAGCACGCATTGACATTTTCCCAACACACAATACGGAGAACTTCACGTAAGGTTTCTCGCTCAGGAGTCTTGCTTCTAGAAGCCTTAAGAGTACCGCGCTCTGACATTTAGCAGAAAACAAGTTTGAGGGTTGGCATTTAACAAAAGCCTATACACGAGTATGATGGAAATTGTTTTAACAAATAACTCTGAGATGGGAGCACTGCATCTGCACGGAGCACTAACATACAAATAGAAAATTTACTTTGCTGGACAAAATCCTAATATGTAAAAGTATTATAAAAGAAACAATTTGGCACATGGAAAATAAGTTTCTAACTTTTAAAAATAAAAACTCGTACACATCAATTCACAATTAAATATTGAAGTTTAAAAATGTAAATATGATTCATGAATTCAGACAATCATTGTTTGTCTTCTTGACTAAACGGTACTCTGCCAATTGGTGTAGTAGTATGTCTCGGGGATGTTGCATTGTTCGAGATGATTCAACTTCTAGACCGTACGCATGGAACGCAACGCCCCATACACTGACCGTCTGCACGTCCAGTGCCCCGCCCCCCACGGCCATGCCCGCGAACGCCTCCCCGAAGTGTGTCAACGCGCAGGTACGCCACCCCGCGCAGTGACCCCCACACCGCAAGTAAAGCGCGTAGAATGCTGCTGAGGTTTGAAGGGCCGTCAGTGACAGAAATCGGCTCGGCCGGATCGCGCATTGCAATCATTCTTGTCAAAGCTTTAAACCTCATTTTCTGTAAGTCATTCTTTTGAAAATTTATTAATCTTCTATTGAACCTAAGAGCTTCGAATATTCAGGACATGTTTATGTGCATTTTTAATGTGATATTTTAATATAATAATGAAAATAACAGTCATTAAGCCATTTTTATAACTAATTACGTGTATTTTGCTCATATATTGAAAGAATAAATTTTTAATCAATAAAGATTTGTACATTTCAGTTTTCAGAAAAGGCTTACAAATTTTATGAGTGATATACTGAAAAATGATACAAAATGCCAAAAAGAAAATTACAAAGTTAAAAATTATCAAAGAAATAAATGAACATTTTTTAAAACTATTCTTTAACAATACACACAAAACAATCATGAATAAGCTGATAAAATCACCTTTTTAACTATAAAAATCAGAGAAATATACTTCTTCGTAACTACCATTGAAAGGGTAGGCGATTCCGTTCTCATTAAAAAAGTCGAAGAGAATACATGCAACTAAACATTACGTTAATAAAAAACCTTACCCTCTAGCCCAAGCAACTACGACCGGTTCAAATTTGTATGTTTCAAGGATCGCTATTTGTCTATAAAGCAGTGTGTATGTTATGGTGTACTTCACGAATATCAATTCCAGCCTCCAAAACCGCAAAGGTTAAATCTATTTCGTTTTAATTTGAAAACCTTAGGGGGGTGAAGAATTTAATGGTTTAAGTTGACGGAAACCATTGCTCTTGTACTCCATTACCATTCAAATTCTGAAGAAAATTATATCACTAAATGTCTCCTTGATCGATGTGTTTTATGGTTTCCAATCCACTATATGTTCTCTGCAAGACGTTATAACATTAGAAATATTTACCAATTAAACGCATAAAAATACTTAACTCCCTTTTCTGGTTCCTTCTCCTCTTTAGAAATAGCGCTGTTGTCCTCTCTTGGATCGCTTCTAAACCATTTAATGGACTGCAAGTTATGTTAGATTAAAATTGTTTCTGATCTTTTTAGCTAAAAACATAATTTTTATGAGAACATATAATTTGTTCTGCGTTTCTTGGTAAACAATAGTGTTGAAATTTTGATTTATTCTTTAGATAATTTATAACTTTGTGATAATTTTTTGGCATTTTGTATCATTTTTCAGTACATCACTTATAACAATTGCAAGTCTTAATAAATTACAAATCTATTCTTTCGACATATGCACAAAATACACATGATTCGTTATAAAAATGACGAAATGACTCATTTTCACTCCAATTTGTTTTTCCCTTAGCGACCCGCGCCATCCGGCCCAGTGCGTTACGCCGTTCGTCAAAGGCCGACGCCGCAAGCGGGGCAAGGCCCCCTTCGTACGCCGGGCGCCAAGGGCTGCTTCATTATGCACGGCCATCTGCGACGCCTTATCCGGCGGCGCCGCCCCACTGCCGCGGCCGCATCCTTCACTGGGAGGGGCGTTCGAAAGGTGAGGGAGAAAACGCGCGCCCCAAGGCGGAGCTGCTCTGGAATGCGCTAAATCTTAATTGGCACGAGACGGCAGGGTCAGGTTGAGACGTGATTATCCGCAATAGGGTGCGACATCCTCCACAAAACTACGAGTATATTGTTCAAACTGGTTTGTTGATTATTTCGTGATTGGGCGCTTAACTCTATGGGCAGAGTCCCGTATGCGTACACATTCTTTTAACATTGGTGTGTGTGACGTGTTCTTTCCCCAGATGGATGGTGAGATCCAGTGCTGACCTAAATGGCGGCTTGTGGGTTTTCCCATCCAGGTATATCCCACCAGCGGAGCACCGCCACAGTCGGAACGAGCTCTAAGCTTCTGATCGGTAGTTTTCGTGGTTTCTCCGATCAACACCAGGCGAATGCCGGAGCAGTACCCTAAAACGGGCCACGGACCGCGCGCGATCTTTCCTTCCTCTTCCTTGTCAATCTCTCCCTTACACACACTTACACTAACATGCACTACACTACCATATTCCGGGAGACCTGTGGGGAGCTTAGAGCTTGTCCCGGCTGGGGCGGTGCCCCGCTGGTGGGAGAGTCCTGGTTAGGGGGAAACCCCACTAGCCGACGGTAGGTCGGCGCCGGATCTCGCCATCCAGCTGGGGAAGATCACCGCCATCTCCCGAGAAAAACATGCACTACACTAACGGGACTAATGATTAAGCAGTTGACGCGCCCGGAAACACGAAAAAATCAATCAATCAATCTAAGCTTCTGACTGGTCTTTCGGCGTGTGTAGTAGTGTGCTGCATGTAAGAGTATTTGTATATGAAACGGATACGGAGTGAATAAAGATGAAGAAAAGATCGAGCGCAGTCCGTGGCCCTTTTGTGAAGGTACCACTCCGGCACTCCCTTCGCACTGATCGAAGAAACCACGGAAAACTAGCGACTAGATCAGCCGGCTGCAAGAACTCTCCGCAGACAGAGCGTCGAAAATCCAGTCACTGTCGACCTGAGGCTCTGCAGTGACATCACTGAGCCACCTCAGCCATTTCTGATTCGGTAAACTGTAATAATTTTGGAGTGAAGCGGGAGAGACGGAAGCAATGAGTGTTAATTTATAATAATGTGTGAGAGATAATCAAACCACAACGAAATGTGTACGTTTTAATAAATTAAATACCTACAGAACTAAACCAAAATTAGTTGTCAGGATCATTTTATCCCACCAGAGAATTTTATTTTGTTTTATAGCAATACCCAAGTAATGTGAAAAACATGTATAACATAAATTTTTGAAAATGAAGGGGAAATCGTAATAACGTACAACGGCTATGGTAGAATCATAATAATTTTTTATAATGACAATTTTAGTTAGTTAATGCCTTATTTACTTTAAATATACGTCGATACATTAATATTTAGTTTAGTTAATTTAACTACCAAAAAAGACAAAAAAATAATTAAAAAAATTAATAATGTCAAAAGTTCGTACTAGATACGCTGGTTCAATGCACTTTACTTGGTAACTAGGAATAAATGCTTTATATAATTTTTCAATGCCATCAGAAAGGGAAAATTAATTTTTCCTTCAATGGAAACTAGAAATCATAATTTGAACACCATTTTTTCCTCTAGTAAGAAAAACTTTTTTGAGTTTCCATCTTTATTTAAAGAAATGCTGGTGGTCTACGCATTCTCGCCTTATTCCAACACGAAAATATGAGCAATTTAAGAGATTTACATCACAAACTACAAAAACAAACAACAACAACTGAGTGTGATAAATCTTCTAAAAACATTTTAGTTATATATCCTGTCAGCCGAGAAACCACCCAGCAGCATAAATTTAAATAACATGAATCTGGGAAATGTTTCTAGAGGCTACATTATTCTGAGAAGCTACCAATATTAGATGCAGTTATGAAATCCATCAAAAGACACGAAAGAAACTGGAACAAGACAACGGCATGTATTGATGAAGCTGAAGCAAGACAGTATTTGGAATTGCCACAGTGAATTTAAGGCAAAGATTCTAACTTGAGAACTCTTCTTTCAATCTTCTAAATAATGATATAATCACACGTTATTTAAAAATCCGCAAAGTTAATGTATTTCGATTTTCTCTAACAATATTTAACTACTATTTTCACACCCTTTTGACATGCATTTCGAAAAACCAGGAATGAATACTTTTAAGGATACCCCTCAAAATTTCAGTGCGTCGGAAAGGACTCCGAGCATTAAAAAATGTAACAAAACAATGTTGAGAATATATTTTTTAATATTTGATTTTTCATGTGTCTGAATATTCAATGGTTTTGTGAGAGTTCATCGGAAATTATTTCCTCTCTCGTAAATGCCAGATGCCAGACATTCCTTCTGGTAATGTTCTGGAACTAATGATATTGGAAAATGCGGGGTCACGAAAAATTGTATTCAACAAAATGGAGAAATATTATTTATGTTTTGTTAGCGCATTTTAATAAACAGCAAGGGTAAAAAACACTTTTCTTCAGTTCGTCCTCGGGGCAGCGTGCCCAAGCAAACTCTTTGAAATTAAACTTCCTTTTTATTTGTGACAAGGCAGACATACATAGCCACAAACATTAAAAATGGAACAAAAAATGATTTGAGCCCGAAAATGAAGGTGTCAATGTTGAATATCACAGAGTAAGAGTGCATTGCAATGAGCTTGATCTTTATGTAAATGATTTTAGATTTTCACTGGGCTGAAACAAAGCTTTCAACTTTCATTTGCACACGTTGCTTGTTTTAATCTTTGAAACATTTGCGTAGGTCAAATTAAGTGTCGAGGCAAATCAAACTGATGACTATACATTATTAACGCAATCACTGACAGTGAGAGATCTTTTTCGAAGATTCTGGTCTCGTCAAGACCATCTTGCAAACTCCGGTAGGAGCGCTTAATTCGCATCTCCGGGGTAGCACGTGGATCGATCTTCGAAACTTCTAGGTACTCTACATTGTGAGCATTGAAATAGGAAGATTTTGCTTTACAGCAATCGACGGCACCATTGTTCTTCTGCGCATGCGAAGTTAAAGTTCCGCACCGCTTGTGCATTTGCGCATGCGTAGAAGATACAGATTGCAGTTGTTTGCTATACGGTCTGCCGTGCAAAAATTTCGTAATGATTCAAATGATTCAGGGTTGGTCAAAATACTTTTGAAAATAAGTATTTAAATACATACTCAAATACACTAAATATAATAATTTTGCATTTTAACGTTTTCGTGCAACAATATATTCTAATTGTTAATTACCTTAAATTACTAATTGACAGTCATACATTTCTGAATAATAACTAAAAACTGTCAAATTAAAACTCTCTCACTTATACTTTCACAAAAAATCTTTCGAATATAAAATATCAAAAACGAATAACTCAAATAACGGAATTTCCTTTTAAAACGACCAGTTTTTTAAATTAATCATCAGACTGTAAACCCTAGTTGGTGTATGTATAAAAAAATGAAGGAAAACTGTTGTTGACCTGTCACAGATAACACAAGGTGTTTTCTTTGACGGAAATTCCCGCATTTAAATAAATCCATCCGTTAAAACATCTTTCAGTTCAATTAAAGTATTTTAATTTTTTTTAATACGCGTATTTTAGTAGAAAAAAAACATCTCTAAAATACACGTCCAAAAAATCAAAAATACAAAATGTATTTAAAATGTTTCAAATACAAGTATTTAAATACTGCCCAACCGTGCAAATAGTGTAGAAGCAGATTGTAAGACCCTTGCCACCGGCCGTCATCCGTGTCCCCGAGTTGCGGCAGCGCGGTCTTCGCCCTATTAATAAGCCTCGTACGGCGAAGCACGCGCTATCGACCCGTGCCTGCTTCGGGAGGATCGCGTGCGCGCTGCCCCCAAGAAAAATGAGCGCCGGTTGGAGAGGAGGGGGGGGCGGACCAGCCAGCGAGCGGGGGGCGGGGCGGGGCGGGGGGATTGCGATCGGGCGGCGAGACAGCGCGGACGGCTTGAGCGGCGGGGAAGCATTAGGGCAGGGCAGCAGCAACGAGGGGGGGTGGTGGTGGTGGTGCGGGTGGTGCGGGTGGTGGGATGGTGGTGGCGGGCGTGCGGTGGCGGTGGTGGGCGGGCGCGGGTGGCGGCGGTTGCGATGGGGCGATGCTGTGCGTAGGGTGGGCGGCGGACGGGAAGGGGCGGCGGTGACGACGGGATGGGGTGACGACGGAAGGGGCGCGGTGAGACGGTGACGGTGGGGGTGGGGATGGATGAGGCGCGATGGAGACGATGGCGGGCACCGCTTGACGTCAAAGCCCAGACCGCCTCCGCAGCGAGCGATAAGAGCACCCACGCAGAAAGAGAGGAGTACCGCAAGGACGAATATAAATGGAGCTTCTGTGTATGTTCGGGCAGTTATTTTCTCGTGTGTACACACTCAACACCTCTAGGTTCGGATCCTTGCAGAAAGTTTATTTATCCATAACATAGCATTAGAATAAAAGAATACTTTTTAATTGAAGAAATATTATAATTTAAATTTAGGGTCAAGGAAAACAAGGTTAACATATTACTGTAAAATCATGCAAGTTATGGCTCTATTAATTCTATTCGATGAAAACTCAAACATGTTACTCTTCTATCAGGATTATTTATTGAACTTATTGATCGTTCGAACTGCTTATCTTAATCTTAAAATTCATACTTGAAGATTCCATATCTATTGTAATTTCTGAATAAAATAATACACGTGCTGACAAAGAGCAGAGTCCTCAAAAAATGAACCGAGTCCAGAACCTGCTTGGTTCTTAAAAGTGACCGAGAAGTAGTGAACGTTTTAATATCATTGGAAAAAATGTGGACATAAAACTCCATTTGGTAATAGGAAAGTACACTATTTTAGAAAGCAGATACGATTGTTACCTAGTAGCGAAGATGATCTGCTGAATGTGCCAATATTAAGATAATGGCAATATTATTAATCTGTAAAAAATTACAAGGCATTGTCGTGCAACAGATTATTGTTGATTTCTCTTTTTACTTGAAAGGGTAATGTTCCGAGACAATCAATTTACCTCTTTCACAATCATAAAAAGAAAAAAGGCTGAAACCTCATAGGTAGATTACTGCAGTAAATGCTCTGGACAGGGTACTATCTCCAACTTCAAATTTGGAACTATTGAGGTCAAGAATTTCTATCCATCCTAGTTTACCCATCGTGCAGCCTTTCCTTTTTTCAGAAAACACATATTTCAAGGCAAGAAAAATTACCAGTAGCGTATGCTCTTATGAACATGAGGCATCATCTATTACCCCTTTTGGGAAAGAATTCAAGCAGATGACCTTCATTTTACACTTCATTACCTCTTTAGACTTTGTGCGAAAAAGTGACCTCACTGAAAAGTAGATCTTAACCAATTTTCTTGGGATGGGATGAAATGCAAATTTTTTGCAATCTGAACAAAATTCCTGATATTTTGTGAGAAATGTGGAATTATGAGTAATTTCCACACAAAAAAGTCTAAATAAAAAGTATACATAGCTTTATAATTTTTTTCGAGAGGGGGGAATGGCGAAGTCCATTACTTCTGAAAGATCGTATTATTATAATAGTAAGGTTCGAGTTCCTCGCTACTATTTCTGTTAAAGCAAAGCAACATTTCTTTTGATCTCGAGAAATACTTTTATTTCCGATTACACATCTAAGTGCTGCAGTACTGCAATTGAGGCATTGCATTGAGAGATTACTAAATAATTTTCCATGCTTTTCAATTATTGGGTAATGAGAATGGAATTATTAGTTAACATAAAATTACGATTACTAGTTATTAGAATGAAGTTTAATAATGCTATACAGACTTTCTTTTGAATTGACACATTGATCACTACGTAAACCTCTGATTCTCTTGTCTATTTTGTGCTCTGACTGAACTGAACCTATCTGCATCTAAGCATGTTTGCACGATTCGCGTTTGCAAATGCCTTAACGTTAATTATTATCTAATTACAAAAAATATATATATTTAGTCGTAACCGAGTAATAGGGCAAACAATTAATACGAAGTCTAGTTCACTGAAGTTTCCCGTAGATTTATACAATCCCGAGGAAGATCTAAATCAAAAGCAAAACAAAGAATTGTATCGGAAAATAAATAAAAATGTATTTCACCATTGGGGAAGAGCGGTTGCCTTAACTTCTCTGAAATAATAGCGATAAATACAAATCTAATATTATGATTGGAAAATAATACTTAACATATTTATTACTGCCATTTTTTTACCAATTGACAGCTTTCGGGTTCACAACAATCTGCGCCATGGGCGCCATCGCTAAACACGCGAAATGTTTTTGAGCAACTTCTCACGTTCTTTGTCGTTCTCTTTTTTTTTTTAACGCCGTTGGACGTCCTTAGTTGGGAGCCAGGGAGGTAAACTCTGCGCACTAGAGATGTGATATCGATCTCAATGTTTTTAAAACATCGATGTTTCTGCAAAATTTTAAATTGTATTGAAGCCGATGCTTTTTGAACATCGATGTTTTGTACTAGGGTTTTACGTTTTCGGTGTTTGTTCGTGGATGAAAAATTCCTATAAGCACAATTTTGTAAAACATTAAATTTGAAGTAACTGATGGTACCACTGTCTATTTTGGAACTGAACGAAAGCGACGTGTATTACTTTCATTAAACAGACTGCAATTTCTCGCCCGAGATCATCCTGATGTTTCCTTTGTCTTTCATCGAGTTTTGCCCATGGAGAGACGTTTTACTTTCTAGCTACGGAGGAGAGAGAAGAAAACTGCGAATTTTTGGCAGAAAACTTATTACAGGGCCCTGGTAACGGAAACGTGAAAAAATACAAATTTTAGAAGAAAAAAAATTCTCCAATACCCAATCGATCTGGCTGATGTTGCGGCCTTTTTAATTTGGGGAGGGGGATATATTACATGAAGCGTCCGGAACATTAAAAAAAAATGGCTCCGTCGTTTGTAGTAAACGTCGTTGTTGATAGTGTGGAGGGAGTTTAAAAGAATAGTGCAGGTCTCTGGTTCGTAGAAAACCCTGATTTTTCAAAAGTTAAATTATTTTTCGCCGTCTTCCCACAACTACAATTGTGATAATAGATCATTTTTTTCTCCAATGAAATCTACATTTTGAAATAAGGTCATATACAGTTTTTTCAAACATTGAGTATTTTTTGCGTGAAAAAACGGGCGAGAAAGTATGTGTTGTTTTAGCACCACTAATTTAACTTTAATTTAGTAAAAATTGTAAAAGAATACACACGGCCATTGTCAAATTACATTTTCTTGCCTATGAATTTAATGTTAGAAGTTACTAAATCTACTCTAAAAGATCAATGTTTTTGGTCCTTGTGTTATTTTCTTTCTAGGGTTTTATCCAGCCTACAGCCGGTTACCCTTTACGTCCCGATGGGACGCATATTCGACCATACACTAGACACCAACACACTTGCGGGCTCCTCTGATCTGGGGTCAGCAGAACGCGAGGCCCTCCGCGACAACACATACATACAAAGACAAGGGACAAACAACCATGCACAAGGCGGGACTCGAACCCGCGACTCTTCGGACCGAAGCGCTGAGTCGGTACTCGCTCTTAGCCACCTCGGCCATCCAGGTCGGCCCTTGCGTTATTAAGATGGATTTTTGATTTTCAACATGGATGTGTTTTTGGTCGACGTCGCATTGCTACTGCGCGCGGGACGTGCCGGTGCCGGTTTGCCGCCGCGCCGTCACTCGCGTGACGAGCGACGCGTTCGTAGCGATAAAAATCGATCCGCACGAGTCGAGACGGCGCGAGGAGGTCGAGAGCGTGGCGAGAAGAGTGAATGAGAAGTGTGCAGCGAGTCTCAGAGGGAGACGACCTCACAAAAGCGAAGCCCTGCGGGGGCAGGGGCAAATGAAAGGACGGTGACACGTGCAAGGACGAGGGTCGCCGCAAGAAAGGGTAATTGGAAGGCGATAGCGGTGACCAAGGACGAGAAGCGAGAGCAAGTCGGTTTTGGAAGTGGGGTGAGGGACGGGGGAAGGTGTTGGGACGGCAAGTCAGGAATGCCGACGGTGGCAAAAGGAATTACCAGATACGTTTGCGCATGTAGTAGTCGCCAATCCGCAACCTGAATTTCGTAGAGGTTCTAGATTCGAATAGAAGGTGGCGAGTTTTCGACGCAGACCGTTTCCACCGATCAATGCCAGGCGCAGGTTGCAGCCTAATCTCAAACAACAATCCGAGCGTGATCCTTTCTTTTCCAAACTAACCCGACTCCTAATCTCAGTCTCCAGTTCAGAACCTAGACCCCGTCTATACTGCAAGTACGTTTCAGGAGCAGGGGTACTAGAGTCAATGTGTCTTTGTGTGAATGAGGAAGATAGATAAGTAACAGAAATTCTTGGCGATAGAGAAAGCAAGGCCCATGTGAAGAATGTATTGAAGAACTAGTCCCTTGACATGAGAGTGTAGGTCGGTCATTAGCTACAGCTGATACAAATAGGGAGAGGGAGAGCACGAAGGCGAGGGAAAATGTCACGAACCTTCAACGAAACGCAAAGCATGCGAGGGGCGAAGCGAGGAGGCCCTCGCGAATCGCCGAGCACGAACCCGGCCAACGGCTGGCCGTCGTCGGTCGGAACCGGCCTTGCGGGGGGGCGGAAGGGGGCGTTGCCCAGGGAAACGCCAACATCTGTTCGCCACGAATACCCTCCCGCAAGCGCCGCACGCTAAGCTTCAAGCGACGGCCGCGGAGCGAACGACACCCGAGTAAAAGCAATCTACTACCGCAAATTTGGAGGTTTCGAATTACGCTTATCATTAAAGATATGTAACATATGTGAAATGTAAAAGTTATTGTCCTGCGTTTAGATCACTGGAAGTTGTTTAACGATTAGTCATAATAAATGCCAATTGCATAGCGATTTCGATAGCGTGGATGCATAAAGTTTTTAAAACATATCATTTGAACGGAAAAAGAATTTACTAATGACATTTCAATGACTTTAGGTTTGTAGACGTAAATGAACTAATAAATTGTTTTTGCTAACAGCAAAAATTGAGATCTGGTCAGGATTCTAAGAGGAAAATTAACGTCACATTTTCTAGGTTCTTATTTACAGCACACATGCATTTTATGAAGATAATGTACGCAGTTATTCAACTTCAGTGTTACGAAACTGACAGTTGATTAAGAGGAACGACTACTTTAAATTCTTGAAATTATATTTATAGCTTAAAAACTAAAGAATTCAAATATACAATTAGCCATTTACGTCAATTTAGTATAAGTCATCTCTTAACTGGAACATACATCATTTTATCAGAATGAATTTGTGTTCTCTTCATAATCTATGGCAGGCTGCTACCCTAGAATGTCAATATTTAGATTGACATCAGCACTAAATTAATTAAAACATTAATGGGGATATAAGCCTGCACGAATTACTTCGTTATATTAAATGGAGAACTCATTTCATTTTAGTCATTCACATTATCTGAGAACAGCAGATAAAATGGTAAAATACAGAATTGACACACATTTTTTATACTTTAAATCAATTTGATACTTTACCATAAAAGGACTGTTGGACTATGTATTTAATCTTGTACACTGGTCTTTTTTCTTAATCACCACCGATCAAAATCCTTCCGTATTGACTTTCACAAATTACAAATGAAATTGCAATGATGAAGAGAGTGCAGAATGCAAAAATGTGCAGAATCTGATTGCAACGGAGGCCACTGTGTCACGTGGTGTTATCGAAAAAACAACTAAAAAACTCATTGTTAACTTTACTGTCAAATGGTTTTATTATTAACGGGATCTTTCAAGAGTTCGCAGCACGGGAAAACGCAACTGCAAGCCACAAGCGCGCGGGACAGCGCCGACGCTAGGCATGAGCAGCCCACACGATCGCCCGGGGCCCCGCCCATTCAAGGGGTCCGATGATGGGGGAAAACAAGTAAAAAATTGAAAGAAAGAAAAACGAGAAAATCGCTATTCAATTTTGTAAGTCGACGCACTGATATTTCAAAAAATTTTCAATTATTTTTTACCTTTACCATAAATAGTTAATTATAGTCATTTATAAGGTAGGTCCCTGAAATGAATCAAATGACGTTAACTTAAAATATGTTCTATTGGAATGCATATTTATTATTTCATGTATTTAACAAGTGATTTTATAAACACTTACTAAACATTTTTTTCCGGAAATTGTGTTATTTGATAACTAAATACTTTTACTTAAAATTATGATTTTAAATATATTTTCAAAAACTTTTCCTAGCTTAAACTTCCTTGAAATAAAATTACTCCTAGTTTCTTGAACCTATTCTCTTCGCGGGGGGAGGGGCCGAAATCGTCTAGCTTCGGCGCTGGGGCGGGGTCAGTGGATCCGAACCAGCAGCGGAGCATCCGCATCTGTGCACGCGGTGGCCACACCCCCGCGTCATGAATATGCAAATCGCGTCCATTAAATTCGCGGCACCGATTTTAAAGCCGCGATGTACCGCTGCCGGACGTCCGTCCGCCTACATTGCCATTGGACGTGTCGGAGAAGGGCTGGCTGTCGCAATTCGAATGGCCCGTCTGGTTGAAGGATAAACGCGTGTTGATTTTATTGTTCGCGGTGGGTAGATAATATCTCCTTCGCTGTATACTGTGAATTGAACATAAAGCATGACTAAATTCATTGTGTTATTCGGAGGTCAACACACTTGGGGAGAGGGGGGAAAAAGATGATTTTCTGTAAATGAGAACATTTAGAAGTTAACCAATGTGAACTTAAGATTTAGAATATACATGAATTGTGGTTTATTTAAAACAAAGTTGGTACAATATTTAGATTTTTCTGTGTCTGCTGTTGGTATGCGACAATGACAGTTTCTGTAAAGAGTATAGATCAGTTGTTGAAGTTGCTTTTTCAGGAATACTATGATTTAATTTGAGAAAAAACATTGAAGATCTCGGCTTTCCTTAACAATTCTTTTTCCATATAATTTCATGTACAATGATTTTCGTGCGATATGGAATCAATCTTGGGAAAGTCATTAAACCATTGAGCGCAGAGTTCATTCTCAACAACAAAACTTCAACGATCATTACTTCGATAGCAAAAAATAATTACAGAGTTTCTCTTAAAACATAGTAGATAACCTAGAACGGAAGGATAGTAACGGATTTGTTTGTTTTTACGCGAACGTGCAGTGTGCAAGGTCTCTCATGAATACGTAACGAAAGTGATATTATTATACCCAGAAAAAATACTTTTCGTTACTGAATACAAAGATTAAAATATTTTCCAAGTAAAGATAATATTTTTTACCAGGTGAAGTCCAATGGAAACTAACCGTGAAATATTCGTTTAGTAAAGTACTTTCTTTTTTTAAACCAATTCTCCTTTACGATGGAATTATTTCTTTGCAAAAATTCCAGTTCTGATGGAGAAATGAAAGTGTTTCGTCACTGATACTCTGAAAGGAATACTACATAGCAATCATAAGTCATAAATCGTTGAATGACAAACTTCGAAGGAAGTTTCTCCTTCACTTTTTTTTAATGTAAAAAAATATTCTTCCTTCAGACGTCGTAATCTTCATGGCCAGAAGATCTCGCTTCCACAGCATAAAACCCACCTTTTATCAGCCGGGCGCCTCTGCTCCACTGAAAAAGGCGTGTATAACTACTCCTAAAGGAGAAAACCCAAGGCAAGAAAACAGTGCAATCGCCTCGCAGAAATACCAACAGAATAAAAACGTAGGCGAACAAAAGGAAGAGCGGGCGGGTTGTTTGCCTGGCATATCTTCAAGGCGCGACGGGTTGTGCGTCTAAGAAACAGAGGCGGGGGAGGGGGCGGTAAATCACCAGTGGTGAAGGCAGTAGCGTCTTCGTTCTACGTCTACAGAAGAGGCAACCGAAAGATGTGGGCGGGGGCGGGGGAGCGAACGCAAGCGACCTCTGCGAGGACTGGGGGGAGGTGAGGATGGCGCCACTGCCATCGCCCGCCCTCAGGCGTGTTTACGGCTTCACCTGAACGCCTTACGTGCCCAGCGTGTCAAGGGACTGACGTCAGCCAAGTATGCGTTGCAATTCATTTCGCACTAGACAAGGCTATGGCCGCAGAGCCAAAAGAAAAATCACGCACACACTTTTAAAACTAACTACTGCACTTTTTATACGCTACGCTCTATGAGGGGATATCCTACAGAAATAATTAAACATGCAATCTGAATGTAAAGTTCCTTTATCGAAGTTCGTGTAACAGGCTGTGATGACGCTGAAAAATGTGAGGATGTCAAACGGAACGATGTACGTATATTTGAAATCAATCTATATCGACATTCCACGGAGCACGGATTATGAGCCAAAATTAGCAATAAGCGATTTTCAATATTGTCCCAGAAAAAGCTGCAATGGTAAGGCGTATTGAATCAAACTGCACGCCAATTAAATCAAACTGCACGCCAGGAATTTCAGGTTCCATAACGAATTATCGTTAAGTTAATAAATGATCAGACACGCTGTCATTTTAGACCATTACATAGCTGAGCTATACAACTGAGAAATAAACTATTACATATGAAGGGCTTGGAGCAGTAACGTGTTAAGCCATATCAACCATAAGGAACTTCTCGCTATCGTAAATGCCAATATTTCCATTTTGTTCCAAATAAGTCCCATCTTGCTACCACCACAAGCCTGACATGAATATGAACAAGTCATCTAGAGTACCAAAATACGCCACACCTTCACCAATATCGAGATATTAACATTTATAAAAGAAAGGAGACTCCTTATGGCTAATGTGGCTTACCTTGTTACCGTCTCAAGCCCATCGTATGTTCGTACTGATATTAAGGTCGATACTCCAGCGTGTCGCTCAGATTCCACGTCCATTACATTCTTCGTACATCAACCCATTCCGGTAATTTCTCTCTGGCGCTGCTGTCTCTAATTACAAACGGAACGACGCGACGCAAGAGGGTCTTTGTCGCCCCGTGAAGCGGGTGCGTTCATTGTTCCTAATACATCTAGGAGTGGCGTAATATCGCGCCGTCGCCTGCTCCCGGGCGCGCCAGCTTCCGCGGCAATAAAACGCGCCCGGTGAGTTAGGGCGCTATTACTCCCGAGGAATTCGCCGCCCCGTGGAACCCACTCCGAGTGACATCCTCACCGGTACCCCCCCTCCCCGCCACAGCGGGGGCGTCGTGGGGAGAGGGGGCGCTGAAAAGAAAAACAACACAAACGCCGCATCAGGCGGTGATGAAACCACAGAGTTATGGAAGTACGGGAGGTGCTGATCTATATATTACGATGGATAGGCGAAGTAGATGCGAAGGTTATGAGTATGCAAGTTTGCCTTGATGCAACTTCTCTTCCTGTCATAATAGAAGGAAATTGTGAAATAGCCGTAACAATGTTTGATTTTGCAAGCCCCTATTTCAAAAAAATGGAGAATTAAATGAATATTTTATAATAGTGAAACACACCATACAATGCAGTTTTCCTGGCTTTATTTATGCATAAACCATTATGTAGCAGTAACTCTATAAGATAGCCTTCCATTTATGGGCACAGAAAGTGCAAAGCGTATGCCAAAATTTATTTTGTGGTGGTGCTAAATGTGGCTATTTATGGTCCAAACCTGGTGGGAAATTGTAGGTTTACAACTGATTTCTTGGGAGAGAGAACAAAATTAACTAAATTAATAAACCAAAGAAAACGATAGTTATTTTACTCTCCCGAAATGTGCCTTTTTTTACATACATTTGCACTTCCAGGGTCTATAAGGAATAATAGATTATGATTACACCCTTTTATCTACCTACGAAGTGTACATCTATGATTTACTCCGGGAAATATACAGATCAGCGATGGGAATGGTGAACCTTGAATGGGTAGTAACAATAATGTGGAGTAGGTCTTGGCAGTCTAAGTATTTTTTGTGCAGTAAAAATCTGATCAGAGTTTTAAGCCTAATTTTATACTATTCACTTTTTATATTAATTGCAATTTGTTTTTTGGATGATCTAATGCCTGTTTGTGTCAATAGTAATGCTCACAATTTTAGCATATTTGTTAATCTACAAAACAACACCGTTTTTTCGGAAATCATGGTGGATAAAATAAGGTGATACGTTTTCTTCAGCAATTGGCCATTAAAAGTTGTTACAAAAATAACATGAGCATATGTGCAAAGCCTGAAAAAGAAAACAGCTCATGGTTACAAGCCGCTTTTGGTTACCCACAGAGCAGATCACCAAGACCTGCTTTTCGGTTATTGTTCAGGGACAATGATGACGTAGGTCAGGTTGGAATCCAGTTGGAGTGTCCTCGGCCCAGCTGTTCATTTGGTATGATATGGACCCTTCTCACCACATCACATGGGATCGTGAACAAAAACACACACAGGGATAGCATTCTCGCAAACACACATGTACACAATAAAAAAACGAAAATAAAATTTATTGTCCGAAACTAAATATGTATTATCCAAAATACTCCTCCATGCTTACAGTCTTGCCATAATACAAAAATATATCTTGATTTGTAAAAATATACTATGGAATACAATTAACACGGATTGCTCGCAAGGAGCCTTTTGTGTTACAATTGGGAATACTCAGATTCTCAACCTCCAGGGTAAAGCACTGCGTTGATGGAATTACAATAAAATGTTTCTTAAAATACCAAAAAATACAAAGAAAATGAGTATTGCAATACTGACTAAAGATTCATTAGTCTCATAAGATCTGTACAATCTACCAGAAAACGTGCGTTAACTGACCATAAATATAACTATTACATTTAATACCATCATACATAAAATGAACAAAACTCATAGTTTAGCCAGCTAAGGCACACCACACTTTCCTGACTTAAGCGATAAGTCCACCAGGCGAGAAAAGAATCTCTGGAGTCCCGGAAACAAAACAAAAGCAACCAACAGCAGGAAACCGGAATCCTCTTATTGTCAGAGAGAGATAAAAGATTCTTTTCTTCCTGTGGCCACGCTCTTCTTTTTTATATAAAAAAAACATTTGTACAGGATCACAGTGCAATGAGATTTGGTGACAGTAAGACTTTTAGTTACATTAAATCAGACTTAAACAGGTTGAAATTACGCTTCTGCGTGCCAAATGCTGACACATCGCTCCTTGTCGCGTTCACCCCACTTCCCGACTTTTCTCCTCTATTCGTTTCTTCCCGGAGACTTCCCGACATCCTTGGAAGTTGAGAAATGTTTCCCGACATCC
The DNA here is from genome assembly GCA_964035755.1 of Teleogryllus oceanicus. Classification (NCBI taxonomy): domain Eukaryota; kingdom Metazoa; phylum Arthropoda; class Insecta; order Orthoptera; family Gryllidae; genus Teleogryllus; species Teleogryllus oceanicus. The sequence continues at coordinate 132,864,227 of CAXIVR010000005.1, read as the reverse complement.
ATGGATGTTGAGAAAATGCTTCCTGTGCAGTCTTCCATGAGAGAACCAATTTATTTCCGGGAAAATGTATTAAACCCCCAAGGTACCCGGCTCCGCCTCTTTGCAGCAGTCTGACGACACGACACGACGTCGTTTTGTGTTCCGAAAAGAAAAGCAAGAAACTAGTTTTCTCTGTCCGTCGTTACTATTCCCTTATCCGGTCGCAGTTTCCCCCGAAGGCTGAGAATCATGAAGTTTTCAGAGGAGCGTAGTTAAAGGGACTTGTCAGTCGTCAAAAAGAAGATAAATAAAAATTAAAAAAAAATAAAAGAAATAAAAACGTCGGGAGGACAAGGCTTCGCGGTTCGAACCAGGACCTGGAAGAGCGAGAAAAGATGCGAGACGACACAGTCCGGTGTCCGTGCCGGTGCTGATGCCCCACGTGATCGGTCAGGCTGTCGGGGCCCGTTCCACATCACGTTCTAATCCTTGGCACGAAAACCTGCGGTCCGACGAGCAGATGTCAACGAGTTCCATTCAGCAGCGTGGGGAGAACCCTTCCCGGTTCCTATCAGGAGGACGCGTGTGGAAATGATAACAATGTGCAGTGACGTCTACAAAACAATGAATGGAAAATCTAATGCTTTACTCACTCTTCTTGCTGTTTCTTTTGTCTCAGACGCATCCTTCTTTCAGGAATGTAAAAATGAATGCAGGAGTCACTCGATTTCAATTTTTACTGTTTATTGAGAAGCACACGATTGCAATACAACATTGTATATTTCTAAGCAGTAATGTTTATTTTATCTAAAAATATGAAAATGATGCATTGCAGATACCACTACTCCATCGAAAGAAAGGTTATATTCACGAAACATTTGTTACGAAATAAAATACAAAATTAGCTCTGGATGCATATCACAAACTAATCTGGAAATGAGAAATTCACCTTTGGAAAGCTGGAAATGAGTAATTCACCTTTGTCCGAATTTTCTAAGACCGGTGTCAATTATCGCAAAAAATTCAGAAACAGCAACAACAGAAACAATCCGTTCCAGATGAGTGTCCGCAGAGCGATCTTAAGAGCAAGTCATTATTCTCTCAAGATATTATAAAGGCAGGGAAAAAGCAACTAGAATGGTCTCTCATTCCTAATGTCAAACAAAAAAATAATTTAGAAATTGTAACCGTCGAGCTTTCAAATGGCAAAGCAGAAGATGCTTTTGATTCATTATATCACGACCAGATCATTCACTTGCTTTCCAGAGTTTGAAATTAAAGGTTAGCTACAGGAAAGGTCAACGAAGCGTATTCTATACTACCTGACGTTCGCCAGGGCTGTGAGCAAACACTTGATTAATTGAACCATCGTATGTTTTCCCATTTAGAGTATGATACACACTAAATTGCATGTGTGGGCGTATCAATTCGCAGAGTGTGTTATATGGCTGCAGCCTATCGCCCACTCTGTCATCTGAGTGCATTAATTTCGCTGAAATGAACTAACGGACAGAAAGCGAGGTCGGTGAAACTGGAGCTGAATAGGAAAGAACGGAAAATGAATTCCTTATTGGAAGCTTAGTAATGGCTTTGAAGAGATTGGCCAAACCAAACGCTCTGCGAATGGGTGAAGAGGCCTCAAAATAATTATTTGCAATGCGCCGAGACTGCAAACGATTCAGTATTTGAGGGAATGTTTCACGTCCACAGCGTGTGCTCCTTGCGCTTGCAATTTATTGTATTGCTGTTGAAATTAAATTCTACATTTCAGCATTTATTAATACGAATCCTAATGCTATACTTTTATAAATTTGCATTTATAATCCAAAATCGATGAAATTATCACGCAACGGAATTAGTCATTATTACAATATTCATCGATTACACTATGCCTTCTTGGTCACGCAGACTGAAAATCCTAATATTTCTTCTACGCCGAAACAGTCTAGTCGAACAAAAAAGGAAAAGAACGGCCATTCTAATAAAATATGATAATCTGCTGTAACGACTCTCCCACTGCAAATACATTTCCCCAAAATATGCCTACAAAATCCGAAGCCAATTCAATAATCATCTGTGATGGAGTTTCCTGCACGGTTTAAAAGCCTAAGCATTTTGGGAAGTGGAATTCATTCGAAAATTCTACAAAGTCCTCTCAGTTTTCGTGTCAACGAATCAATGAACAGCCACAAAAGCGCTTTACGGTCACTGGCACGCGAAACGCCAAGGCCGACAAAGCATCCGATTTCCCCACAGGCCCAGCAGCGTAGCTCGATCGATACATACTGTAATCAGCGGCGAGGAAACGTGATAAGGCGTCGATTATTCAGCGTCGCCTCCTGCTCCCCGCCGCCACTCTGCGTTGGGCGCTAATCAAATTCGCACCACGGCGGAAATTTCCCCTCCTGCTTCGGCGGCGAAGCAAACATTTTATTTCGCGCCCGAAAGCCCGGGAAAGCCTCGTCAATAAAGGAGGAGAAAAAGAAATAAATAGCTCCTCTGACTGGAAGAACGAATCGATGCCAATCCCGTCTGAAACTCGATTTTTGCGCCGCGCTTGCGGCTTGTAGGCGGATGTGGCACTGGGAGCAGACACGACGCAAATAAAACGGAGACTCGACTGCGTGTGAAGATTTATTTAGTTGGAGGAAGACTACACATGGAGAGGATGTTTGGGGAGAATCCTGCGATTAGAGGATTTAAAAAAAAAAAAAACTGAATCTATAAAAGTATACCAAGAACTAGAGGAAGCGGAGATGAAGAGAGACTATAACGGTACGAAGATATAACACAGACATTTCCCGGTAGAGCTCAAGCTCAGACTAGAATAAGTAAAGGCGGACTTCCAAGATGAAACAGCCGGGGAAGCTTCCATGGAGAGAATAGCGAGAAGGCAGAAGAATGTCGAGGAAATTCGAAGACAGAATACAAATCGGATTCTTGGCTTAGGCGGAGACGCTAGCGTTGTGAAAGAGCACGGGCTTCGGTGGAAAATGTCAAGCCAGCGACAGTGAAGTTCAGCTTCAAGAGGCGGTATAAATCTGAAAGTGAATGCGGAGTGTCAAGGCATGTACGAAAGACGCAGTGATCTGTATTAGTATGCACCTTCCCTTGAGAGTAAGTAACCGCGACCAAATAAATAAATTAATTAAAAAATAAAGTGGGCTACCTTTGGCCATCAAAGCAGTGAATTCACCGAGGTCTAAACCTAAACGAAAATGTCTCCAAACAAATTTTAATTTTTAACAGGCCAAAAGCTAGATTTACTCTTAACACCGCTGATGAGAGCCAAAACTCTTTCCGCTTGCTAAATAGTAAAACGTGAGGGCTAAACGAGGCTGGAACATGATGCTTCCACCGTTATCTCCAAGCATCGAGAACGGCAACGAGATGATTCGAACCCTAACCTTCATCTTCCCCGCGGGTCGTTCTTGGTCTGTGTACGAAAGCAAGTGGATCCTCTACCCTATTTCATATAACGGTATTATAATATAAAATTTCCACTTCTTACCCTAACATTTCTGTACACACTCGAGTGCTAAATGCGCAGGCGGAGAAGAAGGCTGATATCGGTGGCTGAAGTGCAGCCACGTAACTCTAAGAAGACCCTGGTGTTGGCGTGAATCAGAAACAGAAAGCTGTGCTTAGTTTAGAGGCTTAGCACTCGGTAGCACACCTTATGGCGACGATGACAAGGAACCATATCATTACCCACGCGTGAAGCTTCACTTTTCATTACGCGAAGGCTTAAACGAATACACCAGAAACGAGATCAGCGGAAGAAGCATTCAAGGGAAACTGCAAGAAACGGCTGTACCTGATCACTGTGCTCACTAGCACAGTGGTCTGGTACAAAAAATCTGGTAGTGCAAAATTACCCGACGGAAGCTTCACTTTTAATTACGCGAAGGCTTATCCGGACACCCAGAAGCGAGGGTAGTGCTGAAGAGAAACTGATCCGCTGTGCTCCCACAGGCGGTGGCTGCTCGCCTCCTCTGGCAACTCGAGAGTCGACGCGCCCGCGACCGGGCGCGTCTGCAGCGCGGGCTTGTTAAGGAATGGCGCTGCACGCGACGCCACCCGGCCGGAGCGACGCCCCCGGCGCCGCGACGCGCCGCTCTGCGGTGCTCCGCGCTCGGACTTCCTCGCGCAACGTTGCCAAGCACAAGGACGACGCTATTCCCATCACGTACTGCTTTTTTCCTTCTTTTTGGCGTGTGTGTGTGTGTGTGTATGAGGCTGGCAAAAAACATTATGTTTTTAAAACCTAGATATTTTTACCAGATGCGGCGATATTTTATCATAGGTGTTTTCTTCACATCGATATAGTTTTCGAGAACCATGTTTAAAAAAAATCTCATGACGTAAATAAAATTTCAAGAAATTATGTTTTTGCGAATTGCTCACAACCAACAGCCATTGCCATCTATCACCGTTGTCGATACCCGCATGCAGATATTTCTTTATGGTTCTTACGGAGTTTTGTCCAAAAGGGAATTTTGTATAATGCAAGACTATCTGACGCCAGAAGTTCTATTGCTTTATTTACGACAAATAACATTTGTCATCTTGCCACGGACAAATTTTCTACTCTTCACCTCATTATCGTTTTTATCGAAATGCCTTCAACAGTTTGTAAATAAAATATTACGATTGAGAAAATTACGGTTTGCTAATTATATAAGTTGAAATCTATGTCATGCGATCTTTCAGGCTGGAAGTCAAGAATACTCTGACACGTCAAAACGTCTCATGGCATAAAATCTGCTTCTTGGAAGGAAACACGTTTTCGTCTTGCTGCAGTTTTAATGATATTTCTGTGTAATAAGAAAACTAGTTTCTTCAATTTCCAAGACGTTTTCAATACGATATACTTCCGTGATGTTTCGAACACACACACACACACACCACCTACAGATTGCTTCTGCCTCGCAAAAAGTTTCTCGCGCGAGTTGAAATGAAGTTCGAAAATCTATTTCCGCCAGCCAGTCGAATCGATGTCCGAAGGGTATGTCGAAGTATCGTCTCCCTCACGAATTCGTATAAAATATATTTTTCAATGTATACTGAAAACTCAATATCCTGGTTTCCCACGCATACGACATGTAACTTCAAAGGAATTGAATTTACCTTGCTGGACAAATTGCAGTTAGATTTCATAAAATTAATCGGTTATTCATCACAAGATTGTGGCTGTTTCTGAAGAACGATTCGGTTTTAAAGCTGTTTAACATTGAGTGAGAAATGCCGACGAATATATGAATCAATTATAATCTTTAAGAAATTATTTCAGACACCCAATGTCAAATAGTTTTATATCCCATCTCTTTTATAAAAAAACAGTGCACAATATCGATATTTACGAAATAGTACGGATGTATGTAGTTCAGACCGCAGGTCCACTTATAGAGAACTTACTCTAAGGGGCCATTTTGACGTGTTAGGAAACAAACATTCTCGGGCGATGGCATTAAGAGTAGTAGTGTCGAAGCAATTTACAAGTGAGCCAACTTGAAACTAACGCATTGGTGAATTTAGCACACGGACAAAACCTGCAGTTGTTGCCAGCAGTAGCTGTCAAAGGAGTCCCTTCTTAGAGTAGTGTACAACTCAAGAGTCCCATCTCGGGAGGGTCTTCCACGTGGGTTCCCTGCGACGGAGCAATGTGTCAACATTCGCGGTGCAGCCGAGCTCGACACGGCTACGCTGCACCTCGCGTGCGTTTGCACAAGAAGCTCCCAACCAGGAGCTCCTAAGGGACGGGAGCACACAAATGAATCCACTTGATACATAAAAAAATGCAAAATAATATAAAAAGACAAGACAGTACAATCAATAAATAAATAAATTAGTGGACTTTTCACATCACTTCGCAGATCCTGGTCCGGAGGAACTTGGTTGTCATGGTAACGGAGAGGATTAGGATTATCCTTCAAAGTCTTTTGAGATTTCAGTCCGTAGACACACGCTCGTGCTCACATTCACACACGTACTAAGGCTTCGGGAAGGAGCGGAGGCACGGCTGGGGGATGGAGAGGAAGCGGCAGAGGCGGCTGGGAGGGGGGAGGAGGGGGAGGAGGGGGAAGGCCAGAACGGCAGCTCGGGGCACCGCCTGGTGGAGCAACACTTTTACAACCGCAACCCCTTTTTTCACCGGCTGTCGGTTGTAAAGCGAGTGCAGCCACCACCAACAACATGTTCTTCCTCGCGGTCTTCGCCGGCCCTGGAACGGCTCCAGCTTAATCCGGCAGTGCCTCGGGGTGCGAGAGGCGGGCTGGGTGCTGGTGTTGGTGTGGTGGTGGTGACGGGCTGGGGGGAGGGAAGGTGCAGAGTGCCGGGCCGAGGGCCGGAGCCGGAGGCGCCCGCAGGGGCGGGGCGGGGGTGTGGGCGTCCCGGCATGCACTGCGCGGGACCCATGGCTTACCCCAGCAACGCCGTCTCCTCGGCCGAAGCTGACGCCGGCATTTTGCGATCCCTAAAAAAGACAACAAACAGCTCCATAGCAACACAACTTTACTGCTGTCACTACTCTACCTTACGCTAGTGGGTGGGTGTGGGAGGGGAGGCTTGCCAAAACCGAACGGTGTGGGGGAGAACATGCAAGCGCGACAAGTACGGGGCAGCAAGCACAAAGAGACAACAGCAAGAGGAGGGCGGTCGCAAGGCGAAAAGCTGCAAGCGCACACGGTGCACAAACACTAGAGCTTGGTGGCCGCGACGAGCAAAGCACGCCCGCCGGGCGAACGCGGGCGGGGGCGGGGACGGGGCGGGGACGACATCCCGGAGGTCGTCGCCCTCGCCCGCCTCCGCCGCCGCGCCGGCCCTTGGGGCACGCCTCAAGCTCTCGCTCCTAATTAAGCGTACAGCGGCACAGCTGGCATGCAATTTCAGCAGTGCAGTTGAGAGTGAGTTCAGTACGTTACCTGGCTTTCGCAGTGCTTTTCGCCTGGGTTATTAAAAAAAAACACTGAAAACTTTTGAAAAGGGAGGAGGCGGGGTCGTTATGTTGGAGGGTCCGAAAGTAACTCGCTCGCCGGGCGAGAGGGCAGGCGGCGAGCGAGCAACGGGGCAAGGGTCACCAGCCCTCACCGCGACCTCGAGGGCGCAGAGCCGCCGCCGACAGCACTTCTCTCTCTCGCAGGGCTAGGGCCAAGGGCTTCTCTTTTATTGCGTGGCTCCCCCAAGATCCTCCAAGGGCTTCCCGGCTTCTCTGGGCAAAGATACTAATCTTAGTTTAATGCTGGGCAGTTCCTTCATTAAGGGAGCATCTCCAGAATGCGCCGTTATTTTGTACCCATCCCACAGCACAGAAGGGCCTATCTCTAAATGGGAAAAGCTAAAAAGTAGGACAACGGGAACTTTCATTACGTGACACTGCAGTGAACGTAAAGAGTGCCTCCTTTATGAGAGAAGAACTATTCTCGCGTTTCCTGGTAGAGAAATGTAAATAAAAATAGTCCCTCAGTGGGTACTACTTTTTATTCAACATTTCATAATTACTTAACATCCTCAATCTAATTCAACGACCACTCAACGGAAGCGAACATGGCATTAAGGTCAATAAGACAAATAAATTACACTCCACAAGGCTAGACTCTGACCTTTTACGATGGTAACTTACGTAAAAACACCAACTACAATGAGGAACCTAGGATCATAACCGATTTATTATGTGATTCTGACAAATTTTAGGACTGGTAAAATAAACTTATTTACATCCTGCGTGTCAAATAAATTCGCAATTGTTAGTAATAATTCGCCCTATTACTCTTCAGTTAAATTGAAAAATAAAAAAATTGGTAAAATGTAACATGTATCGTACAGCCCACGGAGTAAAATTGAATACAAGAAATAACCAATATTATTGTAGAGCAACTGCATTTACATTAAGAGAAGTAACATGTATTTTATCATGTTTGGTTTTCAATTTAGCAGATGCTGTGAGACTAAAAACTCCGACCCATTTAATTTGAAAACTAATGTTCCTAGTTAACGCACGTGCTTTTTTTTGTTAGATTTAAATATAATACTAGGTTCAAACGGGCGAAAAGGTAAATGCGTTCTTCCACCACATTCGGAGCTTAATAAATAAATTGAGACTAAGTGAAGGGAGCAAATAAAATGACTCATTGTTTCACAACACAAATACCATAAATATATACTACTTATGAACTAAACAATTTCCAAAGCGATTACACGACACTACATATCTGGAAAGGCACATTAAAATATGTGACGGAATATACATTTCATAAGTAGAGATTGAATACGGGTATTAGTTAGCCAATCAATATATCCGAAACGAAAAAGGTGCCTTTAAGAAATCTTAAAAAAAGCTACTGTCGTTTACACAAACCAAAACATTCCCACTATTTTAGTTTTGTCTTCTACATTATGCAGACCACGAGATATAAATAACTGTTTAATACTACACACACGCGTAGAATTTTCCAGGACATTTTTTCCCTTAATAGGAACTTCTTTCATAACCGCCACACCCTTCATCTTTTATCTTCATGTACGCGCCAGTAACAGATGCATGAAAATTAATACGTTTGACATTAACAAGGTATTGACGGGTTCAATCCCCGTTTTTTTAATTTTTCGTTTCCATGGGCAAGTATACGTTTCTAACGCACGGAAAATGTGTCAGACAGAATCCTTTCGCTCTGTTTTATTCAAGCATTGTCCCGGACCCAAACTTGTGTAGCACCAGCACCGGGAGCCGACCCCCCCCGCCACGCGCGGCCGCCGCCCGGCGCCACCGTCTCGCCTGCCCGCCGCGCGGGTGCGGCTGCAGTAAAAAGTTGGCGCTGGGGCGACCGCGCGCCGGGGACCGTTTCGGCATGCAAACGCCGCTCCCACCCCGAGACGCCCAAAACGCCACGCCCACTGTGGCCCACGTTGCGAGATGAGCGCGGGGGAAAGTCTCACCACGCTTCGTACGTCGCCGGCAGGAGGTAGGTTCCGAACGACGCTAACTGCGAGCCGCGTGTTCAAAAACGTAGCCATTTGATGTAACTTGAACTATAATCTTAAAAGTTAGAAAATTGAATATTCGTATCCTTTTTTAATCTTTTTTAAATTGAATTTTCGTATCATTTTTTAATATTTGTAATAAAATTTAATATTTATATTTGTTTTAAATAGCTTGTGTTTATCTCAAATTTAGACACTTACGAAATATTGAAACGTTGAGATGTAAATCTTCAAAAATTAATAGAACATATAATAAAATTCTTTAATCATTATGGTTTCTGTTTCATAGTGTTTATGAGAAGTGACTGTAAAATAATTCTGGACTAAAAAATCCAAAAATAGAAATCTCAATGACAGTCCGAAGACAATTTAATAAACATGGTAGCGTTGTGTATCTACTTGTCTGTCCAGAAGACACTGCGTCCTGGGTACAGACGTCAATGTTTCGACTGTCATGCTGGATCTTCCTCATGGCGAGAGTGGACTGCGCACGTGCTTGTATAAAGTGAGGTAACCGTTTTCGTCGTCCCTTATATCAGACGAAAAGTTTCGCATTGGTTATGTCGTGTCTTTAATATTCACATTATGGCTTCACTGTTACAAGTATATGTCATAATCCCTTCTCAATATTCATAATGGTTTTGTAAAATGATATTTTCATAACAGAGCTAATGAAAATATTTTAGAGGCAATTCATCACACATATCGAATAATTAAAAACGCATTAAGAGTTATTTGGTTTGTTACCACCCTACAAAATTTTGAAAATGTATTAAAATCAAGAGTGCCGTTCATAAGAGGAACCGTACTTTAAATAATCTAAAGATGGACTATGGATAATCTAAAGAAAAAACTTTAAATAATCTAAAGATGGATAATCTAAAGAAACCAAGTTTGACACATGCACACTATCTTTAGTAGCCCGATCCCATTTCGTTTCTACCGGAAAGACCAACTTCCGAACGTGTGCTTCCCTCGAACAAGGGAAAACAGACCATAACAGCGGTTGAAACTCGTACTCCAAGAACTACGTAGCTCTTTACTGTTCACTACCAATGAGTAGGGAATGGAGTTTCGTTCCACCGTTTCAGGATATCTGGCACTGCTTACCGACGAAAACAGACAAACGCGGAACTCTGTACAACTCAAAAGCTTAGTGTATTGCTTTGCGACGAACACACCATGCGCACGAAATTTTCATTTGGGTTGCTTCAAAGCTTCTGAGAAACGTTGTAAAGCATGAAGCTAACAATAAAATGACCGCATGATATCGTAAATACGATAGTATTGCAGAACCATAAAGCAGATTATTACAATCGAATGCGAAGCGAGTCTACTTTATGTACTCGTATGAGTATTTAAGAGTCGGTTTACAACTAACATTTTCCCAGGTACAGAGTAATACTACTCTACAATTCGAATTCGCGGGAATTTAATATCTGCTTGTCATTAGCTCAAGAAAATTATAGCATTAAAATACGTACCATCGGATTAAAAAAAATCAATCATTCTGATTGTGAGAATAATGTGAAACAAATGAAAACAATATTCCTACATAATGCAAAAGAATAAAACATCGATACAATGAACATTCAGTGAAGTCGCAAAAATATCTTTAATTTGATTCTGAACTTTAAGAGATTGTTGAAACAAATTCCGAATCCCTCTCAAATGTATTCGCTTCTTCGTGAAACACTGATCGACTTAACTGAGTAAGAACGAGCTCAACCGACATCAGCGAACGGTTCCAGGAATGACCTGACCGGAGGAGCAGGAAGTCCCTCGAACGTCGACCGGTGGCACGGTCGCTGATCCGCGCCGCCTGCAGCACCGGTTCGGCGAGTGTGCGCAGAGCTGCACTTGCAGCCGTGATGGCGGCGGTAATGATGGCAGGAAGGAAAAGAGTGGTAAAGGCTTCGTCCATCAGATTGGATTGCTTCATTGATTATTTAGAGTTTCCCGGTGCATGAACTGCTATGGTCGTTAGTACCGTATGTGTAGTTTATATTTTCACCACGGGCGGCGTGTTGTATGGTGAGATCCGGTCCCGACCTATACATCAGCGGTAAAGGGTGAGGGTAGGACAAGGAAGAGGAAAGAAATCTCGTGTGCGCCCAGCGGCACGAGCGGCGAAGGCGCTAGTCTGCAAGGCTTCCAAGCAAACGAACGGGGATGGCACGTGTGCCACAAACTATAACTCACTCCGGTCTATTTTGTCTAATTACAGGATACGGGTTGCAATTTCCGAAAGTGAGTGTCGAGCACAAAGAAAGAAAGCTGTTTTTTTTTGTCGTATAAAATTACAGAGGCGGATCCGACACGGGTCATTTGCTCCCTTTACAGCCAGTAATATCTACTTCTGGAGTGATTATAATCAAAAGGACACCTAATTCGTCGTGCAAATGTTAACTAAACGCCTCAGATAATTGTGCAAGAGCTCTCTTCTGAACAGAAACTATATTGTAGTCCTAATACACATGTATTAACACGAGAAAATTTCATATTACAAAAACTGTGTTTCATAAAAATCTTATTTAGATCTTGGGACATAATGTTCTTACACACGTATCTGTTACTTAGTGAACAACCTACTTTTTATCGGTGTGAGAAGGAGTATTTTTCTAGAAAATAGTTTGAAAGTTTTTTAATTGAATTTTGTTCCACGAGATCTCCGCTGAGGTACATGCGAATGTTACGCATGTCGCGCGAGCTGACACTCTTAAGAGCAAACGTGTCGCTGGGAGATGCTAATGGGGCGTAAAGGCCGCGCTGGGAGCAGAGACGGAGGCGCAGTGAAGGCGGAGGGAAGGTGGAAGACTGGAACTACGGAGACGGAGGCGGAACCGACTGCAGAAAAGGTAGACGCGGCGAATGTCTCAATTGGAAGTTCTTTCGTAAACACCCTTTGGACACAGGTGACCCTCCAACCATCTGAAAAAGCAAATTTTCACGAAAGAAGTGGCGTTATAAACGGCTATTTGCACGATTCGTTTTTGAATTTTGCGATTTAATCGCGACAAATCCAATTAGAATGAACAATCTAATTAATGGAATCGCAGAAGGAACGTTTCGTATTTCGATCTACTAAGATAAATGAAGAAAACCTGAAATAACGAAACTTGGTATGCCCACAGGTCTACAAGTGTTGGCGAAGCCGTTTCAGAAAAGCAGCATTTACGAAAGTAACGTGAAAACTTTATGTGACGTATTGCCAACTCTTATTAACTCCTTTTGGAACTTAAGTAAATATTTAAATGTTGCAGAATTTAAATGTGAATGCGTTACGATGAAGCTGTATACGAAATACTAATATTATTGCAAGTCATTTAGATAACGCGCGGTGATTCCAAGACAGAAACGTCTCAACTCAAGTGTTCTTTGCGAAGTCTAAACGAGAGATTGTTATTGTACTCCAGGACGAAAAAAAGTCAACGATCGAGTAATTCAATCCCCCTCAGTGTCGGCTTTTATCACGACTTTTAAGATTCCGTAAAATTTAATCAGCCAGATTTAATTACGAGATTAACAAGGAACGACCAACATTAAGTCCCAAATTTTATTATGAAATTAACTCGCAGGGAGGGAAGCAACGGCGCCTTCACGTCAAAACAGCCACCCTGGGAGGAGGGGGACGATTATGACATCGGGCGTCACGGAAAAAGGAAGCCCAGTCGTCCCGGGGAGGGGGTTCGATGCCGCTCATTGGCTCAGTGTCGAGGCAACTCACGGACGCAGTTAAGACGGTCCCAATACACTGCCGGCGATGTGCGTGTGAAGAATTCATTTCAGCGCGAGAACATGAACCTGGCATATCGGGGTCGCTAAAACGAAGTGACGTGTCCGGGCGACATTTTATTTTCAAAATACGAAAGTTAGCAATATGAGCCGTGAATATTCGTGCACACAATTCCATTTCCATTGTTTTGTCACATACACAGAATGCCTCCGAATTGGTGATCTATTCTCCAGTCGCAGAATGGTCACTGGTTTTATTAATTCGAGTTTCCGGGCGTGTCGAGTGCTATGGTCATGAATCCAGTAAGCGTAGAGACTCACGGGAGGTGGGTGTGTCCTTCCCCGTGGATGGCGAGATCCAGCCACATGTGGACGTGTGGGGTTTTCTCCATCCAGGTATCTCCCACCAGCGGAGCACTCCCTCGGCCGGAACAAGCCAATGAGCGTTCCGAACTAGTTTCCCAACATGCGTAGTAGTTGTGTATGTGTGTATATGTGTGCGTGCAAGGGTTGAAAATAGGTAAAAAAAGAAGGAAAGGATTTATAGATGCCATTTGATAATTTTCTCAGTATGAACGTACTTTCCGAAGACTTAATTGGGAAAAAATCGATCTTATGACGGAATTAATTTTGCTACATACCGATGCCGAAAATTTTTTTATTTTTTCCAAAGTGTGGCTCAGACTCTCACCAGCCTGTGAATTCGTTATGTTAATAACTCTAGCACCTATACTGATCTTTCTTTGGTCGGAAACCATTTTACATTCTGACTCCTGCGTGTTTAGTTCTGATGACTAGAGAGTATGTCGTTCTTTTTTCATTTATTAACGAACAGTAATCAAAACTCTTGACACTGACGCACGTAATTTCGCTTCCGCTTGTGTTTATTACTTGTACTTTAGTATTTCACAAACCAGAATGTGACTCCTAATTTGGAACAGAGAGGCTTTGCAGTAAACATGAAATATGAATGTTGTTAAGTAAACTGAACATATCGAAAATTAGTCTACCTCATAACTCTGCTTTGAAATTATCCTTGACCCACTTTGCAGATACCGCTTCTAGCATACATAATTACGCTTCTTGAAAACCGAATCAGTCTGCATAGCCCAGCAGTCAATGGGATACCCCGAAGGACCGCATAGTCGAGCGCAATTAAATGCAGCTTGCCGCATTTAACTTCAATATTCGGAACATGCCAGGCCCCGGGTATTACCGTCCACGTGCCACTTCATAAAGCGAATATTAAATCGCATCGTCCGAACAGGGCAGGCAGACACGGGGGACAGACAGGAACCCGCCAGGGCTTTGGCAGGACGTAGATTATGCGGCCACCATGTCAGCGAGGCGCGCCGAACTGCAATAACAAGCTACGGTGGATTCCGTGAACTCACTGCTGCTTCCACAAGCCACCCACGCTCGCTACCTGCAGCCGCTGGGCGCGTACCCGAATCAGAGGTCACTGAGACTTCCACGTATTCATGCGAGTTGCGATCAGATTTCGCTAATTAATAAAAGGTCGGGCAGCGAAAACAATCCCCTCCATATTAGAATATGGTGAAGGAAAAGTGACAGTTTTGGATCATTTCAACGAAATTATCAACACAAACCCCTTAAAAGAGTGTTACTGCTGGATATAGAATTAATCCCCAGTCCTGTATCAAACAGATTGAAAACAAAAAATCAGATCGTGATTTAAGGGAGAGAGCAATTGCATATACATCCCGCGACACACGTTGCGTTGTAAAATACCTTACAATTTTGCATACTTCGGAAACTATGAGTTCTATATCTTAGGCTTAAAGTCGTGTAAAACTTGATTTTTCGTTTCCCGAATGGAACGCAAGTGCGCTTCTTATGTCGTAAACAACAAAACAAGATCATTTTGGATGTTCAGATGTTCGCATGGTATTCCCACTCCTTAGAAAGGCTTGTCAGAAACTTACGAAGTAGCTTGCAATAGAAGCTATTTTACATTTAAAACGGTAATTACAAATCAAATATTCATACGGGTCTAACCATTTAAAAGTGCAAGATAACGTAAAAAATACTAACCAACACTGTTCCTTTGAATTTGCCATACAGCAAATGGGGGGGGGGGTCCGATCGTCGTAAGATTTATCGCTACAATCATGGGTTTCGTTATCGCATTATTCAACTTTCGGATTAAAAATCATAAGTTACATACGCAAGAAGTCGAAACCTCTCATGAGAAGTCTGCAATTTAACATTTTCAACCAGAAAATCTGCGAGTACGTCGTGAAATTTAAACTACTGACCTCGAACACCTTTCTGTGCAGAGTGCTTCTAGTCACACTTCCCGGAAGCATTTACAGGTAATCCTAGGAGAAGGTAAGTCAGCGTGTGAAGTTAGGAGCAAACAATTATTCCCAGTGCCATGGCCATTGTTGAGATTTTACTTCCTCTTCTACTTCTGAACTTTACCTTGGTTATTACGCCATTCGAGAATACATAACGAGCGCACTTGCGCGAACATATTACCAATTCTTTGGGTATAATTGTCATCTCGACATCTCCACGATGGACTCGCACCCTTGCTTCCATTACCTAACACGCAACGTTCCCGAAGATAATGAACTGCGAATAATGAACGTGTGCATTGGGGCTATTGATACTTCGTTTTAATTGGCTCAAGTATACCAGGCGCGTCCGGTAATAAAGATTCACTTTAGGCCTACGTTAGGACGTTTATGAATAATTTCATTTTTATTGGTTAAGCGTTTAGGTTATTTTGAGTTACGAGAAGGCATGCATTTTCGAAAAGTAGTCTCGATTTTTAAAAACAATTAAGTAGAAAAAATTCATTTAAACGTCGACATGAAATGGTAAAATATTGTTAACGTTTGATTTAAAAGATTATGAAAAGTCGCAAAAGGGAAGAAACATTGAAATTTTAAGTAGAGAGTTTTAGCTCAGGCGAAATGCCACAACGTTATGTCTTTACACAGGCACGTGATGACCTTATACCTTCATAAATTGTGCACGTCTTCCAGGAGTGTCTAAGGTGATCTTACAAACGGCAAGAAGGCCGCCGATTAACAGCAAGGGTTGCGTTTTGCTAACGTCCATAAACTGTTTTTCGAATAAGGCAGCCACAAATATTCTTTTCCAACATTCAAAACTCGGACACGCGTTAACGGAAAATGTAGGAAACGTGATACGTAAAACAAGCAACAATCACAAAAGAGTTGAAAACAATCTTCGTGATAGATTATACCTTATGCTCATAACGAATGTTATTATTCCTCGTAATTTCAAGAAAACTCTATTCAAAATACTTTTGACTCTTACATAGTTCGAATATCTCACGAATTGTCTGGACACTTTATTATGCAACTTTGTGTTACGTTGAAATCCTTTTTTTATCATGCATAAAGCACCATCGCCATTACCAAAGCTCATCTGAACGTAACGCGTTCTTTTGTTACGACCGTATAATGTAGTCAGTTACGAGATCAATAGTGTTCAAGGATATCTCCCTTTACGCCTGGTGCGAAAGTTGTCTAATAGAACTGTAACATTTCAAATATTCTACGCTACTATTTCATTCATAAACGTGTACACTAAGAAAGTTCACAGATTTACCGTCCCAACTAGTAAATCAGACAAATTATCCGTACTGCTTTGTAGCATGAATATTATCGTGATTCATATTGTCCAAACCTCTAACAACCACGATCGTGTGGGAATGGTTATTACCAAGCGCCGTCCGGAGTGTTTCGCGGACTGCTAGATGGGTGCGTAAGCAGCATTGCGCGGGGCGAGGGAAGAGAACGCCCGTTAGACGCCGGCCAGTAATTAGGGAGAAGCGAGGTAAACTCGATTAGCACCCACGTGAGCGGAGCCCAACGGCTTGGAACGCTTCTCGAGTGGCCGACGAGACCGACGCGGTCGCACCACAATGGCGGGTCTGGCTGCCGCTTTCTCTACGATACGTACACTAGATCGCAGAAATACCTGTGGTGAAATCTAGGCGACTGCACATTAAAAACTGACTTTTGAGGAGGATTGGTCGTCTCTCAATCTAAATTTATGTAATCCTACACTGACAGAAATTTAATTTAATGTAGACTCTATAATACCTTGTACATAAGGGAATTGAATTTGACTTAACTTGCGACATTCAATTTAATCCACACGTACATAAAAGTTACTGCACGTGTACGTTAAATTTAATTTACGTTAAAACCGTGTTTTTTTGTCCCCAGCAAATTAGGCTTCTTCTGTCGTACTTTAAAAAGCACGTATTGGGATATTCCATTACATTTTTGGCGAGTACTCCGACTTCCTAGCACGCCTTGACAGCAACGTTCGAAGTTGAATACTAGGTATGACGTTATATGAACTTTTAAGTAAGATTAACAATATCATACTTCCACAAAAACAAATTTGCCTGGGATTTCACACATTCCAACAGGCCGCTCTCCCCCTCTTTGAATGGGGCAAGGGGAAGGTTAAGAACCTCCCATCGGCGGCGGGGGCACTTAATGAAGGCTCAGCTGCTCCCTGCCCGCATCCAGTTGCTGCGTGAATTTCCCCTTCAGCAAACGCGCGACGCAGCGCCGTTCCGCCCCCGCTGCCCTCGCTTAATTATCCCCAAGTGGCCTCGATTGACCGGAGGCGCAGGCGCCGTCCTCGCCGCCCGTGAGGACGGGCACCTCGCGCCGTCCCCGGCCGCGCGCGCGGAACGAAAGTCGATACAAAAACGCGGCGAAATAATGAAAACGCGCCTCCCGAAGCAATTTCCACAAGAATTCTCATCAGCGCGCATTATCTTTCTCTTGGCTGCTAATGAATATGGATGCTGTAATTTCCGACTGCTCTCCGCGCGCCGAGGAGGATCTGAGCAGCGGCGCCGGCGGGCCGTGCGGAAGAGCCGTTTCTGGGCCGTCGGCCTACGGCGGCGGTTGTGGGCGAAGGACGGCGACTCAAGGGGTCGGTTCGGCGGAGGTGGTGGAGCGGTTGGCAAGGGAAGTGGTTGTGTGGGTGGTTCGAGCGGAGGTGGTTGTGGTGGCGGCGGCAGCGGTGGCATGGGGTGTAAGGGTGTAAGGGGTGGGGGGGGGCTCTGACCAATACTGTAACAACGGAAACTATACCGACAGACCTGTTGGTAGCGGCGGTGGTTGTGGACGAAGGACGGCGACGGTGTGGATGGTTCAGGCGACGGTGGTTGGACGGCGGCAGCAGTGGCGTGGAGGTATGGGGGCGGTAGGGGGCTACGGAGTGCAGTGTTGGCGGCGGGCGGGAGGGAGGAGATGGGTGGAGGAGGGCGGGCCTGAGGAAGCGGCGGGGTTTACTTTTTAATGCGGAATTAGGGAACGCAAAGGCGAGCTATCGGCGAAACGGACGAGCGGTTGGAACAACCCGGCCAGCGGGCGGGCGAGCGGATCGCAAAAGTTTCGCGGGAATTATTTACCGTAGGGCGCCGCGGCGGTTCGTTATTAACTCGCGAAGCAAACTCTGCCACTCAGCTGTTGCAGCGCCGCACTCGCCCTCCCTTGTGAAGTTTTCGGCCGCCCTTGACGGCGGAGGCGGCGGAGGACGGTTCGACGAACTGAATGGGAGGCGGGGGCAATGAGAAGAAAAAGCGAGCAGCGACGAAAAACCCTTTCAACGGGGTGGGCAGGCAGGGAACGACGAGAACGAAACGACTGGGATGTGAATAGAGGGGAAGGGACGACTCGTGATGGTGATGGTGATGGTGATGGTGATGGTGATGGTGATGGTGATGGTGATGGTGATGGTGATGGTGATGGTGATGGAAATAGTAATGTGGGCAGTTTGGAAGAAGACAAAAAATGGAAGTGGCCGAGATGTGGTCAAGGAGGGCGAGAGGAATCTAATGGAGGGAAAAGTCAAAATTGTCACGAGAAGTAAGAGAAGGCGCGGTATCTACGAGAGAGGCCGTGGAACAGAACTGAGTTGGACGTGAGGGACGGGGTTGGGAGTGGCGGAGGGGACAGGATGGGAATAGAGGGCTGGGGAAGGGGGGGAAGGGTGAGGGGGCGGAGGGAGGGGGGGGGGGGGGGGAGGGGAGGGAGGGGAAAAGGATACAGGAGAGTCTGTGGGGGCAGGGAAGGGGATGCGGGTTTAGGAGGAACGGCCTGGTGCGAGGTGACGATTTTCCGCTTAGATTCTCTCGACAAAGGAGCAGCGTGACCGCGCTCTTAGTTGTTCTTATGCAAGACGCCGTGTTGGCCGCGTCAGCCCTCGCCAGCTCCTGCTTCCAGAGGCAGGGACGGCGTCTTCTAACGAGCTTGTAACACTCAGTGCGAGGGGAAATACGATTTATCCTCAGGATTCGAGTTCTAACTGATAGAACGAGAAGGGGCGTATGCATAATTTAAATTTCCTTCAATAATTTATTTCTTTCAGGACTCGCTGATGCAAATATTCGCGCCGGAACTAGGATTTCAATGCCCAACAGCTCCCTACAAACCCCGTCTCCTTCCCGTGCATTTTTAAGTTTTGCGAACGAGGCAACTAAAATGTTTGCCTTCCAAATGCAATTTTGCTTTAATAATAATAATTAATAATACCATCAAATCAACCTGTCTACCTTGGTCATAATTGTGGAAACTAACACGCGCTGGGTAGTCCAATGAATAGTGTTAATTTTTAAAGTAACACAATGCATGGCGTGTTTTTAGATAAAACGCTGCAGCAACGATAAAACTAACTACGTATGATTTGGACGAACAAAATTTACATGGAGATAACATATCGACAGTAATAGTCCCCGAATTCTAAAAATAGACTTAATGACATGTAATGGAACACTTCATTTTTGATACGGTTTTCAACAAACATTTACTCACAAGAGTTGAATAACCTTTTAATGACTTGAATGAACAAATGATTTTGAGCACACGACTATTCACGACACATTCAAGCTCACCCGATTATGTAACGCTTTATTTACTTCATTCTCGTTCCTTCATTCATAACTTGTTTTTACAATCGGCAGAGTACAAAAAATGGTTTGCACATTTTGTTTTGAAGAAGAAATTTTAATCAACGTGAGTATATATTCAACAACATGTACCGTCACATGACACCTTAGGCTCGGGCGATTTTCCTCCATGCGCTTGAGTATACGATGACGGAGTTCTGACAACGTCTGATAAGGTAACCGTCGGGTAAAAAGTCGTGTTTACACTGAACTTAACGAAGGAAAAAGCCATCTATCGGTCGGGATTCAATTCTTGTAGCCACACGGACCTGATTAGTGACAGAACTTCTAGAAGTAAACTTTAAGTATAAAAACGAGCAGTGAAATGCCTGGTAATATTAGGTAGCGCGAAACTTGTTTACAATTTTTTTCTGTTGGCGAGCAGAAACTGAGCAGAGACTGTCCAGTGCATCAGGATCATAAAGATGAAAACTTGTAGTTTGGATATTTCCTTCCCCGGTACGAAGAGTTTTGTATATATAACGGCGATTGCATTTTCGTGACCTGTAGGAAATATTCAGTGTTCCCATCTGTCATCCAAAAAATGGTACATATTCCGCAATTGTGAATACTGCCTAAAATCCTTGAATACTCCCACACTCATGCCGTTGTAATAACAGACTGACCGGATTGAAATTTCTGGACTTGCAGTTATCTTCAGTATCATGACCAACATCTTTCAAATAGTAGTAATGAAAAGAGCCTATAATAAAAGTAAATTATGAGTATAATTAAATACCAAAAGTTGTAGGATAGATTTCCTACTCTCGATTTTTATAGATAATATGTAGCAAAATTTAAGTAGTATTCAAACACCACCCCATGTATTCCAATCCATTACCCCAACATAATTTATAGAACCGTTCCGAGCGGAGAGTAAAATCTCGACTAAATAACGATATTTGTAATGATTTTCTATACTAGAATGACATCCTGGAAAAATATTAAGTAAAAAGTATCTTCAGGTCTAAAATTGCGCAATGCGAAAAGTAAAAGTAACTATTAAAAACCCTCCTCCAGATTTGTTAATTTTCTCATTTAATTTGGAAATATGTACACGACACGCGAAATATGAACATTACAACGCGAGTCTAAAAATATCCTTATTCCCCAGGATATCAAACGTTTCAACTCGAGAAGGTTTCACACTGTTCACTTCGCAAGAAAAGATCATTTTTTTTTAAAGATAATTTCCTAAGCATTCACCTTTTGCAATGAGGAAGGTGCGTGCGAAAATCCACACAATCCGAAAGCAAAACGAAGTGGCCAAAGCCGGGGCCCGTCCACGCGTTCGTCTTGGGCCCTCGAGCGCTTGTTAGAGTCGCGGGAGCTGTGGGGAAGCAAGTTGTGGTGGAGGCGGCGGCGGCGGCGGCATGGCGGCGGGAGCAGTGGTGGTGGCGGCAAGGGTAGCGGCGCTAGCGGTGGTGGTGTGGCGGCGGATGGTGGTGGTGTGGCGGTGGTGGTGGTGTGGCGGTGGCGGTGGGTGGCGGCGGGTGGTGTGGCGGCGGGTGGTGTGGCGGCGGGTGGTGTGGCGGCGGCGCCCGCTGGTCGTATCCCGGGCGAAGAGGCGATTGCAACGCGCTTAATAGATGGGTCACAGAGCGTCGTCATCGGCGGCGGTGGCGGCGTCGCGCAATATCAGTAGCGTTGTGTAGTGGTCGCTCGATGGCGGCGGAAAAACAAATAGCGATCCATTTCAAGTGGATGCTACTGGATGTATCAGCATCATTGCGGACTTCATTGTACAAAATCAAATTCATCAGGAAAGGCAATTGGAGGGTCTATGGTCGTTAGCCTGTGTTGTTGGGATCGTACATCGACAGATCCTAAGTTCGAGGTCCCAAGGGGACAGACTTTCAGCAGCATTCTAGGCCGTTTGTTTCGCCAATACCCGATCAACAAAGGAGACGCCACTGTTCGCCCTTTAATTCCAGAGGAGGCTGTTCTGATCGATAGTTTGCGTGGTTGCATTCCATTTTAAGCAAATTGTTAACGTAGTCTCCCTCACGTAACACCCAATTCCGGACCGCGCACGATCTGTGTAAAGAATACGAATATCAACACGACGCATTACTGTCAGTTTTCATATTTCGTCAAATATTCCAGAACCATGTGGAAATCCGAAAAAAAATGACGGCGTTTCATATAATCGGTTCTAATTCAAAATGGCCGGAGAAAACAACAAATCTGGAGCAGCAGATCCAATGGGGCCCTTTATTTCAAAAGCATTCAAACCACTCACACATAAATACAATTCATTTTTACATGCAACAAATAACTTTAAGCCGTTAATTTGAATTAGCAGTAAATACATTTATTTAATGCTTCGAAAGAAACCGCTGACTCAAATATTTCTTCTGCCAACCATTTCTGAGATTGCCAAAAGAAGTAATTTTTACATATCTTTCCCAAGACGTATGACGTGGAGTATTAATTGACGAACTTTAAATTACAAACGTTAAACTTTTTTGTGGAGAGTGAACACACGACAGATTTTGACCTTGAGCAACTTTCCTTCAGGGGAATTGCGACGCCAGTGAACGAAAGAAAAGCGTATGTTCAAGTATCTAGCCGGACGTATAGGTTCCAGCGTACTCTGAACACCCAGTAGCCAAGTCGACACCGACCATTACTGGACAATGTAATTAAATGATCTAAACTCAGGCTGTGTTTCACTAAAAAAGTAGTATTTGTGATCGTAGTTTGAATTATGAATTAAAAAAAACAATGCATTGAATAATGCGAGAAATTATTTTGCGCCAAAACGAGTTTATGTGAAAAGTATTACGAATATGAATACAGGAATGTTGATAAGAACGTGCCATATATAATCACAAATTTAACACTAAATTTAATTTAAAAAGTAACTTTTGTACTATTCATGTAATTATTAAGTAGTCTTAAATTTTAGGAAGTATACTAAATACGAATATGAATGCTGTTTTGTTGCGGCACGCATTCGCTAGCGCTGATTAGACGAAAACGTACGAGGCCCGCATGGGCCCACATGAGGCCCATCTGCCCACCAGGTGCGCGCCTATAGGGTGATTCAAAGGAGTTTTCGAACCTCTGAATGCGAGCTGCATTTCGATACTTCAGGCCGGGTGGGATATCCTGATCTTGCAAAACCGAGAGAATATTGCGTCTCACGCTTCCGGTACATTCCGGTACTAGCTCGCACTACGCTAGGAAACCTATGTACCGAAGCTATAACCATCGTTTATAAATTACAATATTGCGAGTTGGGCGTCTTAAAGTGTCAGACTATTTGTTGCACCCATCATTGTTCAGCATCGAAAATTTAGAATTTTTTGTAGACAATACCTTCCGCTGTAGTGTTTCATAAGCGTTTGAACTCTTTGTCTTATCATTATAATCCATCTTTATAAATTACAAAACCACATCGATGTTCAAAATTATTTTCGCAGCAATGGCATGATAAAGAACACAAGCGCTACCTCGCGATTCCGAAGGCAATTTTGAACCGTCCTACACAAGAACGTTCCACCCCATTCTCGCAGCCACTTCCGCATTCGGCGAAGGCCGTTATTTCCCCAGGTGGAATCCGAATGCCACCGGGAGCTCGCCATCACGGGAGCCATGCAGTCGTGACTGGACGCCCAGTTAGGGCCGGTCGATTTTATGGCGACGTGTTTTCAGGTCGATTGCCGCCGTGAGTGTGTCTTCCCGGCTCCCGAGCCTACACGTTGCTCACTTCTGTCGGGGGCGATCATTTTGTGTGGGCGATGGGGATTCGCTTTGTGGGGAGCCTTTCTCGGAAGCGGGTTACGCTCACTGACTTCCTGGATATAGACAACTGCCAACTGGTATTCTAACGAAAATCAGAATCCGGTGGATTCATTGCTTACAGTTTTTTGCCGCCAGGTTGTAGCTAGACGTTGTGTGTTCATTGACGCTTAAAACAAAACGTAATGACAAACATACACAGTTTGTTAGCCTCTTTACAAAGAGGTACACTGGCACTGCGGTCCAAGACAAGGTGTGTACACGTTACTCTGCAGTAGCTACAAGAACTTCCAATTTTTGTTGTTTGTTTGTTTGTTTGTTTGTGTGTGTGAGGGGGGTGCACCCTAATCTATGAAAAGCTTTAAGTAAGCGATTCACGAATGAACGCGAAATGAAGGAAACGGATGCAACTCCAGAATGCTTACTAAGATGCTGAACTAATGACTTACGTAATGTTTGCAATTTAACAATTGTGCTGTCATAAAAATAAACTAAAATAAACGACAGGAAATCTAATGTGAAACGACCCTTGTATGGTCATTACAAATGTCGCTGTAATGAACTGCAACAAATTTGAAAATGAGTCGCCAATGAGCGCAACACACTGATGCGGAACCGGATGGTTTCATACAACGATAAATATCATCGAGAATTTCCTGATTCATTGCAAAACCATTAGTAGACTGTTTATGAAGATTACTAAAATAATTTAGGTGAGAAAAAATTAAATAAACGCGAAATTTAGAATAAAACTGCAAAACTGAAATATATACTGCGGTTTCTACAGTGCTGC
Organism: Teleogryllus oceanicus; assembly: GCA_964035755.1. Lineage (NCBI taxonomy): Eukaryota > Metazoa > Arthropoda > Insecta > Orthoptera > Gryllidae > Teleogryllus > Teleogryllus oceanicus. Next base: position 132,840,021 of record CAXIVR010000005.1, on the reverse strand, counting down.
GTTTGAAGTAAATTAGCTGTTTCGGTGTCATCGAATCGGAAGGCTGAACGCCACCATTACGACGTCACTGTCGTGACGTGTAAGGTCCCGATTGAACGACACCGTAACAGCTGATCAAATGTCAGGCGCAGCAAAGTAAAACCCGTAGTGTAAACACTACTGTGCAGTTAGGGGACATCTATTACGTGTTTGGAAAACCGGTGCACTACGTGAAGTCGCGAAAGAACAGCGGCACCACCCTGCGTGTCAAATCTCCTCGCACTCGCACTACGCTTGTACGAGTCCTATCGCCAGCGAGGCCTCCGTGATGGCCGTCGCTCAGTGCGCGCACGCGCACGCGACCTCGCGCCCGCAGGACGCGCCTCTCGCCAGCGCACGCACCACGCAGCAGCGCGTGGACGCGCTACGCAGGGAGAAAGTCGGCGCGGTCCGCAACGGAGAAACCAAGCGCGGTAGAATGAACGTTGGGAGGCGGTATGACGCAACGGGGCAGCTGCAAGGTATTAAAGTATATCTAGCAGCCCCATAAACCTGACTGAAATGATGTACTTTACGTCCCGAATTTTTTTCTATAAGCGGATCAAAACAAGAGTTTCGTCTGTAATACATGAGCATGTATTGTCAATAGGACTGTTATAGAACGTTTCCTTCTACATTTTCAAACTTGGACAGACCATAATAAGCAGAATGAACTATAGAATGAGTCAAGAGAAGTAATATATATTTAAAGGAATAAAATTAATAATTTTGTTGTGTACAATTAACGGACACGTTGACAGTATCTAAAATAAAACATTAAAGCGTAGAAGACATTCACTAAATATTAAAACTGCCATTACGTTGCTACAAACGTACGAAAACCAATAGAAAGTGGCAATGTGTGAGTACAACAAAACTGAGTAATATTAAATCGCATTTACACAAGACATCCGCAACTGACTTCCTTAACATTGCCTTCCTGTTTCTTTCTTCGCCACATCCTTCCTTCGCGCGCTCATTGGAGAGAGCATCCGTGTTTTGTTTGTTAAAACTCTTACTCATGAACTGCGAATTCCAAGGATTCCAATTCCTTATTTAAACGAATTCCAAGGAATCGAAATAATCGCAATTAGTATTCTAAAATCTCGTGCTATCCATGTATTATAAATGTCCTTATTACCGTAATCCCTTGCCGGGACCGAACGTTTTGTTTGGGTTACGGAGAAATTCGTATTAAGCGAGTCCGTCCTAATAAGTGTTCACTGTAATATTTTAATTTCATAACATACAATTTGCTTACTTTTTATGGAACAAAAACTGAACATAACACGAAAATCATTACAATGCTTTTTTTAATGTTCTATATAACTTCGACGTTACGGTATCTTGACAGCCTTTAAACTATTACAGGTTCCAAAGAGTAAAGCAAATGTGTTGCTTCTCAAACAGCCTGAAAATTAGAGCAATGAGTAACGAACCACTCCAGATAAAACCAGACACGGAAGGGTGGGACCAGTTGTCTCGAGTATGACGGTACGAGTGAATGGGCCATTGACCGCAGGCTTGTTTGTCCTCAAGCTCTCAAGGAACGTTCCAGATGTCACGTACACCCCACTCCGCCAAACCGAGAGTGTCCGCCCCCTTGTTGGTGTTGCTTTGTGCATATTCGTTTTCATTACACTTCGAAATGACACGTCGAAATCACTGATATTTTTTCTTAGTCCGCCCAAACTACATGCACTGGAAAATGCATTCGTTAGCTAATTGTATCATCAATCGAAAGCCAAATGATAAACGCATTTTTACTTTCATGCAAACATATCAGATCAGGTCGTCGGACGTTGGCGTTCAAGCTAGATAACTCCTACATACTTTAATCACAACTGACATAAGCACACGATTTCATGTAACTTTCTCATGTTACATCCCCACGCTCACTGCGCATTGATTACTGATCCATCACTGGAGTCCAAATTTTTAGAATCCTAAAATGAAAGTAAACCAAATAAAAGTTTATTTACTTCCTCGCCGAGTGATCGGGCGAAAAACCCAAAACAATCTACAATACAATCGAACAATTTCCCCTTTTTATAAAAGTTTCATAATATCAGATAGCGCATTGAAATGTGATATTTGAGCTTTCATTTGAAAATAGTAAAATTACACCTATTACTTTCAATACCATCCAGTTTCAGGAAAATGCAATAAAAGCATCTAAAGTTTGTGAACATCTATTGACGAAATTTAGTACGAAACTAATATTTTTTTTACGTGTCGTACAAAATACTTTCCATTTAACGTACTATGTAACTCTTATCAACTTTCCGAAGTATACAATTTGAAGTTTTCTGTAGCAAATTTATTCGTCCACGTCATTCCCTGCGAGCTCTGCGCAGCGTGAATCGAAATGTGGAGCAGTAAAGTCATTTTCCGCGGTAACACCTTCACCAAACACCAAGTGACCGCTATGTGCCGCCCCCGCTGTGTACACGCTCCAGGGAGCTCTGACGGCGGCGCCAGCTCGAGCCACGCCCTGTGGGGACCGTCCCCGCCCAGCCGCACCCTGCGCGCCTCTCGCCCGTCCTGTCCTCATCTCCCGCGCGCGCCCTCGCCCGTCCTCGTCTCCCCTCGCGCACGCCCTCGCCTCTCGCCCGTCCTCGTCTCCCCCTGCGCGCCCCGTGTTTCCCTCGTCCTCGTCGTCTCCCCGCGCGGCCTCGCCGTCCTCGTCTCCCCGCGCGCCTCCTCGCCCGTCCTCGTCTCCCGTGCGTTCACGAACTCGCGCCTGGCGACGCGTTTGCCGGAAGGCCGCGGTCATCAACTCGAAAACTCTGTTTGCGCGCGCGGAAGCGGCGAGGGGAGAAACGGGCAGAGGCGAGGGGAAGAGGTCCAACGCGCGCGGATGGCGTGAAAACGATGATACGGGAGGGGAGGAAAAGGTCGGGGAGGCGCGAGATGTAAAGAGCGGGGAAAAGCAATTCAGGCAGCAAACTAACTTAAATCGATGCAATCAAACGATGTACGAGTAAGTGGTTGGGCATGCATTTGCGATTCGTAAAAAGAAGAGTACGTGGAGGTCATTCCTTAAGACCAACTACTATACTGCAACGACAGATGTCTAAAAAGGCTCAGAATGTGCGTGTCGGTGGAAATTAATATAAGGACATATTGATACGAAAAAATACACGACAGATATGAAAAACTCTTCAGAAGAGAAGAACGAAGGGTGGTAGTATGAAAAACCTTTTACGAGGATTTTTAAGGAATGCATTATATTTTCTGTGACTGGTCCCAATTATTGTGGTGTCAACTCTACGCCATTGATTTCCACGAGAGAAAAAATACCTCAAAAAGAAAATGCGAGGTCAATGTATACTCCTGCAGACGAAGTCTACACGCAACATGAAACGCAGCGCCGGCGAAAGGGGAGGCAGGCGGAAACTTCGGAGAAGCGCGGGAGGCGGAGCGGCGGCGGAGGAGGACGAGGCGGCTGTGGAGGAGACGGCGGTGTGGAGGAGGAGGCGGTGTGGAGGAGGAGGCGGTGTGGAGGAGGAGGCGGTGTGGAGGAGGAGGCGGTGTGGAGGAGGAGCGGTGTGGAGGAGGAGGCGGTGTGGAGGAGGAGGCGGTGTGGAGGAGGAGGCGGTGTGGAGGAGGAGGCGGTGTGGAGGAGGAGGCGGTGTGGAGGAGGAGGCGGTGTGCGGGGTGGCGGTGGGGCGGGGTGGCGGTGTGCGGTGTGGCGGGGTGGCGGGGTGGCGGTGGCGGGGTGGCGGTGGCGGTGGCGGTGGCGGTGGTGGCGGTAGCGGCGACTGCTTGCTTTCCGGTCACATCGCGAGCGGAATCGAATCGGGAGGCGCGGTCGTCGCAGCACCTGGCGTCGTTGAAGGAGGGGGGGGGGAGGGACAGACGCCCCATGGGACGAGCAGACTGTGCGTGCTCATACGGCGCGTCGGATCCGACACAGGCACAGGCGACAGCACCAGACGTACGAGGCGATGCGAAGCGACGCCAATGAACTCACGGCAAGGCAGCGCAGCCTAAGCATTTATGACTCTGGGGGAGCGTCGTGTGCAAAATGTAACAATAAATCAAGCAATGACATTAATATTCAATGCATTTTTAAAACGACTGTTTTTGTGTAGGCTGTGTTATGGATAGTACAAATCGTGAATGTATGATGTGCGTGTGGCGCCTTTCACGACGTGCGCGTGGGACAGTGATTGATGTAAAAATGGGAATGTAAAAGGAACGTACAATGGATAATGTAACAAGATAATTATTGATAGAATGTCAGATGATATGGAGAATAAACATATCGAGAGGCGAGCGGAGGAGCGGGAGAGAGAGCGAGGCGAGAGAGGCAGGAGAGGCGAAGGCGGAGAGAGCGCGAGAGAGCGCGAGAGAGAGCGCGAGAGGAGAGAGAGCGAGAGGAGGCGAGAGAGAGGCGAGGGAGAGCGAGAGCGAGAGAGGAGAGCGAGGAGAGAGAGGCGAGAGAGAGGGAGAGAGAGAGAGAGGAGAGAGAGAGAGAGAGAGAGGGAGAGGGGGAGGCAGAGAGAGAGAGAGCGAGAGAGCGAGAGAGAGCGAGAGAGCGAGAGCGTGAGAGCGAGGAGGAGGCGAGAGGCGGAGAGCGAGAGCGAGGCGAGAGGCAGGCGAGAGCGAGAGGCGACGAGAGAGAGCGAGGCGAGAGGCGAGAGCGAGAGAGCGAGGCGAGAGAGCGAGGCGAGAGCGAGAGCGGGAGAGCGAGAGAGCGAGAAATACATAAAGTTGTAGTACAAAAAGGCTCAACAGGATGCAGGACTGGAAATGAAAACGACAAAATTAAGAGGTTACGGTTCGATTACAGATGAGGGTAAAGGATGACACGAGACGCCTGGAAACCACAAGCTGCCAGAAAAGGGGAACTACTTTCTCGTTTCCGCCTCGTCACTGCGACCGGCTGGGATCCGAGGACTGCGTGGCTGGCGAGAGAAGTTGGAAAAGACGTCAGCCGCCGCGAGGAAGGGGGTGGGGGGGGGGCGAGGGGCTCGCGGAATGCGAAGTCCCCGGGACGCGCGGGAGACTGCGGCAGGCAAAGCGAAACTTCCCTCCGCGGGGTGGATCGCTAGGGGGCTCCGGGAGGCAGTTGGGTGGAGCAGGGCGCATGGCACTCGAAGTGGGGGTGCAGGGGTAGAGGTGTTGGCCAGGCGGGTGGGGCTTGGGTTGATGTTAGGCAGTAGGACAAAGTGGCGACGATGCTGAATTGATTGATTAGTGATTCCGGGTGCGCCAACTGCTAAGGTCATTAGTCCCGTGTGTAGTGCATTTTATGGGGGAGGTGACGGTGATCTTCCCCCGCTTGAGAATGGCGACATCCGGCGCCGACTTACACGCCGCCTTGCTTTCCCCAAACAAGCTATTTCCCACCTTTGGGTACCGGCCCAGCCGGGTCCAGCTTTACACTCCTGACATATATGGCAGTGTGCATTGAAGTGTGTGTAAGAGAAGGGTTAGGATAGGATACGGAAGAGAAAGTAAAGATCGCGCACGGTCTGTGGCCCGTTTGTTAGGATACTGCTCCGGCATTCCCTGGAATCGATCGGAGAAACCACGTGAAACCATAGATCAAAGCTGCGAGCAGCTAGAATTCTCCTCCACAAAGCGGATGCATTCGACCTATGCCGAAAACTCCTACGATTCTGGAGGAAGCGGCGATGTTGGAATGCTGGAGAGCTGGAGGAAGCGGTGGTGATGGCGGATGGGGCGGCGGGGCCAGAGAGGAGCAGCAGCCGAGGTGGGAGGGAGCTGAGGGGCGGAGCAGCTGGAGTCAGAGGAGTCGGGAGATCTTGGAGGCGTTGGAGGCGGAGGCGGGGTCGGGAGATCCTGGAGGAGTCGGGGGCGCGACGGCGGGGGCATGCCAACTACTGAGGGTGCGGGCGCGCGACCCGCATCTGAAGGCGACTGGGCGACGCGCGGAGGTTGCCAAGGAGACGAGCAGAGGCCGCTGGCAGAACCCCCTTCTTCCGGGATTTCTCCCTCACGCGAATCAACTATAAAACTTAAATACGTCGGAGAGTGCATAGCTCCCAAGAGATGGGCACCCCAAAGGATGGTGAAACTTACACAAGAACACAGCCATATCGCGGAGACTTTAAGGAAATAATGCATGTTTATTGAAAGCTATTTTATATACAGATTTACATCGACACCAAGAAGGAATGAAAACATTTTCGCCGTTTTCAAGAAACTCTGACAGTTGGCATTTCTGGTACGCTTATTATGGTTGGGGAGACGTCATTTTCTGTAGTGCTTTTGATATCTTCAATTAATAGCAATCTTCGTTCACAGATTCGCGATTCTCGGGATTTATCGTCTATTTATCGAAGCAATTTTACAGTCCATTTTTTTGTTTATAGATTTTTAGTAACCGTAAAAAATGAGCTACTCAATGTTCAAAAACTCTACGACCTGAAAGAAAACCTGTTTCTTTCATGTGGCTTTTCTAATTGTTGCTCACTGGACACACGCCCACCCACGACTAGAACTCATTTCGGAAGATGCGATGCTCATTTGGCTCGCACACACCGGGCGCTGAGACGCAGCACCGCCAACTGCAAGGCTGTTGCCATTGGCCGATCGGCGACGACTCTGGAAGATTCCGAACGTAACGGATTTTCTCCCCCCCCCTCTTGTCCAAACAATCCCAGAGCAGTTTACTTTCCATCGAAAGCTCCATTCTGTCGTCTTCTCGCCGAATCTCCGTGTCGAATGACTGAGTAAACTTGCGGCAACGGTTGTTATCGGATCGTTTCCTTAACGGACTCTCAATACGAAAATTGTCGTTCACGCTCGATGTGCCTCTCTAGAACCTGTAATGTTTTGTTCTTGAGAATTAAGTAATATCCGTTGACAAGTCTTTTTTAAATTAGTAATTAGAAACTGTAGATACTATTTTAATTTTTAAAGTAAAAAAAATATCGCTTCGAATAACGCGATCGTGCTTCACATCTAAATATTCCTGAAAGTATTTTGTTGTCAAAAAGTAAGTAATTTCCTTAATAGGGGAACTTATTCGTCACTGTCGTTTACGTTTGTGTTCGAACTGTTTAAAATTTGATATGTTATTCTAAATGAATCATTTGGAATCATCCTCTTACTCATTAAAAAAATAAAAAGTTAAATAAGGAAACTATTTTTTGCAATCAGTCATGAAATAGGACGCCCGGTCTTCAACGAGGCGGTAGTCAACAATTTGTAAGCATCTTATTTCGAAATAATTTTGCGATCCAAAACAAAAAAGGAAGCCGTTTCTAAAACCTAACTTTTAGTAGGTCACAGTAACTCGATAGTCATATATTCGATACCTATTCATAAATAGTAAATACTAGAAAGACAAATCCTAAAGCACCTTACGCTTTCAAAGATTGAATACGAGCAGATCATTATTCATGTGCACCTAACAATTAAATATTTGGCACTCCAAAATACAGAAATTATTTTTAAAAGGGTCAAAGACTTTTCTCATTTTTTGTACCTGTTCTTGAAATATTCGGCCAAAAATGAAAAATTCGGTTCCCAAAGTCTTGAATTTTAACGTAATACATCCGTACCCAAATCGACAAGGAAAAGGGAACTAAAGCACTTCACCACAAAGTATTCGGCGGCAAACCTAACATGGAAAATAATCTAAGAGAACCCGTATGAAATCTTCGGCACTCGGCCCTAAAGGGGAGACTAAATAAGGCACCTCTTATATAATGAACCGTAAATATTTGGCCCCTAAACCAGATTATATGGAGATATTTAATACACAGTATTAAATACCTGGAACCCAAAAGGGAATAGACATTACAAAAGAATCACCTAATCTCGAAATACTGTACACCCAATCTTATAGAGATATAAGACAATCCCTTAGGCGCCTAACTATATATTCCACCTTAACCTGAAGAGACTAAAAAGGTAACTCTTATATCACTAGTTGGTAATGTATCCGGCACCCAAACCTAGAGGTGAAGACATAACTCCTAAGCACCCAACCATTACGCCACCCAAACCTACAGGAAGAAAATTATAAAATACGAAATAAACGGCACTTCAAACACAAATTGAAATGTTCTAAAATAACTCCTTAAACCATTACGAAATTCTATTGACGGAAGATTAATGAGGTAACTCCCGAATTTTTTTATCGTAACGTAAACGGCAACCAATCCTCGAGGGAAATCTGAACTCCTAAGGCACCTCACCAATATGTTTTCGACACCCAATTCAGATATGAGGAAAATATACTGTTAGAATTATTTGGCGCTTTCAAAAACAGACGGAGACAATTGTAAAAAATGCCTGAACCTAAAGAGAAGAATAAAAAAATTCAAGAACTGCCAAATCACTTTACTCATACCCAATCCTAAAGGGGGCAAACAATACTAAAACTCAATCCTACTCAGGTGGGGGGGGGGGCCTACAAAGGACGCACGAGGCCAGGGGGCGTGGCCCCGGGTCTCCACCGCTCGAGAGCGGCGGTGGCGGCGGCTGCTGCTGCGGCGGCGGCGTCGTCAGTCGGTGGGGGCGAAGAGGGGCGAAGGACCGCAGCGGTCTTTACCTGTTGGCCGCTCCTCCCTCGGGGGTGGCTTGCTGGGCGTCGGTGCGGGTCAACAGCGGGTCGGAGCGCCGCGCTGCGCCGCCACTGGAGAAGCTAAACGCTTTCTTCACAGACTCAATCACACTGAACTTGTTCTCAGCCACAGTGGTGCTCTTGTACACATCGTCCGCTAACGACCTATACGAAGCTCCTATACCGGAAGGCATGTTTCCTACAGGGATGCAGAGAAAAACAGAAAAGAACGAAAAACATAAAAAAACAAGAAACAAAAACAAACACAAACAGAACATAACACAAACAAAAAGCACGTATAAAAATCAGTAAAAACATGCAAGATGTAAAACAAAACGTGCAATCAAATCATATCTCATAATTTTAAAATAAATGTTAAAGTAACATTCAATTGGTTGTGAGTTGCGTGCCTCAACAAATCGACGGTTCGTGTCCCCTCAGGTTCTAGAAGAAGGCAGTGCTTTCTACGCGTTTGCCTCGAGGTCTGCGAGGGCGTCTGGCAAGAGCGACAGTTGCGGGGGAGCCATACCACTTTCTCAGAATTCAAAACTTCCTCTTCGCAAAATAAATCAAACCTCAATTCCACCATGTTACTAATAAAAAAATGTATCGCTAACTATCCCCGCCACCCGTATTTTACCATTGCCCCATTTTAGATCCATTTCGGGCAACGCCTCTCAGCGAAGCAATTTATATCTTCTGAAGTAAGCTTTTCGGAACGAAGTAAATTGATTACCTACAAAACAAGCATCATATTTAGTGAATAAAAATCGTAAATGCTACATATTCTGTACTGTTCAAACTGAATGTCAGCATCGTAGGCTGAATAAAATAATTATGGCTTACGTCTTTCTGGGACAATATTAGCTTTTTGGGATTTATAACAAGGTTTTCCGGCAACGCTGCGTTCTATTTTTCAATTAGACTTCAACATGTTGCAACATGTGACGTTTCCTCTCCGAGAATTCTACGCTGTGGTTTATTCCTTCAACCGCACAACTTTACATTTTGTTTAATGCGATGATGAAATACTATATTGTGCACGCGTAAACTGAATAGGAAGAATGTCCGATTGTTGCACGATGTCGGGAGTTCCAGACGGAAACAAGTTTTTTCAAGGTATTCTGAACCAGATAAATGTGAATTGGAGAAATTCATAATTTTGAAACACGTTAACGGCTTCAGCACAGAAACACCCGTTACTTCATTAGCGAATCATATTAGTTGCGCTAAACTGACCATCTGTTTTTTTTCAAACGGATTCCTTCTACTCGTGGAGCGGGAAGTCATTGCAAGAAGTCACACCCGATATTCATATTGCTTTAAACAGAGTTTTATCTTTATCATAATTTCAGGATTACCATTTGTGCAAGCCAAAATGAGCCATCAGAACTTAAACTAGGGGATAAGAAACCTGTGGGATATTACTACAATTTAATTATAGTACACTTCACATTTTCTATTTTGCTTGCTTTAGCTGCTTTAATACATTAACTACTAAAGGCTCCGCTTCTTCAATGTATCAAGCTGATGGACTTTCTCCAAACTCAAGACCCAATACAATATGTTATTTTAGATACGTGACAAATCTCCGAACATCAGCAGCAGAATTATGTACTATAGTCCAAAACAATTAAGAAAATACTGCCTTCAGTTCGTACATGAACTACTCACTGAGAGTAACGGGAAACAATTTCCCCCCATCCCCCTAAATTTGTTTGTACGACAGCACGACTTCCTGATTTATGAAATATGGATGACATGTTTTATACATATGGGTGTGCCAGTCCTCTAGAACAATTGTAATGCATCTACTGTTATTTGTCGTTTTTGTTTGTGTCATTTCTCTTCCTGTGGCAGTTCTATGTTTTTTGTGGAGGCAACCGTCAACTGCAAAACAACTCCAAACTGAAAGCAGTAGCACGAATTAAATGACGTCAATCGGAAGAGACTACGATAAGAGTTTGCCAAGTGCACAACAAAACTATATACAAGGAACACACAGGCATTGACTCTACTTGGAATTACTTTTATTTAATTTCAACATCTCATAAAAGAGCACCAAAACGCGTACGTTCTGTTAGCTTCATTCAAATTTCCTTGAAAATTCATCTCAAACTTTGAAAAACAAATTGAAACTTTGAAAAATTTGAAGAACAACATTTTTCGTTAATATATCGCTCGTTGAGAAGATATTTTAACATCAATCTCCAATTAAATCTCTTACACGAAATTTAAAAGTTTCTGCGACGTCTTGTGCCATAAGCATTTCTTGCCCAAGAACTTGACTATCACCCACATAGAACTTCAGTCACTTCCTCCAACTATCTTATCTTGTGTTGTAGTCTGTCACTGTCACTCACTGTCACTGTCACTCACTGTCACTGTCACTCACTGTCACTCACTGTCACTGTCACTCACTGTCACTGTCACTGTCACTCACTGTCACTGTCACTCACTGTCACTCACTGTCACTGTCACTCACTGTCACTGTCACTCACTGTCACTGTCACTCACTGTCACTGTCACTCACTGTCACTGTCACTCACTGTCACTGTCACTCACTGTCACTGTCACTCACTGTCACTGTCACTCACTGTCACTGTCACTCACTGTCACTGTCACTCACTGTCACTGTCACTCACTGTCACTGTCACTCACTGTCACCTGTCACTCACTGTCACTCTGTCACTCACTGTCACTCTGTCACTCACTGTCACTCTGTCACTCACTGTCACTCTGTCACTCACTGTCACTCTGTCACTCACTGTCACTCTGTCACTCACTGTCACTCTGTCACTCACTGTCACTCTGTCACTCACTGTCACTCTGTCACTCACTGTCACTCTGTCACTCACTGTCACTCTGTCACCACTGTCACTCTGTCACTCACTGTCACTCTGTCACTCACTGTCACTCTGTCACTCACTGTCACTCTGTCACTCACTGTCACTCTGTCACTCACTGTCACTGTCACTGTCACTGTCACTGTCACTGTTTTAAGGCAGCTATCTACCTCAACAAACAAATCTACAATTTCTTTTGCTTTTCCTTGTACATCTGATTTCTTTGTGCTTTCAGAGATTAAATAACAACAAAATCTCTATTTGTCTATAAACATGTCTACGACCAAAATGAAGGTTTTTTTTTAAAATTCAAACAACCTAACTCTTCAACACATTGATATATTTTGATAATTCTTTTTTAAATTCATCATAATTGTCATTATAGTGAATAAATAGACACGGTAGAATGATAAGGGTACAGTGAAAACTAAAGAGAAAATTTTTTTGAAATTTATTCTGGATATTTCAGTTCATATAACTAACTTTTAGTGACACCTTAACTATTCTAGTTCACTCAGTAGAATAAATCTTCTGTTACATGCTGCAAAAATAATTTTATTATCTTTTATAGTTTATGATTAATGATGTTTGACATGCCTGAATGTGCTAAAAATTCCCAGTTCGGGAAAACACATCTAAAGTTCCAAACTGTCAACTGTTACTATTTGACAAATGACACTAGCTTGAAAAATATTTTCTCAAAAACTAAGAAACGCAGAAAGAAATGGTTTGAAGCATTTAAAAAGAGGGTAAAACCGAGCACATGACTCCATAATAATTGAAAAAAATTGAAATTTCACGATTTTCCATCATTTTGAAGGTGGCCTTAACATAAATAAATTCATTTCTAAATAAATAAATTTCATTAAATAAATAGAGTCGTCCATCGCTTCGCACCCACCCGCAGTAGCGGTTGGCTCCCCTGCAACATCGCCCCGCCCCGCCCAGCGTCGCATGCGCTCTCCCGGTAGCATCTTGGCAAAGCATGCGAGCTGCGTCGCGCATCGCGGGCCAGCAGACGGCGGCGTCGCGACGCACCGCCCCGCGCCGTGGTCTCCCAGGTCAGAGCCAGTTGCGTCGCGGGCGCCCGCCGCTCGCAGCCACGTGGCTGTTTTTGCGGGCGACCGACGCGCGTGTAAGCTTTTTGCTTATGCCGCTTTTGCGCTTCGGTTGTTCGACATTCCGCGGAAAAGGGACAAGTAGGCAACTCGAAACCATTACCTCGAGCGGGGCTGCATTGACCGGCCTTTCGCTTTCAGCTGGCAAGATGAAGTAGTGTTGCGAAATTGCAGAGCCCAACCAAAGTAAAAATACCTATGCCCGTTTTGGATCCAGGGCATTCACACAAAAAAACACTCCCCATTGAATAGAAACAGAACTATACACTGGTGTAGAATTTGTACTTTGGCTAACGCATTATATTCCAATTCGAGCGAAAGTTTCATTTCAAATTACCAGTGTTTTAAATCATAGCCTTTTTTTTACATCACTTTTTTGTGGATATTACGTATCACTGAATACTTCAGCTATTTTTAATATTTATTTCAGTAAGAATTCATATTTAAGAATATTAGTTCTTCAAAAAATAAAACTATAAATAGTAAGAATTAAGTCTTACATTAGTTTTGTTTTATGAGCATTACTTTCAAACCAGCTGCACCAATGTTAACAAATTTGACTCGACAACGAGAGCATGATATTTAGTTCTACGCTCAGGAAATTTCACAGAAATTGGAAATTGGATATAAATGGAAAGGAAATTCGATGTTTGCTCGTCTCCACTTCTCTTTTCCTCCTTCTTAGATATTGCTTCCTCCACTAAATCAGTGATATACATTCCAATCGGCGAGTAAAATTATTGTAATTGAGCTGCAAGGACTGGTTTAGATTCTCTTGATAGTCAGCTCCGGCATGTCACGTTAGCGGGTGCTTTCTGGACTCGCTTGATTGATTTTTTTTCGTGTTTCCGGGCGCGTCAACTGCTTTGGTATTAGTCCCTTTAGTGTAGTGCATGTTTTCGAGGGAGCTGGCGGTGATCTTCCCCCGTTGGATGGCGAGTCCGGCGCCGACCTACCGTCGGGGTTTTTTGGTTTTGTTTGGACCGCACCAGCCGGGACAAGCTCTAAACTCCCGACAGGACTTCCGGAATATGTGGTAGTGTAGTGCATGTTAGTGTAAGTGTGTGTGTGTACGAGGAGAGGATAGGACAAGGAAGAGGAAGGACAGATCGCGCGCGGTCCGTGGCCCGTTTGGTAGGGTACTGCTCCGGCATTCGCCTGGTGTTGATCGGAGAAACCGCGGAAAACTACCGATCAGAGCAGTCGGCCGCTAGAATTCTCCTCCAGACAGCGAGTGAATTCGACCTAGTTGAAAGGCTAGTGTCGAAAATCCTGCCGCCGTCAGGACTCGAATCTAGGACCTCCCGGTCAGAGGCGCTGCAGTGACATCAGTTGATGCACTGAGCTACCGCTCCCGGTTCTGGACTCTCCTGGAAACAATTCCACGGCCAGGAAGAGATGCCCTAATCGCGCTGTAGGGTTCCTGTTCGGTGCTCCCACGGCAATTTCCCGCCTCGCAGCCCCTTCGGCGGGACTAGCGGCCGACGCCGATCCCGCATCGACGCACAGTGGGCGGGAACGCCAGCTCCAGGGCAGAATTCGTGGTCGTCGCTTAAAGAATACGCAAATCCAGCTATGTCATAGAGCCTATGTTATTACAGGCTAACAACTTCATCAGAAACAAATTATTTTGAATTTTGTACGCAACACTTCCATTTGTAATACGAAAAGGTCCATCGGGAACATCAAGAATCCATTAGAAGTGTACCATAAAGGGTTGCAAAGCGTTCAGGTCATTTGCTGAATCCGAATCTGAAGCCAGAATTACGCCAACTCTCTCCATTTTTTTTATTCGCAATAAAAAAAATCGTGATATTGTATTATTTGTTTTCGGATTTTGATGTCAGACCTTGATACATGTTTCTCTATGTAATTCTATGCGCTGAATCCAAATCTGAAACAAACGAAACTGAATTGCGAAAAAAAAGAAAGAAAAAAAAACACCGTGAAATTTTAGATTCTAATTTGAGGGTGGTTTTCTGCGATTTAAAAAAACCTGTAGGGTGGTGGCGAAATACTAACTTCAGATTCGGATTCAGCAATTGACCTGAACGCTTTGCAACTCTTTACGGTACACTTCTAATGGATTCTTGACGTTTTTGATGTACTTTTTCGTATTACAAATGATGTGTTACGTACAAAATTCAAAATAATTTGCTGAATCAATTGCAGACGACATTCTCAAGTTCCGAGGATGACAGAAACATTCATTCACACCAACTGAAAATAAACAGCTTTTGCACTTGCGGACCTTTTCGTACGGAGGAATATTCACTACGTTGTTGGGAGTGCACAATTGTCCTCTACATCGATTCACAATAAAATAGGATGTCAACGTGTTTACAATCAGGTCTTTTTAAGTTTCCACGAAACGACATCGCATGGTAGTTTCAGTATTTTGTAAATATGCAATAAGCGATTAAAGGCGAAACTAATTTCTGAATAAAAAATGTCGCAATAACGAATCCTAAACGATGAACCAGTAACCCGTAAACAAAGAGGCCAAATACTACACAGGAATCATTCATTGACCCCTTACCCCTCTAATCGAAATGCGACTCTTAAAAAATTACAAGCTACAAATGTATACGAAGCAATGGCGTTGTTAGCGGACTGGAGAGCGCATTCGCGAAGAATCCTCTTTCGACCGCAGAGGCTGCCGCAGGAGTTCGTCCGCCGCCGCCCGCGGCAGGAACATCCTCATTGGCCGGGGCCGTGGGCGCGGCGCGCGTGACCGGCAACGCCCGCTGACGCGAGGGGGCGGGGCGGGGCGGGGCGGGGCGGGACGGACGGACGGGAGGATCGGGCTAGTGTGAGGTAGGGAAGATCGAGCTAGTATGAGGCGGGGCGAATTCGGGGCGAGTGAGGCGGGGCGGGGATGATCCGGGTAGTGCGGGGCGGCCGGGGTGGGGTGGGGCGGGGATATTTGGGGTAGTGTGGGGCAGCAGAGGCGGGACTGCGAGAGGCAGATTGGATGCGAGCGGGAGCGGGGGGGGGGGGGCAATGGCGCGGGGTGTGGAGACTGGGGGGGAGACTGCGTGGGTGCGGGTGCGGGTGAGGGAGGGCGACGGGCGAGAGTAACGCGTAGCCGTCAGGGTGGGGTGCCCGCGTGATTGTCATTTAAGATTTGCTGGCAGATTTCGAAACAACGTAGCAACGCTGGAGTTCAACGCGCGAGTGTTGATTTCAAACATCGAGTCGAGGGTTCAGTCGAGGGTTCTTGACTCGTAAAACCCATAAAATTAAAATAATAAAACAACATTTGGATACGGGATAAGTGGTCAGAGGAAATCATACACCGAATTGCTTTGCTTGTTCAAATTTAGCGTACTTTCGTCAATATACAGAGGTATTTAATTGAAGTGCATTCACTGCATAATTTCGGTTGGCGGTAATTTCGGTGGATAATTTACAACAACTCTACCAAGATTGACTTAGAAATGAGTTAAACTGAAGATTTATTGTAATTTTAAGAGAAACTGTTGTGGTAAACAGCACTTTCTTCATCAAGAATCAACAAAAACGTTTTTGTGAGCGTTGTTTGGAGGAAAAAAAACGAAATATATTGACACTACGGAGAATGCGATAACGTCGTGACTAGTCCATTTACGAGTACGTGAAGTGAAGTGAAGATTAAAAATTAGAAGAACTCTGGTCGGTTACCTCTCGTCACGAGCACGTCGGGCCATGACGTAAATCTAACAGAATGAGTTACTACGCATTTCTCAGTAAGAGCTAGTTGGAATTCCTAATGGTGATTCGTGACTGCTTCGTATGTCTACGAGGATAGAGGAACATGCCTAGATTTCTTTTATAGACATCGAAGAAACGGCCGTCATCATTGACGGCAGTCATACCACGAATGATACACGGGAAATGTGAGGCAAAGGATAGAATACAATAAAATTTCATTTGTAGTTCCTCAGAATGAATTGATTCGCGTAGTTATTCACGCTGTTATTTGAATTTGAACTTTAATTTTTATTGGTTATTAAATGGGCACCTGAGAAAGTCCAATGTACTTCATGGGAAACTTATGTCGTATGTAATATCTTCAATCAGTATTAATTCGCTTCGTTACAAGACGATGTGGACTGCCTTGCATTTAGATTACCCTAGTATCTGCAAAGACTTTCTGAATAGGTAGACCGTTGAAGAGTCAACACGCCGACTAAATAAAATCAAGAATTGTAATGCCAGAAAGCGTACTGTCGTAAAATGGATGATCGCTCATTTTTGAACAATATTCCTATGAATAAAAAACGAATCTTTTAAAATAATGAATTTGGAAATGTTAGATTTTTGAAAAGAACTACTTCTGAACACCTTCACGAAAGTATAACAGAGATTAAAGGAGCAGTACACTTCACTACAACAACACAACCCTCCCTTTACGCGAACAAACAACTTTTTCTGCCGGATCAAGGCCAGCTTGCATAACACCACACGGCAAGGTAGAAAGAACTCGTCTGGGAGACCCATGGCAAATTGCCTTTCTAGAGAGCAGTGCCCAGCGTCGCCATCAGAAACCACAACAATTCCTTGCCTCGAGAAAGCGACCTCAGAATCGAGTCCATGGTTGTGCGTAAATCACGTCCAGAAGCCCACTGACGTTTGGCGAAATTCAGACTCTCTGCGGCCCAACGAAAGCGAATGCAATGCGAGGCCCCTGGGAGTATCGTGGGTGTCCTTGTGGTGCTACTACGCAAGGCCTCCGCTCTCCTTACCAGAACGCTTGAATGACCGAACAGGACTGGATTGGGTTAGCTTGACTGGACTGAACTGAAATGGGATGAATGGAAGCTCCTTTTTTGTCTTCTTGGCTTAGTTTGTGCTCAACAATTAAATATAAAATGCGAGGAATATCTTATTACTTTTTGAACATTGACAAAAGAACTACTCTCCACTTTCTACAATCGTGCGACTATATGTCGACGACATTCAGAGGGAAAAATAATTCAGATCACGGGAGCAATATCAGACACCATTTCTATGTTGTATCATTATTAAATGAAATTACTGGTTCGGGCGGGAAGAAACTATGGTTACAAGTACAGGTTCTAGGTAGTGAAAATATTACAATTCAGTCTATTCCGGTTATAGTCAACACCTTGGGGACTAACATTTTTGGTTCACTATATCCGACGATGTCAAAATTAAATAGAACTAGCGTACATGTGCGAAAACTCTCGCTGTTAAACCCCACCTTGTTTCCTATTTTTCCATTTCCATATTAAGCCTGTAATATATCTTCTTTTTTAAACTCACTTATCCTTCTAACTTGTTCTATGTCTCCTTGTAATTGATAACAATACTACACCCTTTTCATACAAACTATTCTTATTAAATGTTATTACCGAGTAGAGGTACACTCATGTAATTCAATCGTGTCAATATAAAGTTGTTAGTTTAATTTCACATACAGTTGCAGATTCTACAGGCTCTTAAAAAAAAATGTTCAAGAAGTACTCATCCTGTAGAATACGGTGTGAGGGAGTTAAAAAGGCCTTCGACTCAAATTTTCGTTTTTAAGCACTAAAATGCTTAGTTTATAAGTTATTTAATGATACAGATTCAAACATCCGACCCCGTATTGCGGGTTGCATGTGATATGAATATTTAGTTGCGTATTTCAACAAATCCTTCAGATTTTTTAAAGTCAAAGTGCAATTCGTGAAACGTCTCCATGAAATTTTCTTTCTTTAGAGACCTTATTTATAAAGATTCATTGCATGTGAGAGCCGCAAAAGGTTAACTACTGAAAAAATGCTGAATATTACTGAAATAATATAGGAGTCGATTTCTCTATGACGATTGATTTTATTAAAATAGAGATACAGCAAAATACATTAATAGCACTGTCCGAATATTTCAGTATTCTTATTTGTCCCTAAAACAATATTATTTTCAATTGTTTGCTTCGTACTTCATTAGTAATTTCTCTAGATCCTTCTCCAGAGGTCGTGCTATCTCCGTTCCGTACTCGATTCTGCATTGTCCTCTGTGTTTAAGTATCGTAATGGAGTCTTGACACCCTTCAATGCCTCTTCCACTGTTGGAACACAGTAACACTACGAAGGCCCTTTTACTTTAATAACATACGAGATGCTTTCGGTGGCGGGATGGGGCAAGCGACTAATGAAATCGATGGCTTTTCCGCGCGGCACGGCCTATATCGCCAGGCTGTGGCAGTCACATACTTCCTGTCGCCTACGTACAATTCAATGCGCTTTATCCGCGGAATATCAAGTGACGCCAAGATTGAAACTGAAGCAAGCAATCGCGCGTCGCCACCGCCAGCTGTAGTCCACGCAGGACACGATCTTTGTTTCCGTAGTAAACGTGGCATAAGGTCATAATTAAGGATTCCCCATCCACGCCCTTCACCTCATGGAAACTTCGATTATGAGCTTTGGTCGACGATATTTTTTTTCATGCTGCCTTGTGTTGGCATTTATGGCACTGAGGATACGATTTATATTCTTTTCTACGATGGAATTAATTTCCAGGACGTTGTATTTTCTTCGTTCACTATAGCAAAGTCAGATTCACTATAATCGAGTCTTCTTATGCATGTTTGTAATGCAAGTGAAACGGGACCTGTGACGTAAGTTCCCTATAATCGAGGGTACACTATATCCGAGTTCATTATAACCCGAGTCGACTGTAATACGTTGGGTAGTTCAAGAAATGAAATAGAAAACCATACACTTACATTTTAAACTCGCGCATGGTGATCGGCTACGAAACAAATTAAAAATGGGTGATTAGAAGTCCAACAGCAAATATCTGATTGAAATCTCAGGAGCGTTTTTTCTCTTATTAAATTTATTTGTTCCGTTTCCTAGCAAAATCCTCACGTGTCATTTACTGGGCGGTTCGTTGTCTGTTTGGTGTTTTTATTACGTACAGTGCATCCGGTCGCCTGAAGGACGTGGCGGACGGCGGCAATCCATCTGCCTCTCAGGTCCGCGACGCCCCGCCCCCGCGCGTGCTCAGCCTGCCTGCTGACTCGCCCGCCCGCTCTCCCGTCCCGCACCTGCGTTCTTCCTCGCGACCCTTGTAGGGACGCCATCTCGCCCTGGCCACGCTCTCATTTGATTGGTCGACTCACGATTCCGAGCGCGACAATGGTTAAGGTCACTAGTCCCGTAAGTGTAGTGCATTTTTTTACCGCGGGAGGTGGCGGTGATCTTCCCCTGCTGTATGGTGAGATTCGGCGCCGACCTTCCGTCGCTAGCGGGGTTTTCCACAATCAGGAATCCCCCACCAGCGGGGCACCGCCCCAGCCGGGACAAGCTCTAAGCTCCCGACCGGTCTCCCGGCATGTGTGGTGGTGTAGTGCATGTATGTGTAAGTGTGTGTGTAAGGGGTGAGGATACAAGGAAGGGGAAGGAAAGATCGCGGGCGGTCCGTGGCCCGTTCGTTAGGGTATGCGACGCACTCGTGAAACTACAAATACTCTTCACTAGGTGAATGTGGCGCCACAAGCTGCTGTCCTCAGGTTGAACATTTTTAATTTAGCAATACACGTTCATAATAAAAATTAATTTTAGCCATAACACAGTTGCCTGACTCGTACCGTCTCTGGCACTGACAGTATAACAAAAAGTATCCATAAAAACGTTTTGAACTTTTTTGTATCATTATAAAATTTGTTTTAAGTGTCAATTAAGTCGTAACATGTTGGGCCAGAAAGGCAGTATCATCAACCACTGTAAGTGTCTTGAAACTACTAAAAACGCTTTCTAGAATTCGTCCAGAATTTTCTTGAAGTCTTCTGTTAAAAACAGTACTAGAAAACTGGTCGTGTTGAATGAACTATTGAGCTATGAACCTTAGGCCTCCCCCTCCTTCCAGCAATTGCTTAAACCCCTCCTCCGAAACACTTTTCCCCGAAAATTCTCTATTCGGAAATGATCCGGAAAATGGTCAATTCTCCACCAATATTCTGAGACACGTCGAATGAAATGCCACCTGCTGCGGACTGCAGAATACCAACTAAGGAGTCTAATAGTAAAAGATGGACGCACGCATATACGCACACGCAGGTTACCCGAATAGTATATTTACGATTATGTAGTAGGCAGAAAATACTTTCTCGTACTAACCCTCGACTTCTAACGAGATGACTGAAATTTTAATAAGTTTGCTTTGTTATTCGACATTTGCATTACTCAAATTTATAGTAAAGCTAGTTTAAAATCTGCAGTGATTTGTTAAAAGGCGAGATCTTAACTTTATACAAACAAGACAACGGAGCGACGTTTTCAAAGGAGTGGATTTCGAAAATAGTTGTTATTTAGTTATACATTGAAATAATATAAATCCTTAAAAGCGTAAAGAATGCGGTACGTTTGTCAAATTCATTAATGAAACGAAATGAACCACGATGCTGCATCTATTTTTCGTATCCAACATCAGAATAGATCAAGTACACCTTCTAGGCTCTCGAGAGACACGCGTCACGAATTGTCGAGAAACGCATCGCGATATTTCTAGATATACGACCTTTTATGGAGGTATTGCTCCATTGGGATTGCCACCGCCGCTTGACCACAAATTTCCACATCATCTCTTATCCTGTCTGCGATTCTTCCTGTGACCTCGCCCGCCTTCCCTCCACGTTCTTCCCATCGCCTCTTTACTTCTCGACGGCCTTTGAAGGACTCTAACACGTTTCAACAAACTTGCAAGATTCTTCATCCTCACGCGGGCGTAGCACGGAGTTCGTTTCTACGGTTCACAGGAATTTCATTAAGAAACCGAAACACAACTGACGGGAAAGTTTGAACGAATTAGCTTGGCAGCTGCGCTCAGAGAAATCTTTCATGCCGTACTTGTGCTTATGAACTTCCATTCAGAGGACGTAACGAACAGATTGTTAATTTTCAAACCCGCCGCACGGCTCCAACGACCAACAAATATTTTACACCTGTGAAGTCCGGGGGCAGTGAGCGATTTCCTTTTGAATTCCCCTCTGCAAAGGCTTTTCGAGAAAAACTTTGCGAGTGCTACTAGACTAATAATTATTACTAGTTATGTGTGCAACAGTTTAAATGAACCTAATAGGTCTGTAAATATATCGTTTTTTTGCGTTGGCATTGACTCACTGGTACTAGGCAGCAAACAATACTATGTTCGTTCTGAAAATGGTCCTTTCTCCAGTCGGCGATTCTTTTTTCCAGACAGGAAAGAGATATATGGCAATAAGACTGGAAATTCTTAAGACAGTTCAAGAACAAAGACTGAATTACTTTTTCGGAATGTGGGCAATCTTGTCATTTTGAAGTAAAATGAAATTTATCATTCATGTTTTGTCCTTTTTGGTTTAATCTCCGGGGAGATTGCCACACAAGGAACATATTCGATTGCATCGCAGGTGGTTCTGAGAAGTTTGTAAACGTATGCAAAATAACTGCTTGCCAATCGGGATGTTTCGTACGACGAAGTGAATTTACTTTTGCTTACAACGAACGACGTTTTGCGCAGTTTAACGTTCAGTTCTCATGCCTAGGTTTCTGAAAAAGTCAAATCTTATGTTTGTTAATTGCCTTGTGTGAAACATCCTTAGATTGTGCAAATACC
Organism: Teleogryllus oceanicus; assembly: GCA_964035755.1. Classification (NCBI taxonomy): domain Eukaryota; kingdom Metazoa; phylum Arthropoda; class Insecta; order Orthoptera; family Gryllidae; genus Teleogryllus; species Teleogryllus oceanicus. Next base: position 132,817,903 of record CAXIVR010000005.1, on the reverse strand, counting down.
AAAATGAATTTAACGGCATATTTGATTTCGTTTGACAGCCGTATGATGGAATCCACGCCCATCTGCATTTATACAAATATTGATAGTTGCGTTTCTTTAAACAAGAGTCGTATTTGAACGTGAATGAAGAAATATGAACATTGTAATAACAGGTTATTCAGTTTAATGATTCTATTTTTTCTGAATACGGAGTGCTCAGTCTTACCCACACAGAATTGAAATCCCGAACTGGGATGACCGCAAACGACTACCACAGAAAGCATTTCAAAATTCGAAACACTAGATTAGAACTTTTTTTGCAATTCCTTTTGTATAAGGTTTCTATGGAAACTCGCGTAAATACATTTTGCAACAGGCAGACATCCGTCACCTATTAAGTCTGCATGCACTTGAAAACTTTTGAGTGTACGGAAATTAGAAGCATACTTATCGCCAGCAGCGCGACGAGTAAATGTTTCTTTCCTTTTGCTGCCGTCTGTACCAGTGGTCGTGGGCCCCGGCGGTGGTCGCTGTAGCAACAACCCTCTGGTTCTGCAAGGTCGCGAAAACTGAGCCCGGCCGAAGGCTCAAATGCACACTACTTCGGCGCACAGCGGTATAGCACGTAGTAATTAACGTTAATTTCATCGCCACAATACAGATCATAGTCTACTATTCCACTACGGACAGAATAGTAAAAAGATAAAACATTCCTTAACTTTACGAATAATGAAAAGAAATCTGTAATCAACATAGCAACCGAAATATATGAATTTCTCCTACGAAATTCAAACGTTCAACGAAATTAGAAAACGTTCCTAATTATAAAACTACTTGAATGAATTAACCTTGAATTAATTTTCATTAATCAAAACTCTACTTACAGATGCCTTTATCAGTTTCCTTATATGTGAATACCTTCACGCAATGCATACAAGAGTGAAATTAAAAGAGAAATAAAACGCATGGTCACTTTCTGTGAATCATTTTGAGGCCTTGTTTCTGAGCACTGTCTTACATCATTCCATTTAAAAAGCGAAATAATGTTGATGAATCAAGCAATCGGTTCCTGTCAGCCAATCACTCACCTCCTTTCTGCAGGTGTACGAACTAGTATCTATCTCTCAGGTCGAATCCATCCAGTTCACACAATTCATCATAAACGTGTGATTATTAAATAAATTAAATTCATCAAAATTTCAAGGATCAAGCTAACGGGACTACAATAGATCGACCCAACGGTTACCTTCAGCACTGGCCATCTTCGAAGCGTACACCCAAATATTTAATACAATGATTAATAAAATAAGTTATAACCAAATAAGCAGTGCATTTTCGTACACGCAGCTCCTCGGCGCAGGAGGCGCGTTAGCCAAACAATCTTAAGCTGCGGCGGTTCCCGCTCGTGTTTTCCGCCCTTCCTTATCTGCGGTGCTAAGTGCGGCCGCGAGGGCGATTCGATCGGCGCCGGCGGACAGCACGCGTGGCAGCCGCAGCGGAGGCGCATCTGGGTCAGCGGCATTGATCGCGCGCCGCCCGCCCACGCGAACCCTTCCACTCCGCCCATTCGGACGTTTGCTTTCCAGCCGGGGTTCCACTTCGGTTGGTTGCAGACGCGTTCACTACGAAGTTCATGAGTCCCGTGTTTTTCCCCGGAGGTGGGTGTGGTCTTCCCCTGCTGGATGGCGAGATCCGGCGTCGACCTATCGTCGGCTACCGGGGTTTCCCCATCAACTGTGCACCGCCACAGCCGGCACAAGCTCGAAGCTCCCGACCGGTCTCCCGGCATGTGTGGTAGTGTAGTGCATGTGTGTGTAAGGGGTGATGATAGGACAAGGAAGAGGAAGGAAAAATCGCGCGCGGTTCGTGGCCTGTTTGTGAAAACGGAAAACTACCGAACAGAGCAGCCGGCCGCTAGAATTCTTCTCCAGACAGCGACTGAATTCGACCCAGCTGACAAACTAGTGGTGAAAATATTGCTACTGTCGAAACTCGAACCTAGGACCTCCCGGTGCCACCAACGCGGGCACTGTTGTGACATCAGTTGATGCACTGATGCACCTCTCTCGGGCGCACCGCCCGCCAACGCGGCCCTAAGCCATCTATGGCCACCTTCGTCGCTCCGAGGGAAATCCTTCGACTCCGACGAAAGGGAAATTCTGCTTTCGAACCGGGGTTCGATTTCGGAATGATTGAGTTTTAGTGTTTCAGGGCGCGACAACTTCTGCAGTCATTTGTCCGTAAAGTGGCGAAAGTTCTTGCCGGAGGTGCAGTGTCCGTCTCCAGCTGGAGTGTGAGATCCGGGCCGATCTGCACGTTCGTTTTCGTGTTATTTCGCTCTCCAGGTATCTCTCCTGGTGTGTCGTCGCACAATAGGGAGTAGCTTTTAACTTCTGACTGAGCTCACAACACGTGTGGAAGTGTATTCGTGTATGTGTGTGTGTGTGTGTGTGTGTGTGTGGCGCGCGCGCGTCTGTGTGTGGTGAGAAAGAAAGGGAAAATCGCACGCGGGCGGTCCGTGGCCCGTTTGATTGAGAACCGTCACGGCATTTACCTGGTATTCATCAGAGAAACCACGGAAAACTACCGAACGCTAGAATTCTCCTCCAAGACAGTAGTTGAATTCTACCTAGCTATATAGTATAGCTTGACGTTTCTCCCGATTAGCGACTAATTCGAATGTTGGCTCATTGTGATCTAAAACCCCTTCAACTACTAAGGTCACTGGGGGTCCATTAATTATAATATTATGAGTTGATGTTAGCAATAATGATGAAGTAAAGGCGGTGATATGGTACAGAGACACATGGGAAATGCAGGAACCCCGAGAAACCTAACGAGAACTGGCTACTTAGCGCAAATTTCACCTTCATTATCCAGTGATGAAACCCTGTCTTCAGCCGTGGTCCGAAACTCGAATGTCATGTTCACTCAAAAAGTTTACACGACATTTCAAAATTTATTTTTAACAGATTCCATTCAGGAAACTAATTTCTACCTTCATAATTGTAGTGTAGGAAGACGGCAAAAAAAAAAAAAAAAATTGATTTTTTTCAATTTTCGAAATATCAGAGTTTTTGGCGAAAATGAGACCTGCACCATTCTCTTTAACGTCCTATATACTATCTAACAACAAAATTTAATAAAAAAGATGGAGCTAGTCGTTTTGCAATTTTGATATTTTTATCCCAGGAATTTTATGTAAAGACTCCCAAAATTAGCATATCGGTTTCAAATTCAAGGGGGCCGCGACATCAGCCAGATCAATTGGAAATATCAGATTTCGAGAAAATCGGCTGAACGGTTTAGCCCCTGGCGTTGTTCACACACGGTCGTTTTGCCGTCAATCGATTTTTCGCACAAACATGGATTCTGGCTACACCTCGTGTTAGAGGATTCTTTTCTAAATTTAGCAAATGGATTTATCTGCTTTTTCGTTACAAGAGCCAGGCAAGAGGAGTTTTCCTGCCGAAAAGTAGCCGTTTTCCCTCCAAAGCATTACATAACTTTCTAGCGAGAAAGTAAAAAGCCACATTTCCTCAAAACATTTAATAGACGCATCGCAAGGGAGAGCGTATTAGAAATCAATATTAATTGTAATTTACAGAGCTTCTTGCTACCATCTACAATTTCTGAAGAACTTTCCACTGGCCAGAAATGACGGTGTCGATATGGAATTAGCACCAACTTGTGGTTCTGTGATAAATTATTGAAAATAAACGATGATAGTCGTGAAATGGAGAATGAGCCTGAGAAAAGACTGTCAAATGAAAACCTTCGTAATCGGTTCTGTATGACAGAATATTTTGAAACTTATATTTAATCATAAAAAGACGTGATAATTTCACGATATCCACTAGGTTTTCTTTAATATAAGATCGTTTTACGAGCATTTTTTACAGACATTCGTAGCAACAAAGCGGATTCAAGAAAGGATGGAATAACTTAGTTTCATGTTAAAAACGCGAAAGAGTTTCGAAATTCATGAAAGAGTTCACAAATTTCAAGACGGAAGCCCAATTTTGATCCACCTCAACAAAATAGCAACTTGTTTTGGTTACTTAATGGTGTAAACGCTCGGTGTGAAATATGTAGAGTCCATAAATGAGATGTGCAAGTGGGAGGGAACTATTCGGTAAATTTCGATAGAAACATGACAGTTTTATTGGGACTGGTGATGTTTCGATATTACTGAGTTTTTAAATTTGTTGAACTATGTAACGACACTCAAGATAAATTACTAGCAGGAATCTGAATTTCGTTCATTATGCAGGCCAAGCCATCAACTACGTTATCCAGTACGCGTCAAGCATTTTCAAGGTGCATACAATCTTTTCTGAACACATTTCACCATTCTTCTATTTCAATTACTTTGCCTATCCTTTGACAACGTAAGAAATATGTGATAGGTTCCAAAAGTTTCTGGCTTCACTAACTTCTAATTACGATTCAAAGAAAACAATTACGCAACTTTTCAACTTTACCACTTTTACTCCAGCCCATTTGTCACAGTGTATATTAACATTATAGGCCTTTGAAGAAGAAAAAAAATACTCCGAATTTTTGTTCTTTCTCCTAACACTCGTCTTCAATTTCTTTTCCCCTTAAGGTTTTTCAACGGTTTTCATCAGTGGTAGACGTCTCTGGATGCCCAATCTGCACTGTACTGTACTGTACTGTGAATGGCCGAACTCCACGATGCCTTCACAACATTCATTGCAATCTCAGCAGTAAGCACAGGTGGGTTGTCATAAAGCAGCTAACACCACGAGATTTCACGCAACTCATTCAACTCTAGTACCTCTCTCCGCAAAACAGATGGCAAGTTTCAATTACAACAATTAAACGTAAGACTATAAACTTCTCACGTTCTCCCAATGATGGGCGGTGTGTCGGTCAGGGCGGAAACCGCCTGTTCAGTTGACGAAACACTACCCAAAAACAGTCCTCAGGATATTATGAATGATTATTTCAAAACGTCAATAGAAAGAGGAATAATTTAAAACCAGTTTATTACGAAACTCACTATAATGAGAAGGGTAACTAATTCAGTAAGAGTAAAAACAGGCATAGTGGACAATTACTTTAATGAATATCATAGTGGTCTATATTTCTATCCAACATTTTTCTATCCTCAAAACTCACTGGTGCAGCTGGTCATGTGAGGAAATACTCGTGAAGTTTTCCGAGAACCCGAAACCTGGGCTGCGCCGGTGGGAGTGGCTGGCGCCCGGTCGCCCGGGACGCGCCGGGTCGCGTCGCCTAGCAACGGCGGCGTCCACGCCCGCGCGGGCGGGCGGCCGGGCGCGGGTCGAGCCCCGCCGGCGACTTGACTTCGCTCCGCTCCGGCCTGCCCTGCCCCGCTCTGCTCCGCTCCGCGGGGCCCTCCATCCATCCACTCGCCCGCCCGCCCGCAGACCAGACCCCTACGCGGAACCGGCCGACAGCACAAAGGAACCAGTTTCCCTGACCGGCCCCAAGCGAATAACGGCGTTGCCCGGGGCGCTCACGGCCGGCACCGCCACCCCCGCGTCCCCGCCCTCGACCTCGCCCAGCAACTGGCTGTGACCGACACCGCGCGCACCCCGAAACAAACTTCTCCCGCTCCTAAGCCTACTTGACGGCACAATAGTGAAACGAAATAAATCCGGTAAAACGTAAAAATTTCAATCAACAAAATTAAACAATTTCAAAGTTGCATTTCAACCAAAACAAAATTAGGATCTTTTGGAAACTATACGGTTTGAGAGAAGAGGCAGCCAAATAGACACATTTAGACACACCAAAACAACAGCGAGTACCCAAACAGTCACGAGAGCAAAACACGAACAGCGACGCCACAAAAGCGCCGAGCCTAGGCGGTCGAACGCCACTTGTGGGGGCTTCGGCCTGCCTAAAAAGATCACGGCGCGCCGCATTTGGGGCCAAGGCCGGCCAGGGCCCCCCTTTATCGTCCAGAAGCTCTGCGCAAGGCGCCGGGCGCCGCGTTGCTTCGCTCGCTCGCTTGCTTACCTCGTGCGGAGACGGCGACTGGTGAGGACGGAGGAGGAAGCGGCAGCGGCGGCGGGGACGCTCGCTCAAAGCTCTCGGGAGCCAAAACACACAGCACACGCAACACAGGCGGGAGCCAGAGCGGGGGAGTCGCAGCTCTAACGACTGGCCACCAACGCAGCACAACGCACAGCTGAGTATGCGGCCAGCTGACCTGCCTGCCGAGCGAGGGGCTGTGTCCGGCGACGGGGGCTTCGGGATGTATGACGCGCGCTCATTGGCCGTTGGCTCCGTGACGCAAGTGCGGGCGAACAGACGAAGCGCGACGGGTAGACAGGGTGGGCAAGCTCAAGGACTGAATGTCGACTACCAATATTCCCCAGAAATATGAACACATGACCGAAAGAAACACATATTTATGCATTACATATCCCATTAATTCATCAAATCAACATTTAAAAGCTATTTGAATTCAAATAAAACTAAGAATAAAAATTAGTTGTTTGTTGTGTTTACGTGGTAATGTTGGCGGCAAATCTCGGCGGGGCGATAGCCAGGCCAACCCGTCGAAGGTATCCGCGCGCCATCTCTGGGCATTTACTTACGCGCGCCGCTGCTAGCGCGGCGTAACGTCTTACACACAAACCAGCTCGCGATGGAGTCAGCGCCCTCTCTTAGTTGTTATAACAAACACAAGGCGGGTATATTTTCCGTCTATTCCGCTGCAAGCGCTGTTGGAGACTTAAACAGACTTGTATATTCTGATAGTTCAATCTCTGACCACGTCAAGCGTTGTTTTGTTTCTGAATAAGGCAGATCTTTCCAATTTGTTTTGCTGCATATAAGAAAATGGATACATTCAGTTGAAAGATTACTAACAGTACATATATTAAGTGACATAATGAACAAAAGTATACTGAGCTGACTGGTGAACCTTACGTTTCATAATTCTTGTAACTATGTCAACAATTTCTGGTGGGCCGTAAGCTCGTAAGGAATTATATTCAAAGAAGTTGCGAACAATAGACATTATTTACTTAACCCCCTACTTAACTACCTCACTTACTTTACACCAACATTTTATTAAGATTAACGATTATTTCAAATTCAATAAATGGAAGTGCTTCCAGCAGTAATAAGATAAGCCGCGACACCAGCTACAGTAAGCCTCCAGTTATTCGTAACTGTCTATAACTCGATATTGGTCGAAGAGAGTCTGCCCCAAAACCTTCATTTCCCCCTTTGTGATACAATTTTCAAAATGCAGTTTAAGCTGTTTATAACGATCTTCAAGAAAAACTTTATTTCTGTCGATACGGCCAATAGTTGTTAAAAGCAATTTCGGGATTTAAAAAGAATAGTTTCATTCGAAATAGTACTTTTTTCTTTTTGGTCTTTACAGTCGAAGTGGTGAGATGAGAAACAACGTACTCTTGCTATTACTCTCACATGCTCCAAGTCTCATGATCTTGGCCTTCCTTCGATCTTCGCTTAGACAACTTCCTCGCTAACTGTCACATTCAGACAGTGGCAGCTTGTAGGGCGGTGGCAGTGTGCCATGGCACCACCAGCACCAAAGAAGGAAAAGACAATTTTCACAATAAATATGTGTATAAATTGTCGTTCCTTCGAAATTTTATATACATATTTATTCTTCGAAATGTCATTTTTTCTAAACAGCTGAGCCAACTACGGATTGGCTCTTTCTCTGCTCATTTAACGATGTATAAAGCACGCTGTGTTGGTTTGTACGAGTCTCATTGATTGGACGACCTAAAATCGAACTGGCTCAGTAGTTAACATTCCGTCCCTTAGAGTGCAGTAATGACCTCTAAAGATTTCGATGGGCACTCAGCTTTCAGATTTTTTTTCTTCATTTATTCTAAATATTCTTACTTCTAAATTAATAAACACGGTCACTGTAAAATTAAATTTTGTTTCTCACAAATTTAATGTTAGAGATTACTAATCCAGCTTTAAAGAAACATCGATGTTAAAAAAAACATGGATGTGTCTATTAATATCGATGCTTTAAATTTCAACATCGAAAATTGGTAAAATCGATATTTTGTTATCGATGCCGCATTACTAATTGGCACCACCAATTTTCACCAAATTCGTACATCAACAGGGTGTGTTACTGGAATGAATATTGCGCGCGCTGCATTCAGAATTCTACACTTGAAGGGGGGTGTTACAGAAATGAAAACTGCGCGCATTGGTACAGTGGACTGAGAGAGAAGGCTGTATTAAACGATGACTGAAGGATATTGGAAAAGCAATATAGTATCTCTGCGGGTTCTTGGAACTCGATAAGCCATCCATTGCATGTAGTATTTTGTAACAAAAATTCTACGAGTGTGCCCTGTTAGTCATAATAAACGATTCGTTCTTGAAAGCGGGTTGTAATACGCGTCCCCGCCGCTATAGCCGGTGACGCTATAATCAGTTCCATTTTCCTGAAGCCTTTACGGCAATCCAAACTATCATTCAGAATTCCGAAGTCGTATTTACATATTCCGGTTCGTCGGTATAAGTCGTTATACGTTTTTTTTTCTACTGTAATAATTACTGACTGGCGAGAACTCACGCATATCCCCACCCTCACCCCATCGCAAACCCCACCCCCTGCCCTATTTTTCATTTCCATATTAGGCTTGTAATATATATTTTTTCTTCAAGACCCTCTTATCCTCCGTCACTTGTTCTATGTGTCTCTTTGTAATATACGGTATAACAACACACCTTTGTCAATACAAACTATTCTTATATTACGTTATTACCGAGCACAGAGATTGCAATTCAAACGCGTAGAATATCTTTATTAGTTTAATTTCACATAGAGTTGCAAAGTTCCACAGGCTCTGAACAGGTAGGGTCGAATCGAGAAACGTCCAATCAGCATAAATGTAATAGTATATTTAATAATATCTCGTCCTATAGACCACGATATAATGAACGTTTCTTTGAGGCCATTGTCCTCGAAATCTAAGTTTTTAAGACCCAATACGCATCGTTTATGAGTTATTCAATGATATAGATTCAAAAACTGCGGCCGTGCTGCAGATTGCATTTGACAATAATATTTAGATGCGTTTTTAAAACAAATCCTTCGCATTTTTAAGTCAAAGTGCAATTCGCCACGTCTCGGTGAAATTCTTTTTCTTTCGACACCTTATTTATAATGATTGGTGGCGTGTGAGAGCCGCAAAAGGTATGTATTCTACTGAAATAATATAGAAGGCGATCGAAAGAATGGGAAATGAAACTAAACTAAATTGGAACTCATTGCTAGTCATAAACCAAAAAATTGGAATCACAAAGAAATGAAAATTTTAACACATGGTTCTCATCTAAGAAAAAAAAATGGAAGGAGAAATTATGCACATTAACGTGTAGTTTTGCAAACTTGAGATTGAAAATTCTGTTTCATGTTTTAACTTGGACAAATTTGCACAACTGGTAACAACTGTTGAATGAAGAGGCACGTTTTTGTTTCATCAGTTTCCCCTTCTATTGTAGGCTCTTGTTTTCTTCATGACACCCTTTCAAATAATACACAAGTAGTACAACCTCTATCACATGCTAATTGAGGCATTCATCACGTGACTTACGGAAAGCATGCAATCAAACACCATTTTCAAAACACATGCAAACATTTACATGCTTTATTTTTAACAAAGGCAACAAAGTCTCAGGTGAAAGCACATTCCTTGCGTATTGCAGCAACATCACATGCTTTGATATTCCTTATCTCCTTGCGCAAGCACAACCATGGGGATAATAAAAATTTCAGTTTGATAGATTTATCATAAATCAAATAGTCTGATAACGTAAACATTTCTATGAAAAGGTTGGTATTTTAGAAAAACACAGAAATCGCTGGAAGACGCCATTTAGATTTTATGAATAAAACTACTGAATTTAGACATCGAGGAACAAACGGCAAGTGACTGAAAAAAACCTACAGAAAATGAGTAAACAAAATTCAGAGAGCAACAGGGCGCAAATCAGAGACCCGAGTACCGAACAAGGTGAAAAGTCTTTGAAAAAATTAAATTATTAAATACATTGGTTACTCAGTAACAAGGTCACAGCTTGTATGCATTTACTGCAGAACATATTTCCGGCGTACTTGTTTCTCCAATAATGCAACAGGGTGGCGATAATTATATCAAAAAAAATGTTTCTAATTCACAAATGGTTATCGAGATGGGTTGCGTATTGAAATTATTATCCCTGAAATAATTTTTGGATCATCTCTGTGCCATAGCAGTGATCTATTTTCTTATGTGAATTTTTATTTTGAAGGATTATACCTTGTCGAAACAGATTTTGGGCAACAAAATCTTGTCCAATGTGTCACTTAGCCAGTATTCGTTCCCCGTGTTCCAATTATCGAGTTTCTACATCAGCGAATGTCGTGTGTAAATAACACTGTTTTAAGTGAATCTGACATTTTGTTGTTATTGTAATGTATCAACACAAAAATGAAAGTCATTTATTCTCACAGAACTTGTGAACAATTAATACTTTTTATTTATTTATTTAGCCAAAAACAGTCAAAAACTGTATGTGACGTATGGGGGAGAAAATCACAACTTCACAACATGATTTCATAGAACAGAGGGTTCAATATTATAGTACATTAAAACTGCAAAATAACAGACATCCAAAACATATATTTTTTAATTAATTAAATTAATGATTTAGTTTCACTTCAGGAATTAATCAGATGTTATATAACAGAAAGTCCGATTCCTTTTGGACATGCAAAAGGAACAATGACAATGATGACTCACCTATGTCCGGAGCGATGTACTTCAGCTTCTCCGGAATACTGCTGCATACTTCTCTTCATGATCTCTTCCAACGCCCACGAATTCATCTGGACTTTCACTCACAAAACAACAGAAATTAGTAAATTGCGCACTTAAATCAGCCAACAGTGATCCGGAAAATCGACAATCGTGAGGCGTTCCGATGCGTAGCCCTATGCACACTGCGCGTCGCACACTGAACCCGATGTGGATTTTAGAGATAGCAAGTGTTTGATCAACAACAGAAAGATAAAGGGCGAGGACAAGTGTAAACGCTTGTCGAGCAGGGTTCTCCTTCAAGGTCAAAATACACATGACAAAACAAAGACGGTGGTCACAGGAATCACAGCTTATTTGAGTCAAGAGGAAATGGTTTCGGTAAACTGGCGCCAATAACAAGCAATGCTTTTGCGCTCCTGTTCACGACAGTTCAGTTGTAGATAAGGGATGAAATGCAGTTTGTGATACGATTTGTTGACGCATGATTTGCATGGAGGAAAACTAGTGGCGCTAAAAGCACAAACTTCTCGCTCTTAGTTATGTTTAAATAATACTGTTTATATCGCTATTTCTCTACAAATTACTCATCTCAGTAATTTGTTGTAAACTCAAATTTTCGAAAAATTGTACATGATCTTGTTTCAAAATCCATATTTAAAGAACAGATATCATTAAGGGAAAAAATATGTCTTGAATAATCTAGTTGAAGGAAGACGGCGAACAATTTTGAATTTCTGTAATTTTGAAAAATTAGGGTTTTCAACGAACATGATACCTGCACCATTCTCTTAAACGTCCTTTACACTATCCAATAAATGTAATAAAAAACGATGGAAAAACGAAAAACCGGCAATTTAAAAAAAATTGAAAATGTCCAAGGGGTTTCATGTAAAGTAGCCCAAAAATTAAAATTTCAATTTCAAACTCAAAGCGTCGCGGAATTTTGGAGAAAATCGGCTGAACGGTTTAGCCGCTAGCGTTGATCACAGAGGAGCAGACGGACGCTTCGCTGTCATTCGATTTATCGGTATCAAGGACCCACAGGACATGGATTCTGGCTACACTACGTGTTAGAGGATTTCCCCCTAAATTTAGGAACTGATTTGTCCACTTTTGCATTTCCAAGGTCCTGTAATAAGAGTTCTTCTGCCGAAAATTCGCCGTTTCCCTCACGCAGCATTACATACCTTTCCTCTACTGCGTAAGCGGTAGCGAGAAAGTAAAACACTTTTGGGACAAATAGGAGGCAATAAAATGAAGGTTCCTGAAAAACACTGAGAAAATAAACGCAAAATTATTTTTTAAGATGTATTCGCATAGAATGTGTTGGTAATTGTGCGTCGGACAATTCGTCGGTTATATCCGTGTGTAATAAATATTACACTCAAAATGCCTCAAAAATACAAAAATAACCCAAACACATTTTGCTACATGTGTAGTTACTTCGTAACAAAAATTCAACGGCATGGATCCCAACATACTTGTCCTTCCTCTTCATATAAAGCTTGGGTTAATTTGTTGGTGAAGACGATAGGTAAAGCACATTCTGGAGCATGTCAATCTCTCTGTAAAAAATGTCCACAAATTAGTGCAACAAAAATGTAGGGGAGGAATCTTGACAGGACCTCAAATCCGAGAGATTTTAAAAGATGATGTGATCACACAAACGACGACTCCAGAAAAACAAAATACCTGGACAAGTTTTAAGTGGGTGTGCGAACATTTCCTGGGGAAAACGAATCTTCAGACTCTGTTAATGGAATCAAGAGACTTTTGAGTACATTTCAAAAGCTGTAGATTGTCACTCAAGTTACACTTTCTACACTCTCTTTACTAACACCATTTACAAGGAAATGGAATATGGCCGATTGTTAGTGTAATAAATGGATTTGCGATTGTAGAAAAATGGTGAGTGATTGCACAAATTTGAAAAAAAACGTAATCTGTGTTAAAAACTGGTTTAGAAAAATATGATTGTATTTCTGATCATTACAAGTTTGATTTTGAAGACCTGTGTTAGTGGAATCTGGTTCGTCAGCGGCTAAGGTCATTAGTCCCGTAAGTGCAGTGGATGTTTATCGCGACAGGTGGCGTTTATTATCACTTGCTACATGGTGAGATCGGGTGCCGATCTATCGTGGGCTAATGGGGTTTCCCTCAACGAGGTTTCGCCCACTAGCAGGGCACGAAGCTTGCCCCGTCCGGTCTCCCGGCGGTCTCCCCGCACGAAGCTCTAAGGTCCCGACCGGTCTCCCGGCGTGTGTGGGAGTGTAATGCACGTAGGTGTAAGTGATAGTAGGTAGGATAGGAGAAGGAATAGGAAGGAAAGATAGTGCGCGGTCCGCGGTCCGTTTGTTAGTGCATTCATCTAGTTTAGATCTGAGAAAGCACGGAAGACAATGGTTTAGAGCAGCCGATAACTAGAATTCTCCTCCAGACAGTGACAGAACTCCACCCAGCTATTTATAGCCGTGCCAGCAGTGTCCAAAATCCTGCCTGCGTCGGGTCTCGAACCTCCCGGTCGGAGGCACTGCACTGACATTGGGGTTGATCCCCACTTCTCCAGGTCTAGTTTTTGACGTAACTAGTATTCATTCAAGAAAGATGTGAGAATATAAGACATACATTCCGAAAGAATGACACTCAGAGTATGTATATTACTAATTCCTAATGCGCGGAGGAATTGAGACCAGTCATCCGAGTGAGTCTACGGTCTCTTTAGGTAACCAGGAACTCCGGAAAAGTTCAAAAACAACGAAACAGTTTCTATTTGGTCTGAATGATGCAAATATTTGATTGTGATATTCCTCCCATTCTAATACTGCGCGACCCGACTGAGTTCTCATACTCAATGCGCCTCTGTTTTCCACACGGGTGACATCACAAACAGCAAAACTCCAAAGAAGAGGCTGCCCACCGATGATTAATTAGTATTCACGTGTTGCGTTATCAGACAAGAACGTTTTTACGGAATTTTTGATGTGTAAAGAACTGTTGGAACTGTAAATATGCCGGGTATCCCACCAACTACGGGCCACCCTTATAACTTCTAATCAGTTCACGATATCGCAGGGTTTGCTCAACAATACGGAGTCATGGGACAAGAAATATGCTGTAGAATATATTGTTCGGAATATTTCGAAAAAATTCTTCTTTAATATTTTAAATGGACCTGTATATTTTTCTCACTAACAATGGATAATAAGATCATAATAAGAGGAATTCAATGATGTATTATTTGACAATGTGTTGATAGTACATCGACAATACAATCATACTTCCTGACATGATATTTATTTATTTATGGGTTGTCATCCAATACACAAACTTCAATTATGTAAGTAATTGTAAGCATTGTAAATATGTAAGCAATTATGTAAATCATGTAAGTAAGGTAGCTAACGAAGTAATTATAATATAGGTAATCTGGTAATATCAAATTCAATAATACAATCATATATGAAATAAAAGTAACACTTAAAGTCAAAAGTAAAAGTTATTATTTTCAATTAAACAGAAAAAATTTCTATAGCACTTTCAACTGTCGCTTAGGGGCAGGTGGCCTTCGCGGCGCCGAGACTTACGGGAAGAGGGCAGACAGAGAGGGATGGCAGAGAGGGTACAGGTGCTCTCACAGCAATCCAAGGTCTTGACTGAAAGGACACAGGAACAAACGTCAATATTAACGATCAGAATGAACGATTTTTCCATTAATTTGTCAAAATTGATCTTTTCTTTCACTGATTGAAATTACAAAGCATCGATTATTGAAACGAACAATATAAAGAAATTGGTAGTATAAGAATGATACTAAGAAAGGTGATTTTCAAAATTAACAAGAGTAGAGGTCGATGTCTAATGGCTGAAAGAACAAGACAGTATTTTAAACCTTTCAAACATATTGAAAGGGAATGAGTGATTGAAGATTGTCACTAAAACATCTTCAGATAATTCCTCACATTTGAGATACTACGTTGAAATTTTGTTATGTTTTACTGCTACTCAATTTCTCATTGTAAATTAACAAAAATAAAATAAATCGTAGATACTATAGAAAAACAGAATGCAATATTTATTTTAACATTTTAATTTATTAATATATATAAATAAACATTTAATAATTTATAAAATTAAAATTTAATTTAATTTTAATATTTAAATTATCTACACTTACGCTTTACGTCCCCGTCGACAGCAATGCTCATCCTCAGTCGTTTGTGTAAAGGCCGGCGAAATGACTGCAATGTTTTATGGCGCTAAGAATCGATGCTTTGGAATTTCAACTTATAGAAGAAAAGTTCAATTCTGATGAATCGATGTAAACATTTTTCATTTTGAACATTAATATCGATGTTTGTTCCTGTGTCCGTCGTGACAGGATCATGAATTGCTGTCGTTACGCCTCTATCCCTCATTGCCGCCCCCTCTCAGTCTCACCCTCTCCCTGTGACAGTTTCGGCCCACCTTTTCCAAAGGCAACAGTTGCATGTGATCATACAGAAAATCACGTGCCAGAAAGTATTATTCTATATTCAATTTACTGTCAAGAAGAATACATCATTGGATTCTTTTTATCAGGTATCCATTACTAGTCAGAGAAATGTATAGTTGCATTTGAAAAATTAAAGATAAATAAGTTTCTTGAAAACTAAAAATATTTCAAACAATATCTTAAACAATATCTCTATGACATATTACTTGTTTCATGATTTCGCATTATTGCGCGAACAATGCATTTCAATATCGTAAACCGTTTAGAGGGAATGGGGGTGGTTCATAGTTGGTGGGACACTATACTATGTTTTTGCAGTAATCGCGAAGATTGTTTTTGTTAAAATATTTAATTCACTGAAGTGATATATGATAGTATTTTATTAGTTCTTGAGCAGCACTTGTGCTCCGTTTTGCAAAACCATTTTGTGAGTTTTTCTCCAGCAGCATTGTTTGCTGCTGTAGGCCACTAGTAGTATTAATTACCAATGCGCGCAGAAATTAAAAGAAAACTATGCTGCTTCCGACCATGTGAGAGGATCAACGATTTCGTTGGGTAACTAGGAACTTGAGAAAAGTACAAAACCAACGAAACCTTTTTTTTTGTAGTTTGACTTAAAATCCAAATATTTGAAGGTGTTATTCCGTCTATTTTCATACTGTACGTACCTATTGAATTCTCATACATCAGCGATACTCAAAAGTCATGTGACAGCAAGGCTCTAAGGAAGAGACTGCCTGCCATTAAGTACTTGTTATTCATGTGTTGCGTTATGAAACAGCTGTTTTTTTAAATTTTTGAATGTAGAGAACGTTGACTTCGTCAAGACTTTCTTGTTAAAATATTTAATTTACTACGTGTTATGCCAGAGTTTTTTTTAATTAGGTGTTCTTGGGATTGATACTTATTGAAAAAGCATTTTTTTTGTTTGGCGGAGGAGCAATTTTATAGCTAAACACTCTAGTTCTTTTAAAATATTTCAATAGGAGAAACTGCAAAAACATTGGAATCAAAGTTGCAAAGTACTTTCTCAGAAATATCGTGGAATATAATGAAATGCTTTTATCAACTCATCAACATTTCCATTCCTTTTGTGATGATGTAATGGTAGATTTGTGGTAGCCGGTTTCACGGAAAATATATCAGTTGCAGCAATTATAGTGGTTTCATTTAACCAGCTTGAGGACTTTAGTCGTCACGGGCAACTCAATGCCACCAGGGCTTGGATGGCGGTTCTCGTGGGTTGTGGCGTTCTGTGTGACCTGTTGGCCATTTGTCGGTCAGGTGAGTATTGGTACGATAGTAAACAATTGTTTGGAAATCGAGAATTCTGCCTTGAACATCTACAAAAATAAACATTTCCAAGGAGTATATACCGTTTTCCATTTATTTTTCAAGTTTGTGCTCACTGAAGCAACTATATTGTGCTGCAACGTTGTTCTTCTTCTTCGTCTTATGACACGCTCATGTTTATAACAGACTCCTTCGAATGACATTCCCGTGACTTTTCAATAAATTCCGTTTACAACAGTTAAATATGTGATATTCAATGGATGCAGACGTCAAATCGCTAAAAATATGTATCATTGATTCTCTGGAATCTTTCGGGCAGACAATAGTCACTGGTCTGAGGAAGTTCATGGACAGATGGTAACGAGATATTTGTTTTAGTTTAGTATTGAAAAATAGGACGGATATTTATATTTGAAATATAAATCATGTACGTAATCATATTTGAAAAATAATTTAGAAAAGGGAGGTGGGAAGAATGACAATTATTATTTTTAACAATTTTCAAGAGAGTTCAATCAATTGTACATTCACACACAAATCTGTATTGTTAAAAAATTTTTAAGGGATCACGTTTTTTATGGATGATACAAGTTTCGTGCGTTTTAAAAGTAATATTGAGTAACAAAGCCAATTTCAGATTCATGGTTACTATTTTACACGCACACTGACAACTTGCTTAGCATGGATCATCCCGCGGATATTTTCATGTTGATAATTTGTAATTGCTCTTTGAAGTTTCCAAGAATAAACAAATTTTGCAATAGCACGATTCGTCCATTCAGAGGCACAGAGCATTCGCAGGTTGCAAGAAAAATTATCGATAAAAAAACTGTTTTATTATCAAATTATATTTAATTTTCGACAATCTAATGAATTATTGAGCCATTACAATTCACGATATGCCGGAACGGCAATAAAGTAATTCATAACTTTTCACACCTGTAGGTGCCTTGAAACCTCCCAAAAGGCTTTTCAGGAGCCTAACTCTCCACATCAAAAACAGGTTTTTTTTAGAATTCTCTTATAATATTTTGGAAGTATCCGAAAAAAAAGTTCCCCCCTGTAGGCAGAGGCACGTCTAATGATAACTCACTCGCCCCGATCGGTGGATCATAAAAAGGTTTGATCGTGATTAGTGCGAAGGTTTCCGATTAATGTAATGTAGGATTTCCTTTTAGCAGCACTTCCAGCGGCCGCCGCTTGGAGGCGTTTGGGCATTGTGGCGTCGCCGCGACAGCGGTGGAGTTGGGAGAGGAGGACATGTACCTGCAGAAATCATACTGACAGGAATTACACAGAAACAAATATCAATACTACATGATAAAGTGTTTTTTAGACATACGTATGTATAGGCGCTTACTTTTAGGACATGCCCAACGTGCTATTAATCCAATTTTTAGCACTTGTGCTACAAGTGAAACGATGCGCAAATATGCAGATAAAACTGTGAATGCAAGAATTCAGATTTATTTCGTCTGTTAAGCTACAACTGATATTCATATAACTTGGTAAGTCATTAAGTGATGTGTATTCTTGAATTAAAATATAAAGAAAATCAGTAAGGCAGTCTAAAACTAGTATAAGACAGATGGTAAAAATGATTTTGCAGGTAGAATTGCCCTACTCTATAGGCTTCGTGTCGTCCTATATCATCCAAACTGTTTGGGCGCCATGAAGGCCATCTCTCCACAAACGACAACAGTGCTGCTAAAAGGAAATTGTCTGTAGTAATTTTTTAAATTCGTGTCAGAAATTTTGATTTTTTCTCAATATTACTTTTAAAACTTCAACAAATATCACTCTTTTTATATTCATTGAATTTATTTCACTCTTTTTATATTCATTGAATACGTATGGACAGCCAATAAAAACATTCACCTCAAATATTCGGTAAATGGTTAGAGGTATTGAGATGTAATTTGCCCCAAACACGTCGGAACACAAGAGCTCATAAGTTGTAGCTATTATCTTTTTGATAGCATTTAATATTTTTCAGATATTGTATTCAGTGTTGTTTTTTTAAACGGAACACTATACTTTTGTGTACATCAACAGAAAGCTATTGAGACGACACAATTATCTATACCTTATGTTGGTATTTAACTAATTATCAGCCCAAAAGACAACAAAATTTGGCTTCATATGAAATGAGGCACGGATTGATTAATTGATTGATTGATTACTAGTGATTCCGGACGCGTCAACAGATAAGGTCATTGGTCCCGTAAGTGTAATCCAGTTTTTTTTGTTCTGGAGGTGGCGATGATGTTGCCACGCAAAATGGCGAGATCCGGCGCCAACCTACCGTCAGCTAGCGGGGTTTTCCACAACCAGGTATTTCCCACCAACAGGGCACCTCCTGAATCGGAACAAGCTCTAAGCTCCAGACCGGTCTCCCGGCATGTGTAGTAGTGTAGTGCATGTTAGTGTACGAGTGTGTGTAAAGAGTGAGGATATGAGTAGGAAGAGGTAGGAAAGATCGCGCGCGGTCCGTGGCGTTTGTTAGGGTACTGCTCCGTCATTCGCCTGGTGTTGATCGGAGAAACCACGGAAAACTACCGATCAGAGCAGTCGGCCGCTAGAATTCTCCTCCAGTCAGAGACTGAATTCGACCTAGTATGTAAATAGTGTTGAAAATTCGGCCACCGTCGGGACTCGAACCAGGGCCTCCCGGTCAGAGGGACTGCAGTGACATCAGTAGATGCCCTGGCCACCTCTCCGGTAGCACGGAACTTCGTGGCGCGGCGCCGGCACCTCAGCGTCTGAGGCAGCAAGCGCAGAGCTGTGCAGCGATGTTGGCGATCATATCAGGCGAATTTCCATTTCCTTTTCGGGGAAATAACATGTTATGCCATATTTCTAATGAAGTTGAGGTATTATTGTATTTCGTTTTAGTTTACGTTTCGATTTGCGTATTATTGGGCATAATGCGGATATTTGATCTTAACAATGATGGTAGATTGTAAAAAAAATATCATGGCTTTATTTTACTTGTTTATGGTAATGTTTAAACATTTACTTTCCTTTTACTCAAAACTTCGTGTAGTGGCATAGTGTTATTGCCCCGAGGTCTTCATTGTTCCGGCGAAGCCCTCGTATGTTACAATCATTTAAGGTACCGAATTTAATATTTCACAAAAATTATCAAAGGAAGTGTAATGAGTCGTAATTAGGATTTATTCTTATTTAATATTTGATATCACGTAGTTGACCTCAAGACAATACAACTGTAGATCCGGCCCACTGGATTAGAAAATCGCAGGTTGGCAATATTGGATGCCATGGGGACTGCCGACCTGAGAAGACGACGTAAATCAACAAGCGGAGAGGAAATTTTCGTTCTTGAAAGAGGATGTAAAGTTTAGTAGAACACTAAATGGTGTAATTAAGTTGAGTATTTGATGTAAAAGATGCAATGTCGTATTGGTTGTGTTTTAATTGAAAACAACACATTGAAAAATTTAATGAACTAAAATATTTGGGAGAGTGGATAGAGTGAATTGTATGTATGGAATTGGACCCAAAGGGAGGAATTTTGTTTTTCCAAAGCTGAAGAAGACATACATAGGTATCGTTATTTCAAACTGTGAAGTTATTTATTATTTCCGCTTAAACAACTATTATTTTGTAAGTTTTTAATGAATAAATGTTACCTTATATTTTGAATTTGAAAGATTTTAATTTAAGTTTTCAGTAAATTACCTTATTAAATCTATGGTAAATACTGTAGAATGATTGGTTGAACAAATATTAAATTATTTTTATTTTCTACTTTTAGAGAATTATTATATTTGATTATTGGAAAAAGTAAAAACATTCAGGAAATGACAAGAAAATCACGATAGGTTCTCATTAATAGCATCACTCCTCAGGCAAATCAGAACCCTTCGATTTTCAAAAGTGGTATACTTTTATCATGTGTGGTGACGTAACTCTTGTACACTCTACTGTAAACATTACATTGCTGATTTTTTTGAAATTATTTCATCCATTTGCATGTCGAGCCCTTTCTGTGGTTTGAACGGCTTCGGTAGATTTCCGAAAGACAGCAAAAGATACAGATACACTTATCTCTGCTTCACTGTGAAAATCGCGCTATTCCACGGCAATGGCTTTTTCAGGCAAATTATAACTTTTTCGATAATAGAGATATTGACACAAAATATTCTTTATAACTCAATTTTTTCCAGAATGTCCTTAGTGAATTTACCTTAAACGAAATCATTTTACTGAAATTTTGTTGATGTCAACAAAAATGGATCTCACATTTCTAAAAATTTCTGCGTCAACTATTTCTACGCCAACGACACCACGCATGTCCACAGATCTGCTCTGCACTGTCTCGTCATTCACTCTCTGCAAGCCACTAACTTATACAAGATACAATAACATCATAATCGACGGCATAATTTTGAATTGGCGAACGACAGAGGCCATGAAACATTTAGAAATCAGTCGTACCGTGCACTTCCGAAACTGTTTCAATGCCGGATTTTAAAACTCAATGTTTATAATTATTCATGAAACGCAGTATTGCTAAATTAATGATTCTCAAGGCCCGTGTATAAATAGTGTAAAACAAATTTAGTCCTGTGTCTGTAAAATAAAAAAATGCTTTCAAAAAGGTAATTACTACAACCGGTGAGCCGTCCGTTTGGTGAAAATTGCATTTCGATATCTATAACCATTTAGGAAATATTGGATGTTTTTATTGACTAACCTGTATATTCATTGCAGATGAAAAATAAATAAACACCTTTAAAAATCAAAGACATTTCATATTTTTTTCAAAAATAAAAATATTACGTATAATGTATTAAAGACATATTACTTGCTCGATGATTCAGTGTTGTTGGGCAGAAATTTCGATATTGTGATCTGTTTAGAAGCTATGGGGTAGCTTTTAAATAATGTCAAAACACGTTAGTGAACTAATTCTTCTATTGTAAGCATTCTAAGAATAAAAGTAAAGTTTTAAATTTCTATTCTCTCCATCAAATGTAAGATATAACTATAATATTTTCATATTTCGTGAGATATGAGTCACATTTTACAATACACAGTGCTACGTGCCAGAACACAGCAATATCATTTTGAATTTTTCCAGTGAACATCCACCTTCAGAAAATATTGTAGTTTTTATCAATGATTATTAATAACTAATAAAACAAAATTATGCAATTAATCACAAAAAAGTTACAACAAACATTAATAATTCTTGATCTATCAGATTCTTCTTCCTTTGATTTTTTGAGATAAATACATAAATGCTATTAGAAACCATGCACATTAAGTACTTTTTTCAGGAGAGACGTGGAATTTGAGATTTTGTGATATTGTGCAGACTAAAAAAACAATCAATTAATTTTTTTAATATCTACCGACAAAGAAAATTCGGGAGACCGAAATAAGATGTATGAAAATATAGAGGCCAACATACAGGAAAGACGAAAATAACCTCAAGGAAATACAATTAAATGCGTGGGTATTTCGCATCCGGTACTTGACCATGCACGCTTCGCATTTCTGCAGCGTGACCATAATATTTTGGAACGAAAATGAGACAAGTCCTTGAATAAAAATCAACACATAACAAAAGGCTATAAAAATAACAGCATGAACCAATGCCATGCATTACAATATGTTCTCTGTAATATACGCCTTTCGTTCAATTTAGTATTTATAAGTATGAGAAATTGTTTAGAAGACGTAAAAAATATTTTCCAGCTGTTTAGTATTGTAATAAACCATTTCATTAACAGAAATGTATATTTTTCGAAGTTATTTCTATTTGTAAAAAAAGCTTTTTCTTCAAATTTTCGCCCGGATGCCCGGAGTTTAGCAAAATAGACCCAGAATTGTCGGAATATTTTTGACTTGGTCAGAACTTGCAACAAGTTCCAATTTCAGCTAGATGGTACCCCATAATCAAAACACCCCACTACCCTAACTGACCCATAATTGCATCCCCTAAACCTTACCGTTTCCTGTAACCATGAGTCCTTACCCTAACCCCATTCCCCATAAACACATGTCCTTACCATAACCGTCTTCCCTGTTACTCTTTTACTCTCAACGTTACTCATGGCCGTTGCTTGCACAGTAAGTGTTCATAAATAACCCCTATAATCCCAGCTACTTACTCCAACCGGCTTCATGAGAGCGGCTGATTTTTAACCATTCTTCATAACCTCATTCCTTACCTATCCCCGTAACTGCGTTCTCATACACACTCTCCACGGTTCCCGGGGCCCATTTCCTGACCGGCCCCCCAAAACCGCGGCCCCTTACCTCGCCTCCATGGCCTCGGGTTCCACGGGTTCCATCATCCCGACGTGTTCGTATCGTGGCGGCGGCGGCGCGAGCAGCAGCAGCAGCGTCCTGTGCCAGGTGCGGCGTTCACAGCGCGTCGCAGTCGACTTGTGGCAACGCGCGTCTGGCGGCCGCACGGCGCGGGCGAGGGGGCGGGGCAGGCGGGCGCGGGCGGTGACAGGGGCGGGGCGGGGCAGGCCGATGGGAGCGGCGAGGGCGGAGGCACCCGCGTTTTCCCGCAGCGGCGATGGTCACTCGGGGCCCGATGGGAGGAAAAGCGCACGGCTGCACCCAGTTTTCCTGGCCCCGGTCGGGGGTGCGGGAGGGTTGGAAAGCGCGGCGCGGAGGGCTGGCGCGGAGCGCGATGACGTCGTGAATGACGCCGGAGGCTTTGGCTGCCCGCCCGCCCGGCCGGCGCTCGGGAGGCCTTAATGATGTAATAGCACGTGAAGCAAGTTAGTCATCCGCGAAATATAAATGGGAGGAGCGACGCCCGCCACTCGCTGTGAATTGTGGTTCAGAGGAGTAAAACTAATAGTTGAAACACATAAGTTTACTGCCCTCTATACAAACGCAGCAGGCAAAACCACCAATTAGAAGGCACACATGATATCATTCTTAACTCGAATGTTTATGAGAAGAGAATTATTG
Organism: Teleogryllus oceanicus; assembly: GCA_964035755.1. NCBI lineage: Eukaryota > Metazoa > Arthropoda > Insecta > Orthoptera > Gryllidae > Teleogryllus > Teleogryllus oceanicus. The sequence goes on along the minus strand of CAXIVR010000005.1, from coordinate 132,794,365 downwards.
ATTTTGTGAAGGAAACCAATATTTACAACAGCATTTAGATGAACTAGTTATTATACTTATTTTGTTTGTATTGTATTGAATGTATTATATTGATTATATTGTATGTATCTGTTGTATGCATGTTTGGCACAGTTTGTATTGTATTGTTTGTATTACATTCTCTGACTTCTTTGATAACGAATATGGTTCTAAATTTCACATTATAATTATACAATTATTTATCTGTTTAGTCGCTAATGACCTTGATGTCGATGTGACGTTAAATAATAATAATAATAATAATAATAATAATAGTTATAATAAAGTGTGGATAGAGACCTGTGTAGAAACAGCATGAAGTAATAAATATGTGAGAAGAGGAAAATAATGAAGTTAAGAAGGAACGAAAAGGAACAATACTCCCGTTTAAGCAGTACTGAAGGTGATTACAGGAAAATGTTATATCCGATTTCAGAGATTTTTTTTCTTAAGATACACAAAACACATTCCGAATATCAGATATTACTGAGTTCTTAGATCATTCGACTCTGATTACTAATTTGTTTTTAGTTATTATTTTTACGAAAAAATTTAATTCCATCTTCACGTTCAATGATTTTGTGTTGACGTTGCATTCTTCTTTTGCGATAACTTTTCTTAGCTAAGTCCGATACATGCGAACTTATTGCCGACAGCCTGACTAATCGTCATCTAATAACTTATTGAGTCAAGTGGTGGAAAATATCCGCTATTGAATGCATAAGAAAAAAGGAACTTCTAGTAAATTCATTTAATTCAACCAGTCATATTGTTCTGATCTGCCCAAACAATATTACTTCACGCTTAATGTTCACATTTACCTGAAAGTGAGGTATGAAAAAAGGATAATCTAACCATTTCCGTATCACAAATTATTCTACCTCTCATAGATGATCTTATATTTCATAACCTTTTGTTAGATTCTCCTTTTTCATCTGTTCACAACACTTCGTTGAGAATATCAAACAAAGTGTGTAGTAAGTAAATATATCAACTATGATTGAAATGAGTAAAAAGAAAAGGTTTATCGATATCACACTTTTAAAAAATGTATATGATATGCTGGAAATTCGTTGTATATGCCAATAACTTGGCAAGAAATATTCGGTAACCTCATCTCTGGTCTATTAATTCCTAATTCTATTAATTCTTACATTTCTTTGTTTCTTGAATATGAACATTTGATTATTGGACAATAATGAATTGACAGGTTCATTTTAGGAAATTCTGTATTTTTTGAAAAGCGTTGACGTCAAAAATATGAGCATTTGCCAACTTCTGAAGTGTGCATTTCAATAATCAATCCCATGCTACAATTATATACTTACCAAATATAAAAGTAATACGAGATATGAGAACTTCGATTTAGTTCATTCTATTACGAAAATGATCGCATGTACTTTCTACAGAAATGTAAGTACAAATAGTTTTAAATGATTATTTATTTTGAAAATGTTGATTTCCTGGTATGATTCATGCAAGGTCGACCCCGAGTAGTCACCATCTGGCCTTCGTTGTTCAAAGAGTCAAAAACAAAGTAGAAAGGAAAATGGAAGATACATGACTCATCTACGTTCCGAGATCCAGAAGGAATACGTAACATGAAATCGCGATTTAGATTACAACATTAATTTTGTTGAGATGTTTGAAATCCACAAATAAAATAAAACTTGTAATCATCTCTTTCATGATCGCTTTGTTTCAGCATTGAGAATTATCTTTTATAAAAAGAATTTACTTGCAATGATTCATTATCATTATCTTATCATTTTACTTTCTCACCTACTTCATAAGAAGAGAAAGTGCAATCGTGCGTTGGAAATTGGCGATTTTTCAAGAGAAAATCTTATTGCCGGGTTCCGGTGATAAAAAGATGAATAAATCGTGTTTTTATATGTAGTAAATTACTTCCTCTAACACATTATGCACTCAGAATTCATGCTATGTGGGTCCTTGATGCCGAAAAATCGATTGACGACAAAACGTCTCTTTCCATCTGTGGTCAACGCTACCGCCTAAACCATCCACATGTTTTTCTCCAAAATTGATACTTCCCTATCGATCTGAACGTACTCGAGATCCTGCGAGTCGAAACAGATATTGTGATTTTTGAGGATACTTTACATGAATTCTCAACATTTGCAACATTTTGAACATTTCAAATTCAAAAATGGTTTAAACGTTTATTCTAAACTTTGACGGATAGGGTAAAGAATTCTAAAAATGGCGTAGACCTCACTTTCGTGGAAATCCCTAATTTTTCGATAATTACAAACGTTAAAATTTGTTGATGTCTTCCTACAACTCCAATATTAAAGATAGATATGTTTTCCTTAATAACATCCGTTATTTAAAGACTGATCTTGAAATATAGTCATATGCAATTTATCGAAAACAGAGTAGATTTCGGGTTATTTTGCGTGACCTTTAGGCAATTTTTAAACATTTTGTTTCAAAAACGGCTCAAAATTATTTATTTAAATTTCCTTTCCGTATATATCAAAACTGGTGCTGGTCACATTTTCGGTGAAGACTCTGTAATTTTAAAAATTGCAAAAGTTAGAAATAATGCAAGAAAGAATATGCTGACGTTGAACACTGTTTAAATTCTTTGTGTTTTAAAAATATTTTCGAGTTGCACTTTAATATACCGCGTCTCTTTGAATGAATGATAAGAAGTGCCTGATCAAGATGTTGAGTTTTTTAATCACATTAATCATGAGTGCTTATGTTAGGTTTGCAGAAAAAATTGAAAGAAATCATCAAAATAGTAAGTTTCTCCGAATTTTACTAAGTCAATGTACGTCCGATATTTCACCTTTTAGTATCACGCTAAATAAAAGAAATATCCGATACTAAAGAGATTTACTTTAAAAAAATTAAGCTTATTTACTCAACCCTTACAAAACCTTATCTAAATATTGGTATCCGTGATACTTGGCTTTTTCGCGAAGACTTTAAGGCGAACCTTTACTTATCAATTGTAATTTCGCGAGAGCAGTTGAAAGAGAACGCTTATGAAGGGCACTTATTAATAAACTGAAAGCAGTTTTATATTAATAAACTGAAAGCAGTTTTATATTACAATTTTACTTAATATAAACACCTTTACAATGTGTGCTCGTTTAACTTAGTTTCTAGAAATAGCCACAAATAATGGAAATACGCAATAAATGTTGATAAAAGTATCGAAGGGCAAATTCCACGACAAACGCATTTCTTAATATGGAAAACATTCTTGGGGAAAAGAAGGAGGTTAACTTTTATAAAATTGAAGATAGTATGCATCATACGAAACAAATGGGAATTATTTATAATATAATAAAACTAATGAGTATCAGCAATTAAAATGTGACTACAAGCGCCGCAGCGGCGGTTTTATAGGGAAGGATAAAGTGTGAAAAAATCAGGCTTGGAAATAAAGAAATAAGAGAGTCAGCAGAAGTCAGCTTCAAAATTTCTGACTTCACTGAAATTAAAATAATTAAATGGCATCGACATCTGAATACGGATGACCTCAAAGTCTTTAAACATGGCAATTAGCTTTACACATAAGAACAGGATGATCTAAAAGTACTGGGAGAAATGGGGAAGACCAGAAGAACGCTAAACGAAAAACAATTCAGTGATATACTAAAATGGGAGGAGTGCAAGTGGTGACTGTAAAATATTTTCTCCACGACCATTTAATAATATACGTATTCCTGCTTTATGTTTAATCGACGAATGATACTGATTAAACACCTCGTGGATTACAGTTCGGAATCCACAGCCTGTCGACCAATCACATTCCTAGAATTTTCGAAATCCACGGGCAGAATTGCACTCTCTTTTGAACCGCGCAGACAAGTGAATGATTTCGCAGTTTCATGTTCGTAACCTGCACATTGTTGTACTCGTATTTATCGTTACATTTCACATTCATCATTCTACAGAAAACCAATCTTGAAGCCAGCGACCGGGACAACGAAACTCTATCTGAAATTCAGGGAATAGCGAATTCGACAGCTGTACAGTTATAATTATAATACAATTACCATTATTTCTCACTTACTATGTATCCTATATTACAACACTGATGTAGCTACTTCTTATACTGAGTTTCAAATAAAACAAAACATGTATGTTCAAAATCTATTGTGAATATTTCAGGGTCGCAGAGAAAGTATAGTCTACTCGCGTGGAAAGGCAATTATTCACTCGAAGAAATTACTCGCTCCTTCGTCGCTCGTGTCGTAAACATCAACTCATGAATAATACCCATCATTATGCTCTCGTTGAAGAATATACTATTCAGAATTCAACAATAAATAAATGGAAGAGCTCATCTGAAATTCCGAGAAAAATTGATGTAAGTTAAAATAGCATTTTGGTCGGAGCAGATTGTGATGCTTTCTGTATATCCTGCGGTACAAACTCAGCCCACATCACATTATCTCCAGAGCAGCTGTGACAAAGCGTGCGTGGGTGTGTGGGTTGTTTGCGGCGAGGCCAGGCGCCGGCGCGGCGCGGTGTCATGAAGAGGTCATGACTCGCGACGCAGATGGCGCGAGGTCGGGTGCAGCTGCGAGCGGAGCAGGAGCTGCACGCGACCCCCCTCTCTTCCCCACCCCCACCTCTCTACTCCGCAACTTACATACACTTACATTCAGAACGGGGGCGGGAGCTCAGTGCATCAACTGATGTCACTGCAGCGCCTCTGACCGGGAGGTCCTAGGTTACACCCCCCCGGCGGCAGGACTTTCGACACTAGCTTTTTAGCTAGGCCGAACTCTGTCGCTGACTAGATGAGAATTCTAGCGGCCGGCTGCTCTGATCGGTAGTTTTCCGTGGTTTCTCCCATCAACACCAGGCAAATGCCGGATCAGTACCGTACCAAACAGGCCACGGACCGCGCGCGATCATTCCTTGCTCTTCCTTGTCTCCTCCTCTTCCTTTTCACACACACACACTCACACTAACATGCACTACACTATCACATATTCCGGGAGACCGGTCGGGCGCTTAGAGCTCTCGAGAAGAGAAAAAAAACGGACAAAGAGGAATCAGGGCATCAACTGATGTCATTACAATACCTCTGACCGGAGGTCCTGGGGATCGATTCCCGACGTGACAGCAGGAATTTTTCAACACTAGGTTGTCAGCCAGATCAAATAGCGCCGCTGACTGGAAGAGAATTCCAGCGACCTGCTGCTCTGATCGGTAGTTTACCGTGGTATCTCCGATCAACAAGCGAATGCCGGAGCAGTGCCATAACAAACGGGCCACGAAACGCGCGCGATCTTTCCGTCCTCTTCCTTGTCCAATCCTCACCCATTACATACACACACTTGCACTGCACTAACACACATGTACTACACTATCACACATGCTGGGAGACCGGTCGGGAGCTTAGAGCTTCTCCCGGCTGGAGCGGTGCCCCGTCTGATGGGAAATATCCTGTTATTTCCCATCAGACGTAGAGGTTTCCACGAACGCGCGCGAACCTCTCAAGTAGGTCGACGTCGGATCTCCCCATCCAGCGGGGAAGATCATCGTCTCCTCACGACGAAAAACCATGTACTGCACTTGCGGGACTGATGACCTTAGTAGTTGATGCGTCCCGGAATCACTAATCAAATCAATATGCAGGATTTTTGCGAGCTAGATAACTAAGTCGAATTCAGTCGCTGTATGTCGAAGCATCCTAGCGACCGGCTGCTCTGATCGGTAGTTTTTTGTGATTTCTCCGGTCAATTCCAGGCAAATGCAGGAGTAGTACCATAACAAACGGGCCACGGAACGCGTGTGATCTATCCTTCTTCTTCCTTGTCCTCTCCTCACCCCTTACTCACACCTACTGGACATGCACTACACTACAACATATGTCGGAAGTATAGAGCTTGTCCCAGCTGGGGCTGTGTACAGATAAAATTTTCCAAAAATGTGTGTTAAAATATCTTGGATGTTAAGAGAAGAAAATTTGAAAGCTTAAAAAGATTTCAATGACAGCATTGTTTTGTAAAATTTTCAGGATTGTCTGACAGTTTTCATTTCATAGAGTCCTACCTAAATGACTATAATGAACTATTTAAGGTAATATTTAAATTTCATTATATATTTATAAATTTTTAATTAATTATTTGATGTAAAAAATAATTAAAAATTTATGAAATATCAGACTACACTACCGCCATTTATAATAATACGAAAACGTTTTTCTCGAGTTCTAATTTCTTTTTCAATTTTTTAGTAATATTTTCCCATCAGTCCCATTATCAGACCCTTGATTTTCGAGGCCCCGGGCGACTGCCCTGTCCGCCCATGCCTAGCGCCGGCACAGGTTTTATGCAAATCGTGAAGGCTAAAGCCTATTCGATTCGATTAGGGGAGCACATGAGCGTTGAAATTATTTTGACAACAATACTTGGCTTGTTATTAAAAACGTCAACGTCGAACATTCTAAAGGAAGTCCAAGGTATTAGGAAGGGTTTTTCACCAAAAAATTTAGGACACAGGAGCTGTAGTTATTAGCCTTTTGATCTCACTTTTAAAGATATTGGATTAACTTTGATTTTTTAAATGACACAATATACTTTACCACGAATAGAGAGGTCTTAAAAAATTCCAGCCTCCAGGAAAAATAATATTATGAAATTTGATGAATAATTAAAAGCACAAAAGAGAATATCTGGCGTCAAACGATTACTGGTATGCTCGTAAGTTTGTAGCACGGCCCCGGTCACCAAAGAAATTATTTTCATTAGAACCATCGATCATCAGGCCAATTAAAACATCGTCGAATTTCCAAAGGGGTATATTTGTGTTATGTGTGATGGTGTAAGTTTTGCGAAATACATTTCACAATAAACATTGCGTTGCTGGTTTTTTTAAGTCGTTTCTCGTCAAATAGCGAAGTGACCCCGTTCTCTGTCTCGAACGTATTCGGCAGGCCTCCAAATGGAAACAAAACACAGAAATATTTTCATCTCTTTCATTGAGAAAACACGCTACTCCCGGGCAAGGGACCGGGAGCGGTAGCTCAGTGCATCAACTGATACCACTGCAGCGCCTCTGACCGCGAGGTCAGTCCTAGGTTCGAGTCAAAGACAGCGGCAGGATTTTCGACACTAGCTTTTCGGTTAGGTAGAATTCAGTACCTGTCTGGAGGAGAGTTCTGGCATCCGGCTGTTCTGATCGGTAGTTTTCCATGGTTTCTCCAATCAAAACCAGGCGAATGTCGGAGAATTACACTAACAAACGGGCCACGGGCCGCGCGCGATCTGTCCTTTCTCTTCCTTATCCTATCCTTTCCCCTTACATACACACACTAAAATGCCCTGCACTACCACATATTCCAAAAGACCGGCCGGGAGCTTGTTCCGACAGTTGAATTTTACAAATTTAGACAGGAGCACGATTCTTCTGAAAACTAGCTTTCTAACTCGAAATTTAATGGCGAATACAATGGTGAAGAGTATTTTTCCATCAGAGGTTTCGTTTTCAGGAATTATCGAAAATATTCCTAAAACACGCCATTTTCGACGAAAATGCAATCTAAATTCTCGCCGTTCTTATCAGGTTGCCTGTGTACAAAATACCAAACCAAAATACGGAAACTATGACAGAGTACTCATTATCTGCCGTGCAAATCTCAATGTTCTAGAGCAAATAGTTAAGGTGATATAGCCAGTCAAAGATGACCGTATTTTTCATATGTTGAAAAATCACTAGATAGAGAAAATGCGTTTGGAGAGCGCATTTATCGTCTGAATGAGATAAATGAAGGCATTTTCTGAAAGATTATAAAATTTTGAAACAAGACGTCGCTACTAAGCTACGAAGTCGCAACGTAGTCGCAACGGGCCGCAACGGGGTTGCTACGGATTCGCTACGGAGTCGCTACGGATTCGCTACGGAGTCGCTACGGATTCGCTACGGAGTCGCAACGGATTCGCTACTGAGTCGCTACGGATTCGCTACGGAGTCGCTACGGATTCGCTACGGAGTCGCTACGGAGTCGCTACGGATTCGCTGCTACGAAGCTACGGAGTCGCTACGGAGTCGCTACGGAGTCGCTACGGAGTCGCTACGGAGTCGCTACGGATTCGCTACGGAGTCGCTATGGATTCGCTACGGAGTCGCTACGGAGCCGCAACCGAGTCCGCGCGTCACAAGTCCGTGGCCCGGTGCGGCCTCACCTGGAGTCTCTTCCTACGCACAGCGCGTCACAGGACTGGCCGCGCCGACCTTCGCGGAGACCACACCTCGCCGGGAGTCCACACGTACCCAACCAAGTGGCAGCAGGAAGTGGATCCAGGATCTACAGCATCACACTTCTTGAGCAAGACTTCACGGCAACATGAAGACCCATTTATGTCTTGTTTTATGTGCCCGCCCTAACGCGGACCCATGTATATTATATGTGGTGTAAAATAAATCAGTCTTACGTTACGAACTTCATTTCATTCCGTCAGACACAACAGCAACAAAGAAAAGAAAACATTTTCTTCTCTCTACCACTACCACTAATCTTAAGTATCATAAAGTGATTTGTACTGTTGAATCATTAAGCTATAAGTATACACTCTATTCTCGAGTGTATTTGTATACTTGAAAAAATGCAAGTAATGCTGTCTAAAAAGTAGTGTATCACACACGTAGAAAAGTTATTTTATTTTGCTCGTAGGTTTGCGCCAATCGACCTCTCGGCTTCGTGTCGCCAAATTTCCTACTAGCAAAATGTAATGCCACTTTTACCACTTGTATCATAAAAATCTATTTCAGCACTCGCGTATGCCAACTGCTGTTTACATTCGTTGATTAGTGATTGGAAAGCATTACAGAACGCATACCGCAGAGACGTCAACCTCATAAAACAATTGGCGACGGATGCCAAAGGACTTCAGTCATGAGCTTCCATGAGGGCTTCAGATCACTCGTGCTTTGTTTCAAAGGTGAACATTCCATCTGAGTATCTGGAACCATTTAGAAAATTTTCGAGGCTGGCATTTTAATTAAGACCATGTATGATAGAAATTATTCAGATCACACTCTACATATCATTCTTCTCTTTTATACCCATCTCCAATGTGCCTTGTTAGCGTGTTTACTATGATAATTGTGTTGTATCGGATACGGATTTTTTGTCGATTCCTGCTCGTTGGGTAGGAGTTAAAACAGAACATTTTTTCCCAGTTCATAACATTTATTTGACCTTGTGTAATAGTCCAATCTCGGTTTTGAAACTTTATTTTACTTCGTGTTCAACTGATGTTTTGTCCAACATTGTGTATCTCATTTTGTATGTTATTTTGCTTGATTTACTTATAGATCTTGTACAGAGTTTGTTAGAAAAAACGAGAATAACTGTTTTGGGGACTAAATTAAGCCCCATATCTTCAAGAGATCATGTGGTCACATTCATGCACTCTGCCTGTCTTTTCAATTGCAAAGAATAATTATCACTTCATCCTTTACGCCACTATTTAATAAAATTATTATTATTATTATTATTATTATTATTATTATTATTATTATTATTATTATTATTATTATTATTATATTTATATTGCAAAGACTCCAAAACATTAATTTGTCGTGAGAAAACATTTTTGAAGTACAACGTGGAACTGCCACAAATTTTCTAAGCACCTGAAAATTGGCTTTCATAATAAAAATAATAACTGCACTTTCTTCGCATATTTAGGTTAAAAATGAAGTAAAACAAATTTACAATTTTTGTTGAAGGTGTATTATAATCCGTTAATATGAAACTGCAGTGCCTTCGGTTGTTTCGATGTTCATTTTTTACAATCTTTTAGACAGGAATTCTATTTTAACCCATGTTCACTTCCGTCTGCTCTCGTGCATTGCTGCCTCCACCTGGCCTTGCCCTGATCCCACCCCCAAATCTCGGGTCTACTTCACTCACTTTCTAACTAAAATAATTAAGATATCTGTACTAAAATAAAAATAAAATACCTTTTATTTTAGTAATATAAAGAATTGCAACAAAACGACGACAAGAAACGGCGATGTTCAGACAGAAAAACATATTGTATGGCCATGACATCGAAAAACTGGATGATTTTTCTTATTACTACATGTAATCTTTCCTCTAACACACTGTGTACTCAGAATCCATATTTTGTGGGTCCTTGCTAACGAAATCAGTCCGACTGTCGGTCAGTCGGTCCCTATCATTTTTCTCTGCTATAATAATAACGAAATAAATACAATTGCATTAAGAAATAATCTTCCTTTTTCTAGTGGTGAAACCTTTTGTAAATATTATTAGTTTATATAGCAGATAATACAAAAAACGTCCAAAATCTGTACCCAAGTTACCCCAATTTACGGCAATACAATCGTTTCCATTTGGATTGCCTGCGATTGCGCCAAAGGCCGTTCGCCAGAATCGTAAGCCTTGTGGCGCGCGCCAGGCGCTCGGCTCCCCGACGCGCGCGCGGAGAAGGAAAAACGAGGATAAAGTGGCTCCCCGCGGGTGGGACAGGCACTCCGGCAGGGGACACGGCGCGTAAAAACGCTGGCCCCGGACTCCTTCTAACTACACTACTTTTCGATTTACGGTCTCGCCAACCACGGGGAACGGGCGACGCGGGGTGCCCGCCCACATCGTCTCCGCGCCCCGGCGCCACCGCCGCTCTGAGCCACTACCCGCCGCGCCGCGGCACTCAAGGGATGGGCAGCGCCGGGGCAGCGCTCGGAGAGGGGCATCGGCGGTAGGCTACGGAGGGTGGTGATGGGGGGCGGGTTGGGGGGGCGGAGAACGGTCGGGCAGATCGGGGCGGCGGGGCGGCGGGGCGGCGGGGCGGCGGGGCGGCGGGGGCGGCGGGGGGCGGCGGGGGCGGGCGGCGGGGCGGCGGGGCGGCGGGGCGGCGGGGCGGCGGGGCGGCGGGGGCGGCGGGGCGGCGGGGCGGCGGGGCGGCGGGGCGGCGGGGCGGGGCGGCGGGGGCGGCGGGGCGGGGCGGGCGGGCGGCGGGCGGCGGGCGGCGCGGGCCAGTGCCCGTGGGGCCACGTGCTACATGGACCCTGACTAGGAAATCACGACGTCCACAGCAGTTGGGGTTCATCGTACCTACGGGAAGGCTGAGGAAACTCGCGCCGAACAGTCGCAGACGTTAACGATTCGGTCGGGGAAGACAAAAACGGCTAAAAGTTGTGATGTTTTGATTTCACGACAGAAATCGAGGCAATTGTTTTTCATTGTTTCATGTGTATATGCGTATATACTTCATACATAGTAATTTTAGTACCTGTCAGTATGATTGATACAGAAATAGTTATTGTATGTTCCACAGCCGAACTTGGAATTCAATTTCTGGAATTCTCGGTATCTTGCATTTTTCTTATCCCCCATCAAATTCTCTTTAACTGTTTTGTCCGTTAATTCATTTCCGTGAAGTGGAAATATTCGAGTATTCCACGTTCTTCTGTTTCTTTTAAAATGTGAGATCGAACGAGTTTACTCTTTTTTTCGATGTACTTGAAGAATATTTGAAAAGTATAATATGCAGAATTATATAATTACTGAAATTTATGGTATTTTGTATGCACATTTATTTGATATAAGGAATGCATGTAATACACATTCGTAAACAACTAAAAAATCCAATCCACGTTAATTTTGATTAAATATAGTAATATAAAAGGAACTACGAGAATTGACAGTATTTGACAACTGCCGTGAAACATATTATTATTGAAAAGAGGATATTAGACATTCATGTGCATTGTACAGCGTATTGCCTGGCCAATTGGTATTTTTTATTTTCTGTAGACTATCTCAATTTCACATCTATTTATCGTATCCGTGAACCGTAAAACATTAAAACCTTCTGTACTAAACAATACTGAGTATATTTCTTGTTTATAAAATGTTATTTTAATCATATACTGAAGTAGGTAGCGTTTTCTTCGCAGAAAACAACCTGGATGAAATGATCACTGAAATGTGCATGAACGGAGAAATAATAGTCGGAAAAAAGAATTATTTCACTAAATAACGAAATTTCATTTATTCTGATTGGTTATTTTAAACCCTATATAACATCGGGTCTTTTACAACGCGTTTAAAATCCCCGCCAGAAGAATGGCACAGTAAATCTGAAGTTGGAGACTAGATGGCAGCACGCTTACACCTGTTGAAAGTTGTGAATTCACCACCAGACTGCGCTGATGGTAATACACAGCTCTGTAAATACCTCGTAAAACGAAAGCAGAAATAAAGCAATGACTACCAAGATTGTTGTTTTATTTGATGTATTTCCGACAATGTTGAATGATTTTCCCTTTTCGTTTTGCTCGAAACGAGGAAAAAAATAGATTTATGTTAGTTGTGCCACCACTTCAAAATATTTTAGACGGGAATATTCTCATTTTAGAGAGGGTGATTCATGATTGCTCCTGAAATGTAGTTATTGATTGATTTGCTATAGGCTATTAATTTACAAACGTTTAGGTCCCGGAACACGCCCCAAATTAATTATTAATTTAACAGAAATTGGGACATACTTATTATAAAATTTAACAATTATTGCCGAGGTACCGGAAAGCCGTTCTGCCGCGTTCGGACGAAAATCAAACCCTGGCTTTAGACAAATTCATTGAGAAGCTAATTTATTGGTAATGGGTCACTTTAATTTTCGAAAGGGAACATATTTGTTGTTTATTACTTTAAAAACAGACTTTTCTGTTAATACAATTGTGTCATTGCATTAATAAATAAGAGCAGTGGTTATTTTAAGATTTTTTTTCAATATACACCATTGCAAGAAATATCATGAAGAAACTTATGCATAGTTTTGGTTATAACTCCAAGACATAAGAGCGCGCGTAATATTCGGTGGGGAATGAAGGTAGATACCACACGAAGTAAAGAACAGTTTTATAAATTTTTACTTTCTCGTAAGTAGTGTGGAGAAAGTTGTGAAAACAAAGAATCGATGTCGAGGTTTTGAGGAAAATGCATGTTTTGGTGGAAGGTTATCTTATATCAAGAAAGTGTTTTTACTTTCTTCCGTACTATATACTAGGTAATATAGAGAAATGTATGTAATGCACAGCGAAAACGGCCATTTTTCGGTAGAAAAATTCATACTGTAGGTACTTGATACCAAAGAAGTTGATAATTCTTTTTCCTGTATGTAGTAAATTACTTCTCCTAACATGATCCTCTAACGTAGTCGGAATCCACATTTTGTGGGCCCTTGTTACCGAAATAATAGTTTATGACAAAATGACCGTCCGCTCTTTATTCTCTCTGTTAAGGAATAACGGTAGCGGCTAAACCGCAGAGCAGGATTTTCTCCAAATGGTTATTCCCCGATCGATGTGATGCAGCGGCTCTTTGAATTTAAAAATGATATTTTATATTTTTGCTGTACTTTATATGAAGACTCAAGGATAGTTTTCCAATTCTTTTCTCAAAAATGCCTCCAACTTTGCATAAAGTTCAAAATTCTTTCGGCGTCTTCCTAGAACTACAATGTTGAAGAAAGAGATTATTCTTCTGAATGAAATCTGTTCTATAAAATTAATTTTTAAATGAGATCAATAAATTATTTTCAAAATATGAGTTGTCCTCACGTAATTTTGCGTGAAATAAAAAAAGAAATTGGATTTCAGTCTGAAGAAGAAATATATTTTATTATTGTTACTAATATACGAGAAAATATGCGCTACACCAGTAGTGAAGACATGATATTCACACTTAATACAATATCTAATTGTCAGACAGTAATAATTTATTGTATTTTAATATTTGTTTAATTAAACTGACACTTCAATTGAGACGATTTTGTGGTGAGGATTATTAGAACACACGTGCTCTGATAATCTATCCTCCTTCCATCATCCAACTTCTAACATCATAAACTGGTCAATCTATCATAAATTTAATAACAAAACACAAATATCTTTATATTTCTAGCAATTAAAAATAATTCACAAAAATGTCTTTATTTCACAACCACGACGTTTCGCTTGTAGGTTTGTGTTTATTGTTAATTTCATGTGACGAACAATGTCAATTCAAGATTTATCTATCATGAATAATCAAATAAAGTTACTCGTATATTTAAATGAAAAATGATGGGACACTGGAATTTTTGCAAAGTTTGAAAACGTTGTACGATATAGTACTGAATGTTCTTGAGTTTCGATCTGTAAACAAACATAATTTAAATTGTCAAGGGTTCGGCTTTTATTAAGCCTTCATCAAAGCATTTTTACTCCGGATCTTTTGGGATTATCAACCATTCTCAACTCTTCTTTCTCACATGTTTCTTCTGGAACTTCCTGACTTTCATTTTCACACATATTTTCGTAAATCACGCCATCTTTGTATTGAAATGACTTGTGAGCATGAGAATGATTCACATTTAATTGTTTGACTGTTACACAAATGCAAGGAGAAAGGTGTTATTGGTCTCCGGCGCAATCCTATTAGGGAAGAACTGATTCAGAAATGATGTTTCTAACAGAACAGAATGGAATATTTTACGTAAACAAACTACTTTAAAATCAGATTCTATTTTCTCTTCGGAAGCCATTTATGGAGCCACCACGCAACATTTAACGCTTGGAAAGAAAAAGTGAAACTGCGGAGTAAATCGCCAGGGACAAAATCGAAAGCCTCGCTCTGCAGCGGGCGTTGCAGGAGCGCAGGGACGGGACCCGAAGACCGGTGGAATGAGCTTTTACACTTTCATGGCCGCAGTCACCGCCGGGTGCTCTAATTGCAGGAGCTCCGGATTCGGGTGGGCGTGGTAGCGGGGATAGCATGGTGGCGGGAAACGCGGGGTAGAAGCAGTGCGGAAGCTAGTGGGTAGGAGGAGTGGCTTTGAGGGGTGAGCGTATGCGAAGAGCGATGTAGTACCAGAGGGGAGGGAAGCGGGATTGGGAGGCTGTGAGAACACGGAGGTGAGAGGGTGAGAGATTGGGGGGATCGGCGGCTGGGGTGACGGTATGAGCAAGGGTGAGTAGACGCCAGGGTGTGCGGATGCGGTAGTGCTGGTATGCCTCATTCTGAGGGTGCGGGAACCAGGGACTGCAGTGGTCCAACGGTGCGGGGGTGTGGGGCTGCAACGTAGGGTGTTGCAAGCGTGGATTCGAAGGCGGAAAGGGGTTACGCAGTGGCATGGCGCAGTGGTGGAGAAGCGGGTTGCGGGCGGGTGCGGGCGGTGCGGTGCGGGGTGCGGGGCGGGGTGCGGGCGGGTGCGGGGGGATGCTGGGCGAGGCGTGGGGCGCGAGGCGGGGCGTGGGGCATGGGGCGTGGGGCGGGGCGGAGGGCGGGGCGAAGGGCGGAGGGCGGGGCGAACGGGGGGGGGCCGGGCGGACCACGGTGGGGAGAGGCGCGTGGCAGATTCATGGCGGCGCGCGTCGCTCCCGTGTCTTATTCATAGCCACCACGCGGCGCGGCGAGCGTGGGAGGGGCGTGGGCGGAAGCGGGGGCGGAGCAGGGCGGGGTCTCTCGCGTCACCACGTACAGCCTCCAAAGGGACGCGCTTGGACTGAATTTTGGGGGCACGGTCTAAACGTGAAATTCGCTGCAAACCACTCAATGTACAACCCAACACTTAGAGGGAACCCAAAAATGACTATTGCTCGTACAAATTGGATTGATATCTTCTTGATTCTTTCGTTAACTGAATTGGGAACCTCAATCTTCTTTAATTGTTCATTTCCTTAAAATGAAAATGATAACATGAGAAGTCACTAACGAATTGCCCCTATGCTGGATTTTGGAAGACGAGTACTTCGCAATTGCATGCCATTTAATAAATAATTAACTTCAAATGTAACTATTCCACACTGGTAAAACTTGTCGATTAACATTTAAAAAAAGCTCAACAAACCCTTTCAAAAGCTTTCTTTGGTTCATTCATTCAATCATTGCAAACTTTCTGGCTCAGATAACACTAGTAGCAGGTAAGTTTCTGCTGGGTTGCTTTCATCCGGCTTTGTTATATGCTTGACATTTCTAGTTGCCTTATTAAACGTAGTTTTTTCGAAAACCAAAGACGGATTTGATTATGTGAAAACGATAGTAAACAATATGTTATCGTCTAAGAGAAAATATATATTTGCAATGAACGCCGAAGAGTCGGTGAAGACTGAAAAAATGTATCTTGGCAAAACGAGTTTACCCAAGCATTAAAAATATAATAGTACCAAATAAATAATACCAGTATTTACAACGAATTCTATTTTTTAATAGTAAGTATTTTAATTTAAAATCAAGCACTTTAGATAATTTTCTCTTCATATAGCTATAATAATTGACAGATATAGGAAATACAACTTTTTTTGACAGAGGCGATTCGACGCCCGGATGGGTAACTCCATCGACGCGTGTGTAACGCCAATTGCCTACTGCTCAGGCTCAGATTTGCATTAAATTGATGAATGCTTTATGAGGTTGGTCACTAAATTTGTTGATGGTATGAAACATTTTCACACATCCTCGTTATTTGTTGGGCTAACATTCTCTACGCATCTCGATAATTTATCTCCAGTGGACATTGAATAATCCAGTATTTTGAACTAAAAATGTATATTCGAAAATTGTTTATCTGTTGACTAACTACGGCACAGTATTTCAGAGAGATTAAGAATGTAATTAACATATTAACCATTAAATTCTGTTCACTGAAGTGAACGTATTTCAATTATATTCTTAATCCACACAGCTCCTCAAGCTTTCGTTACTCTTGTTACCAATACCTAATTTGGCATGGCTCCGACGGTATGCTTGCGTCCGGGAAGGCAATGGCGGTAGCACAAGAGGTTTTGGGGCGGGCGAGTGCGCGGGCCACGGTAAAAGGGGCGGAGAAAGAAGAAAAAACGGCAACTCGCCGCCGCAATCTAAATTAACGATTTAGCTTATTTCCAAGTTTCCCAATAGCTAAATAATTTGGAAGAGCTGCAAGAACCGTAATCACTAAAGAATACTTGGTACTTTTATCATCTCCATCTATATTTTCGATTACATGGATAATACTTAAATTTATATTAAAAATTAATATTTGAATATTAATACACAGTATCTGACAGATCTAATAAATTGCTGTCAATTGATTGAGAAATATCTGGCAGCGAAGGCTGCAGTAGAAAAATTACGTGAATACTTTGAATACTGAAAATTACGAAAAAGTGAAAAATAGGTACATATGTTATAAACTTATCAACTGCAGTAAAGGAGTTGCGTTGAAGCTGCAACCGCGAGTATAAACCCAAAATATGTAGGTTTAAATTCCGTTGTGTTATGGAACGATAGTTTTAAAGAGATTTTTAAGAATGGAAGGTAAGGTTTCCATCACGTACTATGTTCTAGATCACCAGCCATTCTTAACTGTACAGGGAAAACAAGTGCAAGTGCTCTCTCGAAAACAGATATGGAAACGCCCACACAGGGATATGGTACGAATAATAAGAACAAACACACTGTCGAAGAGAATGAGGAAAAATTCCATATCCTTACTTGAGCGTCACATTTATGTTGACCAATGCGGAATCACTTTTACGGCCACTAATTGTAAATACACATTGGTTTAAAACTTTTTCAAAGGCAACACGTCTCAAACTCAGCCCGAATTTAAATCTCCTCAGCCGCTAAGTCAAGAAAAAACAGAGTCAAACATGCGTATGTTGAAAATACTATAAGCAATATACCATTATTGCAAGGTCGCGGTAAACGATCGCGTTTGTATCTACAAAAGAAAAGCTGGTAGGCTGAACGGCATAGAACCCAGAGGCTCAGGGCCTAGATACAGAGCTCAAAAAAGGCAAGTGTTTGACAAAGAGTGACCCGCTCCCGTTCAAAGTTTCGACATGAACAATAAAAACAAAAACTTTTCCAGATGGAAAGTAAAAACAAAAAATCCTGATTTCCTTATAAACATCGTACCTTCGTGAGGTGTCCAACGCGAAATCAATTTTATCCCTGACACCCCTGTGCTCACACGAACCTTTTCATAAGAAACACCTCCCAAACCAAACCCGAATCGAATTCTGCTCGCCGGCAGCGCGGCAAAGAAACACGATAGGCAACGAAGCGCTCGGCAAAAATACCATCAACAACATGCGCGGCGTCGTAAGAAACCCATCGTGCCACGCATCGCGCAGTTGCTCCCGCTGGGCGCGCCCGACATCGTCACGTCCGGCGGCACGGCTGCACCGATGCATAATGCATGCGCCCCCCCCGCCCCCGCCCCCGACAGGCGGGGCGGGGCGACCCGGCGCGACGGGCCACGTCAAAAACCGCCCACCCCACCCCCCGATTTCCCGCGAGCCCCCGGCGGCGCCTTGAGACTGATGTACAGTGGGTCGAAACGCTACATGGATTGATTCTTTCGTATTACCTAGGTCATCAGTACCGTAGGTGTGGTGCAGGTTTTTATAACGCGATGTGGCGGTGTTCTCTCCACGCCGGATAGTGTTATCCGGAGCCGACCTACATGTAGGATTGTGGTGTTTCCCTCATCCAAGGATCTCCAACCACCCTAGCGGGGACAAGTTCTAAGCTCCCGATTCGTCTTCCGGCATGAGTGTTAGGGTAATACATGTAGTGTATGTGTATGTGTGTGCGTGTATGTAAGGTGTTAGGATCGGATGTGGCAGAGGAAAGAAAGATCGCGCGCGGTCTGTGATTCTTTTGTTAGGGTACTGCTTGGCATTCACCTATTGTTAATAGAAGATACCACGGGAAACTATCCATGGAAATCAGAGCAGCCACACACTAGAATTCACCCGCAGATAGACGCTGCATTCAACCACGCTATCTTGCTAGTATCGAAAATCCTGCCATCGCTCGTCGGGACTCCATCCCTAAGACCATTCGATTACAGGCACTGGAGTTTCATCGGTTGATGCCCTGAACCACTTCAGTCGGTACATGTCTAAATTAATTCTGAATTTAAAATAGTAATGTCCGTACTTTCATATTGCCTCTTTTCTGCGCTGCTGATTGACCAGGTCAAATTTGTTTTGCAATACAATCGGCAGTATATGTTGTCGATTTTCATCAGTGTCTCTGTTAATAGAGCATATCGCATGTTTTTAGTTGGCATGATGTGTATTCTTATCGAGTGATTTTAAATGATTGAGAATCGCCTTGGGAAGAATTTACAGTATTTAATTCCAGGAATTTCGCGTGTTAAATAGCAATCCTTAACATTGTGTAAATAAAGAAGTGAGGAAAGTTCCCACAACAAATCAGTTATTTATGTTCTTTACGTAATCGTGGTCTAACTTTTCGCCATTGTCACAGATTGGAAAAGATTCAGATCACTTTCGACGAGAGATTCTGACAGTGTTTGGAGCTTGTTAAATTGTTTTGCAATGATACCTCCTTTAGGCTAAATATTCCAAATATCAATTATCAATTACTAAAAGCTAGCGCTAGTCTCCAAAGAAACATCATCTGAACTTAGATGTCGTAAATTGTAGGTTTTTTATTCCTAATTAATAACTGATCCTATTTGTCAAAAGTTTTTGCCGGTAATTTGCATTTTTATATACGTAATTATTCGCTAAGCGGGAGTAAAAATATTTCCTTTCTTTTTCTGGCACATTTCAATAAATTCATCAGCATATCAATCAGTGTTGCAGACGCTTAGTCTAGTGATTAAAAAGGCGACGCATGCAGCTGGTGTAGAAAGGCATACAACGATGTGGATCTACCTACTACCCCAATAGCGTCGTCGTGGACTGTCCTCTTTTCCCCCACAAAGATGCAAGCACCGACGGGGAAGACTGATAGGCTTCCTGGGAGTTGTGAAGTTCCAGCCGATAAGGTCCAGGTCAATTTCGGAAGAGAGGCTTGCGGCGTGACGCCCAGCTGGGTCACGTGGACCCAGAGTGCCCCTCCAAGTTTCTAGGCGCAGTTAGATGACGATAACGATTCCTAGTGTTTCTGTCAATTGCACAGTTCATTAGACCTGAAAGTGTAAGGCATATTTTTTCTAGGGAGGTGGCGGCGATCTAGCGCGAGATCCGGCGCCGACCTACTGTCGGTTACTGAATTTTTCTCAACCAGGTATCCGCCACCAGCGGGTCACCGCCCCAACCGAGACGACTCTAAGCTCCTGACCGGTCTCCTGGCATGTGTGGCAGTGTAGTGCATGTAAGTGTAAGTGTGTACGATGTAAGGTTTCTTGTAAGATTGGTTTGGTTTCGTTTCTTTTTTTTCGTGTTCCCGTGCGCGTCAACTGCTTTGGTCATTAGTCCCGGTAGTGTAGTGCATGTTAGTGTAAGTGTGTGTGTGTGTGTGTGTGTGTAAGGGAGAGGATAGTACAGGAAGAGGAAGGACAGATCGCGCGCGGTCCGTGGCCCGTTTTGTGAGTACTGCTCAGGCATTCGCCTGGTGTTGATCGGAGAAACCACAGCAAAACTACCGATCAGAGCAGCCGGCCGCTAGAATTCTCCTCGACCTAGCTGAAAAGCTAGGTCGAAAATTCTGCCGCCGTCAGGACTCGAACCTAGGACCTCCCGATCAGAGGTTCTGCAGTGACATCAGTTGATGCACTGAGCTACCGCTCCCGGTTTTCTTGTAGGACATGGAACGGTGGGACAAAGAATGTAAAGGAAAGATCGCGAGCTAACCGTGGCCCGTTCGGTAGGGTACTGCTCCAGGATTCGCCTGGTATTGATCGGAGAAAACACGGAAAACTACCGATCAGAGCAGCCTGCCACTAAAAGTCTCTTCCAGATAGCGACAGAACTCGAGTTAACAACCTCGGCAGGTGTCGAATATCCTGTCAATGTCGTGACTCGAACACCCGGACCTCCCTGTGAGAGAGATGAGAGACCTCTCCCAGTGCGCAGTTAGATGTGAGCAGGGTAAGTGGTCCTTTCATGGGGGAAGAGGACAGCATTCCTTGGCACCGCCATTACCCCACTTTATAATCAGTTGTCCGAAAAGTGCGATATTGAATGTGTTGGGAACAACAAATCTTTGCAAACCAATAATAATATTCTTGAAAATCTCCACAATGCCTTGAAATATTAACATTTCTCTTCACTCTCTGAAAGCTGTCTTATGGGGCTATTGCATGAGAGGCAATATTAGAGTGTTTGTGCAACCTCGAACGTTAAAGCACTATCGATCTTCTGCGCATCGGCAGTTTACGTTTCGCATAACTTTCGTACATCTGCGCAAGTCCAGAAAATCGATCATGCATCCTCTAAGACGGGCACAAACTCTCTATTAAACGACAGCGTTTTCGGTACTCTCCGTATCCGCGGTCTCTGGGGTCGGTGACCGCTGGCGAATCATTAAGGTAAGCCACCAAAAACTGAATGGGAACAACGACGCGAAAAAGAACCTTTAGCAATCATATGGTAATCACTCATTTATTCATTATTAATTAGGTCATCACTCATTTATTCATTATTAATTAGACCCAATTAAACGAATTGAAGTGTCAAAGTTATGGAACGAATAATACTCTATTCTAAACGGAAACAAGAAAGATGTAAAAAAAACTATCTGAACAATATTTGAATGACGCACTTTTCCAAAGTAATAAGGATTTTTTAATTTTGGGGGTACTATACAAAAATGCATTAGGATATTTTGAAATTTTCTCAAACAATACTCCAAATTCTTTTATGATCAAAGTTCGTTTATGTAAATGACGCAGGACGTATTTTCAGTAAAACTTGCGAAAAGTTGCAAAATTAATTTTTTTTTCTATTTCCTCTTACAACTTGTCAAAAACAGATTTTTTCTGAACGAAATATCTTCTACGAAATTATAGCTTTTAATGTTGTCATGTGCATTTGTTTCAAAATGTGAGGCACTTACGCACAACTTTTAATGAAAGCGTGACAGTTGAAAAATAGGTCCTCTATAATCAAAAGTTTTT
This sequence comes from Teleogryllus oceanicus, assembly GCA_964035755.1. Lineage (NCBI taxonomy): Eukaryota > Metazoa > Arthropoda > Insecta > Orthoptera > Gryllidae > Teleogryllus > Teleogryllus oceanicus. Next base: position 132,772,475 of record CAXIVR010000005.1, on the reverse strand, counting down.
CAAAAGCCGTTCTATTTTAAATAAAATTTCTGAAATTTTGAAAATTGCAAAATTTCAATTTTTTGATTCTGTCAAACATCAATATTTACGCTACAATTTTTTTCTTAATTCTAATACTCAATATTAGATCTTTAAATCGTTTCAATCAATACAAGTTTTTATATGTAAAAAATTTTGGAGTGATTTTATCTTTATTTTTTAAGTAAACGTTTATTTACAATATGTTCATACATGAGAACATTGAGTAACTTTGTTGAATTTAACAACAATAAATTAGCTTATAAACATGGTTTAAGTCCAATTTTCATTAAAATCTTTGAACTATCAAAAATTTCAAATCTTAAAAATCTCAAAAATTACATATTCGGATCTCCCGCACTTTTTGGTGAACAGAACTTTTCATAAGGTAGCCAACAAATTAATGGGATACAATTTGCAACACATTAATATGTATTCATTATAAATGATACGAGAAAGCACTATACGCTGCTGTAGCATCACTAGTTTATATTTCACCAGTAACGAAAATGCGTGTTTGGAAATCATGCAAACATATTTTCTGCTCAACTACGGCGTCATTTTGGACCACTGTGGCAGGCTTGCGCAGCGGGAGCGTGGAGATGAAAGCTGCTGTTCGGCGGGGGCAGGGCAGTGGCGGCGGCTGCTCTTGGGAAAGTGTAAAAACCTGCGGCCCGAGCAGGAAGGTAAATCAACGGTTGACGCCCAACGACAGACATTTGAAAACAATGGACGTGCGACAGGACGAACGGCTGGCTCGGTTAAGCCTTCGAACAATGGGAAATCCAAGCCCCTGCCAGCAGCTGAATTTGCCCGACGGCAACTGCGAAAAATGCAGAGAAAGAAAACCTGCGTGAAAGCGAAATGTTCAAGGAAGTCGAAAAGTGGCGTATTGCCGCAGACCATAGGCATCTCTGGCACCTAAAAATTGGGGGGACATCAAACGAAGTGAAATGAATACTAGTACATCCGAGAAATATTACTTTAAGCCACAATATTTTATTGTTATTTTGAAATTAACTGTATGCATACATTCGATTAAAAATGTCATGTTATCCCCCAATTCATTATAAATTCATTATCATATTACATCGATAATAAACTTAGAAAACAGTTTAACACAAAGAAATAGATACAATTATGTTTGTAAAAGAAATACTGAAATACCGTAACATATATTACATACTTTCAACATTGGGATGCTAATTTGACCAAAACTTTTCCCATGACGATGACTTGCCGCAATAAATCTGGGTGTTTACTGGTCTGCGTTGTGAAGATCCAGCAAAACGTGACGTTCTTGGTAGAGATAACGTTATACATTCGTTTCTGTGTAATGCTGTTTTTCAAGCTCGTTTTCAATCTTCAAAATGAGCTAATGCTTCGCTCATATTGTTAGCACTATCAGACGTCTCTATTACAGCATATTGGTGTTTTAGCCTAGTTAATTCGTGGTTTATAACAACAGAAAAAAAGAATGAAATTAGAACAAAACTAAGGGATGTACTTGAAACATTTTTTTGAAGAGACGTGTTCCCCCATCAAAGACGTCCGTGCCGTGGCATAGATCCGTAGATAACAAGGTTACACATTGTGCCAGGAAAGTCTCTCCGCTGTAAGCCGAATAAGAGCCTCTTATTAAAAATTACATTTAGTTTGGTAGCTTCACGATCATGAACATCAATATAGGATCAAATCAAAATCAATACGGAAAACAAGTGAGGGGGTAAAACTCCAGCTACTATTATGATTGTGGTGAGTACGCAATTTATGTTTTCTTTTGTTACGAGCTGCAACTCGTGCTACCAACATAATTTCTGTTGCTAGCACTCTCACAAGCAAGGTTACACTGTGAAGAGACTTCCCCTGCGCACTGTACTAGATATTGGTTTAGTGGTGAGTTGTAGTTGACATTTATATAATTGAAATGATTGAAGGCGTTGTCATTGTCAACAATATTGTTGACAATGACAACGCCTTCAATCATTTCAATAATGTACTAGATATGTTTAGAGAATGAATCTTGAAAGGAAATCCTTTCAATTACAATAAGAATATGAAATAATCAAATTTCTGGTGTTTTCATTAAGTAATTTCAATTTCGGTATCGTATTTTTCATTACAAAAGGGTCGTTATCAGTAATATTTTAAATTTTGATAGTATGTGATAATATGATATATGACTTTGCTATTTGAGAAGGAAGTGCAAATCGCTATGACAGAAATGGAGGTACTATAAATCGGTGTCTGGAGAGGAGGGTCTATAGAAAAACGTACACTACCTCAGGGGATTTTAAGAAAGGCAACTGAATCGATATTCTTTATTGCTACTAAGATATTTATCACTTGAAAACGTAATTTGAAGAGAGTAAAAGAAATGTTAACGCCTTGGGAGGTTGGATAGGAGCAGGACTATTTCGTTTGCTGAAGTAATGAGTAAAAGGAAATGAAGTGAAGACCTTTGTGTTCCCTTTCAACGACGTTGATACATATTTCTTTTAATCTATTATTGAATCCATCGATCTACTAAAATATAATCAATTTCCACGTTTATTACGAAATCTTGAGAAGTCTTCAATTGTCCCATGTTTTCACTGAAGTTACCGAAAATCTCATGATTACAGTCGAATTGATGTTAATATTTCAGAAAGGATAAAATTTAATAACTGTGGAAACATATCAGATATTGCATAAACCGTTAGAAAAAGAAAATATGAGTCGGATGGAAGTAAAATTTATGGCACAGGCTTCCTGCTAAGATCAAACAATTTTTAGGCAATTAAGCAAGGATTTACTTCATTGAAATAAATTTACTGTTTTATTTATATGAACTGATGATAACAATGGTAATGCATATGAGAATCCATACCATCATTGTATTGCAGTAGTCACTGATATTTTGGTAACAGGATGCCGCCAATATAATAAATATTTCATTTTAAACTTCTTATTTAGAATTCTATGCTGGCTATAATGATTGCAACAAACGAATATAGCTCCCATAGTTCCCAAATTTTTAAGTAAAAGGGTCACAGGAATGAAATCCCAGAGATGCTACACACCCAACGTGAAGAAGAACAAGGGGGCCAACAAATGCTCCGTTACCGGCACCCTGTTACAACAAATTCAAGTACCTGTGATACCTAACTGTATCAGAACGATGGTATTAATTCTCAGATGTACTACCATTATAATCATACGTTCATACAAATAAAGCAAAAAAATCAATGAATCTTGTCTGATCAATGAGTCTTGTCTGATCACCTGGAAATTATTCGATCTTGGCAGGAAGTCAGTACCGTGGCCACTTCTAAGAAGGTAGATAAGATTGCGTATTTCACGTTATCGCATGAGTGGAGTGGTTCTATGTTTTCATTTCAGGTTAGTAACACAGGCAAACAGAAAAAAAAGTTTCGAACTTTTTCTTAAAATTTGATAGCTGAGTTCTATAGTTTTTTGGGTTCTGAATCTGCATCTGAAATCTGTTCGTTTCCATCGCTCTCAGTTAATTCTCAACTTGATCTAGTAAGATATGAGAAAATTGGCTAAATATGCAATGAAAATGAGAAGTAAATGACTTTTAAAATACCATCAGAGCTTTATTTAAACACAGATGATGGCTTTTATCTTAACTTTATATTCTACAAAAGTTTTACGGGTCCATTGACGTATTTTGTGGTACTGCTTGTCAAAAGCATTTCTCACTCTGAAGCCGCCACACTTATTGATGCGCGGTACAGGAAGAGTGTAGAACAATGTAGAAATATTTTACCAAAGCGTATACTACCCTCTTTGTCGTCCTAATACTTTCTCATTCTAACTTACTGCATCTCATACGTTTCTAGACCGGATTGGTTTGTTTTTTTCGTGTGTCCGGGCGCGTCGACTGCTTTGGTCATTAGTCCCGTTAGTGTAGTGCATATTTTTTCCTCGGGAGCTGGCGGTGATCTTCCCCCGCTGGATAGCGAGATCCGGCGCCGACCTACCGTCTGCTAGTGGGGTTTCCTCCTAACCAGGACTCTCCCACCAGCGGGGCACCGCCCCAGCCGGGACAAGCTCTAAGCTCCCGACCAGTCTCCCGGAATATGTGGAAATATCTGGTTGAGGGAACCCTCCCCCTAGCCGGCTGTAGGTCGGCGCCGGATCTCGCCATTCAGCGGGAGGAAGATCACCGCCACCGCCCGAGTAAAAACATGCTCAACACTTACGGGACTAATGATCTCAATAGTTGACGCACCCGGAATCACTAACAACCAACCAACCAATCATACGTTTCTAGACTAAGAGCTGTATTTGCCTAGCTGTACAGAGAAAATGTTAACATGTGAACAAATGGTGGGATGATACTGAATTTTAATGTTAGTTTTGGAATCAGCACACTTAAATCTATAAGATTTAGGTGAACACACACAAAGAGGTTTTTGGTTGTTGGTCTGTCACCGACCATCACCGACCTCAAATCCATTGGTGTGTATGCCAGTAAACGTCCAGACGAACTAATTGTTCAGTTTTCTTAAAGTGCTTATTCGTTTCGAAGAAGTAACCAGCTCTTCCAATGGGACTACGCCAACGGTACAAGAAATCACAGGTCGTTTATATGTAGCTCAGGGCTTCAGTAAGCTGCACTACAACATTAAGTTGAATGGATCGTTAACTTATGAGATATTGTAAAATTAATATATTAAAATGTTGTAAATAAAGAATTGATTAATGCTTTCACATTTATTATTATTTTAATATATTGTCACCAAGTCTGATGACACGGTAATGTTTTAAATATTTTAAATTAGTAACTTAAGAAATAATAGTTGTTAACCATTACTTATCCAAACGTTAAACATTAACAACGAAAAGAACAACAGTGAACACAATGTTTCTGACGCCAAAGATTTATTTATGTTTAGAAGCATCTGAATAGCTAAGGTCATGGGGACCTATCAGCGATGCCCGAAACAAAAGATGAATTCGACTATGATGACTGAGAAACGGTGGAATAAGTAAGAAGGGAAACGTGAGACCCTCTAGAAAAACAGCTGAGAGCTGGCTTTGTCCACCTCAAATTACACATAGCTTGGCCGCGGATCGAATCCGTACCTCCGATTTTAGCTACTGCGCAAGGAGCTCCCACCGAAGAATGATGCTAACTTCTGAGCGTCATTTGCCGGATAATATTGCACCCTATGGAGGGATATAATTAATTAATGCAAAAATATACTATATGCAAGTGACTAGAGTAATGGAGTTCTACTTAGCTATATGGATGTTCCATGGTATTTATTCCACTGTCGCGGTAATTGACAGATTTATACTCCATTAAATCGGTAAATAAAGGTAGAGACATTTCATATGGTAAAAACGCATCAACGTGTCCCTCATTATATTTACAATAAATAATTCCTTCACCAATGTGGCATCAGTAACATACGAGTAGATTCTTATTGAAAGTGTTCTTTGTTATTTTTTTTTCAATTTCGCCCGCAGCCTGTATATCAATGCAACTTGGTGGATAATTTCAAAACTCGCAGCGCTCTTGTGAAGTCAGGAGGTCATTAGCATTAATTTTGAGCATTACATTGGGCATTTTTGCATTAAACATTGCAATGCTGTCGACTGTCAGGCAAGGTTCCGACGGACTAAAACCGGACGTGATCGCAGAGCCAAGTGCAATACAGAGTAACTTGCATCCCAATTCCGACAATTTGCACAGGGAGAGGTGGCTCAGGGCATCAACTGATATCACTTTAGTGCTTCTTAGCGGGAGGTCATAGGTTCGAGTCTCGGCGGTGGCAGGATTTTCGACACTAGCTACATAGCTAGGTCGAATTCAATCGCTGTCTGAAGGCGGTTTATAGCGACCGGCTACTGTGATTGGTAGTTTTACGTGATTTCTCCGAACAACACCAGGCGAGTGGCGGAGCAGCACCCTACCAAACGGGCCACGGACCGCGCACGATCTGTCCTTCCTCTTCCTTGTCCTATCCTCTCCCCTTACACACACACTTACACTAACATGCACTACACTACCACACATTCAGTGAGATCAGTCAGGAGCTGATAGCTGTTCCCCAATGGGGCGTTGCCACGATGGTGGGAGATACCTATTTGGAGCAAATCGCGCTAGCCGACGGTGGGTCGGCGCCGGATCTCTCCTTCAGTGGGGGATGATCATCGCTACCTCCCGAGGGAAAAATTCACTACACTTACGGGACTACTGACCTTAGCAGTTGACGAGCCCGGAATTATCAATCAATCCGACATTTCACACATTTTGGTTTCTCACATACGTGTTTTTTTGGTTTGGCTCCAGAATGGAACCATAGTTACAGGTATAAGAAGTGGCACACGAGCAACTGTGCAGACACGGGAACCAAAGTGTCGCTCGTTAAGTCCAACGAGAAGCTGCCGTAAATCCTGGAAAGCAAGCACCCGCTAACTCGGGCACAACGTACGAAGCAGCAACCATTTACACTACGCAGAATAATGTAACTTCTAAGCCTGTATTTGCGTTGCTCCTTCCTTTTGGAATAACGTTATAATAATAATTGGAACAATTACAGAGGGCAACGAAGACAATTTCACGCTGGTTTTGGAATTCAAGTTTTATAATTCGCAGTATTAATTCAAAACCAGAACTTCTCTTAGAAAATTTACTCTCGAGAATCCGTTCTTAAGTAGAATATAAAAGAATATATACATAATTAAATCGCCATAATGTAGGAGTATTATTTGTGCGTATTTGGTGTTGAACTATATATTTGAAATATTCTCAAATAATAATAATAATAATAACAATAATAATAATAATAATAATTATTATATTATTATATGCACATCGGCCATTTATGACCACGCTCCACGTTACCTTCCGAGGCCCAGTCATATTTATCCTAGAGAGATTAACATGTGTCATTTTGAGGTTCAGCTTTTCGGCTGTATCCCTCAGTAGGAGAAGGTTGTTACGCCCTGAATTATGAATGATGAGGTGTGTACCAAGATGTGAATTACAAATGCCTATGATCATTCCCAAGTAGAACTCAAACCTGCAGCCTCCTCGGGGCAGACGGTTTCCGCAATCGTCTGCGCCTCGAGGGCCGGTGGATACTTATAATAATAATAATAATAATAATAATAATAATAATAATAATAATAATTATTATTATTATTATTATTATATTCGGCTGAATCCCTTGGTATGATAAGGTTCATAAGCCTCGAATTATGAATTAAGAGGTGCTAGTGGCTTTCGCCTACCATCCTAGCATTCACCTGTATGACCGAGGGAAACCACGAAAAACCCCATTATTATTATTATTATTATACTATTATTATTATTATTCGTTTGAATATTCGTGGGACCAGATTGAATTCCATAAGGAAGTGTAGATCTGAAGTAGCCCCACACTATTTTCCGACGAAGTTTGAAATTAAAATTATCGTGACGGAAGGATATATTTAATTACTACTAGTTTGTGTTTCTTGCAATTTCTGTACTTTAAATCATGATCGAGATTGTCTGTAATCCACTATCCTCAATATTTAAAATTCACTTGAGTGGTTGGCAAGCTTTAAAGTCCAGATCGTCCCAATATCACTAATTACAGAGCAGCCACGCACAAGCCAACCAAATAATTCCCAGCCGACGAATGAAATTTAGTGCCCGACCAGACCACAGCCTGAAGAATCGATGGAGCACCGCCACTGCACTGCGCTGCCTGTGGGCTCTCTCGGACATAACCTCAATATTTAAAATTCACTTGAGTGGTTGGCATGCTTCGGACATAAGCCAGGCGGCGGTGGAGGTGGTGGTGGCGGTGGTGGCGGTGGTGGCGGTGGTGGCGGTGGCGGCGGCGGCGGCGGCGGCGGCGGCTACGGCGGCGGCTACGGCGGCGGCTAGGCGGCGGCTATGGCGGCTATGGCGGCGGCGGCTATGGCGGCGGCGGTGTAGGCGGCGGCGGCTATGGCGGCGGCGGCGGCTATGGCGGCGGCGGCGGCTTGGCGGCGGCGGCGGCTATGGGGCGGCGGCTATGGGGGCGGCGGCTATGGGGCCGGCGACGGCGGCGGCGGCGGCGGCGGCGGCGGTGGTGGTGGTGGCGGCGGTGGTGGTGGTGAGTAGTGGTGGTGATGGTGGCGGTGGATCGGCGTTGGCGGTTGTGGCGGCGGTAGCGGGGGCGGCGGCGGTGGTGACAGCAGCAGCAGCAGCAACAGCGGTGGCGGCAACGTTGGCTGTGGTTTGATTGATTTTTCGTGTTTCCGGGCGCGACAACTGCTTCGGTCATTAGTCCCGTTAGTGTAGTGCATTTTGTTTTTCTCGGGAGATGGCGGTGATCTTCCCCCGCTGGATGGCGAGATCCGGCACCGACCTACCGCCGGTTAGTGGGGTTTCCCCCCAACCGGGACTCTCCCACCAGCGGGGCACCGCCCCAGCCGGGACAAGCTCTAAGCTCCCGACCGGTCTCCCGGAATATGTGGTACTGTATTGCATGTTAGTGTGTGTGTGAAAGAGGAGAGGATAGGACAAGAAGGTGGAAGGACAGATCGCGCGCTGTCCGTGGCCCAGTTGGTAGGGTTCTGCTCCGGCATTCGGTTGGTGTTGATTGGAGAAACCACGCAAAACTACCGATCAGAGCAGCCGACCGCTAGAATTCTCCTCCAGGCAACGACTGAATTCGACCCTAGCTGAAAAGCTAGTGTCGAAAATTCTGCCGCCGTCAGGACTCGAACCTAGGACCACCCGATCAGAGACGCTGCAGTGACATCAGTTCGCTACCGGTGGTGGCTGTGATGGGGCTATGGAGGCGGTGGGAGAGGTGGCGGCGGTGGAGGCGGCGTTGGCGGCTGCATAGACTAAAGAGGTAGTCTTACTCATGGTGACGGAGACGACGACGGTGAAGGCAGCGATGGCGCTGGCAGAAGAGAGGGATGCGGCGGTCGTCAAAATAAAAATAACAGTTTTTCTTCTCCCATTACCATTCATCACCTAACTATTTCTACATATGAAGTATTATTCCTTGACAAAAGACATGATGAGGGATAAGAGACCAAATTAATTGCTTATTTACCCTTGAAAATAATTTTATTGCATTGGAGCGAATATTTTAGTCAACAATTCTTGTTAAAAACGCTCATTTTCTTTTTGTATTCAAAATTCAAGTAGTATATGGCTTATGGTAGGGATCACAGAATTTTTGAAAACCTGCACAGAATTCATTTCTCCTCATAGCATGTCAAACAGTTTTTAACTGTTTTTGAGGCAAAGTAAATAAATAAACATTTGTAACATATTTAGCATTTTTAAATATTCTTGTAAGTGAAGATTTCAGAGCACCTTTGCCTCATAGGTCTTACGTTCAGAAAGCGTGCTCATATTACAAGATAATCATGAAGCGTGTAATAGTTTAATACCAATAATTTAAAATTTCAACACCAACCATTTATGAATTTTCATCCAACAGTTTAATGAAGATTATTTCTTTAAGATAATGGGAAAGTAAGCATAGCTCGGGGTACGTAGCCCTTTCTTCAAGCTACTGCTCCGGCAAACGCTTAGAACGAATAAGGTAAAGTAAGGTAAGAAAGGAAACTAAGGTTTTGACCTGGATGCGAGTCGTTTTTTGCACAGAGTAAATGCGTCAATGCATGCGCTAATGGATGTATGGAATTTAATTAAGCGGGATTATTTTACTAATGATTACTCGAGGAAAGTGAGTGAAAGTAAGCCGTTTCTATATTTTGGTGTAAAATGCGTTCGAAGGTTTGCATTGGTTGGTCTCAAGGATGATTTATGCTAATTGCAGAGGACTAGGGTTGGATATTCACCGTCGACATGAAAATATGAGAACGACGCGAGTCAAATTACCCGTATCAAATTGGAGATTGTTTTGCCAAGCTAACATAAAACCAATTACCTTAAATTTTCTTTTTGGAATCGCCATAAATCACCCGATGCGTTCCACCCGTGTTCCATATTATTTTGATTTAGCTGTTTGTCCAAAAAATACTCGTTGCCTCTGTGCAGGAAATCCGCCACCTTTGAGACTCGGTTCTATATTTCTAACGTGGCAGCCGAAGGTATTATTTTAAAGATGGAATATGGCACGACTTTTGCGTCTTTCTCGAGCCTGCCGCAAGATGTCGCATGATCGCGACCGTATCAAGCAGGCTACAGATCCAGCGAACCTAGCGGCAAGACCGAGAAAGACGCTAAAAGCTGTGCCATTTTTTATGTCTTTTAGATAATACCCTCAGCTGTCTCGTTATAAAAAACAATTATAAAATCCAGCAGTCAACGGAGCAAACGCGGCGAATTTTAACTGTGTGATTGGCTGTAATAGCTCAGCAACAATACCGTTACATTTGTAACATCGTTGACCAGGAGGTCCTAGGTTTCGATGGTAGTGGATTTTGGACACTAACTACTTAGCTAGGTCAAATTCAACCATTGTCTTGAGGAAAATTCTAGCCGTCGGGTGATCTGTCCTGTACCTTTCTCCATCAGCACCTGGCGTATGTCAAAGCTGTACCCACACAAACGAGTCACAGACCGCGCGCGATAGTTCCTTCCTCATCATTGTTGTCTCTTCTTTCCTCACACTCACACACTTGTCGTACACCACCACGTATGTTGGAAGCTTAGAACTTCTTCTGGCTGGGGCGGTGCACCCCTAAGGGTCTTTCGTGAAAAGAACAAAACTCGTAAGACGTCGTGAGAGTCAGCACCGGAATTCATGATGCAGCGAGGAATGAACACCGTCACCTACAGGAATATAACATGCATTACTTGATAGATTTATTACTAGTGATTCCTGCAAGTGTAGTGCATGCGTTTTGCTCGGGAGGTCGCGGTGATCTTGCCTCCTCTAGATGGCGAGATCCGGCGCCGACCTTCCGTCGGCTAGTGAGGTTTCCCTAACCAGAATCTCCCACCAGCGGGGTACCGCCCCAGTCGGGACAAGCTCGAAGCTCCCGACAGATCTCCCGGCATATGTGATAGTGTAGTGCATATTAGTGTATGTGTTAGAGGTGAGGATATACAAGGCACGGGAAGGAAATATAGCGCGTGGAACGTAGCTCGTTTGGTAGGGTACAGCTCCGGCATTCGCATGGAGTTGATCGGAGAAACTACGGAAAACTACCGATCAGAGCTGCCGGGCGCTAAAATTCTCCTCCAGACCGCGACAGAATTCGACCCAACTTTCTGGCCAGTGTCGAACATCCGTGCCACCGTCAGTATTGGAACCCCTGGAGCACTGCAGTGACTAGTTGAGGTTCTAAGCCACCTCTCCCTGTACAAGCATTACGCTTGGGGATCAATTCAATCTGTAGTTAAAGCTCCCGGAATCAATATTCATTCACGGGTTGTTTTTACCTTTTATTCCCATCGTGGACCTTAGTGCGGCGGCGGTGCCAGGAGCGAGGCGCGACCTTGGCCGGCTCAGCCGCAGGGGCAACAGCGCGCCAAGATTTATCGCGGCGCAGACGGGTGCCAGCGACCGCTGCAGCCTCCCACCCGACCCCGCCCACCGCCCGCCCACGCCCACCCCCACCCGACCCCGCCCACCGCCCGCCTCGTCCCGCCCTCCGCCAACGCCGCGTCTCTGCAATCCTTTGTTCTCGCCTCCGGCTTACTCATCCCGTCTACCGTTGCTTCTGCATCTTGAACTCCCGTCTGCCGTTCTCATCTTCTTCAGCTTTTGGAATCACTCAAACAATGTTTACTTTCTCGGCGCTTGGCCAGTTCGCGTCCATGTGTGTCGCCATGACACCCCAATCACCTGTTACTCTTTTTCGTATTCCTCTCTACAACCTTCTCGTTCGTTTCCTTCCGAGCTTGGTCCCCTCCCCCTTTCTTCTTCCCCACGCTGTTCTATTGGTTCGTGCCTAACTCAATTGCCCTTCATCATCGGCTCCCTCAACCTCATCTCCTGCGCTGCTCCGCGAACTGTGCTCTCCTCGCGAAGCGGCACCTCCTAGCCCCCCCTTCCGAACGATGATGATTGATTGCTAGTGATTCCGGGCGCGTCCTATTTCAATTATGCATGATTTTTTCTCGAGAGGTTGCGGTGACCTTCCGTGATGCCCCCCTTGGATGTCGAGATCTAGCACTGACCTACTGGGCGCTGACGGGGTTTTCCGGAACCAGGTATCTCCCACCAGCCAGGCACCACCCCGGGCGGGACAAGTTCCAAGCTGCCGACCGGTCTCACGGCATGTGTGGTAGTGTAGTACATGTTAGTGTAAGGAGAGAGGTTAGGACAAGAAGAGGAAAAAAGAGCGTGCACGGTCCATGGCTCGTATGTTAGCATAGTGCTCCGGCTTTCGCCTGTTGTTGATCGGAAAACTGACAAGCTAGTGTCGAAAATCGTGTCACCCCCGTCGAGACTCGAACCCTAGATCTAGAACCCTAAATCTCCCGGTCTAGGGAGACTTGTCTCCAGGTTAGAAGCACTGCAGTGCCATCAGATGACGCCCTGAGGCACCTCTCCCCGCCAAGACGCGCGCGGAGCCCCGCCCGTCCCACGCGACCCCGCCTCGACACCCTTGCCTTCCCCGCCGTCTCCGTCTCCGCTGCGACGCGCGCGCAGTAAACGTCGCTCTGCACGCGGAATTCCGCCGCGCCCCGCCCCGCGCCGCCCCGCGCAAACAGGTAATTTACGGCTCCGGGCGCCCCCGCCCGCCCTTCCAAGGGGCTGGTTCGGGGAGGCGGATGCGGTGGTAGCGGAGATGGGCGCGCCGTGGGGGCAGCGGTGGAGGAAGCGGTGAAGGCGACGGCGGTGACACCAGTGGGCGAAAGGTCAGCGTCCCTCTGAGAGCGCGCTCGGCGCTCTCGCCACCGCCCGTTACCCTCTTCATCGACCAATCGGAGAAACGCAACATTCAGTGTTCCAAAGCTCATTGTGCTCAACTGCTCAGCTGTAAGACCATGCTCTAAAACGAATCATCGTCATCGTTTCAAGCGGGAGGATTGGACAAGGGAGAGGAAGGAAAGACTTCAGCATGCCGTTTTAATCTTGGACTTACATTTAACCGTGAGATCTGTTGTGATATATATTTTGAGAATGCGGTCACTACTCATTCTATGTAGATGTTGGGACCAACGGGTCCTATAATCTTGTACTTTATTTATTAATGGGAGTACTTCTAATTCTTCTCTGATTACCTCTCTTTTTATTTTGTCTAATAAAGCGCAGCATTTGACTTGTCTCAAGAACCTCATCTCAGACGTCTGAATTCTGATAATATCTTCCTTTTTCATGATCTACGTCTCGCATCCATAAAGTAGTACGGGGATAGCCATTATTTATAAAACTGAAGTTGCGTTTCCTTTTTTGTTTTCTTTCTCAGGTATTTTAATATTGTACCACAGATGTTTTGGAATTTTGGGGTTTTTATTGAACTATCATTATTGCATTTAAAAGTAACATCACAGTCTAAATATCTAAAATGGCTTACTTGATCTATAATTTTATTATTATTATTATTATTATTATTATTATTATTATTATTATTATTATATTATACTTCTATTAGAGCTTCTTTTTATCGTAGGTCATGGAGGAATTTATTTATTTATTAGAGAATCCGGGCATGACAATGGCTAATTGTATGTTATCGCGGGAGGTCCCCACCGAATGTTTCCCACTGGAAGACCGTCGCCTTCCAGGGTTATCCCCAACCAGTCATCTCCCTACAGAGGGGTACCGCTCCAGGAGAGACAAGCTCTAATAAGCTCCCGAGTGGTCTCCCAGCATGTGTGGAAGTGTAGTGCATGCAAGTGTAAATATAAGTGAGGAGTGAGGATAGGACAAGGGTGAGGAAGGAAAGATCGCGCACAGTCCATGGCTGAACTGTCTGCAATTCCAAACTAATATATTAGGAACTGATTTTTTATTTTTTAAAATATCATTTTTCAAGAAACCATACCTTATAGATTCAATTTATTTGTGTATTATTATTATTATTATTATTATTATTATTATTATTATTATTATTATTATTATTATTATTATTATTATTATTATTATTATTATTATTTGTAACACAGACATAAAAACGAAGAAGAATCTCTACCAAAAATCTGTAACGGGCACAACCGCTTGGCTGTGTTTTGGCCACGTAAGGCGATGACTGGAGATTGTCGTAATCGCTAAATTAGGTAGAAGAAAGGTGTTTCCGATGTCTCAGGTGTAAGTAAAGAAAAAGAGAATACCAAGTTTCCCACCATGCACAGTGCAAGAACCAAAACGCAGGGCCGTTATATTTTTTATGGTTTAGTAGTTAATTACTGTGTGTTTACGGACCTGAAACGGACGACAGGTAATGGTAATGTTAATACGCTTGCAGGCCTTTCTGATTCTTTATGTCCTCGGGCCTTTTTATTACTTTATGGCCCGCACTAATACCAATACAACACATACATTTTTATGAATTCAAATTATTTAAGTTAAGGTAAAAAGAAATACAATAAATAAATAATGTAATGCTCAAATAAGTAAAATAATCGTTATAAACCTTATTTTTCTTAATTGATGTGAAAAATTGCAATTTTCGAATGTTCCCGAGAATTTATAATTGTCACCAGTCACTAATATTTCATTATTATGTGTCACGCATTTTAGACATGCTTCTTGAGTAGCAGAACTACTCATAGTAATAAGATTATAAGGCACATAGGCCAACATCCTCAGAATGTTATTTTTTGATGTTATGAAATATTCTAAATGACTTTTGGCAATAGAGGCTAGTAACTTAAAAGTACCATTTAATCATCTCAATTCCCACTGGTATTCACAGTTATATAACTCACATATACACCGTAAATATTTTCATATATTTCTCGAGATTTTACTGGAAACCACTGTCCGTAGCTTTGTTAGCTTTTGAGAGAATTTCCGCAGAAGTTTACAACATTCTTTCATTTTGTACGAAAAAATCAGTCCAACAACGATTATTCAGTAGTAATTAGATACACATACGGTTTTGTTTATCTGGCGTCGTATTGAAAAAATAACGATTACAAAGCGTCTTTTCACTTAAACACAAGAAATCTTGTAAAATATTTAGAATTCTCGTTTGATTCAGCAACGAACTAGTAAACCATAAAGATGAACCACGGGGGATACTAGGTGTTTTTGCGCCTCAGGCGACTTCCAACCCCTCGGCCCAAAGGCCCTCGTGTTTGCAAGTCGCCCTCGGTGCAGAAACATCCACTTAACGCTCTAGATACATAAATAACTATTAAAGGCGGCATTTTTTTATCCCCTACGTCATCGCACGAAGGTTGAATGAACTTTCCCAGCACACATTGGTAGAAATTGACCGTCTTCCTCCTCCCTCCTTCGTGCCTCAGAAGTTTGTAACAATTATTCCGCATACCCAGTATAAAATACCTTAATAAGTAAAGTGTTATTCAAAACAAACTGTGTTCCTTCACAAAATACAAACAGAAAGATGCAGAAAACTGTTTCATATGGATATGGAACCTTTGGCTGTACTGCAGATCCAAAATACGAGGAATGACGAATGTAATGTATTTACAAGAGGGCGGAAAAATATTGTTTATGATATTTGTAAAACCTAACAAAAAATTGGATTTTAAATGAAAGAAGAAATTCAAGTGAAATTAATAACAGAATTAAACACTAAATTAAGCTCATTAAGTTATGCATTCAGAATTCTTTCTAATTCTGTCAGCCTTCATACAGCTTGTTGCGTGTATTTTTCAAATGTACATTCCCGCCTGAGATATGGTATAATATTCTGGGGAAGCTCATCCTTTAGTGCCCAGACATTTAGATTGCAAAAGAAAATTATCCGAATAATGACAAAATGCCATCCACGTAATTCCTGCAAGCCTCTTTTCATTGAGCTTGGAATCTTATCATTGCCTTGCCTATTTATTTACGAATTTGTAGTATTTGTCAAAACTAACTAACTTAACAGTGGGAACACATTTTCATGTAATATTGATATTTATAGTTACAACACTCAACGTAGAAATCATGTTCATCAAGTGTCAGTATCAACAGCGCACAACAAGAAATCCACATACAATACATGTATGTTACTTACGCATTGCCAGGTGAAATTAAACAATTAAAATTGGTACACAAATTTAAGTTAAAAGTAAAACCTTTTCTGCTGCAAAACTGTTTCTATACAATTAGAGATTATCAAATCGTCAAAAAGAGAAATAATGCTTACTTTAACAAAACAATGGTATAGTATAATGAATTAGTTTACATTTACATTGTATAATGAAAAAAAAACGGCTTAAATGCCTGTAACAAGTAATGTACTTCAGCTTCCGGGTCAATGACCCCATCTCGATCGGGTTTTTGTCCAGTTTCCCTGATCCATTGAGCAACTGCTGAGATGGCCCCTTGATTTGCTTCTGGATGTAAATGTAGCTTCATTATGAGCACGTTTTGTTGAGCTTTCCTTTTACTTGTAGTGATAGTAGAACTTAGGGTGAGTTTCTACTTTGTCAGCAATACAGAAAAATCAAATCTGCAGTTCGTTTACCGTTACAAATAAGTTTTCTATAACTCAAAAACGAAGTATTTTGCTAGGTCAAAGTATTGTCGTTTAATTAACAATCTTTAGATATCTGGATTCACCGTATGTTCAAAATAATCAGTATCTCTGATAATAATCCAGCACAAAACAATAATGACCGCTTTCTAGAAGGGTGAATTTTAATTCTTGACAAGTGAACTAATACATTCTTTCACAAATGTACACTTGAATCGTTTTCATACCCACCACACAAAGTAGTATTTCTCTTATGAAAATGGAAGTTGGAGTTGGTGCATTATTCATATGGTAGCAACGACTCACAAGTGGAAGAACATGTTATTTACGACGAACAGAAGTACTCTACACTTCAGTACCTAAGAATTGTTTTCTGGGAATACCAAAGAATTAATAGGACAATGTAAAGAATGTTTTCACACTCGCAAGGTGAAGTTAAAATTTGAATTATCCTGAAATTTGATAATAAACATGTGATAAACCGTACAACTAAATAAAAGAAGAAAGAAAGAGAAAGAGAGAAATAAAGAGAGAAAGAATGAAAGAAATTTACTGCTGAGCAATAAATTCTCTTTAGCAAAATGGAAATGAAGAC
Source organism: Teleogryllus oceanicus (assembly GCA_964035755.1). Taxonomy (NCBI): domain Eukaryota; kingdom Metazoa; phylum Arthropoda; class Insecta; order Orthoptera; family Gryllidae; genus Teleogryllus; species Teleogryllus oceanicus. The sequence goes on along the minus strand of CAXIVR010000005.1, from coordinate 132,755,332 downwards.
AAGTTCTTCACAAAAATATCTTCAGTGTCCTTTAAATACTCAAATAATTTTGTTCTGACAAATACTTTATCATAATTTTTGACAAATAATTTCAATAAATAGTTCATATGGCACACTCTTGTTTTAGCTAATTTGTTGCTGTCAAGCGACTTTTACCCCACTTCTTTCGAATTTACTCAAAGTGATTTCCAAATGTATGAAATACAATTAAATAAATTTATCCAAGCACAAAGCATGTTCCAGGTATGTGCAATGTGCTGAGAACGACATGAAATATGAATTTGAAGACTCAAAAGACGTGGAAATTAATAAAGGATACATAGAGAAAGAACATGAAACATCAGAGAGATTTGACATGTGAATTTTACAGAAAGGTGCATTGCCCAGATTCGAATGACATTCTCTATTTACATAGTTCGAGGGATGTAAATATACATTATTTGCTTGTACACGTATTATCTCTTATATTCATTCAATGCATGTGCAAATATTAACTACTAAGCACAAAGTGTACATAATGTTTTCTAATTTGTTGGTTTCGCCACTCGATGACAACGAAGTCGGCGTACAAATATTTAAGCCAACAGCATTAACTTTCAGCAAGTTATGTTTAATTTGACCGAAGCCGATACCCGCCATGTTGACTGTGTATTATATACAAACATGGGTTTACAATACGCGGCCAAACCAGTCAATAGTCGATGATGGAAAAATCCAATAATGGCAATTTAGACGGGAGTGTCATGTGAAGTAATAAATCAGTTAACATAAGGAAAATGCAGTTTTTAAAAATATCAATAAATGGTTTGTAATACTCGAACAATTACAAACACAATTACGCTGCAATTTTTTTTGGAAAAAGAAAACAAAATGAAATATACACTAGTAGGGATGAATGACATATTTGAACCTTCGAAGACAACAAGTCTTGGAAAAGATTTTACAACCCAGGGATGTAAATGCGTCTATTTTCATCTAATCGTTGCTTCACATGAAACACGAATAGTAGAAAACGTAAAAATACATTATCCACTTTGATTATCGAGAGGCGAAGTTCACGAAACAGATTTCAGAGTAGTAGTAAGAGTTATTATAATACGAGTGTTGAAACAATCCATGGCCCACTATTGTCAACAATAATCTGTTTCTTAATGTACGTAATATTAGAACTAATCCACGATCGTCCATTAATTACCATCAATACCAGTATGTTACTTTCTGCAGAACTAAGTGAAATTTAAACAGAAATTATAGTTCATTGGATTCATTTTACACAGTGAATAAAATGCACGATGTTCGTATCTTAACATCGTATTTCAATTCGTAATTGGTTATCAATCTGGGCCTAACGAGCTCATTTGATAATTCTCCAGTCTTGTATTGAAATAAAATAACTTACAGCACGTATTTTGTAAATTACTATAAACATTTGCGTTATGTAAAGGAACTTCTCTTTCTCATTTGGATTATGGATAAAATGGAATCCGCTTGCACAGTTTGACCTAGATGAGGAAGAAAGATGTTTATGTGTTAATATTCTTATACTGCGGAGAGTTTATGGATGTTTAGCCAATGCTTCAACACACATGAACGTTTCAATTCTACATTTATTACAGTTTCTCGGTTAACGTTTTTTTATCTGCAGAAATTTTCATTCTTCAGCTAAAATGAATATTCACATTTGCAGTTAATGGAATACAAAGTGGAATTTACAATTTTGTTCATGATTCTGAAGTTAAGAAACCCGATGACCCCGTTTGCTTCAGTGGCTTCGTGTACATCCGGAAGATTGTCTTTAGCAAGAAAACTGCTGGCAGCTTCCGCATACTGCACACTGGATCAACAGGCGTATTGATTGTTCCGACGGGAGTGCGGTTAAATCCAATAGATAGGATGATGCAATGGATACACAGCCAGAACAAAAATACAAAACAATGCAAACCGAGACCAGAGATACAATAGACGTTTTTTTTGCGCCGACGGGCAGTATTCAGTGACTGTAGATCAATATTTTTCATAAAAAACTGTGACATTAACACATAATGGATCTAAAGGTTACACAAATATTAATGAATTTTATCTCATCCAATCGTCTATAAACGCTGTTTAATCACCCGTTCAGGGTAGATTAAACAGATCATAATTACATCCAATGCAATAGAACATGAGGAAATTGATTCATTGTTATATCCAAAATTATTACATCCGTTCCCTGCACATAAAACGCTTTATTGTACTCAGTGTAATGAACAGTACTGATGAAGACACGATTACATTCAACTTATGACCAGTGTTCATTTAGAAAATGTGTTAAAATATTATAAAGGCGGTCGGATAAGATAAAATGCACTTTACACACAGCGCAGAGACCATTGTGTGATAGTTATAATTATATGCTAACTATACCATGCTTGTAGATAATCAAATAACGGGGATGTAATAAACACTTTCGGCCACTTGTAAGATTAACTATAAATCTTTGCAACGAATTGATTAAATCAATAATACAAGATTTATAAAAAAACTTTATATTTTGTTGTGTTTTGAAAAAATAAATATTCACAAACACTTCTGGAACATTTTATTTCAAAAACTGAACCGAATTTCCATTAAAAAATTTAAAAAAAAAAAAAAAAAAAAAAAAATTTACAACAATTTCAAGGAAACATCTAAAATTAGTTTACAAATGTTGCACAATTATTCCGTGAAAGATGACCTAATAATAACTATTTTTCAACCGCTAATGTTTCATAATAATATTCGGATATATTTAAATATATGAATAAAAAAGAAAAATTGTGAGAAATCAAAATTATCAATGAAGATGGCCAAAACGTTTTTAAATCGTTAGTACTTAAGAAAAATTATACTGTTTAATGCATTTCTGTGCGGATGTAAGACAAACTGATTTGAGACCCATTACACAGCAATTAATATAACACATCCACCTCATTGCATTACACGGTACTGTACACGTTAATTTATTAAAATGTGTTAACTATTATGAAACAGATGCGAGAGTTTATATATTTTATTTATAAATATAGTTATGATCAATACAAATAGAACTAATAGAACTGATTTTATTAAAAGAGTTCTAATAATATTCCATAAAAATATTTTATTTTTCATGGATGTAAATCTCATATATATTATGTTCGTTATCAGAACACAAATTTTTAAAGACACAGAGAAATGGAATATTTGCTCAAAATAAAGGTTAGATGTAATCATTCAGAAGTTATGTACTACGTCTAGGGCTACACTTGTCAGATAAACATGGTTTTCTATTGAATGGATATCGACGTGTGGGTCTGAAGCGGCATAAGAATTCGTTTGACTAGAAATATTCTGAAATACTAGAAATTCTAGTTAGTAACAAGAAGAACAAATACGACAATCTATATATTTAAAAAAATACGGTATTCTGCCATGGCTTCATTTAGAGTTTCTACTGAACCGATTTTGTTAATTTTCCTTTACATGAAAGAATGTGATCCCTAGATTGTTATCAGATAGTTTGCGTTGATTCACCAACATTTACGGTGTAAGTTAATTAATTAAATCATTCTTTAATAGTACGCTTATCAATAGTCAATTTTTTTTGTTTCAAAGGGTAGCTGTTTCAAAATTGATATATATGCGTCGATAGATGTAAGTTCATGGTGCTTCATGGTGACGCTGCTTGATGTTTTGTTTTGATTGTTGAGATTTGTTTACAATTCGTCAAAGTTTTGTTTTAGTGTAATAATTGCATTGTGGCGTTGACAGTTTGCATTTGCTTTTGAGGTATATTTTGTACAGAACATTCGGACAGTGGGTTTTGCTCGGTTGCACTGAAGTAGTGAAGTTGTTCACAGGTTATGCCGAATTCCGAATCGTTGCCCACGCGCCGCAAAAGACGTAAACGTACATTAACTGGACGCAGGGAAAGAGAAAGTCAGCGTAGGAGTCGTGATAGTGAGGTCATTTCCTTTTCTGTTGGGTCGTTGTCTATGAAATGTCAGTTTTATTCTGCTTTGTTCTTACCATGTGAGAGAAATTCTGCAAACGAGTTTACTCTGTGTTGCATAAATGGGAAAATCAGTTAACCTTCGAGCAATATGCCAGAAGAAATCAAAGTTGTTTATAGCAGATGATAACATATCAAAAAGCTTTAGAAATAATATACGTCAGTATAATAGTGCTATTTCTTTTGTGCCATTAGGTGCCAATATTGCATTGCCATCTGGCCATGGGCTATACGTGTTCAAAATTTTGGAAACTTCACATCACAGAATATCTTCGTTGTACCCTAAAGATCCAAACAATGCAACATATTGTGAACATTAGTCTGAGCACAGTATTTTACATTTATTTCAGATCTTACCGTCAAATTTTGACGGGTTCTCACTAGTAAATTTTAAAAATGTACGATTTGAAAAAAGAGCAAGCAGAAGTGAGAAAAAGCTTTCATTCTTTGTGGTTCAATGAATATTTAAGTAGTATGTGAAACAAAACTGCAAATGCAAGAGTAAGTTCAATTCTCCCCGTAGCATGAAGTAACTGTTTGAAACAGACTTCAAATAGATTCTCTGATGCATGATGCTACGCATCCTGATTTGGTCCATCGCATCTTCGTATTTCCAAGTATCCATTTGGTATTCTTGATGTAGATGCTGACACTCTTAGCCGGCCTCGTCGGACACGACACGCACACAGGCTAACATTCTGCCACATTAAAATGTCGTCCCCTTAGTAGCATTAAAGTATACAAATGAAATAGATTTTACTTGTAAAAATCTAAATATTTAGCCTACTTTGCGATAATATGATCAGTATAATTAAGAAAACATATCTTGGAAGAAGTTCCTCAATAGGTAAATATTTGTTATTGCATTTCTTACAGAACAATATTGCAGAACATTTACGCATAGTTAGTTTCTTCAAACAATATTCTAAAAGTAATCGTGGATTTTCATTCATTTCCTTTCAGTTAGACATGACGCAACAGTTGCCAGTCATCTTCGTTTAATCTCTTGGCGTCTGGTTAAAGTGGAGTAGGGACGCAAGGCGGCCAGCTGAGAGGGCGTGTAGTGATTTTCCTCCCCTTCCAGAGCCACGACCCGAATGCACTCGGCTGCCGTGTACTCAATCGGCGCGACAGGCGCACCTGCCATCTGCCACCGGCGCCGCGGCACCCGCGGACGCACCTAACGCCCGCGCGAATGTCGCGTGGCGTCGCGACGCCCGCGCCGGCCGTCTCGCGCATGCGCGCGGCGCCGCGAGCGCCCTGGCGGCAGGGCCCGCCACTCCAGACGCCCCGTCATGGCGCCGTCGCCGGGGCCGTCGCCGCCGTCGGGAGGTCGCCGCGCGTTGTGGCGGCCACTGCGTTGCAGGCGCCGCCGGCGTCGTCGCCGCCGCCGCGTCGGCCACCGGGCCCGCCGCGCTCGCCTCCTTACGGGGCCAGGAAGGACACGGGCTGAGCGCGGGATCGATACGCAACTTACGTCACACACACAAGCGCAGGGATGCCAACCGCCACCGCCCCGCGCCGCCGGCCGCGCAGCATCCCTGCGGGTCCAGCGCCGCCCCGCCCCGCCGCGCCGCGCCACGCCGCCCCCGCCACCTGCCGTCTGTTTCCGGAAGCGGCGCCGGCAATTCAACGGCGCGCCGCCGGAAGTAGGTCACCGAGCGGCGGCGCCCTCGCGCGCTCTCATCTCCCCGCCCCCTCGCGCGCTCTCTAGGGCGCTCGGAAGCGGCACCGTCAATACCTCTCAGCCTTCTTCATCAAAATTGCATTTGAGCGTTGTCAGTTCCGGCGGTGGAGCAGCGGGAGCGGCCCCTCCCCCACCCTCCCCACCCCTCCCCCCCCCCCCGACCCGCGGGGTTTCTTCCCGCGCCCGGACGGCAAGAGTGCCGCCGGCTTCGCCAGCCCAACCGCGACCACCCCAGCGGTCTTGCCCTTTTTCGCTCAGACCCACCCAGACGGCGGCGCCGCGTAATGTATACATATCTCGACCGCATGCGCAGGTCCCCTTCTGCGAGACGGAAGTTCATTTTGCGTGTAAACCTGCGTGAATTTTTCATAACCCCCCTTGTCGAGCGGTGAGAGAAGACCGGCGAGGAGCTTGCCAAACGTCGTCGCGTCCGCGTAAATTTGTTCAGCCGCGTTCGCTTGTTCCGAGGCAGAAGGAAGGCCGGCACGGTGGCGCGGCGTGCGAGGGAGCAGCAAGCGCCCGCTTCCGTCGAGTTAAGTAAATAGAGACGTTTAATTACGTAGGTGGGGGTGGGGGCCGTGGCACGAGGAGGGGAGGGGGGGAGGGCGCGCTGGGCCATGACGTGCTCACCGGACTCGCCGGCGAGGCGTGAAAACCCATGCATACACTGCGAAGTTCTGGGTCCTTTTTAGCCGAGCGAGTTCGTTCAGTGCGAAATAAATTAGGACCGGACGTGTGTTTGCAATGGTCGTATCCGCCAAATATTCATAACCGCTTTAGTTTGCGGTGGATAATCATATTTTCTATTAACTGTAGTGGGTCGTTCAAGCAGTTATATTTTAAACTTTGGTCAGAAACAAATGATGTGTTTTAGCAGACGTTATATAATATTATCAATGGGTAAGCCAGGAGGAAAGATTACAAGAATTTTCTACATTCTTTTCAGAAGTGAATTGGGCCTTGAATACTTCACACTAGTTTGTGGATAAGGAGACGTGGTAGCTTGCAATGAAACTCAAGATTTGTTTGTGAATATGCTGTATGTGAACATTTGGTACTGTATTTCATCTAAGAAATTAGAGAACCCGAGGATTATAGCGGTAGAAATGTCTCACTAATAAAGAAATCATTAAATGAACTTAAAATTTGTGAGATTTTTCGAAATACTACTGCTTGTAAATTTTGATCGATAATCTGTAGGACAGACATTCTATACATTTTTTGCAAAACTAGAGCATGGATTTTCATTCAAATATATGTTTTTATGCAATAAGTTCACTATTAATTTCAAATTTTGTAAATATCTGTTTCATGTAATTAAAAAAATTACATTAAAGTACTAAAAAGCAAATATTCAACTTAATTAGCCTTCATTTCAAATTCCTCTGAACATTTGGGAATACTGCACATTTTGACGCACCGACACTGACTGTAAAAGAATATTATCGAAATTGATTTTAACAGCATAATATAAATTACCAGGTAACTTATGACACTCAAGTGTTCAAATATTAATTCAAAGCGACGAGATATCTGTTCACAGAGACAAAGACATTTCGCGGGCGCAGAAAACAGTTGAAGTGCGCCGAACACTGCGATCTCATTTTACGGTGCTGCTGACATATCTCCTAAGACGGTCTACAGTCTTGATTTCTCAGCACTAAAATGAAATGGTCAAAGTACAAGACTGGCGACATCGCAACACAGTACACAGGAAGGGTCCGCTCATCACTCCGCTTCTCTAGGCTCAAGACTTTGCTTTAAAAGGAATATGCACGAGCTTGTCATAGACGTTCTCTTCTGCGTGATAGACAGAAAAGCAAGTAAATAGGCGCACTAGAAAGCAACAAGAAATTGTTTTGTGTTAGATTCACACAGTAAGATGAGGAAATAAGTAATTGAAGAGCGGTACAAAGCAGCGTCCAATGAACAGTCAGAAGAGAGGTGACGTACGTATTACGTTTCAGGAGCAAGGGAGATTTTGATCCATGTATTTGGGGAGTGGATTGGTTTTTGTAAGAATTTAGTTGGTCATTTAGTAAACTGAAAGGATAATGTTTGGTAGTTATTTCCAAAAATTAGTTATCTGAAAAAAGAAGAAGATACCATTCGAAAGTGGGAGATGTGTGAAGCTCCTGAGAAGATGGTCATTAACGAGAGTGACGACAACCAAGTGAGAAGGTATCTACCAATGTGATAGGAACGTTTGATGAATTCAAATTCATAAATTTTGTTGAAGATCAAGTTTTGTATTAAGAAAAAATAGCAATTATCGAATAGCACTTAAAATAAGTAATGGGTGGGTACGCATTAGCAATCGTATTTTAATGTGGGTCCATTGAATTTGTAAATAAATATTAGGAGTATTTTCTTTTCAGTTATTATTATTATTATTATTATTGCTGTTATTATTCTTACTATTATTAACAGTAGTAGTTGTGCTTTTACAAGTGTTGGATTGTAATTCATATTCTACAGTTCGGTAAACAAGTGTTGCAGAACGGCATCAAAGTCGATATTAATAGAGTAAATGGAAAGTGAATATTTGAGAACGAAACTACGGAGATGAACTCATAATCTTCTTGAATGAAAATAAATGAATCTAACAATAATTTACACAAACCCTTTTCCGTATGTAACAAATTACAACCCATAACAAATATAAATATTTGAATTCACCGGGGTGGGGATAAGCTAGCGGTGCAAGGAAAATAATAAAAAGAAAACTTCAATATGTAAAAGTCAGATATCGATTCAGTTCTCAGCAAAGGACTGATACTGGTAATAGTATCACACATTTTGGAATAAAGTGAAGAAGAATAACTCGGAAATATTTCGGTGGCGTTGCCCAGCATAAGCCTTTACAAATACGTATTGTCTGTAGATATCTTAAGAATAATATTTTGGGGTTATGTCAGTGGCTGCGCGACAGGCACACAAAATAATAAATAATATATTTAAGATAAATTAAAAACAATTCGGTACCAGTTCAATAGTATTAGCTTACAAAATAAGAATTTCCCTTCTCCTTGAGTAAAAATCTAGACACATTGATTTGTTTCAACGAAAATCCCCAAAATACTGAGCCAACTATTTGTAGATTATTATTCACAGATTACTGTTTACAGAGTATTCAAAGAACACAGCAGTACCTTCACGTTGTCAGAAGATCGCCGGTTTGTGAAGCTCTCACCTCCTCCGCTTCTGCGAACTACACTGCACTGCCCAGCGGCACACACATTAAGAGCTGCAGAGGGACACGGATTTGGCGGTGGTGGGGGCAACATAAGCGAACGAGGCAACAGTGGAACTAGTAAGCGCCGTCATCGACATTCACTGCAGACCTGCAAGAGTGGTGGAGATGGCGATGAAAGAATTGGAGTGTTGATAATGGAAATATTACTAGTGTGTGATGCGAGAGTGTGAAAATGTGGTGGAATTGGAGTGGGAATGGTGGAATTTGAGGTATGATGGAGTTCAAGAAGGTTTTTTTTGGGGGGGGGGTATTTAAGGTCACATCAACATCTAGGTCATTAGCGACCACTATTGGAGTTAACTTTCTGGTAACTATGAAGATGAAACTAAATGGTGATAAGTGGTGAAGGGACGAACACAAATACAGCCATGCTCGAGGTGGGACTCAACCCGCGTCCCTTCGGTTCGACATTACTACGACACTATTGCCTTAGCGATCTCGGCCAACGGGCCGGCTTGGAGGTCGTGGTGCAATTGGAGGTGGCGGTCATATTCCATGTGATGTTGGAGTGGAAGGGGTTGGTTTTTTGGGGGGGGGGTTGGTGGTATTGGTGGTGATGGAGTGGTTTGATTGATTGATTTTTTCGTGTTCAACTGCTTCGGCCATTAGTCCCGTTAGTGTAGTGCATGCTTTTCTCGGGAGATGGCGGTGTCTTCCCCCGCTGGATGGCGAGATCCGGCGCCGACCTACCGTCAGCTAGTGGGGTTTTCCCCTAACCAGGACTCTCCCATCAGCGGGGCACCGCCCCAGTCGGGACAAGCTCTAAGCTCCCGACCGGTCTCCCGGAAATGTGGTAATGTAGTGCATGTTAGTGTAGTGCGTGTGTAAGGGGATGAGGATCGGACAAGGAAGAGGAAGGAAAGATCGCGCGCGGTCCGTGGCCTGTTTGGTTGGGTACCGCTCCGGCATTCGCCTGGTGTTGTTCGGAGAAACCATGGAAAACTACCGATCAGAGCAGCCGGCCGCTTCTCCTCCAGACAGCGACTGAATTCGACCTAGCTGAAAAGCTAGAGACGAAAACCCTGCCGCCTAGGACTCGAACCTAGGACCTCCCGGTCAGAGGCGCTGCAGTGACATCAGTTGATGCACTGAGCTACCGCTACCGGTGTGATGGAGTGGGAGATGGTTTTGGTGGTAGTGGTGGTGGAGGAGTTGGAGGTGTAGTTGTTGTTGTTGTTGTGTTGTTGTTGTTGTTGGTGGTGGTGGTGGTGGTGGTGATGATGGTTGTGGAGATGGAAATTTGGAGTCGTAGCAGTGGCGGGCGGATGTTGTGGGACCGCGCCCGCTGGCCGGGCAGAGGGACCCGCCCGCCCTCGCGACAATCACCGCAGAAAGAACAGGAAGGAAGCGGCCGCGGCGCCGCCCGCCGCCAGAGGCGCCGAATCGCTCTCGCGCGCCAGCCCGGGCGACCCGCATTCCCACACACTAGGCGCGCCGTAACATGCACACGCAGAAAGAATTTCTTTAAGAATCATTCGGAATACTTTGCAGTTGTATTAAACCAAAACTACCAACCACTGGAATGAATAACCAGTTTTAAGGTAACTGTCTACCTGAGAAAATATTATAGATTTAGGGTCTATTTTGTTTCCCTTGTACATTTGATTTCTATATGATTTAGAGCTAAAATATTTAAAAATTTGCTTATACATAATTGGTGAAAATGTAAGTATTTACTTAAACATCTAACTCTACAACAAATTATTATATTTTGATAATTTTTTTTAAAAAATAATTACAATTGAATATTCTAGTGAATGAAAGAATGGTAAAGTACTGTGAAAACAAGAGACAGGATTTATTATTTGAGAAAAAATACTTGTTTATAAATTTATTCTGAACATAAGGGAAAAATTTTTTTTTTTTGTAACTGAAAATTTCTAATTCGAGATAATACATCTGAAGTTTACTCACTAAGGGCTTGACAGTTGACACTGCCTTCGAATTTTTTTTCAAAACTAAGAAACGTAGCGCGAAACGGTTTAAAGCATTTAAAAGAGAATAAAACAGCATATGATGCAATAAAAACTGAAAAACACGAACTTTCACGATTTTTCATTCTCAGTCACCTTAAGGGGGTTATGACAGTTAAGAATTTACGGTCTGCTGTCCGTTAATAACAGATGCAAAGGCTGTGGAAAAAGAGGGCGTTACACCTATTGAGAATAAAAGCATTTGTTATTCATATTCATTTTTCTTATTAGAAGGTGGTTAAATCGAAAGTGGATAATCCGGATTAATTGAAACCTGACCCCTTTCGTATTATCAAATTGTCTAGATTTTTGGAATGAACCAACAAAACGTACAGTAAACGGTTTAACGTAAAAATATCTCGTTGAAATAGTTTATTATTACTATTATTGAACACCGAACAATTCCATCTATTGTGGCCTTTGAGCGACAAGTGGAAGTGTCGGCATTTCCTACTGAGGCAACCAACTGGAATAATTCACGAAAAATTGCTATTAATATTACTACAGTCTTCGTATGGAGATAGAGAAGAGAGAAGTAGAGAGATTTGTGATGTGGAAGTGAAAGACAAATGGGGAAGATGTTGCACAAAACCAAGAAACGGTCCGGAGTTGTATTTAAGCTATTAAGTGAACCATTTTTAACATATTGGATGTGGTAATTTGTCTCGTATTGCCGCCGAAAGAAAGCGCATTGCTCTATCACTACCACAAATCCCGTTGATCACATGTGTGGCAGGAGTTAAAACTTGCAAAGCGAGTGCAACAGTCACTTCCCCAAATTTTAAGGGAGCAATGGAGAAAATTGATTGCAGACAGATGGTGACTTGACAGTTTTTACTCTAGCATCTACAGAAGAACCCCATCTAAAACAAAATTTGAAAGAGCATTTCTTTTCCAGAGGCTTTATATCAAGTACCTTCAAATATTATAATATCGGTTCCAAATTCAAGGAGCCGCGACCTCAGCCAGATCTATTAGGGAATATGAATGTAGGAGAAAATCGGCTGAACGGTTTAGCCGCTAGCATTGTTTACAGACAGACGGGCAAACGAACGGACGGACAGACGGACTTTTTGCCGTCATTCGATTTTTCGGTATCAAGGCGCACAAAACCTGATTTCTTACACCACGTGTTAGAGGTTTTCCCTCAAAATTTAGCAACTAGATTTATCCACTTTTTCGTTGTCAGGGTTCTAAAATAAGAGTTTTTTTGCCGAAAATTCGCCGCTTTTTCGCACAGCAATACATAATTTTCCTACTCCGTAGCGAGAATGTGAAATGTAGCTCAGTATCCTCGGTGAACGAACTAAGCCATTCGCGAATCACTACGGCTCCTTTCTGTTTGTACTTGAATGCAGCCAAGAACACCACGACAAGGGTGGGTGGCGCTCACTCCGTCACGGAGAACATATGTCGTTTGTTTTTCTTCAATTTTTGTAAGGCGAATAATGCTTTTTTGCGCGATTTTGTAAGGTGAATAACGGGAATTGGCCATATATGGACCACGCGAACGTGCAGTTCTTTCCACCAAGGCCCAGTCATATATTTTCTGGGAGTATGCACGTGACTTTATTGGGGGAGAACATAATTTCTATGCTGAGTCTATTTTACGCGCCAGGTTTGTTAGCCCTGGGGGATGAGGTATGGAAATGAAATGATGTTGTGATGATGATGATGATGATGATGAAGAATGAAATAGACAATCACTGACATATAAAGGCACACACACAACCATGCCCGAGGCGGGACTCGAATCCTTTGATGCAAGACCGCCATGCACGACACCTTAGCGATCTCGGCTATTATATGCGCACATTTTCTCGAGCCGCGTGATACCTGCCCCCACTTCTTCGCAAACCTTAGTTGAATTAACAATAAATGATAGCAACTAGCATTGTGAACAAATCTGATAACCAGAAATGTTCCCTCCACGTAATGAAAACTATTTTACATCAAAAAACGAACTACAAATTTGATATAAAATTCCTTGTAAAATAACCAACTCCACTCCTCGCGCACGAAAGCGAGGGCTCAAGAAAACGTGCGCGGATAATACCTGGATCGGCAGAATAATGCTTATATAAATATTGACATTCTACGTTACCAATTAAATCATAAACTGGCACCAAAACATTTGTGGAATACGAAAGCTGCGCCCTATGCCACAGCTTTCTCAAGAAATTTCGATCCGCTGCCATCTTCGGTCATCCCTGGCCTATAATTCTTGCCACTGGCCCGCCACGTGCGCGAAAGGAATCTGTCAAATCAAATCACAGTCAGTGTGTTATGTCTCAGATGTAAGATATAAGTTACGGTCATAACTAAGTTTTAATTAAATGAAGAATTTGTATCATTAATTTTATTTCTATTTAATTCAAAGCTTATTTTTATTTATTATAGCTCTTTAGTATCATTAATAATTAATACTTCATTTATAAGGTATTTATTTGAAAACCTCATTTGTACTGCTTTGTATTCTGTATTATTGATTAAAAACATTGTAAACTCCTTGTAAACTGGTATGATAAGACGCTACTAGATAGCACCGTTTGTTATCATGTTAAGACTATTCTTGTATCTATACCTAGTTAAGGGAAGCAATGCAATACCTTAATTCGCTACCAGTGGCGCTTCTTGCTGTGTTAATTTATTTTGTTGCCGCTCGCTGCTCAGCGCTCAGACAAAATAATCTCGCGTAGAGATATTTTATGTGAAAATCTGTACAATTGATGTGAACATTAGCTATTTTGCTAGTCGCTTCTGGTCGTCCCAGCCCTTCCGGCTGTCCATTTCTATAGGCTTTTGGATCCTGCGTGCCGTTCTTGCCACCTACAGCGTACTTGTTTTCTTTCAAAATTTTCTTAGTTGACGGGGCGACTAGAAGTGCTGCCCAGCATACGTTTTTTGCCGTAATGCATGTTTGTGTATAAATTTATCATAGTTTTAATTTTTATAAGTTTACTTTTATATTTTATTCAGTCTTGGTCATACAGAATAAACTTCAGTCACTTAGTACAGAAACAATACTTAATTTAAGATTGTGCCAATGGTGTATGTACTATAAATAACTTAAAACTACCAGAACTTAAATTTTGACATTCCGCAGGTTGGAGCAGGTATTGTACTTGGATACGCTAATTGTTAATTGATTTATTATGATTATTGAATGTTCACTTTGCCAATTTTTTGTCAATTTATCAGCTCTAACCTTTACAATTTTTTGCAGATCCTTTTCTTAGTCATCTGGCATGCGTTGCAGCTCTACCACACATTTTTGATGCACATTTTCTAAGGATTTTTGTGAAAATTATTGCAGAAATTTGAATTTCTGGTCTTTTTTGGACTTTTTGTCACGGCAGATGGATTGTGTGCTGAGCCTGTTGTGTTGAAGGACGTGGATGCTCGTACTGGTGTATCCAGTGGTCTTTTCAACACACCTTTTTTGATCCCGTAGCAAACCGCTGAATGCTCAATCTTGTTGCATCGACGGCATATGGTAATCATTCGAGGAGTAGGGATCGACGCTCGCTTAACACTATTTGAGTGCTGAATTATTTTTTACATTGGTGCTTTTATATTAGTAGCAAGGTGATCAAGTAACTTTAATATTCACTTTAAAACTGGGCATTTCCAGTAAATTTATTGGTAAATGAGAGAATCATTGTTCATATGAGAGCTATTTACAGGCAATTTAATTATTATGTATGACTGAAAGTTATTTATTCACTTTCCATTTAATTGTGTGTTCCTTAAGATAAGAACTCTTTCAAATTTGTATTATTAGAAATGACACGTCCCTCTTTTCAGCTCCAAAATGGTAATGCTGCTTTGACCTCGTTTGGCTGACTATTTTGTAAAATTTAAATAATTTCTATAAAAGGGTTTTCACCCTCCTTGTTGAAAAAAAGTGTTGTTACCACTGGATTTGCTTTGAGTTATCTTATGTACAACGTCATCTATTGTGATTTACGAGAGCCTCCTTTTTCCTTTATATTATTCCCATTTCCCATCTATTTTGATCCGATAAGACGTTGATGTTGGCTCCGCCCCATTAGGACCAGGTCAATTAAATTAATTAAAATTATATTAAATTTCCTTGTTTAATTGATGGCCTATTTGGTCTTTTTACCTCGAAGTACAACACAATGCTCTTTGATCTGGTGGCCCTGATATCCCCGGTTGCAGCCAATGGTTTGTCATCGGCTCATCGCGTATGCGTAAGAATTTCTTCTACTAAATAGTAACGCTGAGTAAAAACCACCCGGTCTAAGGTGGAGGCGCTTCTTCATCTCTCTTATCTGATTTTCAGTTAATGCAGGAGAATTGTGATGCGTTTACGACTCACGAACGTACGGGTGGTGCCCCCCAAAGATGGCAGTAGCAGCTCCGTTGAATGAAGGATACGTAATTTGAACAAATGCGTTATTTAATATTTTACTTTGCTGCTATACCAGTGCTAAATGCAAACTATTTTTAGAAGAATTCCAGACGCTCTATATTTCTCCAATATTTCTATAGTATGGTTTAAATTAATTAAACATAACGAAAAGTCGTTGTGCTTTAAAGCCACTCAAAAGTAATACAGTGTCTCTGTGAAATTTTTCCAAAAATCAGCGCACCAAAAATAAAGGAAAGAATCTTCTCAAAAGCCGAGAAATTTTTAAATGTTGATGCGTTTAAACAAGCGCTGACTCTAGAAGAACAAGATGTTTGGACTAGTTTTCAGAGTTTGCGAGTGTGAACATTTCGTAGCGAAAAACCAATTATCAGATTTTGTTAATGGAATCGACAGACTTTTGTGTACATTTGAAGAACTGGGTTGTAGAATGCAACTTTCTACACTCCCTTTTAGATTTCCCCTTGAGAATCTCGGAGACGTGAGTGATGAACAACGTCCAACCAACGTCCACCAAGGCATCAGAACAAAGGAGCGACGCTACCAAAGCCTCTGAAATGACGTCATTATGACAGATTTCTGCCGGATGTTTTTCAGAGAAGATCCTGAAACTGTTCACAAGAAACGCGGGAGTGTATCACATTTCTGAGTAAGCTTTACGACATTATAAGGAAATGGAAAATGGCGATTTTTAATGTAATAAATGGATTCGCTATTGTAGAAAAATGGTGGGTGATGGTTGACGGATGAAAATATGAATGAAAACCGGAAATATGTGTTAAAATTCGTTTAGAGAAATAAGCTTGTCTTTAGAATCGTCTTTAGAATTCAGTGGAAAATACAATTATTCAAATTATCGTTTCCATGTGGTCGCGGCAGGAAGTATTATTCCGAAGGACAACATGGATAAGAGCCTAAAATTTATTGCTTATTTGTCCTCGAAAATAGATTTTTATTACATGGAAGCTTTTTTTGTCCTCTTCATTCATTCAAAATTCACGTAGTATATGACTTAGTGTAGGGATCACAGAATTTTGAAAATATGCGCACAATTCACTTCTCCCCATAGCACGTCATACGCAGTTTTAACTGTTTTTTGACGTAAAATAAATAAATAAAGCTAGTGGAGGAGGAGGAGTGGCAGTGGTATGTACGGGGGCGATGGTTATGCAGGCAGCGGTGGATGCGGAAGGAGTGACGATGGTGGGGGCGGGGGTGGGGGCGGGGCGGGCGGGGGCGGGGCGTAACGAACGGAGTCTATCCAAGGGCGCGACTGCCCGCAGGAGCTGCAAAGGAAACCGGAGGCTAAGAGGCCCATATGTATGTGGGCCGGTTCACGTAACGTCAGAAATTCATGGGTCCGCTGGGTGTTGGAGGCTGCTGCTGCTGCCCCGAGTGCAGCAGGGGGGGGAGAGGGAGGGGGAGGAGGGTGGCGCTGAGGGCGGAGAGGGAACGGGAGGAGGAAGTGGGGTGGCTGCAGGGGAAGTACTTGGGTGAGGGTCGGAGATGATAAAGGATTGTAGGAGGCAGAAGAGGAGAAGATAAGGGAAAATGGTCAAGTGCTAAAATGAGAGAGGGAGATTAAAAAAGATTAATGGGGAAGCGAAAGAGAAATAAAGGAAAATTTATATTTGTAGTTAAAATTAAATTTTTCAAAACATGCTAAGAGTGTTGGCTGGTACAAAGGTAAAAGAAATATAGCAACAAAATGAAAAGGCTAGAAACACAGTAGCGAAACGAAAAACAGAAGGTAAAATACGGAAGGTGAGGAAAGGGAGATGAGAAATGTGGACATTGCAAGAAGCGTAATAAAGAATGAAATAACAATGCACTGCCAAATGACACAACTTTTAAATAGGTAAGAAGCAGCGAGGAGAAAAACGCTGATAGAAGGTAATCGGAAGAACACTTAGAAAGTTGACATTTCGGACCAGAACTGTCATATTGAACTATCATACTGAAGGAGAGATATGACATCGAGTTGTGGACGGAGATTGGCGCGAAGTATAAGGTCTAAGGGAAAGATCAAAACCACAAGAGAAAAGCAAGGAGGCGAAATTATGAGGCGAGAAAGAAAAGAGAAGAGCTGAGGTGAAGCATAACAGGGAGTCTAAGAGCAGGCGTCGGCAGAAGCTGCACGATGGAAATTTAAACGGGGCAGACGAGCGTAAAGCTTAGGTGGGAGTGTAACACGATTGAGAGTTTCTTCAAGTGATGGCAGCCAAGTGAAACTGTTTCTTCTACTCACGCTTAAAGCTTCCACCTTCTCTCCTCGATAAATGGGGTATTAAAAGTAAAGTGAGACTGCCTCCAACCGGCCACATCCTCTCTCTGCTCTTCCCTCCTACGCTTTCATTCCACTCTTCGCACGAACCCAAAGCAACTCTTCGGAATGCCCACGCAACCCGTAAGCAACCCATGCCCCGTGGAGCTGATTTATAGCATTATTATCAACTCATAAGAAATTTAAAACTCAAGGCGGCGCTTTTTGTAGGAGAGCGCGGGGAGCAAGGCGGGAAAGAGAGAGAGAGAGGGAGAGAAGGGGGCTGCTATCCATGACGGAGGATTGGCCGCGGCCATCATTGATGCTCATCGGATTAAGGGACGCACCATCGATTGCCTGCTGAGCTCACCGCCTCCCATTTCTCTAATGACCACTTCAAATTACTCTGGATGTAAATCCCGACCAAATCTTGCTCGAAGCTGATATTTGTTAAAAGAAAATTGGACAATTTTCCAAACAATGTTTTGGTTACAATGTTTATTATATTATTGTGGATGAATAAGTAATTGAACAGATAAATGAACTGAGAAATATTCCAGTCTTTCCGCGTAATGAGATACTAATATTCGTTTAAAGTTGTCAATGTAAATAACCTTGTTTAGATTGTATGTTTTGAAGTTGTGAGGGGCGTTGGATGATTTGGCTGGGCGGGAACAAGTTTGTAAATTCTCTGCAGAAGAATGTCTGACCCGTTGGATAATGAGAAATATTCAGAAGTAACAGAACGGAAGACGAGCTCAACTTCTGACTGTATGATATTTTTATAAGGTTGGATTCTCTAACCTCTCATTTCTCTGTATTATTCCCATACATTTCAGGCAAACGTAGAGCGCACAAACGGAGTTCACTATATATTCAAGCATTCCACGTATATGACCCGGAGGTGGACAAATTCCTTTCCCAACATTTTACTTTCCCCATGAATCGGAAGAGTTTTGAAGTAGCCTCACTTGGACGTCTGGTACTGTTCAAACGGATTGAAATGAATTGGAGAAAGAAGTACTCGTGCATGTAAAAGAGATAGCAGCATCATTCTCCAGAACCTTCGCAACCTCCTTGCTGTCGGTTTGTAGTACAACATCCAGAGCTGTTTAAGCCGCGCGCGTTCGCCAATAGGATATGCACAACTTACGTGTGGCTCGCTCGGGCAGGGTGCGTCAACGACGCCGCTTCACTTCGCAATTAGTCGCGTCCACGTCTGTTTTGGCTACCAGCAACGCATGCACCGCCTCAACATTGCTCCGGTGGCACACATCACAGCTATCTGACCTAGACGTCTCTTTTCCCTGGCTCAGCGCAAGCTGCCATCAGGTTTTCACTTGGGGAATAGCGTCTGATGCCCCCTCAAAAAGAGGTGACTTCCCGTTCTTTGTTCTTACGTCCTTATGTTCCTCATGAACAGTACTTTCAGAATTTCTAGGATGTCTCCCGCAGCAGTAATACTGAACGACGTGTGACTGAATATATCGGCTGTGTTAACATTGGCTTTTGCTTCAAGCAGAGCATTCACTCCTTGACATAACAGCTACTAGCGGTAAGATTCAGGAGAGAACGTTTAAGAAAGCATCTCGCCATTAAACTTGCTTTACGTGCCAACAAACACGTCGAATTTCGCGGTAAGAGAACAAGATTTCGGTTCCATCAGATTTTGGAAATACGGACATTTACATTACTCTGCTAACTGGAATTTTTATAACACGAACTCTGATTATTTAGGTCCCTTGGAATTCGTGTTAATGAGGGTTACTGCATTGCGACATTCTCAGCCTAGCTGTCCTCGTTGAGGGTGAGTGCGATGAGGTTGTGATAAGCTGGCACCGCCAAGCGCCCCGACGCCTCATACACGCGGCTCAGCGCAGAGCCTGCTCCCAGGAGGCGCCGACCACCGCCCTCTTGCTTTCCCTCGCGCCGCACCCGCCGCCATCAAGTAGCACCGCGAGTCCCTAGATATAGGAAGCGGCTTATGTGGTTCAGGGCATGAATTGATGCCACTGCAGTGCCTCTGACTGAGAGGTTCTAGGTTTCGAGGACTAACTACATACTAGGTCCAATTCTAGAGGCCAGATCGATAGTTTTCCGTGGTTTCTCCCACAAGGCGGAGCACTACCGAAACAAACGGATCGCGCCCATCCTTCTGCCTCTTCCTTGTCCTATTCTGACTCATTGCTTGCACACACACACACACACATGGAGTGTACTACACTACATGCATGTCGGGGGAACCAGTTGCGAGCTTCCTTCTTGTTCCGGATGATGCGGTGCCCTGCTGTGAAAGGTCGAAGCCCCGACGCCCAAAATGCGCAAAACAGAGATTAATGTTAATATGTAACCATACAATGAAAAACCTTTATTGTAATCTTACAGAATAGTCGCTAATAACCTAACTGTTGATGCGACTATATATAAATAAATTTAACAAAAATTGGTCAAGTTAAAAGTGTTCAGCAGAAAAGTACTTTAGCTTAAAAAACTTTGGAAATTATGAAGTATTTTGTATGTTATTCGCGTAGGCTGAAGGTGAGAGCTTCGCCATATTGTTGGACACGCATTGGGAAGCGTCATTATGCCCTTAAAGTTTGAGGATCTAAATACTAGGCTATTGCACCCGCACCCGCACCGGTATGGTCATTGGCCATGTTCTCTGGAAGTGAGTCGATTCTGTCTCGTTTGCTACGGTGTGAAATAAGAGCTCGCGCGAGGCTTCATACAGGGTTGTCCGTTGGATTTCACCAGATTTGTACACTACTTTTGTTTTTTTTCTTAAAGCACTCGTGTATGTAAGATACTACTAAGAGTTAACGAGTAGTTCTACCATCTGAATGTGTCATCTGTTATAGTTAGTGCTTTATGATAGAATAATCAGTTGAGTAAAAGTAAGCTGTTTTTTTCTTTGCTAGTTTGTAGTTTAAGTATTACTTCATCAAAAAATAAATAAGTTAAAAATGTGTGAAAGCAATATTCAATTACATTCTAAGTATTACTAAATACCGTTAAACTGTACGCTAACATTGAAAAAGTTATGTAGGGCTGGTTTATTTTTAGGAGTGCAGGGAGATATGTGATTATCTGATACTTATTGAAATATATTAACTTCTATTCGAGAACTCTTGTAAAACATTTTCTTTTGAAATTTTCAGATGCCCAAAATATGTGTGCCTTGTCAGAGCAATAATCCCAACAACCCCGAAAGATACTTTACAGTGTTTGAATTTCCTTCTGAAGCTTCTCTACAACAGAAATGAATTCCATATTCAAAGGAAGAAGAGGGATGATACTGCTAACTACATCGTTTGAGGCACTGCTAGAGTTGCGTTCGCCACTCAGCACGTGGACCTCCGTAAATAGTGAGTCAACGCCGGAACTTCCAAATGGACACGCGGAATACGACCACAATTGGGGAGAGGGCGACAGCCAAAAGCAAGGGTCTACTCTACAGGGTAGGTGTCACGAGGGTTTTTGATTGATTTTTTCATGTTTCCGGGCGCGTCAACTACTGTGGTCATTAGTCCCGTTAGTGTAGTGCATGCTTTTTCTCGGGAGATGACGGTGATATTCCCCCGCTGGATGGCGAGATCCGGCGCCGACCTACCGACCTACTCGGCTAGTGGAGTTCCCCCTAACCAGGACTCTCCCACCAGCGGGATACCCCACCTGCCAGGACAAGCTCTAAGCTCCCGACCGGTCTCCCGGAATATGTGGTAGTGTAGTGCATGTTAGTAATTGGATGGTATGTGTGTGTGTAAGGGGAGAGGATAGGACAGGGAAGAGGAAGGACAGATCGCGCGCGGTCCGTGGCCCTTTTTGTAAGGTACTGCTCCGGCATTTGCCTGGTGTTGATCGAAGAAACCACGGAAAACTACCGATCAGAACAGCCGGCCGCTAGAATTCTCCTCCAGACAGCGACTGAATTCGACCGAGCTGAAAAGCTAGTGTCGAAAATCCTGCCGCCGTGGGAACCTAGGACCTCCCGGTCAGAGGCGCTGCAGTGACGTCAGTTGATGCACTAAGCTACCGCTACCGGTACTAATTTCGAATGAGCGCAGAAACTGGAAAAGCGTTGAAGCATCTGGCCATGTGAGAGGCGCCTATTATTTTGTTTACTCAGGAACATGGGAAGGTACATGCGCAATGAAGCAATGAAACGGTAATAAAACGGATTCTATAAAAGGACACTAGAGTAGGGCAAGCAATGTTTTCCTCACGGACCGTAAATTACTCGACAGTTTCATGGAGAACCGATGCAACGCACTGCACCAATGCAGACGCCTCAGTGTCGGCGGTGGCGCGGCAGTCTGTCTGAATTGCTCTTCATGGAAGTAACTTTGAAATTCAATGTCCAAGAAGGCATTTTTTCGAAAAAGCTGGATCTGCCATTCTTCATAAATTCAACGTGGAATCTGGGTAGTTTTGTCAAGATATTTCCGAACATTTTTATAGTAAATGGTATATTAATCATAGTATATGGTATGGTATTCAACGTTCTATGAACATTCTGTGTATATGGCAAGAATATTGTGCAATCTGAAAATTATGTTTTGCAATGCAGAGAAAAAAAAATTAAATTTGAATTCGTTTAAAGTTATTGTTTGAATCTGTGTTCTTGACTCTACGAAATAAATTTTTTATATTAAGGTTTCTCAAAATTTAATTTCATTTCCGTAAGAGTTCCAACTAAACTTTATTATTTTTGCTCTTGGATTCAATCGAAGGTTGCAAAAAGATGACAAAAAACTTAAACAAATCTCGTGAAGAGAACAACGCATACATACAATAGTTCAACTAGTAAATTTCTAATTTGTTTTAGAATTTAAAAAATAAATAGATGATTGAAAGATAGTCTGGTGGAATATGTTTAAAATAGATCGGTCACACCAAAATAGCTTGTGAATCCACCTAATCTTCTCTTTATAATTTGAAAGTTTTCTTTCTCGCAAATACTGTTAAGACAAAGGAAGTGTGACAATAAAGTAAATAAATCTGCTTTGAATTTTCTTATTGTCCGCTGCATCCCTACTCACATTCATCTATTGAACTTTTTTTTTTTTGTTAGTTACAAAACTTTCAGTTATTAATTTTAAAATTCCTCTTTAAATTTTTTTTTTTTCCCTTTTTATTAATTATTTTTTCTTATTGTCCCTTCATCCCTACTATTTTACTTGTCGCAAACATGCATAGTACTGAGAAAGTTATAAAATGCTTTTCAGAAAAACGGTGATTTTCGACAGAAAAAATCGTACTGTAGGTTTCAGATTCAGAAAAAACTGATATATTTGATTCCCATTGAAAGTAAATTACTTCCTCTAACACAATGTTTAGCCAGTATCCACATTTGGTGGGTCTTTGATTCGGAAAGCAAAACGTAAGCCTTTGAACAAAATTAGCTGCTAAACTATAAGCAGGATTTGCATCAAAATGAATAATCCGTAATCGATATGGCTAATGTAGAGAGCCTTTGAATTTGAAAGGGATATTTCAATTTTGGCAGAAACTATACAAGAAGCCAAAATTACAGTTTCAATATTTTCTCAAAAATGACTCCAAAGTTTTTGTATTAATTTTTTTATCGGATAGAGCGAAGCACGACTATAAAAATGCTCCGATTTCCGTTGAACATTTTAGTACATTGCAAGGGTTAAAGTTTTTTCGGTGTGTGTCTTTCTACAGCTACAAAATTGAAGAGAAATATTTTTCTTATCGAATACAATCCGTTCTTCAAAATCAATCTTTAAGTGAGATCTTTTACAATTTTCACACAATGTGACTGGTTTTATGTGGAATAAAAGTAAGTCAAGAAAAAGTTTATCTGAAAAACTGCTACAAGTTTTGTTCTTTAATCCTTTGGATGATTAGAGCTAAATACGCTAAATGAATTATTTAAACGCCATATTGACATATTTTGTTTTAAAAAAAATTTTTTTAATATTTACATTACATTACGGCATTTTTATACATTATTTTTTTTTATAAAAATGCTCAAAATCGAGCTTTCCAGAACCGTTCGATATTGTCTTATGGATAGTGTTAAATGCACTAAATTACATTACATAAACACCATTTTATTGTATTGTTTTAATTTTTCAAAACTACACAAGTATATCTTTTTAAATCTGTCTCTGGTAATTGGTTTCTACATCGCGGTCATTTTTATTCGTTATAGCATTTTTGAGCAAAATCATTTCATACGAAATTTGCTGAAAACTCAAAAGTTTTCAGTTAAATTTTAGCCCAAACCTGCGCATTTTTAGAAACGCTCAAACCATATTTCTTCACGAACGACTCCAAATTTTTCAATTAAAATTTGCATGTAAGACCATGTTGTACTCTTCTATAATATTCTTAAAGTCACATTTCAATTCTACTTCTAGGGGACAAAAATTAGAAACAATGAAAAATGTCTTTTTCTACGTAGGTAGCAGCTGGAAGACGGGGAGCAATATCGAAAAGCAGCTAGTCTAAAGAGTTACAAACAAACTAGTGAGAAAAAATCTGTGCCATTCTGTGAGACAACTAGTTTCTTTTGTTTATTTCCATATTCCAGAATATATTTCATAATACTGTATATATAGTTTTCTCTTACAATGTTTATTCTTTCAAATTTTTTCACTCATCCATCTTTCTTTTTCTCCTTTCCCTCCCTTCTGTCTCTATAATCTTCTTCTTCTACAACGTGACGGTGGGTGGTGATCAATGGGTGTGCACCACTAACGGCAGCAGCGGCGGCGGCGGTGGTGGTGACGGCGGTGGCGGATGTAGGTGGCGGGAAGGAGGACGGGGCGTTGACGTGGGCGGTGCTGGTGGCGGGGGGTGGCGGCGGCGGGTTGGTGGCCGCGAGGGGAGGCTGGCCGCGGAGGGGCGGGGCAGCGCATCGCCGGGCGCAGCTGCAACGCGCACCCGCCGCCGCCGCCGCCACGAAGACGCAGATAAAGCTGTGCCGCTCCCTTGTCAGGCCCGCCCCCTCCCTCGTCTGGATGTGGCTCTGCAGCCCCAGTCGTCTCGCTCTCTCGCTCTCACTAGCGACGGCCGCCTCATCCGCTACTACCAACTATCTCCATTGCGTGTTTTATTATCATCACACCACCTCCTCTACATTGTCATGACACCTTCTTCAACTCAGCATCACGCGACGATCACCACCAACACTAGAACCACCTTAAGATCTCTTCTATCACCACCGACACAATGATATCAAAATAACTCCCATCCAAATCCAATAACCATTCTGTATCTACAGGATACTCCACTGCCGCCTGACATCGTACCACTTCACCGCCATACTATTCCTAAAACACCACCAAAAAGCAACCAAACAAATCTGACAGTCACCTCTCCATCGGCACATGCCTTCTCCAACCATTTCCGCTGTGACAGGCCTTGCCTCCTCCGCCGCCTCCACTGCTGCAGTCCCAACCTCCCCTTCTCCCCTTCCAACCCGAGCGACGCCGCAGCGGTGACGGGGGCGGCGGCGGCGGCATCGCCGTTTCGTCTGATGAAGTAATACATAAGTAATACGGCTTCCAGAAGCGACCGGCGAATGGCCCCATCGCCCGCGGCGCCCCTCCCCTCGCCACCCGCCCACCCGCGCCCTTCCGCCCCCGCCGCAAGGCGCCACCGGCGCAGGCGCTCGCGAGGACCCGCTGCTGGACCGCGACCGCCACGCACCCAAGTACCGTCCATTCAAATGCCCACACTAGCCAGGCCTTGATTGATTGATGAGTGATTCCGGGCGTGACAGGTACTGTGGTCATTAGTCCGGTTGGTGTACTACGTTTTTATCGTGGGAGGTGGCGGTGATCTTTCCCCGGTGGATGGCAACAGCTGGCGCCGACCGCTACGTTGATTTACATTTTCCACAACCAGGTAAAGCCCCCTGTGAGGCAGCGGCCCAGGTGGGACACGCTCTTAGCTTACGATATGTGTGGTAGTGTACTGTGTGTGAGTATAAATAAGGCTTAAGAGTAGAGCAAGGAAGAAGAAGGAAAGATCGCGCGTGGTCTGTTGTTAGGGTACTTTTCCGACATTCGCCTGGTGTTGATCGGAACCACTACCGATCAGAGCAGTCTCCAACTCATGTATGAAGGTAGTGTCGAAAATTCTGCCATCGTCGGGACTCAAATCCCAGGACCTCCAGGACAGAGTAACATCGTCTTTCTTAGTCTTCCTCAGCAAAATGTTTGGAGTGACGAGAACTCACCGTTTTCCGTTGCGTCAACTACTTAGGTCATTAGTCCTGTAAGTGTTGGGGATGTTGTGTACATGGAGGAGGCGGTGTTCGTCCTCGACTGGAACTTAGATTGGCGGGGCCCTACAAGTCAACTTGCGGCATTTCCCCCCCTCCAAAAATCCCCCCTTTAGGGAGGCTCCAGTCCAGAGACCAGTCGAATGATTTCTTAGCATTTGACTGGTCTCTCAGTGTGTGGTAGAGTAGTGCACTGTGAGTGTGTGTGTGTTTATGTGAGAGTGAAAGTGAGTAAGAGGAGAGGACAAAAAGGAATAAATGATCGTGCGCGGTTCGTGGCTCGTTTATTAGGGTACTGTTCTGGAATTCTCCTGGTATTCATCGGAGAAATCACAAAACTACCGATCAGTTCTGCGGGACGCTGGAATTTCCACCTAGACAATTTTTCAATTAAAAGCGTAGAATGACCACTAATATTCATATTTATAGTTTCAGAAGGTTTGTGGGACCAAACGTTGCATTAGAAAATCGGTTATTAGTACTAAATGTAATAACCTTCTACCTCGTACTACTACTACTACTACTACTACTACTACTAAGTAACGTTCGCTTTTCATGACACGACCCCAGCTCGATTTCCGTTCTGGCAAGATTATTGATTGATTGATTTTTTCGTGTTTCCGGGCGCGTCAACTGCTTTGGTCATTAGTCCCGTTAGTGTAGTGCATGTTTTTCTCGGGAGATGGCGGTGATCTTCCCCCGCCGGATGGCGAGATCCGGCGCCGACCTACCGTCGGCTAGTGGGGTTTCCCCCTACCCGGGACTCTTCCACCAGCCGGGCACTGCCCAAGCCGGGACAAGCTCTAAGCTCCCGACCGATCTCCCGGAATATGTGGTAGTGTAGTGCTTGTTAGTGTAAGTGTGTGTGTGTGTGTGTGTGTAGGAGGAGAGGATAAGACCAGGAAGAGGAAGGACAGATCGCGCGCGGTCTGGTAGGGTACCGTCTGGATCGCCGTTTGGTAGGTACTGCTCCGGCATTCGCCTGGTGTTGATCGGAGAAACCACGGAAAACTACCGATCAGAGCAGCCGGCCGCTAGAATTCTCCTCCAGACAGCGACTGAATTCGACATAGCTGACAAGCTAGTGTTGAAAATCCTGCCGCCGTCAGGACTCGAACCCATGACCTCTCGGTCAGAGGCGCTGCAGTGACATCAGTTGATGTACTGCTCAACCCATGGCCGGGAGGCCGGGACGCTCCTGGAAGGCCAGGCTTAGTCAGAGGCTACTGCGCCAAAGTACATACATAACAATATCTAGAATTGAATTGAATATTTCCTTCGTAATCTCAGCGATTGAATAAATATACCGTTGATTTAAAAATGCGAAAATTTAATAAATATTTCCATTTATTGTACCGGTTTATATATCATACTTTTTATGTCATTTATTCTTTTAAAATTTAATTTGTTAATATTTTAAGGTTTTAGTAGAAGGCTAAATGAAAGAATTATTTCAGCAAATGTTGAAAATTTAAAAAATAAATATCGGCGTTAGGTAACACCAATCTATGACCCTCTACCCTATGTAACGCTGCTTCAAACCTTCCCTCTTTAGCATTTCGTAATTTATGGACGGACCCTAACCAACACTGGTCATATTGCACTCTTCTACAAGACTTCTACGTGACTTTGAAGTTAGTCACATTTATTCTGAGACATGGGATATTCAACACAAAGTACAATGACAATTTGTATCAGAGAGAAGCTAAAATAATCCTTTTCAAACTTAAATCTGGCTGTGTTCGTAACTTACTTTGCGAAAATGGTATACGTTTTGTTCACAGTAGATTTTATATCGTTTTTATAGTAATTAAGGTAAAATTTTAGCAAAATTAATTAACTTAAGGGATCCAACT
The DNA here is from genome assembly GCA_964035755.1 of Teleogryllus oceanicus. Classification (NCBI taxonomy): domain Eukaryota; kingdom Metazoa; phylum Arthropoda; class Insecta; order Orthoptera; family Gryllidae; genus Teleogryllus; species Teleogryllus oceanicus. The sequence continues at coordinate 132,727,632 of CAXIVR010000005.1, read as the reverse complement.
AAAAGAATTGATTAAAAACGGTTTAATAACAACTTCTAAGAAATTATCTCAAATTTGAACAATATTTTGGGAGATTTTCCATCACGAAAAGCCTTAAAAATGGATTTAAATTCATATTACAAACAATTTTTCATAAACAGTCGGGTTTTCCAAAACGTATATCACGATCGCGAAATAAAGCTTTTTGATTTTTTACTATTAGTTAACTTGATATGTTTGTGCTGGAAATTGGTTGATAACGATACGAAAGTTAATTAAAGATTAAAAAGTTACCTTTTGTACCGCTGTGTTATCATATTATCTTTTCGTCCCTATAGTATTAATTGGTATCCCCCCAGTCATTCCTCCACCTCTCACCAATTAACATTTTAACGTTTCGCGTTTCTACGATTTGCTATTTATCACCAATATCACAATTTCATTATCACAACATGAATGTTTGTTATCAATAAAATTATTACTAGTAAATTTCACTATGAAAAAATATTCTTTTACACTCATACATTTTCACACATGGTTGCTCCTCTAAAGAATAAATTTTACAACGCCGTCTTCATTGGTTGATTTGAAGATTGGTTGTTCTGTCGTCATCGGCCGCCATGGGTCACATTTCCTCTTCCCCATTGAAACAAACTTCGTGTCAGAAATGCCAACGCACGTTACTCGGGCGACCCATTACCTCAATATCGTAACGACGTATTCATACCTCCATTCCATCAGCGGCTAAAGCAGTTTCTGCATTGATTTGCATGGCAGCCGTCGATCCAATATCCAATGAAGGCGCGGCCGTTTTCCACCTGTCACCCCTCGAGTCGAGCCCTTCTCACCCCGCAGACCCCCGCGAGCGCCGGCCCCTCCCCTCGACGGCTGATCCGCGTCGCACATTGCCATGTCGTAGAGGTCCCGGTGCCGGTTTACTCCGCTTTGCATAAAACGGAGCCCTTCCCCACGCCCGCTCAAGCACCCCTCGTCGCCTTCGCCCTCCTCCTCCCCCCCCGTTCTGCCGCCCCCCCCCCCCCCCTCTGGCCAACGTTCCGTTCCTGACCCCCCACCCCACCCGGCCCTCGCAATCACAACTTGGCGCTGTAAAGAGCTGGGATAAGAAGGCGCGGGTCGCGGGTTCATTGTACTTTATTGCGAATGGCTCGTTTCATCTCCTCCCATGCATAGTTAAGGCCCGCGACTCGCGCGCTGGTGGCGCGGTCGCAGTGGCGCGGCGCGGCGCGGTAGCTGCAGCGGAGCAGGCGGGTGCACAGTGGGAGCAAGGGACTTTTCCGTAGAGCTCGTTAAACCTCCAGGGCACTGTAGACAGTATGCGATAGTGCCCTTTTATGAAAACTGTGGATACTAATAACTGAACAGATAACTGTCTGGGTGACCAATAACTGAAAAATATCGAATACTATCGGAATCAATTTTTATTTATATGTATACCTGTAGATAAATCGTTTTTAATTACAAATACTTCAGAAACATTATTCATATTCTATTTATCTCTCATTAAATGTAAATATACACCAAAACCACTGGTTCAATCACTAGTTCGACGTTGTATTTTATTAATAAGAAAAAGAATAACAAAATTCATGATCACGATGAGCGTGAATGAGCATCAGTTGTTTGAGTAAACACACGTGTGGAAATATACGTGTGGAAATGTTTACTAACATATTATAAGTTGGAAATATTTAATTTATTGAAGTAGTATGGTGATATATGCCAACATTTATTCGAGATGGCTTCGCTGAAAGAGAATTTCAATATTGTACATATTTTCAAAGCAGTTTGCATTTAATGACTAATGGTTTATTGGAAAATTGGCACGATATTATTAAAATTAACTTTTATTATAGAATTACTATACTACTATATTATTTTGGTTTATTTGCTGAAGAACATTACCAATTAGTCAAATGAAATTGAAGACTATCGATAGTTTTTGATAGGCATATTATCGATGTTTAACGCGCTCTACTCTTCCGTTCTACGCGAAAGTGTAAGATTGTTCTGGTTTATGGTTAAAGTTGGTACTTTCCAGCACGGTAATAGTGGAAAATGTGACTGATAACTGAAAATGAAAAAAAAATTCATTGAAATCAAAATATTTTATTGAAACGTAACTCAATCTTCCATCAATGTAACATGCAAGCCTTTCTGCTACTTCATAATCAGGTTTAGGCAAAATACTTTAAATTTAGTATTTAAATACTTTACAAAATACTTGTAATTATTGTAAATAAATATTATTAAATTTTGTATTTTATATTTTTTATTGCAACAATATATTGAAAGTCAATTACAGGAAATTAGTAATTGACAGACATACAAATTTCTGAGCAATAACTTTTATAATGTATTTTAACAATATGTATAAACATTTTCAAGTGTACAATGATATCAAAAATATGTCTAACGCAAAGAAATAAAATGTCCTTTTAAAACGACTAATTTTTCAACCAAATCATCAGAAAATAAACCCCTAGTTGGCAAATGTGTAAAAGCTACAAAGGAAAACTAATTCAACGTAAACTAGTGTTATAACGAAAAAAAATTTAAATTTATCATTTAAAAATACAAGAATTTAAATTGAAAAACTATCTAGAATTTTTAATAATTTAAATTTATCATTTAAAAATTACGAGAATCCAAATTAAACAGCTGAAAGGAGCTTTTATTTTTGTTCAAAGAGGTGCATTCACTAGCAGAATCAAACAAAATGAAACTATATTCTTTTTCGATTGTATTTAAAGTATTTATTTTTTAAATAAATCTACTATAAAAATTTAAATAAAAAAATAGAGTTTTCAAAAAATACAAAAAAATTAAAATGCGTATTCTAAATACAAGTATTTAAATATTACCCAACCCTGTTCACAATCCTGTTATCGTCTTCCTCTCATTGCAACAGAGTGTTGGATTGTAGTTGTAGATGCTCATGAGATAATAGCTTTTACAATTTCCGCATTCCAATTTTTAAGTTCTCCGTTCTTAAAACAATATGTTTTGACCTTTTTGACCAACCAGTAGTTGTGTCAAACCCACCAAAACAAATGTAATAAACTACCATCCTTTAATACTAATTTCATCTAATGATTGTTGGATTTATGAAGTGTTAATTTTCTTGCAGTTTTAATTCGGGCAATTCTGACAATTCTTTGTAGCTGCTTTTGACATTTTAATTTTGTTGTTGCACGAAGGCACTCGTTAGAGATCCCAGCTACAATAATGACCACATGCACAGTTACGTCTAATATGGTGATCATGGATATAGTAGAATTGAATATTCAAGGCAGATAATGTTCTGTAGTCGTGGATATTTCCGCCTGGTACGAAATCACACATGTTTAAAATTGGGATTGTACTACAACCAGGGCTGCAAGCGATGATTACAGTCAAGGCTTTTGGTATTTCAAGACTTTTTCTTCCATCATTTTCTTCATCTATCTCTCCTCATTTCTATCTTATCTTCTTTTCCATCTTTCTCTCCATCACATTTGAATATTGATAGAGTTAGCTACAATGTGGTTTCAGACACTGATATTTTTCTTTTAGGTAATTTTAGTGCCGTTTTAAATTATTCTGTTTTGAACAGCATAAAACTCGTACATACGTCAATTTAGTATATCGAAGTCGTACTAACCTTCTTCCCTTTGGTGTTGACACCAATAAGCTACGTTCTTCTGCGTTTATTTAAATATTAAAATATTTTAACATTGGCTGTTGTTTTTACGTATATTCTACCTCTGTTTCTTTCTTCCTTGACTATTAAATTTTATATTTTTATATTCAAGTTTTATTGACGGTTACATGTTTATACTATTAATTGTACTGAAATTGTAAATTGTAAATTGTAATTGTAAATTGTACTGAATATACTGTTAATTGTACTGAAAACAATATCGATGTGAGATTTAAATACGTTCTGATAGGAAGTCTTTATATATAAACCCATGATAAATAAAGCACATAACATTTAGTAAACCTAAACTTTCAGAAATATGTACTCAGTTTGTTAATATTTATCAGTATCCAAACAGAGAGTCTTACAACATTTGTCTCTATAGTCTTAGTTCGAAGTCATTTCAAAGCAATGTTACTCTCGCGTTGAAAACTGGGTAAGATAAAACTGTTCGAGCTCTAGTATTCTAGCTATCTATCGCAACACTAGACACAAATTGCAGGCATCCATAACAGCAACAAACTAACATTTTGCTTTCAGGGCAGTAATGACCACACAGTTAGGAATTGCCTCTAATCTGGGGCCCATAAAAAAGATAGATCGCTCAGGGCTAAAGAAGCAGTAATCCATCGGGTGGAATAGAAATGTAAATTGGTAAAGATAAATAGACAATTCGAAGTGAAAAATATTTTCCCATATAAATCGACTTCTCAATACTTGTTTTTTGTTAGTATTCAGGAATTTTAATGCTCCACAACTTGTAGTATCGTATATTAATTTTTAAATAGAGACTATTTTATGTTCAGTCAGGACGGGAGGGAAGGTTATCAAACGTTTTAGTAATCTTCCTCGGATAAGCAGTAGGCAGGGTGGCATCGCGTATACTGATTTCTTTAGGAGAGAGTTACACTATACTTAACGACACGATTATTGTCAAGAACAGAATCGTAGTTGCCAATATACTCACTGCCACTGATTTCAAGAGTCTATCATTTGGCCAAAAGGCCCTACTCTGAAATTGTGAAATATAAGAAATGAAATTACCAAACACAGGATACTGATAAATCCACTATAATAGTGGGAAAACTGTACGAGACAATTTTTGTATTATTCTGATGATACATTTTAAAAATTTATTACAATAATTTCGGTACTAAGAAATGTTTATGCAAAGGTGTACATGCCACTGAAATAAATTGAAAACATTTTCAAGTAATTTTCATCTTCAAAGTTACGGTAATTAATACTATTTTTATTTATTTGATGTATCGGTCATATTAACTACTAGGTAATTAGGAAAACTTTTTAAAAATATTATGTGTATGGTTTGAGTACATAGAAACAATATGACTCGTTTTCCTTTTTCACAGGTGTTATTTACCTGCTCGTGATATTTCAGCGTATCTAGCGGAGTCTTTTGTTATGTAGTACCTCTTTCATTGAAAACTTTTTAGTGACGAATAAAAATTATAACAAAAATAGGAAAGAAAATTCATTTTGAGTGAATAAGGTATGCCGTTTTTATATCAGGAATTAGGTTGACGATTGCCAACATAAAATGTTGAAATAATACGTGCAACGTTTGAATAGTGAATATTATTTATTCAATTTAAAATGGTTTCAAACAAGAATGGCATTTTGAACATACTGAAAAAGAATACCGAAGAAGATACAAGAACTCTTTACGAGATGAAAGACTGCGTGTAAATATTAATTTAAAATGATTTCAAAGAAGAATGGAAATCAAGAAGAAGGAAAAACTTGGGTATCCATGACATTTCATATAAAATAATATCTCTAATATAAAACTCTACAGGATATTATTACTATGAAGCTTATAAAATATAATCATTAGAAAAAAGGCATTTTACATTTATTATTATTGTTATTTAAAAAAATTGTTTAGATTATTTTATAAAAAGAGAGATAATGTCAGCATTTTTCTCTGAAGTTACGCATTTTTTGTTCAAACTTCAGCTATATTCATGCTGATCTCCAAAAAGTTGAGAATGAGACAGAGTACGGAGAACGGATTACAGTTGCGGATGCGCTCTGTACAGATAACCATGTTGGCCGCTGAAAGCGATCGCCTGACTTCTGAGAAGTCTTTGCAAAGGATAGAGGACCTAGCTTCTTCCTCTGCTGTGTTACTTTTTACTCGCCGCGCCGCTCTGCTTAAAGCGGAAGAGGGGGCGACTGCCTTCGTCATTAGGGCAATCGCGTGGCTTCAGCGGAGACCGCCATGTTTTATTCCAAGAGCTTCGTGCACTTCCCAACTTGTTCTCTCTGGTCTCCGGCGAACGGCCGCCTCCACCCTCTGCAAGCCCCGCTCCATCCCGTCCGTCCCTCCCCGTTGCCCCCTGCGCCGCGCCGACCCACACCGGACTTCCGCCAACCCCCTTCCCTCGCCCTCCCTCTCGCCCTCACTCGCCGTCGCTATCAAACTCACCTCGCCCTCGCCCACACCGTTATTCCCGCCCTTATCGCTACCCTCGCTCTCACTCTCGCTCTCACCCTCGCGGTCGCATTCGCCCTCGCTCTCATTCCTGCCCTCGCCCTTACCCTTGCTCTCTTGTCCACCCTCGCTTGTGCCTTCTCACTTGCTCTTGCGCTCACACTCTCTCTTGCCCTTGCCCTTATACTCGGCCTAGGTCTCACTCTCATCTTCACCCTGTCAACCTCGACCTCACCTCCACCATCGCCCTCTCTCTCGTCTTCGCGCTGGTTTTTCTTTCAGCATCTCTCTCACCTCTTTTCGGCCCTCCTCACTAGGGGACAAAATGGGATAAGGAGATAGAACAGGGCAAGAGGGCAAGGTGGAACAAGGGAACGAAATGGAATAAGCGAACAAAATATGACAATGGGGACAAAATGGGGCATGGTGGGCGAAGGCAAAACGGATAAGATGCCAAATGAAGCAATGAGGACAAACAGAAAAGACAAAACGGACAAACGCGCTAAGGGGACGAAAGGAACGAAATGGGACAAAAGGGCAAGGAGCAAGTGGACAAAAATTTCAGAATCGATTTCTTGTATTACTAACCAAGATAAATGTGACAGCTTCAAATTTCATTGCTTTCAATAGAATGTTAAAATGTAACTTTAATATATCCATACAAAACCATTGTAAAATAAAAGTTCTTCACATTTATTCCTAAAAATTCTGTTTCGTGGCAACGACTAATTTATCCAAAAATTGATGAGCTCTGGTAAAATCTGAATGGGAAAGCTCGCTAAACTACTGGATTATCGAGCAATTTATCGGCCGTTGTTATGGTCGTTCTCTTAATTCGTTGTTTCGATCGTTGGTTGCTAAGGAGCTAACCGCGTGTTTATTGTCGTAAATAACAAAAATAAATATATACATCCTATCTCTAATGGCCCAAGCAGGACCAGAGGACTGATGAGGCATTTAAAACATTTTCCCTCTTTTCTGGAACACAAGAGAAGTCATTGGTTTAAACAGTGTGTAAATAATATAAATTGATTGATTCATTGTGATTCCAGGCTCGTCAACAACTGAGGTCATTATTCCCGTAAGTGTAGTGTATGTTTTATCATCTGGAGTTGGCGTTGATCTTCGCCCACTGAGTGGCGACATCCGGCGCCGACATACCGTCGACTAGCGGGGGTTTCCCCAACCCGGTATCTCCCACCAGTGAGGCACCGTCCCAGCCGGGACAAGTTCTAAGCTCCCGACCGGTTTCCTGTCATGTGTGTTAGTGTTGTGCATGTTAGTGTAAGGGTTGAGTATAGGAGAAGGACGGGGAAGGAAAGATCCGCGCGGTCCGTGACCGGTTTGTTAGGTACTGCGCCGGCATTCACCTGGCATTGATCTAAGAAACTACGGAAAACTACCGATCAGAGCAGCCGGACGCTAGAATTCTCCTCCAGGTAGCGACTTAATTCGACCTAGCCGTAAAACTAGTGTCGAAAATCCTGCCGCCGTCGGGACTCGAACCTAGGTCCTCCCAGTCAGAAGCACTGCAATGACATCAGTTGATGCACTGAGCCACCGCCCCGGTTATTATAAATTAAACCCAGCAGTATCCCCGCTTCGGACCACCCCTCGCTCTTTGTGAAACCCTAAACTTCCCCATGACGTCGTTCGCCATCAATCCACACTGCTGTTGCCTCTTTTCCAACCTCGTCATTGCCACCACTTCATCCCAATAACATAGTTACCATAGCCACCGTTACCTTCCTTCCCCCCCGTCACCGGTACGGCTGTCGCCATCTCAACTCAGCCAACGGTTTTGCTGGTCCTCCTGGTCCCCACTTCCAGAGATTGTTATTAAAAAGTTGGGCGTTTAGGCGTCCGCACTTCCGTAAATAATACAGTCGGTGTCCGGCTAAATCAAATCGCACTTGCTCGCGCTAAGCGAATTACACTGAGTGTGAACACTACGGAGGAACGCGGTGTTGGGAGAAAGAACGGTAAGAGAGAGAGAGAGAGAGAGAGAAAGAGAAAGAGAGAAGAGAAAGAGAGAAAGAAGAAAGAAAGAAAGAGATAAAAGAGAAAAGAGAAAGAGAAAGAGAAAGAGAAGGAGAAAGAGAGAAAGAGAGAGAGAGAGAGAGAGAGTCAATGCAAACGATTAATTTTTTCATTTATTTAACTTTATTTAACGTCAAAATCAGTTTAAAAGTTGTAATGATAAAAGGCAGAGCCGCTACAGTGAAAGACTAAGAGCTTAGAAGAATTGAGAACAACAATACAATGGTTGAGTTTCTTGCCTAAAATATGTTAATAAAGTCCACTTTATAAAAAATTAGGAAATAACTTAAGAAATGTTCGATCAGTAAAAAGTGGTAATTATTGTAAAAGTGGCATGGAGTAAATGAAGTTACTTTTGTGGAATCTCAATTATATATGCGAGTTGGTTTTAACCCATTCAGACCAATAGTTCTTTGCACAATATATTTCTTATGTTATCAGATGACCACCTTGAAACAAGTACCTAGAATGCAATGAATATTTTTCGATTATTCGATATCATGTCCCCGAATTTCAAATATTTCCGTGTTTAAACGACGACAAAACGGTTGCGATGTTTGTCATGGCAATCCTTGCACAATATGGGTTTAATCATCGCAGACCCGAGTCTCCAGAGTGAATTTGGGAAGTCACTGGGCGCGGAAGTCAATTAATTTTATGTCATTATGCTCTGAGCTTGGAATGAATGCTTTTAACTATTTATCGTGCGGCTTGATTGCAGGGAGACCACTAGGGAAGGTCGTACCCCAGCATGGTTACTAATCCACGACTAGTCAGCGTGCAGCAAACCGCAAGATAAATGCAGGAGTAAAGTTGTTGTTGCCTTTTAATTTAGAGTGAGGTATACCTTAAGGGTTTACTCGACCGAATTGTCATGTAGCGTAGCCTTCGAACGTCCAGGGACTCCTCGCGGCCAATGCCACTCAACTGTGTGAAGCCCGTCCCACGTGCTCCCATCCCCCATCAGATCTCACCAAGGAAGTAGCCTCTACACCCATATGTGATAGAATAGTTCATAACGCTTGAACTCGTACACTCATTTTACAACGCCTTAGTCCGTAGACCGTAGATCCATAGTACATCTTCATTGCCTGTTAGGGCAAGTGAAGGTGAAAGGGTCAGAGTACAGAGGTGATACTGTAGGGATCGGTAAAGCCCTTCTGCCGTAATCACATCTAGAGCCGTTAGTTAGTTAATGCCTTATTTTACGTGGAGAGACTCGGGCCATGAGGCCCGCTCTTCCGTCTAACCAACGCAAATTTCACCACCTAGCGGAGAAAGGAGGTATTATCTTTGGGGACGAAACAGGCGGAACTCAATTTTGCTCAGAGGCTTCATTTAGGCTTGAGGATCTTTTACATGCAGTAAATCTACTACATGGGACAGCCGGCTTTACTTCTCCTCCGAAGGAAGGCGTACTGTGCCACAGTCGCCCGACTTTTGCCGACAGCAGCGAGACTGACGATGACGGCAAAGACGTCGAAAGCCGGCTATCTTAATAAAGCTGATATGTTGACGAAGATGACCTCTTTTATTTCTTCTTATAAGAACGTCAACAACACCAAATCAGAATTCCCACAAAAGACAGTCAGTTTTATTCCAGACTCGTCTAATATATTCCGCAATCATGTGTTCCATCTTCTTGCATACAACTGATGTCAAAATTATAGGCCTGCAATTATTAACAATCCTTTTGTCTCCTCCCTTGAGAATCGGCACTACAATTGCCTCTTTCCAATTTTGAGGAATCGTATTAATATTTATAGTGACTTCCATTAACCGAGCAAGGTAGGGAATCATGGCTTCCCCTCCCAATTTCAATATTTCTTCTGGTATTCCGTCAGGACCTACAAATTTATTTCTCCTAATTTTTGCGATCCTTTTTCTAATACTTCCTGCATCGACTCTAAAGGTTTCTATTACGGGTGTTGTTTCATTTACTGAGATCTCATCCTTCGGCTTGAAAACCTATGCGTAATGTCTATTTAAACAAGCCGCCTTTTCACTGTCATTTGTAATTAACGAACCGTCAGCTCCGCAGATCGCTGGAATACTTTCTTTGTTCCCTTTCTTATGTCTTACATACTTGAAGACATTTTGCCAACAGTTCAATCAATCGTTTAGAATTGATTTCAGGTAATTTTCTTGGGTATGTAACTTTAATGCTAGTAAGTCTTTAGATAATTGTAGAAAATTATTTTTCAGTTCCTTGCTTACATTACATTTACTATACGCTTTCCTAACCTGCCTTTTCAGTCGCCTCACTTCTTTGCTGAAATACATCGGATCCGAATGGCACCGTAGTTTCTTGGTAGGCACGAATTTTACTAAGCATTGAAAAATTATGTTTATAGTTTGTCCATATCTGTTCTATTGTGCATCCGCTAGAAGCCCAAGTTGAAAATTTGCTTTTCAAAAATAATTGCATGTTTGTAACGTCTATTCTATAAAACTATTTTTTTTCTTTCTTTTACGGGTTCATTTCCTTACCCTCTCTGTACATTTTTAGAAGGACTCCTTTGTGGTCGCTAATTCCACGAATTATTTCGCAGGAAAGAAGTTTGTCCACCGGTCTAATAAGGAAAACGTTCAGTAAAGCATTATAGCATGTCGGTTTAGTCACTACCTGCGTTAAGCCGTTGTCCCAAACCAACTGATTAAGGAGGCGTTGGACGGCGCCTTCAGCCCCCACATCCCCCTCCCAGGTAGCGTGCGGTAAATTTAAGTCTTCTCAGATAATGACGTTTTTCCCACTTTTCCTGATTACCCGAGTTCGCTCCACAAGTCTTTGCAACAGTTCACGTCCATCTTTCTGTGACCTATACGCGCCTATAATTTCCCATTGGTTTTTTGAATTTCTATCTTGAATGTGTACACCTATTATTTCAAATTTGTCATCCACCCATGCCTCTACTGCTTCAAAATTGTCTTTTACGCATATAAAAACACCCCCGCCAATGCGATCTATTCTATCACGTCTGAATGTTAAAAAATTTTGCCTGAAGATTTCAGCGTTTAATATTTCCGCATTGATCCATGATTCCGTACCTATCACGACATCTACATTATACGATTCTACAGTGTTCCAGAAATGGACAGTTTTATTATAAATACTCTTACAATTCACCTGCAGAAAGCCCAGAGACTCACCTTCTGTGTGATTACATAGTGAAAGTCCGTCTCTCGCCACCGCTCCCGCGTCGCTGTCCGCCGTTATGTCGCCGTTCGTCGTCGCTGCCACCGCGTCCCGTCCCGCGCCGTCACCGCAACACTGTCCGTCGCCATGCGTCGCCTCCCACGCCGCCGTCGCCGCGTCGCCGTTCGTCGCCGCTGCGTTGCCGTCCCTCGCCGTCCGTCACCGCGTCGCCGTCCCTCGCCGCCGTCACTGAAGGTCACAGGTACGTCGCCGTCACTCGCCGCACTGCAGTTTGGACCCCGAGCGATTTAGATGCAAGCCGTCACGGCCGAAACGCCGTCCTGCAACCAAGAATTTCACTGATTCGCCTGGGAATCCCACTGATATATATTCTAGCACTTGGGCTTTCATGGTCACTCATATCCCCCATGACGAAGTCCAGATTTCTTCTCCTAAGATCGTTAGGAGAATGTAATGTGGCGGAATCTGGTGGTATCTGGCGTTCCGAGGTCCCTATTCTCCACATACCTTCGCAGCTGCTCAGTTCGGATTACCGGGAGGCACACAACATCCATATATTTGTTGTGATTGCCTACGTGCCTGACTATCGAGTCTCCTATTACGAGAGTAGGTTTTCTCCCAGTTGGAGCCTCTACGACTGGCTGCACGGCGTCTCCTACTGGAACAGCTCGGAGTTTCTCCTCCAGAGCTGCGTTTAACTCCTGCAACTCTTGGATTTGAAGAAGAGCAGCTTCCAGTTTTTCTTCCAGTAGACGGACTCGATTTTCTTTGCACTTCTTACAAAACCATTTGCCGTTATCCATGTCCCCGTTTTTACCACAACTCGCATGGTACCACAGTCCACACAACTCGCGCTGTTTCCCCGATTTTAGGTTGCTGTTGCACCCACTGCACAAGATGCGAATTGAATCAGTTTCAACTGCAGGTCCCAGATTAGGCTCGACACCTCCAATTAATAATAGCACCGCTGTCGTGGTCGCACAAAACGATGCTGCTCCAGCAGCTGCACCGTCCCCGCGAAACGATGCCGAGGGTGCCGGCGCTGCGCACGAGGAAAAGCGCGCGGCCCACGCCCCGATGCGCGCCCGATACTCCTGCAGGTAGCAACCCATTGTCTCACCCGGAGCTCCGCTAAAGCTCGTCCAACCGCTACGACGACCAACAACAGAATGTCCACGACCCTTTCCACCATCACTTTTGCTATTCACATCCACCAAATAACTATCATCACAATTAACACTGAGTAAATAACGTTATAACCATGTAGCATCAGAAGAAATTAGAAAATTGTAATGGAGAGGAGAATCTTGAAAGATCGCGTGAACCTAGTACACTTTGTTAAGAAACAAAAATTATTACAAGAGTATGGCATTACAATTCTGATTTTATTTTGCAAATACGAATTGGAGTGTGTAAGCAGAAGCTCATAACAATTATATATTGTTATATATTTAAGAAAAATTATTGATGATCTTTTGCGATTTCTTAAAATTTAAAATAATCCATGAAAAAATAATGATTTTAGTGATGAAAGGCAGAATCTACGTACGTAAGAACGTAAGGAAGAGGCTGAAAAAAATTAATTTAGACTGGAAAACGTTGCCCCAGATTGGGAATTTTCATGTCGCCAGCACGCGTGAACGGTGGCCACGCTCGATCGGAGGCAGCCGGCTGCAGCAAGCGCCCGAGTGTTCATGTTGAGAGGCAGGTAACCGGTCGGTCGCTGGCGGTCGTCATACAACGGAATGCGGATCTCTCATCACAGCTAAAAACTACGCCTTACAGGGTATTCGAAGCCACAGCCTTAACGTTAGAGTACTTGGCCTCATCAGCCCAATGACCCTGCGCTAACAGGCGCGAGGTAAATGCGAGAGTAATAAAAGGGAAGCCAGGCAAAATAATGGTGATGAATGATGATGACGGGAAAATTAGAAACGGGATAGCTCTGAGAAAAACTGCCAGCTTATTTCGTGTACTTAAAGACGTGTTCCTAGAGGTCAATATTGAGCGATAAGTACACAATGGGTTGGCCCGATTGTATTGTATCGGTCAAACCACCACAAGACACATTGATTTTCGGGGGCTTTGCAGCTTGTCAGCTTCACCCCGAACCATCTAAGATTGTCGGATATTTTTTATGTCATTGGAGAATGGTCCACGCGCGGAAGGGGGATCGGCGCATTGCTGGCTGGGCGTGAGAACGCGACGAGAACGGATGGATCGCGTGCGGTGGCTGCCGGTGGTTTAAGGTTCCGGCATGCGTCTGAATCTCATTGGGGAAACACGGAACGGATCGATCAGAACACAGCTCCTAGAACAATACGCCAGGCAGGGGTCCGCTCAGAGGTATTCCGCTGCTGTCGAAAATCTTCGCACTATTCGATATCGAACGGCCATGTCAAGTTGGCACAGCCACCATAGCACAATCAAATCAAACCAAATGGAATATTTAGTACTCATTTATTACTAATTTATTACCCCAAAATTAAATTTATTACTCCTCCCGTTTCTGAAATAAACAAAACTAATACGAATATTTAGTACATATATTACTATTTATTACTCTAAAATTAAATTTATTACTCATGCGGTTTACAGAAAAATTTAAAAAAAAGTTATGCAACCACGAACGACATTCGCGTATATTACTGAAGAGTACCAACAAACTCAAAACACTAAAGTCTATTACAAAAATACATATATATTCAATATTAGACATTCAGTTCTAATTTTTAATACCTAGAGACAAATTATGAACGTGGAAGCGCATTTAAGAAATATTGTATAAACTGAATCCTAATGGTTACAACATGCAAGAGATTCAAATTCTAAAATAGAGAGAACCAACGAGCACAATCGCATAAAACCAAACACATCATTTAACAGACGTATCACACTATTACTTAACACTAAACAGAAATTTATTACTCCTGTTGTTTAGGAAATAAAAACTTTCATTTAACGACATACTTATGCAACAACGCACGGTCTTATCTATATCTATCTATCTATCTATCTATCTATCTATCTATCTATCTATCTATCTATCTATCTATCTATCTATCTATCTATCTATCTATCTATCTATCTATCTACCTATCTACCTACCTATCTACCTATACATACATACACACATATTGTTACGTTGCATCGCAAGTGAAGCAACTGCGGGTTGTCCTGAGCTGGCCGCGTTGAGAACCCTCGGAGCGAGCGGGGAGCTGCCATGAAAGCTGTCGTTCCGAGCGATAATGGAGCCTAAGGCGTCCGCTGGGGCGCTGCCCCCTCAGCCTCCCCGGGCCCCCCTTAGCCTCCCCGGGCCTTGGTTACGTTACGAGATCTTGTCGGAGCCACGAGCCGGAAGAGAGTTTCATCACATCTTATTCAGAGGCAGTGAACGTCTAAGGATTGGAAATAGTGAACACTACTGAACGTTTCCTGTTAAATGCCTCATGTATATTATGATTCGATAAAATTCGGTACAAACTTTCAAGTCCCAAGTAAAATATTCTTGTTGCATAACTGTTTCTAAACAATTAGACACATCGAAGATCAAAAAGGAAAGTAATATTAATTTTAACAATGATATTACCTGTAACAAGTATTGCATCTCAGCTTCTTGGTCAATGACCCCCATCTCGTTCAGGTTTTTCGTCCAGTTTCCCAGGTGTCTTGATAAAATGCTGAGATGGCCCCGTATTTTACTTCTGGACATAAATGTAACTGCATTATTTGCGCACGTCTTGTAGAATTCAGTGGGAAATATTATAGTTATTGAAATTATCGTTCTCCATGTTGTCGCGACAGGAAGTATTATTCCTTCACGAAAGGCATGAGAGATAAGAACCCAAATCTATAACTGATTTACCCTTGAAAGTAAATTTTCTTACATCGGAGCAAATATTTAATTAACAATTCTTACCAAAACGCTCATTTCTTTCTATATTTAGAATTCAAGTACATCCAGGCGGAGATCCCGAACTTACAGATCAAGGAGAGGCCGGACCATCTTAAGTAGACTCAATTGAGCTAAAAGAAGTTGTACAAAAAATCGTCTGGCATTAAATATTAAAAAGAGACAATAGGTAAACTAATATTAAAGAAAAAATTGAAGAAAATTCCCCGTATTCCATAATGTCGTGTTTCACATTTGTTCGACTAGTGCTACCCATCCAGCAACGATCTGTAAATTATAATATAATTATTATATAATGAAATAAATATTACTGGTATAGTATATACAGATAATTATTTTTACAGATTAATGCCACCATCATGCAGCATTTTTAGAAAATATAGTTACTAGCACTGCTGCCACACTTCGGAACGAAACCATATAGCATGATCGAGTGATCGAGTAACATGCGGTATGAGTCGCCCGCTCAATCCGGCGAATTACCGAACCGGCAATTGCGTTAAGTTCGAGAGGGTCAAAAGTGGTGAACGTCAAACTGCTTTACGCTTTGTAAAAAGTTTATTTTCGTGGGCGGCAGTCTCGAGTTCGACGAGAAAGAACGTGCGTCATATGATCACTTTTCCCGCAACTTTTCTCTTCCTTTATCTCTGCCTCTTTTTTCGGACTTCATTCTATAGAATATGCTGATGTCTCTCTACTGCGACGGACCCCGAGCGGCCGCACCAACCTTAATTTAGGCCTGACTTCCCGGCTACATTGTATCGTTTTCCGACTTTCTCTAGACCATCGAAAAAGTCACCCTTTTCATTTCTATTCACCACCCAAACTTTTCATCGATATCCTGTGTTCTTGCACCTTCGACACCATTTCAACTCAACGGAAAAGGGGACAGAAACATTATTTACTTTCAAAATGGACGCCTACTGTCTCCCCTCCCTAGCAATTTGAGACGCCAGAGTGCTGCTGTTCAGTTAACTTTGCGCCCCCCTCCCCTCCCCGTCCACTCCCTTCCGCACCACCCCAGCCGGCCCGCGCTACCCCTCCCTGCCCCCCCCCCCCCCCGGCCCCGCCCACTCCACCCGCCCACGCCGTCCCTCCCCGCTCACTCCATCCTCCGCCGCCCCGTCCCATATAGGATCGCGACGAAGACGGCTGTGGGAGTGCGATTTCACGCAATTGTTACGAGAACTTTGGTAAGATGAGTTTGAAAATTTTAACGAGCGAATGTAGCGGACTCTTGCCATTGCCCGCCCTTCCGCCCCGGCGCCCGACGCATCGGATCTGAACCGATTATTCCGCCACTTACGCAGCCCCACGCCTCCGCGGCCTCACTTCCTGTGAAACAAGATACACACGGAGGGAATCCAATTAGAAGTTTGGCGTTCGGCAGCGCCTGATGGATAAGAGAGAGAAATGTAATGATCGGAAGCGAAATGTGTTTTCGTACAAAAGTTAGTTTCTTTAATTCGAAAATCCGTGTATACATACAAATGAAAGGAACTGAGTTTGACGGTTAACTCCCTGATACACATCAATCACTTTCAATGATTTTGAGACGTGTTACTTCTTACAGATCACGGCCCAACTAGGATAATTTCGTATTACATTATTGGTTAACTATTGGTAGTTGTACATCTCTTATAACATACCTGACGAGAACTGGAATTACCAGAATTATTCAAAACCGTGAAACAACTGTCCAACAATTTCTTTCAATTTATCTAACTCTTTATGCTCTAAAATTCTCAAATTTGAAAGCACTAACAACAGACCCCGAATTAAAACGAGATTTGTAAAACATTGATGCAATCTCCATAACTCTTACGCCTCTCCTCTCCAATCTACCCTCTTCTTTTCTACCTAAATATACATTTATAGCTTACTAATATTCAGAAAACAAATCTAATATTGACTAAAGGATGATCACATCCCCATAAGTCTGTATAATATTGTACCTTCTAATCTACTCCTTAAACGACAATTTTATAAAACAGGAAGAAATAAATTGTAATGAGGGCTAAACTATTTTAGGGCTATATATTCCTAATAGATCAGATTTAAATACAACAAAAATCATAAGAGGTTTAAGATTTCAAAAGCAGTTTTAAATAATAATCTCGATAATTTTTTATATGCGGAAAGGCTCAGCCTAATCCATGAAGTGCAAAAAAATAAGAATTTTGATACAAATAAAATATAATATAGATAATAGATAGATTCCCCAGATAATAAAATGTATCTTGATTATAAAACAACACGTTACAGTCGTAATTTTACCAGGAAACACAGTCTATTCTTCTTGGAACAGATACAGCCATGCTGTACTGAGAACTCCGTAATTAGTAGAGGTAATAATAATAATAATAATAATATAATTTATTTTATTGAAATGCTTTTGTTTGATGCAAGTAAATCATGACTGAATGTATTGGCCTACTGTCACTTACCAGAACTTTACAACGTCAGTTTTACCTAGATAAGTATTAAAAAAATAATTTAATCGCTATTTATTTGCAAAAATGACCCTCCAAAATACATTAGAGAGCAATACGGGGCAAATTCAGAATAAAAAAAAATTAATGAAAATTTAAAACTAGGTAGCTCTTACTATTTGTCAAAGTCATTTATTTGGCAAATTTGTAAAGAATTTTATGACCTTTACAACTGTCCCTAACTAATTTTTTACTAAGATCAACTCTTAAAAATGTATTACGCAAAAACAAAAACAAGCGCGAAAATGTCATAGGCTTCTCGACACCAAAACTTCTTCCAAGATATTTCGAGGTGGAAAGCAGATTTTTTAAATAATTTAAATATCTAACATTGAAGAATAGATTTAATTTAAAAAAATATAATATTGAAGAACATATTAGAAAAAAATTATATATTATATTATTGTATTGTATTGGATATATTATAGAATTATATGGATATATTAATAAGCAAACAATGCTCAGTTAAAAAAGAAGAAAACGTCTTTTTTTAAAATTCTGTGTATTTTTTTAAAGTTGGCGATATGTTACTCTAAGTTACGCCAAACTACCCAAACTTTTAACAAATTTTACACGGAAATAATTAACTTGACTTGATTAAACAACAAATTTAATTCTCAAAAATTTTATCTAGCTTCAATAATATAGCGGTTGGAGAGGAGAAAGAAAATGTTTAACTTAATATGAAATTTGCAAAAATCAGAGAATTCAATTAATTGTTTATTATTTGAATGTGGCGTTGCCGACGCGTGAACTATTTTAGATGTATTTTCGTGTGTTGAAAATTTCTTTCATTCTTCATTTTTTTATGCTTAGCTTTGCTCAAATACGTTCTTAAAGATCACCTGTAAGCTCTTCTTTGGGTAAATATCTAATCCTAATATAAGATCATTATCAATTGGTTCCGAAAAATCTGTCGCAAAATCTTCTACAACTACATTTGATTCTTCCCCGGATTTGCTTAACACTTTCATATTTTTCTCCCACAGTTTTTGAAGAAATTAGAACTCCACAAACTCAAGTCTGATTTTTGCTTACTTCCACTTTTGTAATTGCTGTATTAATTGTTTCGTATGCAATCTAATAAAACATTAAAAGCCGACTGTTGTGTGTGTTTATGTAAATAAGGTGTTAATTAAGTTTAATAAGAATAAGTTGTGCGTCACATTCATTTGAAAATCGTATTTTTACACTTACGAACGTAAAAGTGGTAAGTCGAACGTTCGTTCATTCTCTAACATTACTCACAGTTTTGTTCTCTCCGTATTCACTTGAAATTTAATACGTTCCAAGGCAATATTCTTCGTAGGTTTTTGCATTTTTTTAAAAATATGATAATAGGCCTTATGGATAAATTAAAATTAAATATGCCGCGCGATTTACTCTTTATTAAGTTGAAATTAAAAATTAACTTCACTTGTTCACTGAAATAGTCAACAACAGTGTTGCCATCGTCTGGAAAGAAAATTGTGGCATATTGAGAGAAAATGCCTTTGGGTACTGGGGTTTAATCAACGCCACCTACATAGATCTATTTAGATGGCGTTGGTTTAATTACCGGCTTACTCACTAAGATCGCAGAGCCAAAATACGCAAAAACAAGTATTTGCTAACTTCTTTGAATGTTCTGGCTGGATCTGAAAACAAATTATCAGTACCCCATCAGGAAATCGAGACGCGTCGAATGACATCTCATATGTTTCGATTGGTGCACGGGAAGTGGTCCAGCCGTGAGTGACGGAAATCGCACAAACACACATCTGCACACTCGAGGAGTTACTCAAATAATGTATAAGGATTAGCACCGTTTTCATTAGCGCAGATTCCTCTACCGAAGCCAAACCATTAAAAAATTAAACTTATTTTTGAGAAACTTTCGACACTGTCATTGAGACTTCTTTTAAAGTATCATCAATAATTAAAATAACTATTTTAAATTCAAGGAGCCGCGACACAAGCCCGATCAATCGGAAAATGTCAATATTGGTGAATATCCTCTGCAAGGTTTAGACGCTAGTGTTGTCCACAGATTGACAGACATTTTGCCGAAAACAATTATTTCAATATCACTCAAAAAACGTTGAATCTAAACACACTAAGTAATTGAGAAAATTAATTACTACACTTAGGAGAAAGAAAAAAATCACTTCTTAGTATGAACACACAAAACGATTTTCTGTCGAAAAATCAGAAATTTCCTGACGTATTACCATACTTTCTCTACGCGAGAATTTACAAATTGCAAAAATTGACCACGCACAAGAATTGCAATCATTTCATAATTAACAATTACTACGTTAACGCACTGAATGACATCTTAACACTATAATCTTTGAAGTGTAACTTGAAAATTGCTGACTGAAGATTGCTGAAACTTCGATGCGTAATACATTAGGTCTGAAGATGTGATCTCTGAATGGGGTGGATACTGCACTTCTTTGGAACTGATTCATTGGCGTTTTGACTATCCCATCCTGTTTTATGATTATAGTCAATCATTCACAGAAAACTCTCATACTGCCTTATCATTTGTGCATCATCAACTTTAGCGCCTCGCCTTCAATCTAAACACAATGTAAGATAATATCAAAATAATGATTACTAGAATGTTAGCCATGAGAATGTTTTCACAAAGACACGCCCGAGCAGTTTCACTTCAAGCTAGACTGCTTGGTGTGATCACAGGTTGAAATCTCATATCTTGTTACGTAATGCTTCTGTGTGTAGATAGGAATTACACAGCTTTTTACTTTCTCGCTAGGGAGAAGAGAGAAAGTTATAAATTCGCGAAAAATCGGCGAATTTTTGGCAGAGAATCTCTTATTACAGAACTCTGGAAAGACAAAGTGGATAAATCCAGTTGCTATATTTAGAAAAAAAAATATCCTTTATCACATGGTGTAGCCAGAATCCATGTTTTGTGTGTCCTTGCTACCGAAAATTGAATGACGGCAGAACGTCTGTCTGTCCGTCTGTGAACAACGCTAGCGACTAAACCTTTTAGCCGATTTTCTCAAAATTGATATTCCCCGATCGATCAGGTTGTTGTCGCGGCTCCTTGAGTTGAATGAAACCTATATTTTAATTTATGGGTGTACTCTGCATAAGGCGCCTGGGGCATTTTCAAAAAAATGGTCTCATCTATTCTGATGAAATTTTGTTGTTGGATAGTGTGAAGAATGTTTAAGAGAATGATGCAGGTCTCATGTTCGTTGAAAAATTCTCATGTTTTCGATTCATTTATTTTTCTAACGGACTTCTGTGGTAGTTAGTCCCGTTAGTGTACAGAACATTTACTCCGGATGGTGACGATGCTTCCTTCCCCATTGAATGTTGAGATGCGGCGACCTCTTATGCGTCAGCTTACATGAAATTTCCCCCTCCACGTATATCTCCGAGCAATGCACCGCTTCCGTCATGACCAGGTATATGCCCAACACATATCGCATGTAAGTGTGTGTATGGAAGTATGGGGAGAGGGAGGAACATGATAAAGAAGGAAAAGTCGCGCGCGGTTTGCAGATCGTATGGTACTGCTCCGGGATTCGCCTGCTATTGATGGAAAAATATCAACAACAACAACAACACGAAAAAATACCGATCAAAACAGCCGGCCACTAGAATTCTCCTCCACACTGGACGAACTCGATCTAGCTATTTAATTTGAGTACAAAATTCCGTTACGATCAGGACTCGAACCCTAGGACCTGACGGTAAGAATTGCTGCAGTGACAACAGTTGTTGTCCTGAACCAACTCAGCTGGTGCGATCAGATCACCGGGAGATCACCGTATTCCCAGGTCACCTAGATGCCAACATGTTCGTAAAGTTTCTTTGACATGTTTCCCAGAACTGCTTGATGTGCCCTTAGCGCTCTGCAGCAAAATGTGGCGGCGACGCCATGTTGCTAAATTTACTACCAGTATGACGTCCGTGCCAACCTCGACGTGCGTTGTCTGGTCGTTGGATTGTCCTCAGAGTCTCCTTCGCTTGCTCGTCATGCTCTCCCGACCTGGCGCCCCTGGATTTCTTCTTCTGGAGCGACGTCAAGGATTGTATGACGGTGTCGAATAATGCGCAAGATCAGGCTGCTCGGTAAATGCGGCAGTGGCCGACCTCACCGCCGAAACGTTGGAGCACGTGCAACGAGTACGGCGACGCATGCCCTGTTATGCGGTCGTTGTCCTGTCGTAGGTTGCAAAACTCACTGACATAATGGCTTTGGAATATGTATACGGTTGGTCGGAAATGGTGCGGCGTTAACGACATTTGCATCATGTAAATGAATTTGAGGCGTTGTTTCGTCGTATGTATTTATTTTGGCATAAAGCTTTTTCGGCCGCATTGCGACCATCTTCAGTGCTACAAATAATAATAATAATAATAATAATAATAATAATAATAATAATAATAATAATAATAAATAGGTATTATTATAAATGAAGTCAGAATTTTAGTGAAATAGAACATTTGGAGTATATATAAATATTTCCTCGTCTCAATTTATTTAAATTTAAATTTATTTGTCTAATTATTTGTATTTCATTTAATTTTCTTCTTTTATTCAAAATTATGTTTATATATACTCCAAATTTTCTATTTCACTAAAATTCTAACTTCATTTATAATAATATCCTATATTTTATTATTATTATTACTATTATTATTATTATTATTATTATTATTATTATTCAAATTCATTTACATGTATACAGTTTGTTTTCAATATATAAATCATTGATCCGTGCCATTTACTACCGGAGCGTTTGGCCCTGGAGAACCTGCCAATGTTAAATGTTAACCCTGACAAACATCAGGCTGGCGCTCATAACCGCAAGCTTGCGGTGCCCTAAGCGCCCTGGCGTCCTCGCGACAGAGGTTTCCAAGACAAAACTAGCGGGTTGCGGCGCATCCCGCGTGATATATACCGGGAGAGGTGGCTCAGTGCATCAACTGCTGTCACTGCAGTGCCTCTGATCGGGAGGTCCTAGGTTCAAGACTCGACAGTGGCAAGATTTTCAACCCTAGCTTGTCAGCAGAATTCAGTCGCTGTCAGGAGGATAATCATACAGCCCGGCTGCTCTGATAGGTAGTTTTCCGAGGTTACTCTTATCAACACACGGTGAATGTCGGAGCAGTACCTAACAAACGGGCCACGGCCCCACGCGATCTTTCCTTTCTTTTTCTTGTTTTATCATCACCTCTTACAACACACACACACACCTAATGGGAGCATAGAGCTTGCCCCAATGGGGCGGTGTCCCGCTGGTATGAGATACATGGTTGGAGAAAACCTCGCTAACCGACGGTAGGTTGGCGTCGGATCTCGCCATCCAGCGGGAAAGATCACCTCCACCTACCAACGGAAAAACACACACACTACATTTACGGGACTAATGACGTCAGTAGTTAGCGTGCCCGGAATCACTAACAACCAACCAACCAACCAACCGCCTGTATACTGGGCCTTTATTTTATCTTGAAACCCATATCTGGGAGCACCTGTTGTATTTAGTTCGAAAATGAATCGGATACATACTACATATTTAGCCCAGTGATTGATTCCAAATTTCGTTAGCATTGAGAATGTAAAGATAAATCCGTTACATTGTTTACGAACTTAAGCTGCCAATAAGGTAAATGAACGATTTATTTTCGCCAGGAACCGATGTGTTCCGCGTAAAACTAAGTGGATCTGAAAACTCTTACAGTTCCGAGATCCCGTTCTCAAAGAAGTAAATTAAAAATTATTAAAAATAATTAATAGAAAATTAAACTTAGAAATATTTTGTGCTGAAGAAAACTTCCACCAGGAAGACAATGATCCTTCGCCAACATTCTGAAAGCAATTATTCTTTCCTGAGTGAGTGAGTTGTTATGACCATAAATATATGAAACGAGAATAAGTGACTGTCCAAGAATAAAATAAGTGATTTCTCAGTCTTCCAACAAAAGTAGTCGTATACTCCCACCAAAGGTATTTCATGCGTTGCCAAGTTGCCCAAACAAAGACAGGTGCTCCCGACATGGGTTGCAAGATAAAATAAGGAATCGGTAAAATAAATAAGACTTGCAACACCTCCATCGCCAGTGCGACACCTACCGATTCGCCTGCGATCGTTGGGTATGGCACCCACCCTCTATTCCATTGTGAACACATTTCACAATCACAAGTATTCACGTTGGCCTCTGTTTACGGCATTGCTACATGATGAGTTGCGGACGCTACACTATAAACGCGGGAACTTTTAGAGCACGCTCTCTTATAATTGTATTTCGAACAACAACCAATGTGCTGGTGGAATACCTGAGTTTTCATATGTCACGACCTTCGAACTTCCTTCTCTTTGGCTTCCACTCCGCAAGGTTCGGCTTATCATCGTCTAGTGAAGTTGTTCTATATAGCCGAAGACATAAGAAAATAAAAGTTTCCTAGTCTCTTGGCGCGAAAGCAATTATGCTATCATTGCTCTCCGCGCAACGCCTTTCAAACGGTAGGCATAGTTTAATCCGCGAATATTGCTATTCGCTAACTACCCTAACGCAAGTACGCGCAGAATATCGCGATGTACTCCATTTCCACTTTTGTTTTTCTCGAAAGCCATTCCGTTGAAATGTGTCATATTGGTTTTCGTCAGGTTTCTTGAATATCCGTTCACCGTCGTACTATCCGTGTGCGGGTGTAATGAGATTAATGTAATAGTTTGATAATAAATAATGTAATACTTTCATTTTTTAAAATATCATTCTACTACTTAGTTTCAATAACTACCGGATTATCTGGTTCGGAGCATCAATTGGTGTCGCATCAGTACCTCCGACCGGAAGGTCCTAGAGTTCGTGTCCCGACGGTGGCAAGATTTCCGATACTAGCTACAAAGCTAGGTTGAATTCAGATCCTGTCTGTAGGAGAATTGTAACGGCTGGCTGCTCTGATCGTTGTTTTCCGTGATTTCTTCCATCAACACCAGGCGAAAGCCGAAGCAGAGCTGTATTAACTGTATTAACAAATGGTCCACCGACAGAACGCGATTTTTCCTTCCTCTTCTTTCTCCTATCCTCACCCCTTACTTACACACTCTTACACTTGCTTGCACTACACTACTACACATGCCGGGAGAGCAGTCGATAGCTTAGAGCTTGTCCCGACTGTGGCGGTACCTCGCTGGTGGGAAATACTTGGTTGGGAAAAAACCCGCAAGCCGACGGACAGATCGGCGCCGGATCTCGCCATTCAGCGGGGAAAGACCACCGCCACCTCCAGCGAAGAAAACATGTACTACACTTCCGTCACTAATGACCTTAGCAGTTGGCGCGCCCGGACCCATTAACCCATCAATTAATAACTAGGAAATTAGTTTGAAATATTGTAATTAAAATATTTATTTTAATAGAATTAGTGAAGACCTTGGAGGCTGATCCAAGAAACGTTAGGAACTTCAGGACTTAATCTCGTGCCAGGTTTTTAGTCTCCGGTTCGGCAATTGTTTTGAGGAAACAGTTTCCTAGTCGCTTGGCGCAAAACCAATTAAGCTTATCATTGCACACTGCGCAATTGTTTTCAAAAGGCAGACATTAGCGAATATTGTTATTTTGATGCCTACCCGAATGTGAGTTAGCGTGATATACCAATGTTTCCCGTTTGGTTCGAATTTGTTACTTATACTCTGAGTAGATGAGATTCGCTCTAATGGAAAATCATAAACGTGTTTCCTAGTTCAGTGAAAATTTCAAAAGAGGTTTTCAGGATCTCGTTTTGATAATAAAGTAATTATTACAATTCAATGCTTTCATTTAACAAGTCATTACAAATACGCCTACAGAATAATCATCGAATATTGTGATATCTAATTCTTATTTTCTCTGGAAAATGAAACACGCCCGAAAATTCCTCTCAGAAGTATCATCTCTCAAAGACTAAACACACGAGAGAGCCTATCTGCAGAGAGCCTATCTGCAAGAAGCACTATTTTCCGTTTGATATGAATTTGTTGCGGAAATTTCGTATCTTCGAAGTATACTCTGACTAGAAGGGGTTCCGCCCCAGTGGAAAATCACAAGGGTCAATGGAGAAACATGATTCACTCCAAGCTAAGATCACTCCACCCAAGAACTGAGACAGATTCTTCTTCTTTATAAGCTGTGCAGAAGAAAGGTGGGCACATCAGTCAGTGCTCCGAAGTCACTTCTACCTGCCACAGACGTCATCCCATATGGCTCGTCTCACGGTAAGAGGAAACTCAAACGAAAACATTTGTACGTCGTAAATTAATTCGTAGCCTAACCATTTCAATTGTGAAGTTCATACAATAAGAAATATCCTAATATTAAACTTTTAATAACTTTCGTATTAAACTAAATTTATAAATATTGATTTTGATGTTTTTTTTTCAATTTGGAACCGTTTTTTTATTGAATAAATGGAAGCTCAATACAATGATAAGGTGTGTGAAGCAAATTAGAGGAATGCTTTCTCTACCATTTGCGGTCAACTAGAGATTTGACTTATGACTTCATTTTGATTGATGCTAACACTTGTATATTCTATTATTTTAGAGAACGCATTTACCTACTGAAAAAAAAACACGTTCAGCACCCGTAGTCAAGAATAAAAGATCTTCAAATCTGTTTGGGAGAAAATTAATTTTCTTGGGGTCTCTGAGGTAGTAGATGTTCACAGGCCATATTTTAGTGCGAAGGAATCGTAGCATGGTCGAGTAACAGTGAATCAAATGGAGTACAGTCTAGTCCACACAAATGGATGATGTGCACACGCTCATAATGAATGACGTACGACAGGGCTGTCCAACACAGTACGCGCATGAAATTCACAGCGAGGTAAAGTAGTGTGTTCAGTTTAACGAGGCTGCATAGAAAGGTAGTAATGGCGGTTGCAAGAAGACACACAGTAAATTTTAGTCTCAGTAGTTAAAAATTACAAGTAGTTCCCTGTAACCACATATTTGCTTTTGGATATTTTAAAATTTAAATTTTGGACCAAATGTTTGTCAAAAAGTGTTCGAGGATTTCTATTTCGAAATGTACGAAGCAAAAATACGTTAAAATAGAATGCAAAAAACATGCATTTTGTTATTTAATGATGTAAGATACAATTTTTTATTTTGAATTTTAAAAAAATTAATTTAATTTTTTTGCTTATTTTACCTAGTATTATGCTCCTTTTAAGAACAACAATACTGGGATTTTTTTTCATATTGTAAATAAATAATCGAGTAGATGTATAATTATATTACTTAGAAAAAAATTCTAGTTAATAATGAATCGTATAAGTTTTTTTTAAATACCGTTGCGTTTATTACGTCCATTTGACAGCTCTCGACATTTACTAACCCATGCTTCCCCTCTCTGGGAACTTCAATTAGGGTCCGAGATGGTTTTTGCAGTCAAACCATGAGAGGTGCGTGATGGTGGCGTGTAGAAATGTACTGAATCGACGTGTTGCTTGTATCAGATGTTTCTGTTGTCTTTTCGTTTACCTGTAGCATAATAATAACCTCTAATATAATAAAATTATGTTAGTGGTTAGAATACTAATAGTCTCAATGCCTCAGTATGTTCGGTATATAACTATAAAAACAGAAGTCATCAAGTTTGCCGCCTTATTTGGGATCTGTCTGTTGGCTTCTTATTGCAATAACATTCACTTTCAGGCATTGCGCTAAATACAATAACATTTCAACAGCTTTCTTTCTTATGATAATAACATATGAAGGAAGCAACGTGTTTAATATTTCTCAATTCGCTCTCCTTACATATAGTGATTTCATTTTAAATGATTGGATTTTGGTCGTGAAACAGAGTAGGAATATTTAATTATTTATTTATTGTACGTCAAAAAACAGTTGAAACTGCGTACGACGTGCTATGGGGAGAAGTGAACTCTGTGATTCCTATTATGTGCGGCCCACGCCACCCGGCCTTCACCAGCGCCAAACGGAAAACTAGAATACTTTGTTTCTTCAGCGGGCGCTACTTTGACTGCAAAAACACAGCTTCGATTTGCTGCAAAGATGGAGGCGCTACAGCCACTCTAAGTAATGTACTCTATAGCTCGAAAACGTAGAAATAAACCATCACGGCGTTGATTACTGTAGGACATGAGGGGAGGCTATCCCCCTCTAATCCCGAGGGGAACTCAGTTGACCGCCTGCAAGGATTCGCTCTTGCAACTTCGTTCTCACGCTCAAACATAGATACCAGCCTTCAACACACTAGGGATCGCGACGATCGTCCAGGTCAGGCTGTCTTGTCCCCGCTCGCCCGGGCAGAGGCACCCCAGATGGAGAAGTTGGGCCGCGAAGAGGGGAAACCCTCCACCCCGCCACTTTTCGCACAAGCGCAATCCAGTTTTTTTTTTCAAAGTTGTCGAGCTACATCTCGTTGGATGTCTTGTCCCTTGTTGCAGACAGCGCTGGCGGTGGCGGCGCTGCTGGTGGCGGTGGGCGGGGGGGGGGCCCCGTCGCCGCCGCGTGCGCGCCGGGCTGCACGTGCAACGGCGGCGGCATGTCGTGCGCCGAGCTCGGCCTCACGGCGCTCCCGGAGGTAGGGATGGCAAAAACACTTCATTATTATAACATCGACGTTTCCATGTTTCTTCAGATCCATGTATTCACTCATAAACATCGGTGTTTTCAAAAATAATTCTCATGATATAAATAAATTCCCAGTATCTAATTTTTTATGGATTGCTCGAAATAATCAGCCATTCACAATTATCACTGTTTTCGATCCCTATGCGGCATGAAACCGTTTGCTATCCGCAACCTTTCTCCAATGTTATTACCTATATTGATTACGTTTTACTGGGTAATATCGCTAAACGGCATTTTGAACATCGATTACATAGATCATTGAATAGAAAATTCAGATGACAGTGAAATGTAAGGCAGAATATACATTAAATTAATATTGTCTTGTTATGTACCATATTAGAACCAAGAAATTGTACTTCGATATGTTCCATCTTATTGAAAACATCGACGTGGAAAGCCTTTTGTTGATTGCCATGGCCACCAGCAGGGGGCGTGGCCGTCCGTGGCGCTGCTGAACGTGTCGGGCAACGCGCTGTCGTCGCTGGGCGCGCTGGGCGAGCGCTTCCCGGCGCTGCGCGTGTTGCTGGCGCGCGACAACCGCTGCCGAGCTGCCGCTGGAGCCGTGGCCGGGCCGCGCGCCGCCGCGCCTCGCCGCCGTCGACCTCTCGGGCAACGCCATCCAGCGCGTGCTGCCCCTCGACGCGGTACGCATTATACAATCTGCCTGAGACGGAATCGATCGGGACACAAAAAATCCGGTTTAGGAAGGTTTCCGTTTTATGCAAGGTTGTACATTTTATGACACTTGTGATAATTTCTTTTCTGTCCTGAAAGAAGTAAATTATATGGCTTTATTACAATTTTCAAAATATACTTTCTGTGCAACATAATTCCAACATGTCAAGTAGACAAATGACTAAGACGTAAAATACGAAGAAAAGAAGCGGAACATGCAACATTTTTGTGTCTCATTTTTACTTAATGATACAATTTTGTCCATATTAAAAAGCCACTATAAAAATCTCTTCTCCTAACTCAGTTTTGCTCGATTATAGACTTTTTCAAAATATGTTTTAACTGGGTCAACAATTAACCGAGAAAGCAGGTGAACCAAAATTAAAAACACGTTTTTGACTATAACCGGTAGGTTCTTTTCATCATGATACATGATACATAATGCATTATTTACCATTTGAACTGTATAAATGTGTATAAACAACCTGTAACAAGTATTGTATTGCAGCCTCCGGGTCAATGACCCCATCTCGATCAGGTTTTCGTCCAGTTTCCCTGATCCATTAGGCAATTTCTGAGATGGCCCCTTGTTTTGCTTCTGTCCTCTGGAATTCAGTTCCCTGTCTTCTGTTTCCTGTCTTCTAAAATTCAGTGGAAAATACAATTATTCGAATTATCGTTTCCATGTTGTCGCGGCAGGAAGTATTATTCCGAAGGACAACATGGATAAGAGACAAAATTTATTGCTTATTTATCCTTGAAAATAGCTTTTATTACGTGGGAGCTTTTTTCTTCTTTTTTTTTTCTTTCAAAATTTAAGTTGTATATGACTTAGTGTAGGGATCACAGAATTTTGAAAATGTGCACAGAATTCACTTTTCCCCATAGCACGTCATGCGCAGTTTTAACTGTTTTTGACGTAAAATATATAAATATATAAATAAATAAATAAATAAATAAATAAATAAATAAATAAGTAAATAAATAAATAAATAAATAAATAAATAAATAAATAAATAAATAAATAAATAAATAAATAAATAAATAAATAAATAAATAAATAATCCACAGGCGGCTGCTGGCGGCGGCTCGCTCAACGCCCTGGCGCTCCTCTACCTGGGCGGCAACCGGCTGGCGACGCTCAGCCGGAGGTTTTCGCGCAGCTGCCGCGCCTGCAGCACCTGTCGCTAACGACAACCCGCTGGTGGTGCCCCCGCTGCCCCCCCGGCGGCCCCGGCGCTCGAGGAGGTCGCGCTCGAGGGCAGCCGCGTGCGCAGCGTGGGCGGAGCGTTCGCGCACCTGCCGCTCCTCCACAGCGTCTACCTCCAGGCCAACGAAATCACTGACATCCCGGTACGGGCTACCGTTGTTTACTAAATACTTGGTTATC
Organism: Teleogryllus oceanicus; assembly: GCA_964035755.1. Taxonomy (NCBI): domain Eukaryota; kingdom Metazoa; phylum Arthropoda; class Insecta; order Orthoptera; family Gryllidae; genus Teleogryllus; species Teleogryllus oceanicus. Next base: position 132,697,218 of record CAXIVR010000005.1, on the reverse strand, counting down.
TAAAAGACGGTATGTGCTAGGCACAGGTGCCAAGTTTCGTCATTCTATAACCTTCCTCAAGACGAAATGTGCAGGAAGATCGCATAATCGTGGCCGAAACGTTGGTGCCTGTACCTAGGAGGCGGCGTCTCCCGGACAGCCAAGTATATACAGACTCCGTCCGCGAAATCACACGCTCTCATTTAATCATTATTCATCATTAACAGAGACAGAAAGTGCAGGCATTTACTTCACTCTAGGCAGGTAGGCAGAACTTTTCAGGCAGAAATGCCTGAACTTTCGTTCTAAATAAATGAGAGCTTAGTCTTCCGCGGTCAGTCAGTTAATACTTGGCTGACGGGGAGACATCGCGTCCTAGGCACAGGTGCCAATGTTTCGGCCGCCATTCTGCGATCTTCCTCAGGACGAAATGCGCAGGAAGATTGCCGAGTGATGGACGAAACTTTGGCACCTGGGCCGAGGACGCGGCGTTTCCCGGGCAACCAAGCTTTTACTGACTCCGGCCGCAAAGGCCTACGCTCTCATTTAATCATCATTCATCATTACCATGGACCGAAAGTTCAGGCTTTCATTTCACCCGAAATAGGCAAGCAGAAAGACATTTCTCTATATACTGTATGTGTAACTGGGATGCCAAATTGTGGTTTCAAAATATCTGCTTTTTTATAATTTCCTAAAGAGTAGATCTAGGGACTGTCGGGTGCCTCTAAATACTTTGCGCAAAATGTGGGCTGTTCCCAATAAAGCAATATCTAGAACTTCCCAGTCTTCTCAATGACCTGGGAGTTTAGCCAAGTTCTTACACAAATTTTCCGGAACAAAGTCCAGAGCTCCGATAGCTATTCGGACGACCTTTGCTTTTATACCTCACATTCGGCTGATCTCTGCCTCCTTGATTCTGATCGCACGGCACAGCAACATCAACAAGTAGACACGTATTATTATTATTATTATTATTATTATTATTATTATTATTATTATTATATTATTATTATCATCATCAAATCAATGAAAAAGTTGAGATTGGAATAAAATTTCACAGTTTGCTTTCGATACAATTTTCATTTCTGAACAATTAATATCAAGTCGTCGTGTCGATTATCGATTTTTCCTTGTTATTTCTTCAGGACGATAGTTTCTCGAAGGATGCTCACCTGTCTCATCTCTCCTTGGATTTCAACCCGCTGCAGCGCGTCGACCCGGCGGCGCTGCCCATCAGGGACCGCGGCGAACTCCACATCCGGGGCACGCCCCTCGCGTGCGCATGCGCGCATGAGGAGGTGGCGCGCTGGGCGGCCGAGCACAAAATCAAGCTCCTCTCCTCCTGCCCTGAGGCACCCGCTTGCCCCTTCGACAATGTCGTGCCTTGAGATCACTTCTCTGTCGGCGGGTCAAGCAGTAGGTGTATGTACTAATTTCTCTTCACAAACTGAACAGTATTATTTACAGTATTATGTTTGTAGCTTGTACAGATGAAAGTGTAGCTTTATATTGTGTAATTAAATTATTTGTAGTTCACATAAGTTTGCCTTAAATTATACTTTCGCAAATACTTTTGTGCTTTTAAAAATGTATTAACTTATCATCTTTGTTTCTTGAGTTTCATTATAGGAAATCAGTAAATTATAAAGATGAACCCTTTCGTACATTAGTAGAGCATTTTTACATTTTACCATTTAAGAAGATACTAAAAATTGTAGTAAAAAGATGAATAAACAACTTTAAAAAAAAGTTTTTTCAAGTCATGAAAAATCTTACTTCTCCAGATCCTTTCCAAACGGAAGTTGTTAAATATCTAAGATGACTTTCATTCAAACTAAATTCACTGTTCATTGAACGTGTACAGTTTCTGACTGAAAATCGCGTAAAAATATGAGTCATACTTCTAATATCTTCCATTATTGTTACATTTTTTCTTCTCTCTTTCGAGAGTGGCCACGGGAAGTTATGTGGCATGAGTAAATATGTACCTTGTTCTGAGGGAAGTGATGTGGAAGAGCGCAGTTTGAACGTTGTTGCCTTGGCATGCCTAGGGCCGGCATGTCATTTCGCAGAGTTGGGCAGTATTTAAATACTTGTATTTGAAATATGTAAGTTAAATACATTTTGTATTTGAAAAATATATTTTTTAGCTTTTACATTATTTTAGAGACATATTTAAATACATTAACTAAGTATATTAAAAATAATTTAAATACTTTAAATACAGATGCAGATAAAAAGGATAGTTTTTTTTATTTGATTCTGCTAGTGAATGGACCTCATTGAGACAAAAATAAAATATCTTTTTAGCTGTTCAATTTCAATTCTCTTCATTTTTAAATGATAAATCTAAATCATTAAAATTGGTGGGCAATTATACGACAGTAAGAAGACCTTGTAATACTGGTTTATGTTCATCAGCGCCAGTTCACCGACTGCTTTACTTTCTGCAACTGTGACTGCCTGAAATGTTGGCGAGAATATTTTCGCTACTTGTACTAATTTAACAAATAACAACAGACAAAATACATGTAAAACCCTTTCCACGATATCCTAACAATATTATTTAGAATTAATTTTCTTTGCTTTCACCAATCGAAATTTTCATCATTAAGCAAGAGCACTTTGTCAATTTATTAAAACAAAAATTAATTTAACCATTAATAAATTTATGCATAGTCATTTTCTATGAATACCTTAAAAAATGACATTCTTGGCCTTGTTATAATCTGGAAATAATAATAAGTAGTAGTAATAATAAATAATAATAACAACAACAACAATAATAATAATAAAAAAAAAATAATAATAATAATAATAATAATAATAATATAATAATAAGTGTTTGTTTGCTCTTCCCTTTGATGCAGTTCTGTGATCTATCGATCTCCGCCATCCATTTCGTAATCCACACTAATTGTAAACAGGAACATCCTCCATTTTCCACTGCATTTACACATTCGAATTCCAGCACACTTCCATCGTTTGCGGTTTAACCACCGATACTCCTCGTAACTCGGCTCGACTCCGTCTCTAGAAGTTATATCTTCTCAACACGTTGTTTTTTTAAACAAGGGACGACTTGTTTCTTTCGTTTTTCTAATTTAATTTATGTTACTCACTCAAACATTCTCGCGGTATTGTCACAATTTCCACAAAATGTCCTCAATAAATGATATTGTTCGTGATTCATTTTGAAAATACTAGTTTCCTTTTATTTAATAAATAAATACAATTCTTTCGTCACCGTTTTATAATTTATAATATTTCTTATCATTACGAATTCTATTTCCTATTGAATGTATAATTTTGATGAATTTTCCTCTCTCTACATTTATATCTTCTAAAGATCTTAGCGTCCGACTTGCTGGGTCAATGGGTCACGATATATTATAATCCTTATTACCTCTGTAATGGATTATAGGATCCGCCGACTATACAGCGCAGCTGGGAATCTGAAATAGAATGTTTCTATTCCTAGTTCATTACTGTTTGGATTGACTAAATGAAAGATCACTTTCTTTTCTAAAGAACAAAATTCAACAAAGTTTATTTTTGCCTTTTTAGCAAACAATTTAGTGAATTTACAATTTTTAGGCCTTTGATCAAGATATCTTTCAATTTACAATTTATACCGCGGTTAACTTATCTTTTCTTCGTTGATGTCCCTCGTAGACTTCTCAGTCGAAATATCTTGCGAGCTTGCCGTAGTCCAAAGTTCCACGAAATCCTCTTCTGCCCTATCCAAGCTGGTCTCAAACTATCAAAATTATCAGTCCCGATTACGTCCTATGACATAGTCCCGAACTCGATTACCACTCCCGACAAAGTTCCAATTTATACTTCAATATTGCTTCCACATGAAAATATCCCTATCCAAGCTGGTCTCAAACTATCAAAATATCTACGATCAGTTCAGAAGCACGTTTCGAGCAGAATGAAATCTTTCTGCATGATTCATCGCTCGAAGACTTCGTATTAAAACTACCTTCATTTTTTCATAACATTTGACCGTCCTTCTCTCACCCAGCCAATCCATACGTTCGTTATATTTTGGTGTAGCTGACCTTTGATCGTCTTTTGAACTTCTTCGCCCAATCCCAAATTTTCTACTTTCGGCATCCAGAAAACTCTTAATGCATTTAGAAAAACAAAAACTACATTGTTTATTCACGGTCGTTGCTAAGCTCTAGCTCTCGTGATATTTCGTAATGCATGTTCCACCATATTGTCTACAAATAAATGTTAGTTTATTTTAACGTGACATATCGGTATGTCACAGTTGCCGTCCCCATAGCCTATTTTAGTCTTTGTTTCCGATAATGTGAATAATTGCGATTTATTACATTTCACCAATGCACCTTCATTTCTTTGTCCATACCTCCGCATTGCAAATCAAGTGTCTTTTTCTAATAAAAAAATAAACATAGGACGCGTCTTAATCGATCGCCACAATTCATTCGCCAAATAGGGATTTATTGTCTGATGATTTGTTTGAAAAACTAGTCATTTTGAAAGGATATTTCGTTTGTTTGAATTAGACATATTAATGATATCGTTTTATATTCGAAATGTTTTACACACACACATACAAGCGCGCGCACGCACGCACACATACCCAGGTTTAATGTTCAGAAATTTATAACTGTCAATTAGTAATTTATTGTAATTAACAATTACAATATATTGCTGCAATAATATTAAAATTTTGTATTTACTGAATTTTGAATATTTGAAGTATTTTAAACATGTATTTAGCAATTCAACGCCTAATGTATTTTGAATACGTGTTTTAATACTTTTACAAAGTAGTTCGGCTAAGTATATAAATAATAAATTTGAAGTATTTTGCCTAATCCTGCATGCTCGCGGGCAAGGTAAGTTCACGAGCTCTGCGACTTCAGCAACTGGCACGAGAGCAATGGTACGTCAGTGGTTCCCCAACCCATGGAGACGTCAGTTGATAGTTATTGCCCCAAATTTAGCAATATTTATTCCCATTTCCTCTCTACACAGTATGAAATTATACATTAAAATGAAATACAGTACATTAAAATGAAATACAATATTTGAACTTACCGATTTAGGGTAAAATCAAACACTTTGAATTGAAAGAGTTTCGATTTAGTAATCGCTTTTACTTCAGAGAACAATTGCATTAACTTCCTACATTCCGATACGCAAGTTACGGTTTGCTACAGGAGAATACGCAGTCCGCTAAAGGAACTGTTCGCGCATGGCAGAGATACAGGAAAAATCTACGAAGAGTTTTACTACAGGATATAATCTACACACAGTCTTGGTAATTTATTTAACATTACTCCTACAAACAAGAAGCAACATAAAGTAACACAACAGTAACAAACAGACGAAGAATTATCCCTTTACAAAAAAAAAAAAAAAAAAAACATGAAGTATAGTAATACGTAATCAAGAATTATATAAATATAATTCATTTATTGGTTTGCTGGAAAACATCTTCAAACACGTTTTCATATGCAGCAAGCATTCGTCCTGATATTTCGAGCACGCTTGGGGATTTTATTTTATTTTTCATCCAAGTAGAGTAAAAACTATAGAGGAGAAATATTACAATCTGCCCACGAGCTCCAGAATTTGTTCCCCACCTTCAACCATAAACAATTGAACGATGAATAAAAGTACTAACAAAGCCATGTTAAGATCATTTGAAAACTAGACATTTTCGTTCCCGAGTTACAGAAAACTTACAGGTATGTGCATCGGTAAACGAACTACAGATTTGCTTTTATATTATTGTTAACAAAACAGCAACCCAAACCTACAGGCTCTACTCCCACAAGGGAGAGCTCAACAATACGTGCTGATATCAAAACAAGAGACCATCTAAGCATTTACTCAATGGATCAGGGAAACTGGACGAAAAACTTGATCGCGGAGGGGACATTGATCCAGAAACTGATGTACATTACTAATAAGAGCCATATTTAGTCATTTTAAAATTAAGCAGTAGTCTTTCCTCTCTTTCGCTTACTTTCCTTTATGCTACTGTTTAGGCACTCTTAAATATAAGGAGGGAATAATTATTTTTGATATTGAATATGAAGGAATCAAAACTCCTTTAGAGAGACCGGCACCGTAAACATCATTTCTCTTGATTCATTTTCTGATATTTCCACGTACTTCAACTGCCATGTCTGTTAGTTCTGTTACTGTAGTGAATGTTTTCTTTCGAGAGGTGGCGTTGATCCTCTCCGCTGTGAGGTGTGACCCGGCGCCGATCTAAACGCCGGATTGCGGAGCTTTTCTCCCCTCCAGGAAACTCCACAGAGCGCCCCTCCCGGGACAAACTCCAAGATCCTCACATGCCTCGAAATTGAGTGATTGATTTTTTCGTGATTCTGGGCGCGTCAACTGCTCCCGTTAGTGTAGTGCATGATTTTTCTCGGGAGATGGCGGTGATCTTCCCCCGCCGGATGGCGAGATCCGGCGCCGACCCCATCGGCTAGTGGGGTTTACCTAACCAGGACTCTCCCACCAGCGGGACGTCGCCCCAGTCGGGACAAGCTCTAAGTTCCCGACCGGTCTCCCGGAATATGTGGTAGTGTACTGCATGTTAGTGTAAGTGTGTGTGTAAGGGGAGAGGATAGGACAAGGAAGGGGAAGGACAGATCGCGCGCGGTCCGTGCCCGTTTGGTAGGGTACTGCTCCGGCATTCGCCTGGTGTTGATCGGAGAAACCACGGAAACTACCGATCAGAGCAGCCGGCCGCTAGAATTCTCCTCCAGACAGCAGCTGAATTCGACCTAGCTGAAAAGCTAGTGTCGAAAATCCTGCGCCGTCAGGACTCGAACCTAGGACCTCCCGGTTAGAGGCGCTGCAGTGACATCAGTTGATCACTGAGCTACCGCTACCGGTACATGCCTCGAGCATGAGTTATAGTGTAGAGTATGTAATTGTGAGTGAAAGGGAAGAGAATACAACAAGAAAGGGGAAGGGAAGATCGCGCGCGAGTGGTGGCCTGTGTGTAAGAGTATTGATCGGCGAAACCGTGGAAATCTGCCGATCAGAGCAGTCGGTGCCAGAATTCTCCTCCAGACAGCGGCTGAACGTGATTTAGATTTCTAGTGCTGAAAATCCCTAGGACCTCCCGGTTTGAGTCGCAAGGGGAGACAGCGACAACATTGGCTCTGAGAAAACTCTGCCGTGCCGGTCTGAATCTAGAGAAGTTCTTACCAAAACACCTGATACTAACGAACAAGAAAAGAAAGAAGGGCGACGCTATAATGTAGATCGTTTGGTAATTGGGTGACATATTTTGGAGATATGTAGCGGTGCTAAATGGCATTATACATGCTTATAAATCCAGGTTCTATGGTATTCAGAAAGAGCTTCTCAGATATTCCGAAAGAACGCGAAAATCTTTGAGAGCGAAGGCTCGTAATTACGAAGTACCTTTACAAGAAGATTTTTTGATTGCTTCAATAGTGATTCCAGGCGCGTCAACTGCCGAGTTCATTAGTCCCGTAAGTCTAGTGTATGTTTTTTAAGGGACGTAGAGATGGCATAGGGCAGCACGTTAGGAAAGCCATTAGTGAATAAAGATCATCTAACTCCTCTCATTTTGCAAAAAATATTCTGTTTTCGGGACAAAAAATATGAGAGACAAACTTGAAGTAACAGAAATGATGTTCTGGGAAAGATGTTGTAGTCTTTCCCTGTTACAAAAATAAGAAATGATGAAATAAATAAAATGAAAGTGCAAACACCCTTGAACGAGATGATCGAAATGAAACAACTAAAATGATATAGACATATGAGAAGGTTGAAATCGGATAGACTTCAACAAAATGTTTCGGAATGGATACCCAAGAGAAAGAGATACAGGGAAGGTCGAGAAGGCCAAAAGGTGGAAGACTGAAGCCATGAAAAAAATAGAGAAAACGTTATATGGGATAAAGAGGCATGCACATTGGGATGCGGAAAACGGTCAAGACGGTAAAATACCACCAAAAATATAGATATTCGGTTTTTGTATAAATTTCCAATCGCATGCACGCATTTACTTTAATTTTCCCTTTTCATCCGTCAGCACCCGAAAAAAAGAATTAATTTTTTTTCTGCAATGCCAATCCCATCGGATTATCAATTTCAAAGGAAGATGTTATGTACAATCAAAACAAATAAATGTTAGTGAAATTCTGAATGACCAACCTCGTTTTCTTTTGAAGCGCCTTTTATAAGTTATCTTTTATCAACTCCATTCCACGATGTCTTATCTTTCAAGAGGCCGGGAAGATTATCAGACTTACTGCGCTTACGTTTGTTTTCTTTTGCGTGAAATAGCAACACCCTTTATTAAGAAATATGCTATCTCGACTTGCCTCACTCATTTCATTATTATTCTCATTAGGAATGGTGTGGGGTAAAAGTTAACTCCTTGAAGTCAAAGTTGTGTTATTAAAAAGAAAATGTGACGAAACTAAGAATAATGCAATGACCACCTAAATTGTCTTTTACTCGCGTGAAACCACGCCCATTGATAACCCACATCTGCACCTTTCAATGGTGGAAAAACAAAAGGTTTATGACGCTTTCTCAGACCAAATGATCGGTTAGTTCTCAATTTTTTCTCCAATTTATACACTATCTTACATCGTAATTGCATTATGTTCTACCAAAATACTTAATGGCTCTAGACAACATGAGCGAAATGAAATTTTTTTATCTTAGATCGAAAAAATCTTCATAATCTCATTTCCAAGAGCCATGAAACGTTTGGTCAATTTCAGACAGCCAATTCGTATGGTTTACATAAGTAACAGGATAACAATAGCCATAAACAGTCTAATGTAATGCGAAGGGAACCATTTTTGTATGCTTTTCTTTAAATTTACTTAAATAATGAGTTGTCTGGCACACGAGCTTGTCTTCACCGATACAAGACCATAGTGAACAATTTACCAAATTTTATTTTTTGAATGAGAAAATGTAAAGCAAGTAATTCTTATTAGGCAAAAGGTATGTTGCAAAATATATTTTTGTATAATTGAATAGTTGCCCTGAAGAGGGATCTAACTAGCAAAAACTTTTTTCAGGAGAACTGAAAACTATTTTCTGTAAAATAAACTGCAACATTGTACACATACAAGAGTCTACACAATATAAAATATTTTAAGCATAGATTTTATGTAATATTTATTGTATTTAATTTTTTAAAACGAAAATATTCATAGATTTATGTAAAGAGATCTAACCACAAAAAAGAATAATGATCCAACCAACACTGAATCCTTTTCACATCAATATTGAATTTATAAAATAAACGCGACAAAAATATAATAGAATATAACACATTTGACAGAATATGGCCAAAAGTCGTTAATAATACTCATATAATGATATTTTTATAAATCGCTAGATGTAGAGGGATACATTCACACATGTCAAGCAAATCTCTATCGCAGGGTAGAAAATTGTGTCCATCCACTAGAAAGTTATAGAATAATATTTTAAAACATTTTTTTCATTACAATAATGCTAAGCACTTCAAGTTTGTAGAAGTCTTGAAACAACTTCATTTGTATATCTTCTGAAATACTGCTTCATTTACTCTTGCATCGGTAAATATTAACATACCAAACAATAATGACATACATTTCATTAGAATAGCAATTTACACTTCCCGTTTATTCATCATATATGGAAATTTCTCAAAATAGTATGTTATACAGAAAACGGTTAGATCACTATTCCATTACATTTGCAGATGCACATTTTCTGGCATTAAATGACCATTCCTATTTTTGTTGGAATGCCCGGCATTTCTTTTTCCTATTAACCTCCCATTCCTCAATATTTATTCTTCGTTTACGATCTCTGTGCAGATGCTGAACAGCACAAAACGATACAAATAACAGGCTAGAGTTCGCTCTCTTGTCGGGGGGGGGGGGGAGAGTTTGGAGAGTCTGGTTAGATCACTCTTCCCCGGAAACCCAATTTACGAATTAAAAAATGTCAGGGATGTCTGGGATGGGATGTATAGTACCCTCCTACCCCCCCAAAAATTAAAATATCTAAATAATTTCCGGTATAACACTAGATCTTCATCCTACCGTGCTTACGAAGTTTCAGTTGAAAATCTTCTAATCTGAGATATGCATGACATATCAGTGTTACAACTCAAAAGAACCAGAAACACTGATTTTACGAACGAAACTTTGAGGCCATATTAAGATTATTCCAATAATTTTCTAATTTCTAAGGTGATTCTAATAATATACTCAGAAAGTCACAACAATTCGATTTTAAAAAATTGCACACTGAACATTCAGTACATTTCACCATCAATTTCACATGATTACAACTCCGATTAGTAGAACCTGCAATGATCTGAAAATATTTGGGTAAGAAAAATTGTTTTCATGTAATAATATTAAAAAATAACATAATTTATATTTTCACTCTAATGTAAATATTACAGTTTTTGTAATAATTCAGCGCTTGCAATAGTTAAACGTCATTTTATGAATTTAAGTTTCCATGTATAACAATTTTATGACTTAATGTTTCACCTTTATCCAATCGCTTGAATATCCGAACCCAGAAAATACCTGTTTCGTTCGGGTAATTAGAGTTCTATTGACACGCGAAAAGAAAAATATTTCTTACGTCGAAATGCATCGAACAATCTTCTCTGTTCTACAAATTATATAAACAAAACTCTAAACTACTGTCGTGACGACCCGCGCGCGTTTGAATGACCCACCGCCGAGCTACAGGTACGTCAGCGGGGCTTTACCGTCCCCGGTAGGAGAGGAAGGCGACCGTTGCGGGCCGGCCTGGGCTGTCCGCGCGCGGCCGTCACGCCCGAGCAAGCGGGTAGGGACTCGCCACCGCCCCTACTCCCAGCTAGTCGGCGGGGCGCTAGCCTCAGCTGCTATAAGAGGGCTCCGACTCGACGCCAGGACAGACAGCTAGCGACGGTGTTGGCGCTGTGTTCAGGCGAGTGGTTTACGGTATGAAGCGTGGTGACCGGCTACGACGACCTGTGCTACGGAAGAGGAACTCTCTGTGGATATTCAACGACTCGGCTGCTTTTGGGACTTCTTCTGGACAACGGTGAAACGGCTTTGCATTTGGCACACTCCACGGATGATACGGAACTTCGGCTATTGTACCTGGTTATTGAATAAAAATCGTTTTATGAAGTCTTGCCTTTGATTGGATACTACAACCGCAAATAAAATTTCGGAAATGTTCACCCAACCTTGCGTTCTGTAATCAGATGCCAGAACGCAAGTACGTCTATCGCAGTCTTCATCACATTCTCAAACTACACAATAAAGACAAAATCTCTATGGAGGTGCTGTGATAAAATATTAAATATCTACAAATAAGTCGTTCACCTAATTCTAATTTTTTAATACGCAAATGTCAAAAGGGAAAATATATTATAAAATTAAAATATATATAAATAAATATACGCACTTTTTTGACATTTTGAAATTGGGAATAACCGCTTAGAAGTGACTAAAATATTGGGAAACCAACTTTGTTACGAATTCAGTGATAGAGCAAGTTACAGCTGTATAAAAACCAACCAACGAATGTTTCCTCGAAGATTATATCTTCATCCGTATTTTAAAATGTGACTAACTATATTCGTTAACACATCAATGTTCGTGAAAAAGATGAAAAATTCATCAGGTACCTTCTTCCTGTCTCTTAAGGTTTTAGATAAATTAAAGGTGGAGTCCTCATTTCTCCGTACTTTTAAGCCCTCCGCCTGCTCAAAGAAAACAAATCACGGGAATCTGGATAGCTCATCTACAGAGAAATACTTCACTAGCGATAAAGCACGTGAGTCCCCCCAACGAACTATATAAAACTGGATGAGTGAAAACCAAAACATACAAATATCTCGCTTCTTCTCAGCTAACAGTTTGCGAAGACTGCAAGTGCGAAAACATGGTTACCTCAGTAGTAAGTATAATTTTATAGAAATCTTATCATTTTGCATACTTATAAAATTAATCATAATTGGATACGAATATAAAAAGAGTGTGAAATGTAGATTACAAAAGGGTGGTTTATCAGTAATCTGCTTAATTTATTGAAAACAAACAAATATAATTTAATCTGTGAAACATTATGCTTTGGAACACATATGCTTAGCTTAAAATTGGACACAACAAGGTGTACGTAATAAAATTTACTTTCATCAGTGTTTTAAAAATAGAAAATGACATTTCAAAAACAATAATATACAATAATATGAAAGAAGAGATTTTGCTAAACATAATAATTCTAAACATAATAAGAAATTTCGTATGATTTCAGCTCCCCTACGCCTTCGTGCTTCTTGTGGCTGCTGCGACGATCTCCGCGTCGGCAGCCTCCGTGTGCGCGCCGCAGTGCACCTGCGTGCTCACCATCATGAGCTGCGCCGGGAAGGGCCTCACCGACCTCCCCAGCGGCCACTGGCCCTCCGTCATGTTCCTCGACGTCTCCTCCAACGCCATCGCCAACATCGACGACCTGGGCCGGCGCTTCCCGTCGCTCAACGTGCTGCGCATGCGCCACAACGCGCTCACCGCGCCCCTCCCCCTCCCCAACCGCATCGCCTCCTGGACCCCGAAACCTTCAAGGCCCTGCCCAACTTCAAGCAACTGGCCCTCAACAACAACCCGCTGGTCATTCCCCCGGCTCAGCCCTTCCTCTCTCACCATCTGCTCAACGAGTTGGATCTGAGCGGTGTGGATGCGAGTGGACTGTCAGAGAACACGTTTACTCAACTTCCGTCGTTGGTCGTCGTCAGTCTGGAGGGAAGCGGAGTTAGAGACGTGAAAGGAGTGTTCAAGAATCTTCAGGCTTTGGATACTCTCTACCTGCAATCTAACGCTATTGTCGAGATCACAGTGAGTATACACTGTAGTTATATCAAAATTGGCATTTATAGTATCTGTGTAGAATTGATGTGATAACGATTGGTGTTACCCTCCTAATTTTTACTTATGTTTTAGAATTCAATATCTCGACGTTTTGCAATTTACATTATTGTAGAATGTCACACTCAATAAATGTAATATATGATTTGAAAATGCCCCCAGATTCTAGTTATCTTTCAATATATTTGCCCGTTCAGGATTGAACAGAAAAGCTAAAATAAACTGACATTTGCTTATCTATGTATATAGAAAATATATGTAGTTTACTTTCAATAGGTTAAAGACCTACTAATAGAAGTATTTCTAATATTTGCAGACTGAGATTGTACAAGGCAGGAAACTCAATCTCCTATCTCTGGATCGGAATCCACTTGTTCGCATCGACACAGAGGTACTCCCTGTCCAAGATGGCGGCGAACTGGCAATCGACGACACTCCTTTGTCGTGTGTATGCGCATACGCAGAAGTAGCGCGCTGGGCGGCGGAACACAGAGTTAAACTCTTTGCATCCTGCGGAGGCGTTTCAAATTGCCAATTTGACTCGGCCCTGTAGATTCAGAAGAAATGCTCAGGAGTGTGGAATATCATTTTCCAAAATGTAGTTTTTTAGTTTATTTTTCTAATTTATGATGCTTTTTTCTTCAACTTTAAGCTTTAATTATGCTATAAAAGTAAGTGTAAGTGTTTTTTCACGACATTTCTGCTTAATTTTACAGTTAGTGCTGAATCTCTTTCTCTTTCAATATACATTGTTTAAACGAATGCCGAATGTAATATAGTCAGTGATAATGTGATGGACTATGTCACAAGTGGATAGAATAATAACTTCATTATGGTAAAATAAAAATATGTTAACCAGTCGCTTACATGTATTAAATGGTATTTGAAAAATAAGACTATGAATAATCAATAAATATTATGATTCAACTTTCCACCAATCAAATAATCTAATGTTTATTTTACACTAGCAAATTGACATTAATACAGACACAACTTGTGTAGTAGATATTTAAATATTTAATTCTACTTCTATCGGTTTTGAAAATCCGCTTTCTCAGTAATAGAAACTAGAATACTGGTTTCCGAAGTATTTCCTAAAAAAAACTAATATAGTATCACAGATGGACAGACACAGTGATTACTAGCAACAAAATGCCATTCTGCGGCCATTATAAATTCGAAGCATGTTTCATAAATGCTCAACAAATGGTATCTCCATTGTTTACTTTACACGGTATATTTCAATGTTCTAATTTCCAAATATTAACAGCACTTGTTAAAATGCAAGCCTAGAAATCATAACTTTTTGGATGATTTGTATTCATGTATGTGTTTATGAACTCATTTGTAGATGTAAATTTATGAAAATGATAATTTAAAACATATTATCTTATGTAAGAATTAAAGTGTGGATCAGTGTTAATAATTTGTAAATTGATTCGACTGCAAAACATTTGAATTCTAGCAACTTTTCATTTTTTATTACGGATTCACAACACAAAGCTGCTGATTGATTATTTCATGTTTCCGGGGCCGTCAACGAATATTGTTCTTAGTCCCGTAAGTGCAGTCAATGTTTTTGTCATAGAAGGCTGCGATATTCATCCCACGCTGGATGATGATATCGGGTGGTGACTTACACTTTCCAAGACCAGGTATCTCTCATCAGCGGGGCACCGCCTCGGGTGTATGCGTGAGGTGTTTGTAAAGATGAGGATATGACAAGGTAAAGGAAGAAAAGAGTGTGCGATCGGACGCCCGCTAGTGCTCCGGCATTCGCCCGGTGTTGTTTGGAGAAACCACCGAAAACTACAGATCAGCTGATTGTTGATGGCAGTCGGGTGATGCCGACCGCTAGAATTTTTCTTCAGAGAGCGGCTAAATTCGACCTATGTGGCTAGTGTCGCGGCTAAATCCTGCCACCGTCGGGATTCCAACCCCACGTTCTGCAGGTCCGATGCAATGCAGAGACATCAGACACACCTCAGCCGGCGTAAGGATTTGTGTTCTATCATCAAAGTGTAGAAATATCTAAGACAACCAAACTCGACTAATAACAAAAATATTTAAAATACACTTTTCAATGATTTTTGGAAATTTTGGAATATTTTAGCTACTGACTCAAAGAAAAATGGCTCAATGAAAGTCAATGACAATGTTTTTATATCGCGGTTTTTTCAAAAAACTAAGAAACTATTGTTTCTTGAATATGAGTGTATATTAAAAAACTGAATGGACTTTTATTACATTTTGCTTTAGAAAGTGTGGGTTAGTTGATCTTAGTTGTGATATACCATTAAAAATGTAACATATTTATTTCATAAAATAAGTATCTGATAACCTGATGAAGTTCGGGTATTTATTTAACACATCTTTTAAGTACCTATGCCAGCCCTGACCCTTCACCCGGACCGCCCGCACGCCCTCTTTTGTCCTCTCATGGGCAAAGCGGCTACTGTGGCGTCATTGACGGGGCAAGAATTCGCAGACGAGAAGAGTTTGTAATATATTGAATTTCATTCGAGATATGCTCTGACTCCTGAATAGCCAATTTACAATATTTACAATAAACAGAGTAAACTGACCCGTTACAAGAAGGAACATTACACTGGTCACCACAACCACTTGTCTGATAAGATACTAACTCCTGCGGTGTGATGCATTGTTAACTCAACGTGAGCTTACTAGCGAGTATGCCGCACCTCACGTCCCGACGCATGCACGCCGGCTTCAGCTCCCTGCCTCCGTAGCCTACACATCGAAGTGCAACGCGCCGCACACAACTTACACGAGGTCCTACGGACGTGCCCAAGAATCAGAAGAAGGAGTTTTCCCCGGTGTCCTCTTTTGTACATTTCTGGCCTGGCTGACGGAACTGCGTCATCTAGCCGTTTCCGCCGCCGCGTTTCCACAGCCAGCATGTCGACGGGGTTCACAAGCTTGCCCCCACGTCACGGCCGCTCCGCTGGGGTGCCTATCGCAGCCCTGCGCGAGCGCATGTTTTCCCCGTCGTCCAAAACACATCCTTTTCAGCAAGCGCTACCCGCTGTCGCAACCTACTTCCATGCGCGTTTCGTGTACATGAAACTAATATATTGTACAGGCTGTTTGTCGAAGGCGACTGTTGTGACGCCACACTAAGGATGTTTAAGGATTTTTCTAGTAATTCATAAATTCAAAATTATTGCAATGTTTTTCACTGCGCTGTGGATGTACGCCCTGATATCACTGATGGTTCCATTCCCCCACCCTTCACCCTTTTCAGAGCAGCAGAGCAAACTGCCGAGACCAACAATACGGTGTATCGTGTGGATCGCCCGAGTAATGAAAATACGGCCTGCAACCATATTATAGGACTTAGTCGTGACCCTTGAAGTCTTGTAAGATGACACCCTGGACTTAGATAATGACATCCATTTCCTTCCGTTCTACCGTGACTTCAGACCACATCGCTCCGCGCGCTTCTTCCGCTCCTCGTACATCTATTTTCACTCCTTAAGCTCCTCTTACTCCTTTCGCTCCTCACTCTCCTTCTTTCTGAACCTTTCGCCACACAAGCTCTGTTCGTCTCTCCTGGTTACGCCCGTTTTTCCCACTCCGTCAGGTCTCGTACAGCCCCGCACATCCTCCGGCAACATTCTCGGCGTGATGAATTAGAAATTGCATTTAATACTGAATATTGTAAAACAACATTTTGAATCGTAATTATGCTATTTTTGAATCTTTGTCACTCAAAAATAAAGGTAAGGCGGAGGTGATAATGGGCTCCATCTATTCGTTGCCGTCGACTCAAGGAAAAAGTTGTGAAGTGAGCACAACGTTCTGGCCGCCATTAACACATGAAGATCCCTGTACTTAAAAGTATTTTTAAAGTACAGGGATCTCCATGTAAAGTCAAATTTGAAAGCATCTAGAAATGTGCAAATTCTCACTTTCAAGAAGTAATAGATTTTACAAATTTATTTGTACACGAATGTATATTATTGTTGATAAGTACATTAAACTATTGTATATATTTATCCAGCAATATTACTGTTTTATCGTCGCAGAAAGACTTCTATTATTGCCAAATGCTAGTGGCAAAAACGATGAAAGTAAGTGCCAAAAATTTCACGTTAAATAATTTCCCAATTTTCAATGAATCACATTTATTATCAGTTAATATTACTGATCTATTTAGAAAAGAGGTCTTGACATCAACTTCCAGAAACGAGTTTCGCGACGAAATTTCTAGCAGAGGAACAGATACATCTATACAATTCAAAATATGTAGAAACATACCAATTTCTGTGTCATAAAACTAAAGGTTTTGCAGGTCAAATCATTCCTATGATATCTGATCTGTCAGGGCAATATAAGGATGATTTTATTAAGGTAAAGTAAATATGCACTAGAATTAGTGGCCATAATAAATAAACAAAAAAAGGTTATTTTTGACTACTGTACATTTAATAACTCATTAAAAAATACTTGAAGATTAAAAACACAACAGTACCAAAGATTATAATTTTATAATATGGTATACATGAGATTCAAAGAAATATGAATGACAACAATAAATAATCATGCAAACATAAATTAATGTATCAAATAAATTAAAAGCGAGATGAAAATTAAAAAGTACGAAATGTTAAATGAATGAAATACTTGCGAGGTGAAGTAATATAAAGGAAAAGATAAATCACCATTGCGAAATGATGAGTGATTATTCGCTAAAGCGATTGTGTAATAAACGAGAGAAAGAGCGTTGTCCTCCCTAGGGCGCGGGCAGCGCCTCGTCGAAGAGGCAGGCGGAGGCGCCGTGGCAGGCGGCCGACAGTTTGACGCGGTGCTCCCCGCCCAGCGCGACACCTCCGCGTGCGCGCACGAGGCGGGGCTCCGATGGCCAGCTCGCCCCCGCTCTGCACCGGCAGCGCCTCCGGGGCCACGCGCACCAGCGGTTGCGCTCCAGCGACAGCTCCACAGCGTCCGCGCCGACTGCAGCGCCACCACCTCGCTGATCTCGTTGGCCTGCAGATGCAGGATCTGCAGAGCGCCCAGCTTCTCGAACACTCCCTTCACGTCGCGTACGCCGCAGCGCTCCATCTTGAGCGCCACCAGCGACGGCAGCTCCGCGAACGTGTGCTCGGACAAGGCGCTGGCATCCACGTCGCTCAGGTCCAGTTCCCTCAGCAGAGGGTGCGAGAGGAGCGGTTGCGCCGGAGGGACGACCAGCGGGTTGTCGTTGAGCAGCAGTTGCTTGAAGTTGGGCACGGCGTCGAGGTGGAGCGCGGTGAGCGCGTTGTGGCGCATGCGCAGCACGTTGAGCGACGGGAAGCGCCGGCCCAGGTCGTCGATGTTGGCGATGGCGTTGGAGGAGACGTCGAGGAACATGACGGAGGGCCAGTGGCCGCTGGGGAGGTCGGTGAGGCTCTTCCCGGCGCAGCTCATAATGTTCTGCACGCAGCTGCACTGGGGCGCGCACACGGAGGCTGCCGACGCGGAGACCGTCGCAGCAGCCACAGCTGCTACCAACGCGAAGGACATCTGAAAATTTTATAATATTTTTAATAATTTTATAATATTATATAATTTATATAATAACTATAAATATTGATTGAATGTTTACTCTAACACAGTAAGTAATCATCAATTACATTAATGCAAATTACATTTAATTTCTGTTTAGAATGAACCGAAGTAAATATAATGTTTCTTAATACAGTTTCTTTTTCTGACAAGTGTGAATTGACATATTCTTAAAGGGTTTTTTGATAACATTTACAATAATACTTTTAATAAATATTTTATCATAACCTAAAAATAGTTTCTTTCAGAGAGTATTTTAATTGAAATATTCAATGCCTTTTATAGTTTTACGTGTTGCTTTACTTACCATTGCTATAGCCATTTTCTCAGGTCAAGACTGGGACTGGTAAGAACGTCAGTTTCGTATCGAGACTGCAAGCTCGACTGACAATCGTGTGTCTACCAGTATCTTATATATCGTGAAGAGTCACCGGAAATGTGTTATCAGATTTCGATCATTTGACGATAACGAGTGCCAATGTAAAATTTGAAACGAACTTTGATCGAGATGATGTAACGGTAGTCTCGATGGGCACACTATCTCTTTCTTGGATTTTATCTCAGAGGTGAAAGGAATGTACTAGTCTTCTATATCAGTTTATCCACATTTCGCAGAAGGACGTACTGAATAAGATTTATCCGGATATCCTGTGATAGTGATCTTTGAACCTACAGTCAAGCACTAAGGCATAAAATATTATTTACGTCTGTTTCGTTGTTGTACTTCAGAAAATTTGATTTCTTTTATTGTAAGCATGAAAGAGGTTTTTGAAAGATATAATACTTCTTTCAAAATCATGACGTTATTCTCTCTCTCTCTCTCTCTCTCTCTCTCTCTCTCTCTCTCTCAATACATATATATATATATATATATATATATATATATATATATAATGAGTCATTTTTACACGACATTTATTTTTACAGGAATCTGGTTTTTCATGTGATTAACTTTAAGCATTACTTTTCAGATTAAAAAAAAATTAATGGCACTTTCTGGGAGAAATTTAATGGTGAAACATTTAGAATAAAGAAATTCCTAAAATAAAAGGAAGTAGCACCGCGTTTGGTTGTTAAGAAAAAATAAGTGTGTTTTTATCCATTATTAACCGGAGAGTACCATTTCGTCTCGTGATTTTTCCCCTAGTCTGTTTAATAATTACAAAGGGGACGAACATTTTCGCATATCTTTTTCCCGACATGACGTCACCATAAAACAGAAGCCTCACCCTGAGGTCCGAAATAAAATTTGAATTGCTCAATTTTACACAGTCTAGTTACATTAATTTGAACATCTGTCAAAATCCTGATTAACCCCCTTGTGCAGCGCTGACCGTTGCGAAACCTGCAGGATGGGAGTCACTTCCGTTCTGGATGCTACCGACAGGGATGCGGAGCCATGCCGACTCCAGTGCCTGGTCAGCTGCGCTAGGTTCCTCAGTTGCGGATCCAAAACCGGTTCCAAAGATTTGGGATTGGGTTTGAATTGTGGGAGTTTGAAGACCAGGGAAATACTGTAAACTCACCTCGCGCTCTTCGAACCACGCACGTTCACTGCGAGCTGTAGGACACGTCGCTTTGCCCTGCTCGTAAATGCCGTATTGCTGAGGAAAAACGATTTGCATATAGAAATGGTCCCAAGGACGAATGCCTACATCTGTTGATCCATGGTGCCATCCAAATTGACAAGAAACGAAATGTCACCAAATCATTCCCCACACCATCACTTCCTCCGGTATGTACCCGTCCGGCGATTGTTGCTTGGAGTCGGAATTCAGACGATTCATGCCGCATACGCCAACGACGATCCGATGGAGCAGGAAATATGATTCCTCTGAAAAGGCCATCTGTCGCCACCAGTGGGAGATCCAGTTGTGGTATTGGCTTGCAAATTCCAGCCTTCGTTGCAGATGAAGAGCAGTCAGCATGGATACATGAACCAGCCGCTTACTGAGTCGGCGCATATACAGCAACGTTCGCAAAACGGTTGTTGAGGAGACCCTATTGGTCAGTTGCTCTACAGTCACATGTCTATTCGCACGTGCACATCTCCGCAGCCGTCATTTTCTCCGTCATTTATGGTTCGCAGCGCGCCACAGTTGCCTCGGTGCCCGTTTTGGATCTCATCATTTTGCCATGCACTATATACTTTAACCACAGCGGCACGCGAACGCCTTACAAACTTAGCAGTTTTGGAAATGTTTTCGTTCTTGGATCGAAATCCAATGGCCATTCCCTTTTGGAAGACCGATAAATGAGCCGGCTTCTGCATTGCGTCAACCACTGCACAGGTTTGCGCTTCCGCCGGTCACCTTTCCCTCCACTGTCATTGCTGCCAACTGCCGTTGGTGAGAGGTTGTTGCACCTTTACGTGGCACATAGGTGGTGGTCATATTAATGTGACTGGATGAGGAACATGACATCTTAAATAATGATTGATATATGATTTATAAAAATACTTACAAATTGTATGTATTCGTACAATTTATACGTTATGTAGATATGGCGCAGAAGTCTAATAAAAATAAATTAATGCTTTGGACAAATGAAAACAAGTAGACTCGCTTTTGAATTAATGGATGACTCCTTAAGTTCCTACATTAAATTTATCTCCTGATTAAATTACAGCATTGAGTAATCTATTACATTAAAGTGAATGTAGATGCATGTGTGTATGTTCCTTAAAAATTCACTGAACTGTACCGCAATTGCTTACAATTTATGATTATTTTTGTGTCTTCAAAAAATAATATCATTTGCATTTATCTTAAAAACATGTTCTTTAGAAAATAAACTTTAAAGTTCTTTAAACTGTGAGTATAGAGTCAACAACCGTGTTATTTAATAACCTTTAAAACTTCCAAAAATTTAACACACAGTGAAATCTCTAGTGAAGTACACAGTGAAGCCCACACCTATTAAACGAGAATCCTCTCAATAGCAGTTTTTTCTTGGAATGGATTCTGTAACCATATATTATTTGCAAATTATACATCTGTTAACAGTCTTCCTGTCTCCGACCAACCCCTTAATAGCCGGGCCTTTTTAAGAGACCTTTTTTTTAGGAGAATTTTAAGTAAACGTACATCTATTTCTCAGTCATCGAAACGAAAATTGACGACGTGAAAAGCGTTCGGACGATTTCTATCACCTTAATTCGTGAGAAAATCGAAGGGCAGAAATCAAGTAACAAGAAATTCCGAGAAATAAGTAACAATAAATCGTGGGGACATGACATCACGGCTGCTCATTTAAAGTTCTGTTTCATTTCTTCTAAAGAGGCAGCATTTATGAAAGCGACCTAACGTTTAATTCTTTGAATTAACAGACCCTTCTCTGCCTTACCTGCATGGAAGAACATTTAGAGTGATAGAATATCAATGTCGGAAGTCAGGTATCGACTTGCTCTGTATGCCAGTGCTTGGGTTGTACCCGGAAGCTTAGCCTAGCACTCACCTATGACCCATGGCTATAACTTATTTAAATTTCGCGAAGAATTGCAAGAGAAGAATGAGGTTTGGAGAGCTAAGACAGAATGTGACATAAACGTGACATAAACTTCGTGTCAACTCAAATAACATATTGAGTTGACACGAGGTAATGAAGGATAGACAACTATTGGGAATACTAATACTGAAAATTATTTATTTTTACCGAAGATAAGATGTAAACATTTTTAAATGCTTTAAAAATAGTAAATAATTCTAAATAGGCATTTACGTTAAAAACGCAAAAAAACCTTGTCAAAATGTGTATTTTTCATAATTCTTGCTCATATTCTAAAAACCTTTCATAAACTCCGATACACGGATTTTCCTCGTACTACTCGGCAATTATTTTAATCAAGTTACTTACTTTATTCTTGGATACTATAACTAATTATTTACGCTATTTATATACTGAGGTCAATGCGTCCTGATAAAATTTGTTTGTGGGTTTGACAAGATCATCTATACAGATTTTCAGTAACGAACATTTACGTAAGAAAAAATTACCGTACCTAATTCCGTTTCTCTTTAGTTCTATTACGGAAGATCACCCCTTCTCGCACCCATTCTCATTTATAATTGGCATTTTATTGAGTAATTCTTTGACTATTTATTCTTGGATTCTTTCCGTTATGTAACTAAATACCCACGGAAATTACTCATATGTCCATGTGATTTTCTATTCGCCACTAATCATACAATCATTAAGTAATAGGCACTATTCTAAATATGGCTCATTAGTAATAATAGAAAAAGTTTTGTAAAATGAAAAGACTCCTTATTAAGCGACCACCACTATAAAAAACTACTTTACTCATTCACCACTCACAGAACCAAGAATGGACACCAAATGTTTTACTGTATTTACGTTTTTGGCACTTTCTTTACAAAATGGCAGTTTGGACCATTTTACCTGTTTACCGTATTAATTAATTAATTAATTAATTACCTTTTATCACCGCAGACACGAAGACGAGCATTGCACCGCTGACGTTAAGAACGATGTTGCAATGTTATGAGAGTATTGATTTTAATACGGTTGATTTTCATTTTTGAAATATACCTTTGTTAAATTGCATGACAGAATTATACTCCTATTAGAGGGTATCATTCCATTTATTACAGGTGTTATAGTGAATCATCGAAAAAAAGTTATATCTGGGTGAGTTTCACCAACTTTAACAGATAAATGGAGCCTGACTCAGAAAAGGATTATCTTCTTCTCTGATACTATTACTCAGAGAACAGTATGTAATGTTGCAGTGAACCATTGGGATTAACCACGTATCTAAAGCCCCATTGTTCTCGCAAATCGTTTCCTGGCTGATGGCATTAAGAATTGAAATGAAACAACCAGACAGGATATAACTTTTTGGGATGTAAAAGAACATTTCGTAATCTAAAAATGTTCTTCGTTCGTTCTTGAATTCTGAATTTCTGCGATTATTGGGTTGTTTTAGGTATTTGTAGTCTAATTTACAGACTAGTGTTACTCTTCAGTATTCCCAATCCTAGACAAAGTAGTAGAGAAACTTTATTAAAGGCAGATCCTTTCTCGACCCTAATATCGCTACAAGTACTATTTGTATCGACAGCTCTTTGCAGTTGTTGGCACTTAGGTGGCCAATTTTTTTTTTTATTAACCCAATGAAAATTTACAATCTATTTCAATTCGAAATAATAAGTAAATATGATAATTCAAAATAAAATGATCAATGAAACAATAAATTACAGAAAAGGCCAAAGTTAATTCAAATTCGGCGCCGTACTTGGAATTCAATCATTTATAACAAATCCTTGGCGCTAATTTATAGCAAACGCAATTATGGCTTAATTTATGACTTAATTATAATAATGGCAATGGCTTAATTTATAGCAACATTTTACACGTCTCGCGTTGGACACATATTTTGTTCGGCAAAAACCGCGGGCGGTCTTCCAGAAAGAAAAGCAACACGTCTTTCGTATGAAACTCTTTAGAAGGACAAACTGCGTCACAAGTTTGAGCTGCTTTCAAAGACGCTGGCGAGATTTCGCCAGCTACTGGGAACCAACGAGAGGAGACAGCATTTCGTACTGTTAAAATTTTCTAAAAATCAGATGCATTTCCAAATAAGACGCCACGAAAGTCAATTATTTGAGAATGTTCAGCTGAGCGGTTTCACAAAGGATTGCCTCGTCAATAAGAAGGCTAAGTAATTCACATCTTGGCTGCATTGAGAAATTATATTTTTGAAGGTTGGTAGCAGGCTACCTTAAAGTCGTGCAGACTCAATGAACAGAGTTTTTTTTTTGGCACGGACCCTTCCTTACCTGTCATTGTAATACACGCGAATTACGACAGAAAACAATCTTCCTTTCACCTAGACGAGGTAACACTGTCTTCAATTCTTAGTAATTCTTACGCTGAGGTAAACTAATATTTCTTTTATAATTGTCTTTCAGAATTTTCACTTTTGGCAAGGGAGGAAAGGCGGCATGAGTTTTGTTGTCAGTCCGAGTCATCGTCTGCTGCTCTCCAAAAAACAAGCTATTTTGCAGCTTCAACAGCAGTTCCAATCCTCAGGCCCTGTATTACCACCTTCAGTTACAACCGCCGGTTATCTAACTCCCGGTTAATCTAACTTCTGGTTAAAACGGACTTCGCGTATTACGAGTGTGAGGTAACTGGAAGTTAGCTAACCATCACTTTAACGTTTACTCGGTGATGGTTGGCAATACTTTCTAGTACTCAAAAGGATTCATAGAGTGCAGCATAATGCTTTCGATATTCAACTTTTTGTACGACGTTTACTATTCCAATGTCTTTGACGTTTGCTTTTCACTGTATGTTGGGAGATTTGTGTTGTATTCGGTTTTGTTTGTGCGCGTGAATAGGTTCGGTGAACACGTTGATTTTTTTGGTGTACGTTTTGTGCGTCTTGAAAAATGCAGAATTTCACCAAAACGTCCGCGAAAAGGAAGCGTGGCGCCAATTTCACTAAAGAAGAAAGTGCCACTTTAGTTAATTTGGTGGATCAGTTCACCTTAATAGTGGAAAACAAAAAAACTAATGGAACCACGACTAAAGAAAAGGTAATAATGAAATAGTGAACTATCTTTCATATCCAAAGACTCTATTCAATTTTAAACTTTTGATATCGTATTAGCTTTACAACCTTTTCAATATGTTTTTACTGTAATTTTTTTTTAATTTTGCAGGATCAAGCATGGGAGAAAATAACACACAGCTTCAATGCGCCACTGCTTCTTGCCGCACTGTGAAACAGTTAAAGGAAAAGTATGAGAACTTAAAAAAAGAAGCTAAGAAAATGTTGGGCAGAGAGAGAGGAAACTCTTAAAACCGGAGGAGGGCCAGCAACCAGAGTTCCTCAAGACTCTATTTTGGAAAAGGTTGTTGGCATTATGGGTGTAAGTGCTGGAGGTATGCCGTCCACTTATGACTGTGACGATGCAAATGAAATGTGTATAGATGAAGAAGAAGAAGATGCAGCAGCAACAGGAGGAGAAGAAAAAGAACTTCCAGTAATACAGGTGGAAGAAGTTCTACCTCTGCAGTCTAATGATAGTGTGGTGCAACAAAGTGAAATTCAGGACTGGTCAATGTACACGCCTGCAATGCTGAAGCGGAAACGCAATAGCAATTTAATTGTGACCCCAAATTCAAGACGACGACCACAAATGGGTGAGTCTGCAGTTGCTCCTTCTGCAAGTGGGCAGAAGTTACACTCCTGGGCTTCTGCAAGGACTGAAGTGGACCAACTGCAAAAAGACTTGCTTCTGAAGGCGTTCCAAGCCAAGCAGGAGCGAGAGAGAGAACTACATTTATTCAATATACGAATTAAGGAAGAAGAACTTTTTTTAATTCAAGCAAAAAGAAAGCTTGTGGAAATGGATGTGGAGGAAAGGGAGAGGGCATCCAAACGTTAAAAATAAAATTTTTATCATTTTTATGAACTGACTTTTATTTTTTAATTAATAAACAAATGAATGTTGAGTAACATTTAATTTTTATGTATTCTGTCCCTGAAGAACCTCACAAACGTTTCTCTAACTGCTTCCCTTTGTGGCACTTCTAAATTTATGGCAGGAGTTATCTGCCCTTCCTGAACTGCCAATTGCAATTCTTCTTATCCATTCTGGAACAGGTGGAGGATCTCTGGATGGCTGTTATGTATTACAGCACACGCCACAATTA
Source organism: Teleogryllus oceanicus (assembly GCA_964035755.1). Taxonomy (NCBI): domain Eukaryota; kingdom Metazoa; phylum Arthropoda; class Insecta; order Orthoptera; family Gryllidae; genus Teleogryllus; species Teleogryllus oceanicus. The sequence goes on along the minus strand of CAXIVR010000005.1, from coordinate 132,671,053 downwards.
TGGGCTGCACTAGTGAAATGTCCTGCCTTATTCCTAGTGCTAAAATAAGGAATCTAGCTTTCCAAACACCGTATAATCTTTCAACCGTGTTGCGTGTCCTAATATGTGATTCGTTATACAAATTTTCCTCTGGTAAGCGAGGATTGCGAAGAGGTGTCAAAAGTGTTGCTCCCGTAGGATATCCTGCATCGCCAAGTAGCACCCCATTAAAAAATCTCCTCTCACCGAGCTTTAATAACAGAGTTTCTGTATATTGTGGCATCGTGGCTTGCCAGCCATCTTGCAACTACATTTTGAATGCACAAGTCCGGGCTTGCAACAGTTTGAACGTTGAAGCTGAAGTAGCCTTTCCTGTTTCGGAAAAACTTCAACGTTGTCTCCACCAGGAGAAACAATACGCACATGAGTGCAGTCAATGGCACCAAACACACTAGGAAATGCAGCTACTTCAAAGAAATTCCTTTGAATTGTTATTTGTTCCTCGCTGTTTCTTGGCAGGTAAATAAATTTTATCTTTAGAGATGCAAGAGCATGGGAGACTTTTGTTATTATTCTCCCAGCAGTGGTTTCATGCACCCCCGAGAAGTCACCAACTGCTGTTAGAGAACCAGCAGTTGCATAAAATCTTAATGTTAGTAGTAACTGGTTCATAGGAGACAAAGAGCAATTTCTGAAACAAAACAATAGAATTCTTAATAGTGCACATGTTTCCGAAGTGCTGATATATCAAAATTGATTTTAATTCTTAACTGAAAATAATTTTCTAGTTATTTAATGAAAAGACAATTTTAGGTAATAAAGAAGAAGTTTTGTTGATACTTACGAAAACTATCTTACATTACTTTTGTAAAATGTATAATCAAAATAGATTAAATCAAAATTAGTGAAACTAATTTTGGTTTATTAATTATCAACATTTTATGAAACTTATTTGCATGAAATTTGAAAAACCCTCCACCAATTCTATAATTTTTTTGTACTTCATAAATTGAAAACACAACCAAATGAAATGTGAAATAATATAAAATATTACTTATAATAACAAATTACAATACTTCATAAAATATTCTAGTAGTTTATAGAAAAGTGAGTTAAAAATTGGGTGGTGTATAAGGTAACGACAAGTTGCACAACTATGAATTTGATTTTAAAAATTGAAATTGAAAGTTTGAATGGTATGAAAAGATATGTTCATTTAATTTGTAATTTACATTAAGAATGTTTCATGTAAAACTTATTTCTTAACGAATGTATGCAAAATATGATAATACAAAAAAAATTATTGATGTATAAACTTCTGAATTTTAGTAATGCAGAAACCCTTTATGATAGGAAAGAGAGTCATACAACAAGAATAGGTAGATTTCATTAAATACAATGTAACCCATTTCAATTTACAGCAGGTTAGGACTACAGAACATTCAATATTTCATTTAAATAATATTAATTTCAATTTCAAATATGCTTAAAAATGAATCAATCATTTTCTAATGAATATTATTTAATTTTAGTAATATCCACGAAGGTTTGAAATCAAAATGAGGTTGTGATATTATTCATTCAAATTTGTAATTGCGACTGGATACTACTACTATTTAGTAATAATTTAAATAATAAAAATTTTGGTGATAGCACTCCGTTAACAGAAAAAGAAATGATGTCAACTTACTGTTGACAACTAGTAAAGTATTAATAAAACCACTAATTTAATATTTGTTTTCATTGGGTTACTTACTATTTAATAAGGCAATAATTTGTAAATATGTCAAATTAAATAATACATCATTTCAATGCCTTACACCACAGGTTATAACATAACCCTATTATTTCAATTAAAGCTACAGTACAAAAATTCAGACGAAGAGAGAAAGCTAAGGATAAGTAGAAACCGAGGGAACATACTATTACTAGCGTCATGAATGAGATATTATATACATTATCATACCTGTCTGTTACGTATTCCAGTTCATCTTCAACCTGTTGCAACACGAACAAAGCAGTTTCTTTTGTAATCCTGAAACGCACGAAAAATTCGTCGCAGTCCCAGTCTCCGAAATTATCTCGTCTGGGCCGAACACGTTTGAGCCGTCTGGTATTGACAAAATATTCCAATAGCATTTCGTCTTCAGAATCAGTTTCTACATTTATTATATCTGCCATTTCGCCTAACCAGCAGTTAACTCAGTAACCCTTACTTCAATCTCCGGTTAACTTAACCGCCCGGTAAACCTCCGGTTTATTTTAACCGACGCTCGTAATACGAATTTCGGTCGCTAACTTCCGGTTAATTCTAACCGGAACTTTAACTGGAGGTGGTAATACAGGGCCTCAGTCGCGGAAACTGGGTAATAATTCTATGTGCACTGAGTAGGAACAGTAGTGCACCAAAAACAGACCAATCCGACAGTGCGTAGTAAGTCAACGAAAATTACTTCTGCCGCAAAAATGTAGTGTGTTTGGTAATATATAAGCAAGAAATTTGCTATCAGCAGGCTGCGGTGTCTTTATAAATATGCAATTTGTCCCCCCATTTCTTGCATTCCCAGGATTATGAAAATGTAATATCGAACACGTTAATTCTAAAATGTGTTAAATAAACAGCCCTTTTGCTGGAGAACTGTTCAAGTGAGGAAAATAAGGTATTGGTCGGGAGCTGAATGTTTCCGATGACTGCCTAAGTATCTTACTTTTTTTTATAAGTTAAGCGAACTAGTTAATTCTGAGGTAACAAAACTTATGAGATACTTCCTAACATCGTGTCGGTTCTCCTTTTGCCCGGCAAAGTGCAGCAACTCGACGTGACATGGACCCAAGTCGTTGAGAATATTGAGTCTCCCTTGCTGAACACCAGCTTCCATGGTCCCACAGTTGTAGCCGAAAAATTTTAATTTTTTGAAAGGTTTGAAAAATTAGGCATTTTAACGAGCATGAGACCTGCACAATTCTCTTAAGTATCCTTTATGTTATGTAAGGACCAAATTTAATCAAAAAATTTCCGCCGATTTTAAGAAAATATGGTTTAAAGAAAATAAAATATGCCTACATTAACAAAATTTTGCAAAAAAATTCAGTTTTCGAAAATTAAATTGTCATTATTTTTAAATCTGTTTTTCAAGAACACATTTCATTAAGAAAAATGTTTATTTTCATAATTTTATTGTAGGAAGACTGCTGAATAAGAAGGGATTTCGAATAATCGATGAGAAACTATTTATTTAGTGGCAACAGCTTTAGTCTGGTTGCGCAAATGAGAACGCCGAGATGGATTGTCAAAAGACATTTTGTTGCGGGATGCTTCCACATACTACCGCCTAAACTCTTTAAATCGTCATTTCGAGTAGTCACAGCACCCCGCATAGAGTTTCAACCTCGTCACGTCTGATTACTACCTGTATGGTCCATTTAAAGATGATGTAAGATCGCAACTTTGCGTCAGACCCATAGGTGAACTAGTGGTGCCACAGAATGGCACAGACTTTCTCGTAGTAATGTTTTCTAAATTCCTTGGTGTGGACTGGCTTTACTTTTTTAATTTTTTTTTAACTTTTCGGTTTCTAATAGTAGAACTGAAATATTACTTTACCAATATTAAAGAAGAGTAAAACCTCGTCTAAATGACAATTTTCAGTGAAAAATTTTGAAGCCGTTTTAAGAAAATGGCATTTAAGCGTTACTCTATATGCGAAATTTGAAGTTCATTTTCACAGAAAACTGTTCAGTTTTCCAAAACTTTTATATGACGTTATTTAAAATACATGCACTCATAAATACCATAACGTGAACAAATTTTCTTAAGTTTGTAATTTTTGAAAAAACAAAAAGAATAGAGCAAAATGGCGTTAATGTCACCTGTAGAGTCCATTTAGCACTATCCGTATCAAAAATCGAAAGAAAAAATTTGGAGTATTTTTTGAGAAAATCTTGTTTTTGTTATTTTTTAAAATTGCACACGTTGCACGCACTATTGCACGAAAACTACTAAAATTTTCAAAAAAATCTACATGACATTATTAAAAGAACTGATTATGGGCAACAAATTTTATTTGAAGGAAAAATCTCTATCTTTATTGTGTAGTTGCAGGAAGACGCCGGAAATAATTCAAACTTTTGCAATTTTCAAAAATTAGTTAACCGTGAAAATTGGACCTAGCCATCTTTATAAGCTTATTTTACTCTATTCTTACAAAAAATTTCAAGAACACATTTCGAGCCGTTTTAGAGAAACGTTTGAAAATGTCCGAGAATCTTCATGTAAAATACCGGACGGACGGACGTTTTTCTTTCAATTGTTTTTTCGGCATCAAGGACCCACAGAACAGGAATTCTGGCAACACCACGTATTAGAGGATTTTTTTCTTAATTTCGCTAGAGTATTTATCCTCTTTTTCGTTGTCAGGGACCGGCAATGATTTTTTTGTGCCACAAATTCACTTTTATCGCTCAGCATTACATGACTTTCTCTATACTACGTATATTATTCCGTGTATATGTACGTATACGAGAAAGTAAAAAGCTGTGCATTAATAATAATAATAATAACCAGAAAACTGCTTACAATGCATCGAGTCGCCCACCCATCAGCTGACTATGTACATAGATGTTGTGTGTCACGTAAGGAAGGAGGAAGAGGCCTCAAACAAATTGACGCCTCCTGGAACAATGCAATAGTCAGAATGGGAAAATATGTTGTCAGTCATCAAGACGACCGACTAATAAATGAGGCAGGTCATGAAATCTGACCAAAGAATGGGAAAAAGAGGCATTGTTAAAGTAGCAAGAAGCATTGCGAAGAAAAACTATGCAAGGCACGCAAAATAACACAGACATTGAACTTATGCTACTAAACATGAAATGGGAGACAAACAATGTTAAAGAAATCGTGGAGAGACAAACCACTCCATGGAATTATCTGGAAAGAATGGATAAGGTGCAGATCAATGAAAATAAATTATTTATGTGGCTTAAAAAGAGAAGAATGAAGGGAGAATCGGAAGTTGTTTTAATTACTGCCCAAGATGAGGCTCTGAGAACACGACATTATGATAAAACAGTTCTCAAAATTTCCCAAGATGATAAATGCCGCATTTGCCAAAAGCAAGTAGAAACCATCAATCATATCGTCTCATCTTGTCCAATTCAAGACCCAATACTTGAAAAGACACGACAGGATGTTTAGTTACCTCCACTGGCAGATCTGTACCGCCCTCGAAATTCCAAACACATGCCCCAAGTAGTACAAAGACTCAGCAAAACCGGTGACGCCTGTTGGAATCTATACAAAATTGTACGACCAACAAATTCAAACGGTTCGCGGCAAACAAACCGGATATTCGTAGTTATCTGGGATTTTGAGAAAAATCGTGTCTACTTGTGGATGTTGTGCCTTGCGATCAAATGTCGCAACCAAGGAGGCAGAGAAACGGTTTAAATACAAGAGTTTAGAATTCGTGATCAGCCGTCTATGAGGCGTAAAAGCACAAGTACCGATAGTCATCGGAGCTCTGGGTTTGTTCCACAAATCTTGCGTAACAACTTGGCTAAACTTCCACGTCATTCAAAAACTGAAGTGCAAGAAATTCTTATTTCGAACAACCCACATTTTGCGCAAAGTATTCTTGCCTGCTCTTCCGCTTAACTTTAAGAATTACAATTTCAAAAATATCATCCCATTTAAAAATGGTCCTTACAACTTTTATACCGCCGTTGTAATTAATTATTAACATTGTACGCAGGTAATTATTGACTTACCCTCGTACCGCAATTTCTTTGTGTATTATCACATCTCATCCATCACTAGTAAAACCAATCGACGCGCATGATGTGGAAAAAGTTGCTATTTTAAAGTCAATACATCAACACACATTCTACAATCTAAAACTGCGTTCCGTACGAGAAACATTGTAGCATCAAAACGGGAAGTAATTCTTTTGATTTCAAACTGACACTTCGCAGCTTTGCCATTGCCATAATGCACCTTGATATGTCGTGACAGCATCTTCAGCATAAGAAGTGCGAGAATTTAGCATTTGCAATTTTGAAGCGAATTACAGACAGATTCAAAAAAATATACTTTGGAAATATTTGGCATTGGCAATATAAAATTATGGTAATTATCGAAAATATAAATAGTTGCTGACAATGCGTCATGAGCAGTTTTTTACGTGTCCGTTTAATCAGTCTGAGGAAAAATTTTAACATTTTGCTGAAAAGTTTTGGGCATCAATAATTCACAAAATTTGGATTATGACTATTGAACGTGTTACAGCACGACATTTTTCACTAAAGAAACATGAATTATTCGTATTTTTTCTCAGAGACCTACATTTTTTTGTGGAAAAATATCCGCGTTTGGAATATGGTTACGTTGCTTCCCTACACAACGTTGTAAAGAAAGTTAAGAGTCTATGGGGAATGAAATCTGCAACTAGAAATCCTGATTCACGATAATAAATTACACGCAACTTAATATTATTGACTTTCTGTACATTTATTTCCTCGTTAAATAAATACATGTATATTATTAATTATAATAGAGTACAATATATCATTGATTACAATAAATACATTGCGAGATTCAAAACAAATATGCAAATGGAACAATAAATAATAATGCAATAATAAATTAATTAGATGCGATGTGACGTTCAGAAGAAAATAAATAATAAATGAAAAGTGGTGAGTGATGGTATTAAAAGAAGGAGAGAATGGGCGTTGTCCTCCCTAGGGCGCGGGCAGCGCCTCGTCGAAGAGGCAGGCGGAGGCGCCGTGGCAGGCGGCCGACAGTGACGCGGTGCTCCCGCGCACGCACACGACAGCGGCGTGTCGTCGATGGCCAGCTCGCCCCCGCTCTGCACCGGCAGCGCCTCCGGGGCCACGCGCACCAGCGGGTTGCGCTCCAGGACAGCTCCCACAGCGTCCGCGCCGACTGCAGCGCCACCACCTCGCTGATCTCGTTGGCCTGCAGATGCAGGATCTGCAGAGCGCCCAGCTTCTCGAACACTCCCTTCACGTCGCGTAGCCGCAGCGCTCCATCTTGAGCGCCACCAGCGAGCGGCAGCTCCGCGAACGTGTGTCGGACAAGGCGCTGGCATCCACGTCGCTCAGGTCCAGTTCCCTCAGCAGAGGGTGCGAGAGGAGCGGTTGCGCCGGAGGGACGACCAGCGGGTTGTCGTTGAGCAGCAGTTGCTTGAAGTTGGGCAGGGCCTTGAAGGTTTCGGGGTCCAAGGAGGCGATGCGGTTGGAGGAGACGTCGAGGAACATGACGGAGGGCCAGTGGCCGCTGGGGAGGTCGGTGAGGCCCTTCCCGGCGCAGCTCATAATGTTCTGCACGCAGCTGCACTGGGGCGCGCACACGGAGGCGGCCGACGCGGAGATCGTCGCTGCAGCCACAGCTGCTACCAACGCGAAGGACATCTGAAATTTTTTTAATTACTATAAATATTGACTGAATGTTTGCTCTAACACATTAAGTAATCATCAATTATAGTAATGCAAATTACATTTGAATTCAGTATATAATGAACGAAAGTAAATTACTGTTTTTTAACACAGTTTCTTTTTCTAACAAGTGTGAATGGCTTGACCCTTTTTCGTAATAGAGCCGTGGGTTATTATTACACTTAAAACATTTTATAACAATATTTGTACAAAGGGGTCATCATAATCTTAAAATTTTTTACATGCTTTTGAAAATTCCACTTACCATTGCCGTAGCCATTTTTCACAAGAGAACACTGTGATTTTTATGGACGTCAGTTTCGTGTTGATCCTGCAAGCTCGTCTGACAAAGGTGCGTCTACCTGCATCTTATATATTGTGAAGAGCTACCGGAAATGTGTGTTATCACGTTTCGAACTCTGGACGATAAAGAGTGCCACGGTACAATTTGAAACGAACTTTGATCGGGATGATGTAACTGTGATCACAATGGGCACGCTACTGTTTTTTATTTTATTTATTTTACGTCAAAAAACAGTTAAAACTGCGTATGACGTGCTATGGGGAGAAGTGAATTTTGTGCACATTTTCAAAATTCTGTGATCTCTACACTAAGTCATACACTACTTAAAATCAATTTTCAAGGGTAAATAAGCAATAAAGTTTGGGTTCTTATCCATGTTGTCCTTCGGAATAATACTTCCTGCCGCGACAACATGGAAACGATAATTTGAATAATTGTATTTTCCACTGAATTCTAGACAACGTGCACAGATAATGAAGTTACATTGATGTCCAAAAGCAACACTAGGGGCCATCTCAGCATTTGCTCAATGGATCAGCGAAAATGAACGAAAAACCTGATCGAGGTGGGGGTCATTGGCCCAGAAGCTACGATACAATACTTGTTACATGTTGTTTAGAATTATACAGTCCATTGATAAATAATACTTTAAATACTTTAAATATCACTGTTAAAATTAATGTTATTTTCCTTGTGATGCTCAGTATGGTCTCTAATTGTATAGAAACAGTTATGCAGCAGAAACGATTTCACTTGGGATTTAAACTTTTCTATCGAATTTAATTGTTTAATGTCATCTGGCAAAGTGTTGTAAAATAATGTACATGTATTGAATGTGAATTTTTTTGTAATGAGCTGTTGATACTGTCACCTGATGAATATGATTTCTACGTCGAGTGTTATAGTAATAGACTTCGACATTTTCTGAAAGTATATTCCTGCCCTTAAGCAAGTCATTTTTGACAAAAACCACTGATTCAACAGACAAGGTAATGGTAAAATTCCTAGATTAATGAAGAGAGGTTTACCTGAATCACGTGGGTGGGTTTTGGTTATTATTCGTACAATTCTGTTTTGTAATCTAAAAGTCTGGGAGCTGTAAGATGTATTTCCCCAGAATATTATGCCATATCTCAGGCGGGAATGAACATTGGCGAAATATACACAACCAGCAGTATGAAGGCTGACTGAATTTGCAAGAATTCTGAACGCGTAGCATAATGAACTTAATTTTGTGTTCAATTCATTTAATTGGACATTCCATTTAAGCTTTGATTGAATTGAGAGACCTAAACATTTTGTTGCCTTAACATCAATGGTACACCGTTCATTTTCAATGGAGCACAGAATTGTTTATTTGAAATGGAAAACTGCAATAAAACCGTTTTCTTTTCGTTTACTATTAATTTGGTATTTCGGAACCAATTTGAAACATTTGATATTGTACTATGTACGGTTTCTTTATTGCAAAGGATGTTCATATCATCTGCCAGGAGAACTGTTCTTGCGTTTCGAATTTTCGAGAGCATATCATTTACGTAAAGTAGGAACAGAATAGGGCCTAAAATCGATTCTTGAGGAACTTCACGTGCAATGGGCAAAGAGTAGGAAAGGTGTGTACGTAATGTTCCATCATTCCAGTAAGTTATTTCCACTCTCTGAGATCGTTGTTTAAGGTACGAACATAACCAATCTAGAGCAATACCACGGATTCCATATGAAGGTAATTTGGAAAGTAAAATGTAATGATTAATGACGTCGAAAGCTTTTGAGAAATCTAAAAATAATCCAATAGGTGCCTCGTTTTGATCCAATGATGAGGCGACATCTTTAAGAAAAGAAAATATGGCTGTTTCCGTTGATTTGGATTCTCTAAATCCATGTTGGCAATCTGAAAGCGCTTCGTGTTTACTGAGAAAGGTTTCCATTCGTACGTAAAAAAGTCTCTCTAATATTTTTGAAAAACTGATAGAAGATAAATGGGCCGATAATTTTGAATTTCATTTTATTGCCGTTTTTGACGAGCGGCTTAATATTAGCTGTTTTGAAAATATCTGGAAACGTTCCGGTGTATAACAATGAATTAAATATGCGAGTTAAGGGGTGTATAATGGCATACGCCCAGGTCTTTAACGTTGGTTCTTTGAAGTCTGTTCGTTGGATTATATCTTCGAGAGGAAAGGGATGTACTAGTTTTCTGGAGTAGTTTATCCAGAATTCGAGGAAGGACGTGCTGAATATGATTTATCCGGATATCCCGTGATTGTGAAATTTCAACTAACTGTCAAATACTAAAACATAAGATATTACGTATGTCTGTTTTGTTGATTTACTTACGGTAACTTTTTATACTCTTTTTTAAGGCAGGAGATGTAAAAATCGGACACGTTATAGAAACCGAAGTATAGTGCTTGTGATGTGTCCAGAATCTGAGCCTAGCCCTCACCCTAAACCCTAGGTGTTTTTAAATTTCGCTAAGAAGTGCGAGAAGAGATTGGTTTGGAGAGACACAATGTTTCCTGCATACCCAAATAACATATTGAATTGTTACAAGGGATGACAGGTTTGTTACAGTTCAACAACTATTTGGAGTACTAAAACTGAAAATTATTTATTTCTACCTTAAAAATGCCTTAAAAATAGAAAATTATTGGAAACAGGTTTTTAGGTGAAAAAGGTGAAATAAAACTTTTCCAAAATGTTTAATTTTTCATAATTAATGCTAATATATAAAAAAATTATAAACTCGGATATAATAGGTATATTTCTAAATATCGGATCTCAAATAATAATAGAAAATATTTTGTAAAAAGAAACGATTATCCTTATTAACCGATCATCCCTTTGAAAGGCCACATTACTCACTCACCACTCACAGAACAAACAATGGACGGTAAATATCTTTCACTGTATTTACGTTTGTACTAGCATGCATTTTAATACACTTTATTTACAATATGGCAGTTTGGACCATTGTTTTTTTGTTGTTCTTGATATCTTGAGAAAGAGTGAGATCTCAAGCTATATTTCATTTATTTCCTTTCTCCTGATTAAAGTCGGCTTGAACCGTGAGTTAGGATCGACGTTGGTATATTATGAAAGTATCGATTCTTTTTCTTGGCTGATAATTGCTTTTGGTTTATATCTTTATTAAATTGCATTACAGAGAATTCTACTCGTATTAGAAAGTATTATGCCTGTTGAATCATCGATAATAAGTCTATCTGGGTGGCTTTCGCCGACTTTAAAAGATAAATGGACCTGACTATGAAAAGGATTATCTTCTTCTCTGATACTATTACTCAGGGTATATTCTGTAATGTTGCAGTGAACCACTGAGATTAAACATGTATCTAAATCCTCATTTATTGAATCATCCTCGCAAATCGCTTCCTGGCTGATGACATTTAGAATCGAAATGAATCAAGCAGACAGGATATAACCTTTTGGAATGTAAAAGAACATTTATTAGTATTAAAATTCGTTTCTTTCGCTCTTGAAGAATGAAGTGGTTCAATTATTCAGTTATTATACGAATTTGTAAAGTCTAATTTACAGTGCATGATTACCCAGCAGTATTCCCACTTGACAGACAAATTAGTGGAGAAATTGATTGAAGGCGGATCCTTTACCGTCTCAAATATCCCTGAAAGTGCAATTGGTATCGACAGCGTCCCAATCTGCCGACGCGTAAGGTGGATAATTATGCCAAGTGCTCTGAGAAGGGACAGGAGAAGCTATGCAAGGGTATGTAGTGTTCAGTAATATACACGGCAGCCAGCGACGAAATGTCGAAACTTCGAAAAACAAGGCTTTTAAGGCAATTTGTAGCATATTTTGTCTTATAAACTTCTTGGATATTCCGCTTGGCTGATCCGCAATAAGCACTCAAAAGTTCGTTTGAAAAAATACTTTTTATGAAAAAATGTGTATTGCAGAAGGTTATAAACACTCCAGAAACAGGTAAATCTTTTATTATATATCAAAGAAGTGAATATATTTGTTCAGAAAAAAAATACCCCAGAAATAAGAAAGAAATTGTGTAAATTGGATCGCACACACGGAGGAACGGATGTTTTGAAAACAGCATCAAAACACTTATCAGCAGACCCGAAAATGTGTTTTTCCTTTGGAATCTCGAAATTGATTCTCCGCAGCATTAAACTCTCTCTGTACTAATATTACTCTGTATATACGTACGTATACGAGAGAGTAAAAACACTTTGAAAACATTACACAAAATAACATCCAATCCTAAACATCCGATGACTAAGAGAACTTTTTGTAAAAAAAGGCAACCACCATCACGCCATTCTAAAAGACAGCGTTTTTACAGAACCTATAGTAGTTCCTCAATACAGGTCACACTGTACTTCATTTTACTATTTGAATTATTGATAAAATACTGATTTATATATAAAAGGAAAGAAACATTTCGAACCCTGAGTAAATACAAGATTGGAAATATCAAATAAACCGTATTTAATTTGTCATGCTTTCGCATTAATTCCTAATGAACAAATTCGACATATATAGGATTAAAAATATAAATATTCATAAAAATAAAATCCAAAAATTCCATTAATCATACTACTTAGCATTGAGCTGAATTCGACATGACCTTTTTATTTTTGTTGCGACTTACGGGTAGTTTTCTCCCTTTAGATCGGTTGCAGACCATTATTCCTGCAAATTGCTGCTAGCCATAGTTTCCATCTTTTTCAAAATTAGTGAACTGAAATGGTTTTATTATCACAGGATGTGGTGATGAATCAGATTGTGTATTGATATCAACATTCTCAAGATGACAATAAACAAATCTCAAGCATCCGCACTCCAATATAGATAACATGAAAAAATGCTGATGGAATATTCTCGTGACAACTGTTAATACCTCTTCTCAAGTGTCTAAAGTCCTAAACTAGCAGGAAGTTAAGTAAAACTTATCTAAAAACACTACAAATGCGATAACATTTATTGAAAGATCTTCGGCATATATAAAATGCTGTTGTTGCTAGTAGGGCCAGTAGAGCTTCAGTTTTATACTGGACAACGATAATTCATTGCCTGCTTTTTTTTTACTAAAGCCATGCACTCGTCAATAGTAAGTAACCGCTAATACAATGCATCACTTCAAAAAAGGACTATTGGAATAAACAGAATTATTCTTTTAAGTATTTAGATTTTTTATTATTATTCAAAATATTAATATTATATATATATATATATATATATATATATATATATATATATATATACATATATACAAACATTTACAAAAGTAATAAATACAAAAAAATATGATGGTTCCATACTTACAACACAGAAATCAAATTTTTACTATGCTGAATTCTTAATAGAAAAAATTTAAAAATTTCAGCAAAAAGTAAAATTAATTATAAAATTCAAATATGACATGAAAATATTTTGCACAACACGAGTTTGTTTCCCAACACCTACGTTGTATTAATTTCTAAATTTATTTCAATGTGTTTTTCAGATACGCATTGCGTTTGTAGCAGCTGTGGCTGCAGCGACGGTCTCCGCGTCGGCAGCCTCCGTGTGCGCGCCCCAGTGCAGCTGCGTGCAGAACATTATGAGCTGCGCCGGGAAGAGCCTCACCGACCTCCCCAGCGGCCACTGGCCCTCCGTCATGTTCCTCGACGTCTCCTCCAACGCCATCGCCAACATCGACGACCTGGGCCGGCGCTTCCCGTCGCTCAACGTGCTGCGCATGCGCCACAACGCGCTCACCGCGCTCCACCTCGACGCCGTCGCGGGGCCCAGCGCGCCCAACCGCCTCATGGTGGCCGACCTCAGCGGCAACCGCATCTCGCACGTGCTGCCCCCGCCCCCGGGCGCGCGCCTCAACCAGTTCTCCACGCTCCTCCTCTCCTCCAACCGCATCGCCTCCTGGACCCCGAAACCTTCAAGGCCCTGCCCAACTTCAAGCAACTGCTGCTCAACGACAACCCGCTGGCCGTCCCCCGGCGCGACCGCTCCTCTCGCACCCTCTGCTGAGGGAACTGGACCTGAGCGACGTGGATGCCAGCGCCTTGTCCGAGCACACGTTCGCGGAGCTGCCTTCGCTGGTGGCGCTCAAGATGGAGCGCTGCGGCGTACGCGACGTGAAGGGAGTGTTCGAGAAGCTGGGCGCTCTGCAGATCCTGCATCTGCAGGCCAACGAGATCAGCGAGGTGGTGGCGCTGCAGTCGGCGCGGACGCTGTGGGAGCTGTCCTGGAGCGCAACCCGCCGTGCGCGCGGCGCCCGCCCCCGACGAGGGCTGCCCGCGCAATAGGGAGGCCAACGCCCATTCTCTCGTTCATTTAATACCATCACTCACCATTTTTCATTAATTATTTATTTTCTTCTGAACATCACATCGCATCACAATGTTAATTTATTATTGCATTATTATTTATTGTTCCAATTGCATATTTGTTTTGAATCTCGCAATGTATTTAATAATGATATTTTGACTCTATTGTATTTAACAATGTGCATTTGTTTTTAACAAGTAAATAAATGTATAGAATTTCAAACTATTCAGTTGTTTAAGATTTATTATTAGGGGGAGAATTGTGAGCCCTTAAACAATCTTGATACACGCTTTTAACAATATCCATTCATGACCTAACTCCCTGAAATATGACTAGTAATACGCAAAGTAAAATTAACATTATATCATTTTCTGTAAAAATCCGTCTTGATATAATTTAGGAGAAGCATGCGGAATAAAAAATATCTATTTTTGTACGAATGTAATATAACCGATCTTATTGATATTCACTTTAGTTATTACTCTAACGAGTAATAACTAAAGTGAATATCCAACTTAGTTTAGTTTACTGTAGATCTAAATTCATTTTTTCTGTGCGATTGAAATAATATAATAGCAAGATTTATTCTTCATTTGCACATATATTTTATCACGTTTAGTAAAAAAAAGCGCAATCTGTGACAAGCTCTTTCAAATCAATGAATACTCACGAATAAATAAATTATATGCAAAAAGAAATGATTCAGAACATTATAACGAAATATGCTATATATGCTCCTATAATTTCAAGAAAATGAACAAGCGGAAAAATAGGCCTAATATGCTAAAATATGCACAAACATATTAATCATCATTGCATCCTATTCTAAGCAAATTTCAAGGAATTCCACGTAACTATGCTGTGAAGTACGGAGAAAAATATGCATAATGACAGAAATCCAAACCATTAATCATCATTGCATCCTATTCTAAGCAATTTTTATATCGTTCTCATGGGCACAAATTGCTACTCATCATTGTATAGAAGAACGAGGATTATTGTATTACAACAGCATAAATGGCGTTTTTTGGCAGAAAAGTAATATTAAGAGTCCGTGATGACGAAAATATGAATAATTCTTTTTTCTACATGTAGAAAGTTGTCCTTCAGCACCCTGTCAGAGAAACAGCTGATATGAATGAGAATGGATGAACGACCATGGAAGAATAATAATTGATTGGATGAGTAGCAAAGTGTGCAGAATATTACTAAAATAACAATGATTCATGACTGGGGTTCATGTTGCAAATATTCTTTTGAATATGCAACTTGTGCGTTGGGAAGTAACGAGTGCCAAAAATAATGAGAAGGAGAAACTGTGTTTTCTCTTACGTACAGCTGAAGTGGTAATGACTAGGGAACTGAATTTATTGTAATAAAAAATGCAAAACATGAACATACATATGTACTAAGTGTTTCCAAAGGATGTAAGAAAAAATAGAAAATATGTAAAATAAAAATTCATTATTGTGTTTAAAATTATTTTGTTCAAGCATTTTCAGAGCATAGAACGTCGCCAATCAGTTCTTAACAAGCATTCGGAGTGACTGAAAATAGGCAGTACTTCTACAGAAGTAATTCTACGCTAGATTTCACCACACATAATAATTTTATTCGAAATACAAAATACGTCCATAGTATATATCACAATGTTTACGAAAAGCCAGTGTTGCAATGTACAGTGTATCCAGTAATGGATCGCGAGGAAGGGGGATAAAGGGAATCCCCCACCCTCAATCGAACAACGCGTAAGACAATTTTCTGTGACAAATATTTGTTCGTTTTTGATCGAGTAACGAATGTGCTGGTTGAAACATGGGCAAAATCGTAGTTGAAATTACTTTTGTTCACCGAAATCCGATAGTTCTTGACTTCAAGTACGCAGTAAGCGGGGGTAAATGTTCCGTTTCGACGTATCAATATATTAAAATATAAAGAAATCTGTAGTAATACGTAAAATAATAGTATTAAAATATAATATGAAGTTCCTATAAAAACATGTAATTACATATGAATCCGTTCCCTAGTTAAGACTATTGAATATCAAATATTATAATGCGAGTTACCTAATCGTAACTAATTTTTATTTTTTGGGTGTAGGGAAATACAATCGGAATTGGTACACCCAGGTGTCCATGGACAAAATTCTGCTAATCAGCCGAGAAGCCAGCGATCAAGATTACAAACATAATTACGAACGTAAGCTCACGAACTACTGTCAAACCCGTACAGTGTTTTTAATGTTTCAAAGTAAAAAGTAGTTCTCAGGAGAAGGAAAGAACTGTAATATATACAGGAATAAATGTTAAATTTGTATTGCTGAAAATGGCTGATAATTTAAAGTAGTTGACATCAATCTAATAATTGATTTCAATCAATAGAACATCCAGGAATCGTGATTCTGTATAGAATCACACGTCCACATGCAACAAGGAAGGAGTATATGTTGTGTGTCGAACCCATGGTTCATTTGAGGGTACAATTCACTAAATTAATGTTATAAAATTTCACAAACCGCTAGCCCACCTCGGAGCTGATAAGAAGTTGTAATTTATCACAGAGTAAATTACTTTCTGTAACACGTAGTGTAGCCAGAATCCGTTTTGTGGGTTCTTCATTCCGAAAAATCGACTGACAGTGAAGTATCAGTCCGCTGCCCGTCAGTGATCAACGTCAGTGCTAAAACCTTTCAGCGTATTTTCTCCAAAATTGACATCCTACGATCGTTCTGAACGAACTCGAGGCTTTGGGAGTTTCAACCGAATGTTTTCATTTTCGAGGGTACTTTACATGAAGCCATAAAACAGATTTAAATTTTCTCAAAAATGGTTAAAATTTTTTTTGTTTAAAGTTTGTCCTCGGATTAAAAAATGGTAAGTCTGGTTTTGAAATCCCAGATTTTCGAAAAATGGAAAAGTGCTATTTTTTAGGCGTCTTCCTACAAGTATAATATTGAAAAAAGAGAATTTTGCTTAATGAAATCAGTCCTGAGAGACAAGTCGCATGTAATGTGAGTAGTACATGTGTAATTTTGCCCGAAATAGACGCAATTTTTAATTTTGTTTAAACAATTTTTTTTCTAAAACATCACATTTTTTTTTAAATTTTCTCTTTGTATGTATCAAGAGATGGTAAAAGAGAAGGAGATAATCCCGTTTTCGGGGAAATCTCTGTTTTTCTGAAGATGGCAAAAACATTCCACAAACGTAAATTTGAAATTAGAGAATTTTTCCTTAAACAAAGACTGTTGTAAAAAACAAACTCTTCAGAGATCACGTACAAAGTTTTGAAAAAATGATAGTTTTGGCGTTATTTGGCTTTGAAATGAATGCAATTTACAAAACAAAAACATTTTCTCAGAAACCACTCAAATTTTTCTTCCATTTTTTTCACTGATAGAAAGGACGGTTAAACGAATGGTGAGGGTCTCATTTTCGTTGAACACTGAATTTTCGAAAATTGAAAATGTAGAAATAATGCGAGAAAACTTACGCGACCCATTTACAATGTGTCGTTGCAACACTAGTTTGATATTAGGGTCTCACAATACAATATTTCTCTGTCAAAAATCGCCCTATCTACCAGTTAATTTGAATACTTTCACTGTACTATGTAGGCAGTGGTGCTTCCTAAAAGCACATACTTTTTCGTACTAGCTAATTTCCAAAACCCTTGAGTCTTGAAAACATCGGTCTTGACATTTTATTTCCTTCAAGAACAGCATATTTTTGCCCGAGATCGTATACTTAGTATATATAAAAATAAAAATGCTCCACTTGAAAGGGTTAATTTAAACAAAATGGATCTTATCGCTGGATAAAGCGTAGATTAATAAAGATATCTTCGGAGTTGATAGCCGGATGCTGTTTATATTACAAGATATAAATGTAATAACATCGATTAGGTTCTTATAACAAAACAGGAAATCATAGAAGTATGTTTTTCTCTTCTAATTTATTTGCAGTCATGATTGGCAAATGAAGCGAAAGAGGCGTTTCGTAATTGATTATAACAGAGACTGGAATATCACGTCACACAAGGACTATTTCAAACATTTTAATACCAAACTTGGAAAATTAATATTTTTCCTACTAGACGTACATAAAGTTGCAACAGATCGAAAAATACCGAATTAATTTTAGTAGTAAGAAAATGGAAATATTTTCCTTTCTAGTACTATTTGCTTCAGTTCACTCTTTTTCATTTCTCCTACTAGAATATTTAATGTTTTCACCAGGTCAAGTGTATCAAATGATTTCGATAATCACAGGAAGTAAATGGTGAATCAGGACGTATTTAACTACATCGAAATTGACGTTCTCACGAAGTGGCCATAAATAAATCAGAAGTATCCGTTTTCCGTTTGAGATAAAATCCAAAATACAGATGTTCTGTTCTCGAGACAACTCTTGAAACATTGAGTCATCTGCTCAAAGTGCAAACTCGACAAGAAGACGGATTTCTCTTATCACCAAATACCAGAAATGCGATAACATTTTTAGAACAATCTTCGGGGTATATAAGATGCGGAGGTAGACAGTACGACCAATTAACATTCAGTTCTCTATTGGACTAACAACGTACAAATACCTCGATTTCGAATATGAAGGGCTTGCATGTTTCAACAGTAAGTATTAATTTTTCATCATTCCATCACAGATTTCTTACTAAGCCCAAAAGATAAAGTTTAGACAGAAGAGAAATCTAAGGAAGTAACTATTGAATTTCCATCAATAATATCCATTGCATTTACAATGAAGAAGAATCTATTTCGTTAGTGCATGCATGTAAGATTCTTGTAACTTCTTGAAAAAAGGCTTAGCAAATTTATCGAACTTCTATAAGGAGAAGTATTGTAATGGAGATCTTATGTTTCCTTCTCGAGCACCAATGTTGTACTGTTTCCTAAATAAATTTCCATGTTTTTTCCAGATGTTCTTTGCGTTGGTAGCAACTGTGGCTGCAGCGGCGGTCTCCGCGTCGGCAGCCTCCGTGTGCGCGCCCCAGTGCAGCTGCGTGCAGAACATTATGAGCTGCGCCGGGAAGGGCCTCACCGACCTCCCCAGCGGCCACTGGCCCTCCGTCATGTTCCTCGACGTCTCCTCCAACGCCATCGCCAACATCGACGACCTGGGCCGGCGCTTCCCGTCGCTCAACGTGCTGCGCATGCGCCACAACGCGCTCACCGCGCTCCACCTCGACGCCGTCGCGGGGCCCAGGCCCCCAACCGCCCCATGGTGGCCCCAGCCCGCGTCGCCCCCCCTTCAACCAGTTCTCCACGCTCCTCCTCTCCTCCAACCGCATCGCCTCCTTGGACCCCGAAACCTTCAAGGCCCTGCCCAACTTCAAGCAACTGCTGCTCAACGACAACCCGCTGGCCGTCCCTCCGGCGCAACCGCTCCTCTCGCACCCTCTGCTGAGGGAACTGGACCTGAGCGACGTGGATGCCAGCGCCTTGTCCGAGCACACGTTCGCGGAGCTGCCTTCGCTGGTGGCGCTCAAGATGGAGCGCTGCGGCGTACGCGACGTGAAGGGTGTTCGAGAAGCTGGGCGCTCTGCAGATCCTGCATCTGCAGGCCAACGAGATCAGCGAGGTGGTGGCGCTGCAGTCGGCGCGGACGCTGTGGGAGCTGTCGCTGGAGCGCAACCCGCTGGTGCGCGTGGCCCCGGAGGCGCTGCCGGTGCAGAGCGGGGGCGAGCTGGCCATCGACGACACGCCGCTGTCGTGTGCGTGCGCGCACGCGGAGGTGTCGCGCTGGGCGGCGGAGCACCGCGTCAAACTGTCGGCCGCCTGCCACGGCGCCTCCGCCTGCCTCTTCGACGAGGCTAGAAGCCACTGCGTTGGAGCCGTATCTTCGCCATCCACACTATTTATAATTTATTTATGTATTTATTTCCTAATTTATTCACTTTTCATTGCTTTTGCACTTATAGTAATTTATTATTTACAATAGTAATGATATATTTTCATTTATTTTGTATTTGTGTTGTGAATCTCATCGAACACACTGCTAATTTACATGTAGTTAATATAATCACATCAACAACCGACATGTAGTAGAAAGTGTATGTAAGATACTGTGTTAAAATTCAACGTACTGTATATTTAATCACGAATTTCATTATCAAAAACCTTACATATCTGAATAAATTATTTTTGCGAATATATTGTTTGATCATTTTTGTTCTCGATTGATCACATGTCATTGTCTTGATATGCCTATGACTCCCAACACCGGACTCTACTTGGTATCTTCGGTTGTAGTGAACTTTGGGGACTAACATTTTTGGTTCATTATATGCGAGGTTCACTATATCCGATATCATAATTTAGTAGAATTTTGTGCATAACAATAGATTTAATTAATATAGAGATACAGGAAAATACATTAATAGCACAAACTGGAAATTTCAATATCTTTATTACCCTTAAAATGTAAATTTTCAATTGTTTGCTTCGTACATTTTTCATTAGTAATTTCACCTAATCTTTCTCCAGAGTTTGTGCTCTCTCCATACTAGATTCAACATTGTCCTCTGTCTCTAACAAGTGCCGTAATGCAGTCTTGACATCCTTCAGTGCCTGTGTATGTATCAATGGCGATTTCTTCGATTCAACGCAAATATCAGCGGTATATCTAGCAATTCGAAATGTATAAGAAATATTTCAAATATTCGGTAATCCTCTAAAAGGTTATTGAGATTTTGAAAGCTTTAACACAGATGCGAAAAAATAACTCTATTTTAGAGACAGTCAGCCTGACCGTAAGAGCAATGAAGTTCTTAATGCTGCCCAGAGAATTCGCTAGCGCAGGCGATGGAACCGCATGCCAACCGCGATAGCCTAAGGCACCTCATGTTTCAAGTGCCAGGAGAGGGAAGGATGCGCGGCTAGACGGTCAGTAGTCATCGCAGTGAACAGTCGTTCTGTGGTCGTTCGTAAGTTACGCTTCTGTCAAGTTTTTGTGGAAATGGAGCATGTTAATGATCCAGAAGTTAGTGGTTTCTGTAATTGTCTTACAGAACAATTATTAAGCAGGAAATTTACTACATACTATTGGAATTTCAGATAAGCTCAAAATAAAAGTTAACTGTAGAGGTAGCTTCCATAAAGTGAGGTATACTTGAAATAACGTTCACGATTCGACACATTCATGTGTGTGTGTGTGTGTGTGTGTGTGTATATTGAAACGGACCCAAATATTTCAAGACATTTGGTTGAAAATAAATTGAAATATGTTTTTGAATTTCGAGTAGAAGATCAAATAATTCCCAGTAAATATGATTTAAAAAAATTAATTTTAAATAAATAAATACTTTAACAAGAGGATATTATTACGTAAATAAAAGAACTCAACGGTTCAGTAGCAAAGTGCAGAATAGCATCCGAGTGACGAATAAAACAATGACAACTAGACACAAACGAGTGCAAGATGAGCTTCACCATGTAACTAGTGGCTCTTCAGAATGGCAAAGACTTTCTCGTATTATTTTTTAAAATTTTCTTTGGTCTAGGCTAGCTATTCAGGTTTGCCACATACTCTTGCCAGCTGCCACCTTTGGCCGCCCAAATCACACACACACACACACACACACACACACCACACACGCTCACACACATACATTGTATATACTTTTTCGGTTTCCTATTTGTATAACTGATATATTACTTTAAGAATATTAAAGAAGTGTAACACCTCATCCTAAATGGCAATATTATTTGAAAAATTTGAAATCGTTTTTAAGAAAATAGCGTTTAAGCATTACTATAAATGCGAAATTTGTAACTCTTTTCACCGAACATTTTCGAGTTTTCGAAAAACTTTATTTAAAGTAATTTAAAGAACTTTAACTCACAAATCCAAAAGTGTTCACAAATTGCTGGAAATTCATATTAATGCCGTGAGAGAATAAAAAATACAGTTGTAAAATTCTTGAACAAATAAACAATACCAAAATAAACTAGTATTATTAAACATCAATAATCAGTATCCGTACGAAAATTTGAAGGACAAATTTGGAGCCATTTTTGTCAAAAATGGCGTTGGAGTGTCTGAAAATACGGAATTTTGAAACTGATTCTAACAGAAAACTGTTGAGTTTTCGAGATTAACTATTCGAGTTTTTGACACTTTAAATAAAACATGTACACATAAATATAATAACGTTAACAAATCACCATTAATGCAAATATTAACGACGTGAGAGCAAAGAAACAAATTAAATTTTTGTAATTTTGAATAAAAAAAGAAAAGAATAGAGCAATATGGCGTTAATGTTATCTTATAGGGTGCATTTAGCTTTATCCCTACTAAAAGTTTAAAAAAAATTCAGCCGTTTTCGAGAAAATCTTGCTTTTGTTTTTTTTAAATTACTAATTTTTCACTAATATAGCGCGAAAACTACCAGAAGTTTCAAAAAATGTTCGTGACCTTAATGAAAGATGTATTTATGGACAACAAATTTCATTTGAAGGAGAAATTCCTATCTTCAATTTGGAAGTTGTAGGAAGACGCTGAAATAAATTCAAACTTTTGCAATGATCGAAGATTCAGAGTTAATAGTGGAAAACAGACATATGCCACTTTTATACAAGTATTTTACTCTATTCTTACAAGAAATTTGAAGGAAAATATTGGTGAAATTTTTGAGGAAATTTTGAAAATGTCCGGGACTCATGTAAAATATCCCCATAAGTTAGTTTTTCAAGATTGCAGAGCTTGGACTCAGGCCATTGGATCAGCAGGGGTTTATTCAGTTTGTAAAAATCCTATGCATAGTTTAGGCGCTAGTATTGTTCACATACACCAGACGTACAAACAGACGGGCGGATGTTTTAAAAAAATCACATTTTCGGTATATGAGGATTCCCAAGACGTGTATTTCCATTAAACATTTCGAAATCTATTTTCCGCAACATTACATAATTTTCTCTATACTACGTTTATGACTCCGGATATACGTACCTTTACGAGAAAGTAAAGATTTCATGAAAACGAGTCGTGACTTGACAGGCAGCGGGTGCTAATTTGTGAACGGAATTAAATTTTGTTAGAAGTTTTAAGTTTGAACGTTTTGTGTCTCGGTAAGCGGGGGAAATATGTCGCGAGTATAATGAAAGTTTTCATGAATGAAAATTAATTGAGAAAAAGCGCGATAATACAAAAATTCGTGGGTGTATAAATATTCAATTATAAGTAATTTAATTTGAGTTTAAAATGATCAAAAAGTAATGCAAAGCTGCCATAATTAGAAAAATTAGTAACGATAAATGGGTCATTTGTTTCCATCAGAATTATAAAATCTGTAAAATTAAATATTTAAATTTTCACGAGTCTAAAACGAAAAGATTAATTAAAGTAAAGGTTGCAGCCGTACTTCATGAGCTGCTGTAAGTACAGCGCAATATATATATATATATATATATATATATATATATATATATATATAACTCGTACGAGTGGTTGTTTTCAGGCTCACGAAGAATTCAAGGTATTCTGACTCTGAGCAGGAAGTGTAGTTGCTCCATACAGTAAAAGCCCGAGCTAGAAAAAATTGAAATTAAATATAGAAGTAACGAGACAGAGATAGAAATTAAAGAATTAGTAAAATTAATAAGGGGAAAGCGAGAATATATATGAAGGAAAGAAAGCTCACATCAGGAGAAGATAAATACAATCAAACATTATTTTTTAGTAAAAAGACAACTGATATTCAAAATATATAATTAGGTGAGAACACAAAAGGATATTATCACTCAAAATGTATACAAGCATTTCTCGAGTGAAAAGTTTACATCCATTCGTCTAGACATTTCAGAAATGCAATTCGATGTGTCAATGGTTCAGATAAGATACCAAGTAGAGTCCGGTGTTGGGAGTCATAGGCATATCAAGACAATGACATGTGATCAATCGAGAACAAAAATGATCAAACAATATATTCGCAAAAATAATTTATTCAGATATGTAAGGTATTTGATAATGAAAGTTCGTGATTAAATATACAGTACGTTGAATTTTAACACAGTATCTTACATCACACTTTCTACTACATGCTCGGTTGTTGATGTGATTATATTAACTACATGTAAATTAGCAGTGTGTTCGATGAGATTCACAACACAAATACAAAATAAATGAAAATATATCATTACTATTGTAAATAATAAATTACTATAAGTGCAAAAACAATGAAAAGTGAATAAATTAGGAAATAAATACATAAATAAATTATAAATAGTGTGGATGGCGAAGATACGGCTCCAACGCAGTGGGGCTTCTATGCCTCGTCGAATAGGCAGGCGGAGGCGCCGTGGCAGGCGGCCGACAGTTTGACGCGGTGCTCCGCCGCCCAGCGCGACACCTCCGCGTGCGCGCACGCACACGACAGCGGCGTGTCGTCGATGGCCAGCTCGCCCCCGCTCTGCACCGGCAGCGCCTCGGGAACCACCCGCACCAGCGGGTTGCGCTCCAGGGAGAGCTCAGTGAGATCCACTGAAGACTGGAAGGTGCTGGTCTGCAAGCGCGAGAGGAAACATAAGCACAACTTCACCGCACCGAACATGTTTTCACTACATCTCTCAACACATCACTAAAATCGCAATGTTCAACAGTTTAAGATGTTTTATTTCTCTCTAAACTCCACTCTAATTCTTGACAACTAGAATCGTAAGGATTAATTTCAAGACTTATGTTATTTACCCAACTCACCGTGATCTCCGTGATTTCATTCGAGGCAGGCGAAGGATTTCCAAGCGCGAAGATTCTTAAACGCTCCATTCACATCGCGAATCTTACTCGCTCCATGACGAGTCCAGACAACGAAGGCAACTCGGCAAACGTGTGCTGAGACAGGGCGCTCGCATCCAAGTCACTCAAGTCCAACTCGTAGAGCAGATGGTGAGAGAGGAAGGGCTGAGCCGGGGGAATGACCAGCGGGTTGTTGTTGAGGGCCAGTTGCTTGAAGTTGGGCAGGGCCTTGAAGGTTTCGGGGTCCAAGGAGGCGATGCGGTTGGAGAGAGGAGCGCGTGGAGAATTGGTTGAGGCGCGCGCCCGGGGGCGGGGGCAGCACGTGCGAGATGCGGTTGCCGCTGAGGTCGGCCACCATGAGGCGGTTGGGCGCGCTGGGCCCCGCGACGGCGTCGAGGTGGAGCGCGGTGAGCGCGTTGTGGCGCATGCGCAGCACGTTGAGCGACGGGAAGCGCCGGCCCAGGTCGTCGATGTTGGCGATGGCGTTGGAGGAGACGTCGAGGAACATGACGGAGGGCCAGTGGCCGCTGGGGAGGTCGGTGAGGCCCTTCCCGGCGCAGCTCATGATGGTGAGCACGCAGGTGCACTGCGGCGCGCACACGGAGGCTGCCGACGCGAATCGTCGCCGTAGCCACGAGAAGCACGAAGGCGAGGGAGCTAAGGGCAATTCAATGACATAAGACAAGAACAGTGTGTACATGTGAACGCTATTTTAAATGGATACCTGAAATTCTCATTAAATATTAGTCGAAACTAAGATATTTTATCTAATTTGTGTATTGATTTTTAAACATTGAAAATAATCTAATTACAAGGACAAGAAACGGCTTGCTAAGACAAGTGTTACCTTTATTAGATCATCTACCTTCTGCTGAATGTAGATGTGTGATGTACCAACAATAATGATTGAAAGTAGTGTATAATACTGTGTTATTTGTTTCTGCAGTATAGCTCAGAAAGAGGCCACAACATGATGGGCAAAATCGTCATATCGACTGACTGTGAAGCGCCTCTTCCGGGACAGCCATGTAGGAATTGACTACTACCGCGGAAGCCTACGAATCCTATACTGTATTCTATTTCGTTTGTATTTCTTTATGTTATAAATTGAAACGTTAATTCCACTTACCTTTGACATTTCCATGCTGTTAATTTTCTTGTTCAATGTTTTCAGTTTTGCTCGTTATGAATAGCAGTGGCAGTTTGAGTGTCAGAGGTTCGGTTAATTGCATTTTATAGAAATCTTAATCTCATATACTGCGCGATAAGTGGGTGTCATCTTGAGATGGATCTTGAACTTTGTACAGTTGGTGATGTAATGAGCACTTTGGGAACTTTGTGTGATGGTTAGGTTATATCTTAGTCGGAAAGAGGATGTACTAGTTTCATCAAGATCGAGGAACCGAGGATTTTTTGAATGAATTTAAAAAAATTTCCTTTTTAAATGGTAGGTTATTTTTAATTCATTCGCATATCCTGTGTATGTGACTACTGAGTGAAAATACGATGCATAACTTCACATATTCGGTGACAGGGTATTTCTTCGGTCGTAGTGTATGAGGAGGGTTTGGCTGTTTTAAAAAAAAGCAAAAAAAATTACTTAATTAAAAATTATTTTTAAAAATTGTACTTTCGTTCAATATGTTAAATTGAGACATCTGAATAAAATAATATCCTGAATTTACTTCAGTTTATAGCCTAATCCATAAAGTACTAAAATAAGCCACTATTTAACAAAGTTTTTACTTGTTTATATTATAAACATTAATATTTTCAGTAACAACAGTGATTTCTCTGACCTTTTCTATATCCACATCAATGTAAATTGTTATATTACTGTTACTATCATACTGATAATGTAATAACTATAATTTGTTCAAAAGAATTACGAACATTTCTTGGAGAGAACTACTATTCAATTTTGGATACTATTGAATAATTTAGAGGTATAGAGGAACGCATTGGACATCAGTATTATTCATTATTGGACATCAGTTGAACAACTAATTTGTCAACCATCTGAAGGTCCATCTCAAGTTACACGAGATTAGTATCGGGAAGGTGACTCTTTCAATATAAAATTCCTGGCTTTGTTAGCGGCATCGGCTTACCACAGAAGTCAAGCCTGCGATTTTAAAACCCCGTTGAGAGATTCAAAACATAATTTTTACTTTTCCGAGCAGATTCTTTCTGAAATAATGTTCATGGGGCTGATAGTGTGCTGATGTGTTCTTTTGGGCCTCTTGTAAAATTGTATTCAGTTCATGGGTCAATGATTTCATATCGATCATGTGTTTCGTCCGGTTTCCCATTATGCGTTGATCGAATACTGAGATACCCCTTGCTTCACATCTGGATAGCAGTAAATGTAGCTCCACTATCTTCGTACGTATTCTTGAGCGCAGGGGAATAATATTTCAGGAACAATTTCATCTATTTATTGTTCAGGTTTCCTCTTCTCACGGTAGTTAGTCGCTTGTTTCACGTGAGCACGATTAGAGATGAGTCAAGATGTGTAGCTTAATTCAGATGCAAGTTTTTATTAGAGGAGAGCAAATATTTTTTTATCAAACTTCGCCAAACCATTGTTACTATCCTTATAATTCTAATTATTATAGGGCAAAAGAGTAGAAATACTGGGGCTCAAGAAAACGTGCAGAGTCCCAATGTGTCAGAGAGTGCTCCTCAAAACCTAACACACAGTTTTAAACTTTGTTAAGGTTCATTAAATAAATACAATAAATACAGTGTTAGCATATTGCAGTAATATGCAAAATTAGAGTTGCTGACCTTCCTACAAGTTACAGGAACTTTTTGTTATAACAATGATTCCAGGCTGTTTGGCCGAATCATTAAAGACGGTTAAAGAATAGAAGAGGGAAGTACTTGCAAAGACGAAATCAATTAATTTGTTCTGATTCATTAATTCAATCTGTTGCCTTCTCATTTAAATGGGACCGAAAATTCCTGGGTTCGAGTGACGACTGTGTGTAAACTGTCCACGGAATATAAAAAAGATATGACGAGTCCACAGATTCAATGAGAATTCTAGATAACGGCTACTTTTCGTGATTCCCTCCCATTCAAGGTAAGTGCGAGAACAGTGCCTTTAACAGTGGCCCACGAACAGCATTCGAACATTTCTTCGCCTTCCTTGTTCCACTTCCAACCTCAACGCTCAGCGCAGTTCCCCCATCACTGTTAGATCTAATTTGAAGCAGACCGATATAGATTTGGGATTCAGAACTGAAATCTGCAGCAATTTACTCCGCTTGTTCAATAGAACTTCAGTTATCATCTCCGACGTAAAGTTAATGAGTGCACTTGATTATGTGAATGGCCATTGAATTCTGTTGGCAGGAGATTATAGGGGCCTGCTCATTTAATGCTGTCGTCATACACACCCCAATTACATCAATTCACAATGCACCCACAATGCGTTTTCGTCGCTTGTAATCGAAAAAGTAGAATTTTTCTTCCAAAATACTTAGAAATATCTTCAGCGCCTCGACACACTTAAGCACAATCTTTTGGAATTTATAGAATATAAATCATTTAGAAAAGACTGTGCAGTAACGGAAGTATTTCTCTGCACATTGTCATAAGAAACATTCCTTTATATAAATGAAGATAAGATTTAATGTTTTTGCTCATGAAATGACTTAATCGTATATACAGTGGGAAATCTAAATATAGTCGTATGTGTAGTCAGTTTTTCAGGCAGAGTAGGCTAAAACCATCTTCGTTGTAGATCGCAGGACAAATCACCAACATATTGTCACATTTTAGAAGGAAAATATCACAAACCGAAAATTATAAAAAATATCCCTATAATATTGTATTACTAATCTGAATTATTTAATGCAGAATTAAAATAAAGAAATACAACCTTCCCAAATTAGCTTAACTATTTCACGAAAGTCGTGGACCGCAGTTCTTAAAAACAGCATAATTACTTCACTTTGCGAAAGTTTTGTTGAACTCGTTTTACGTTAGTTGTTGTAGGAGTATGGCCATGAGAATTCGTTGATATTTTATTATCAATAGCGTAAAATAAAATTGTAGTTTGATAACTTTGCAAATTCATTTTGTATTTCTTGGAAAGAAAATTTTCTGGTTTTCAAATATTGCTAACCATGTTTTGTTGATAGTTTTATTCATCATTCAGTAACACCTAATAAACGGCTACGGATAGGGATTGTGGAGCAAGGAAACATGCTCATGCTTTTCCCTCACGCATCACAGACAGATTTTACTGTTTTGACGAAATAAATTAAGATAAATAAAATACATTTGCTACATGAAAATAACAGCAAACCTTAATGTAAAGGTACAATCAATACACTCTGTGAAAATCACCCATCGAATTGCTATTAGTTAGGTATATTTGTATTGTTGAGCACTATAATTAAATTTTCTTTCAACTAATTTTTTAAAATGAAAAACATGATTACAATGCTCATATATTACTAAAAAGTTACATTTAATATACGTTATTTTGAGGTACAATTTACTCTAAAATATTGTCGCCAAGCTCTTCAGGTACAAGTGTTAACCTTCATAATTATATTTGTGAACAGTCTTGAGGTCAAATTCTAAGTAAATCAAGTTCGCACACTTAAGTACATCCGCACTAATAAAATCGATTTCAAAGAACAACCACCATTCCATTTCCTGTCAGTTGCCGAAGATAACCTATTCTTAGAAATATCAGATACGAGAAGTAGTGTATTCGTAGAACTCAAGAACCTTAATCATAAGACTTCCGTCCTCCAAGACGAAAAATTAATGAGAAGTAAGAGTTCGCTTGGTTTATCTTGAAACACTTGACTCGCGAGAGCATTTTAGTTCTGCAACTCCAACTATATAAGATACCCAAATTGTGTCAGAAGGATACAGTCGCTCAAGGAGTCTCACTCAAAGGAGATCCACTGCACATGAAACTTCGATTTCACTTCCTGACAATGGCCGTGAGGAATGTAAGTAGCACAAAAACGAATGTAGCCAAACAATATGTGACAAGAATAATGTAGACGGATGTAAAAATTTATTAAGTTGTTAATCTCTAACATCTAATATTGAAAATGGTTATCAACTACGAGTAAATTACACAAATTATTTCCAAATTAAGGGCCACAATAAATTTCTATGTTGCTAGTGACATTCGTAACAAAACGATCATGCTTATTGGTATTTACATTTTCAGCTCCCTATGCCTTCGTGGCAGTTCTTAGCTGGAGTCGGCGACGATCTCCGCGTCGGCAGCCTCCGTGTGCGCGCCCCAGTGCAGCTGCGTGCAGAACATTATGAGCTGCGCCGGGAAGGGCCTCACCGACCTCCCCAGCGGCCACTGGCCCTCCGTCATGTTCCTCGACGTCTCCTCCAACGCCATCGCCAACATCGACGACCTGGGCCGGCGCTTCCCGTCGCTCAACGTCTGCGCATGCGCCACAACGCGCTCACCGCGCTCCACCTCGACGCCGTCGCGGGGCCCAGCGCCGCCCCCGCGCCTCCCACGCCCGCCCCCTTGGACCCCGAAACCTTCAAGGCCCTGCCCAACTTGCGGCAACTGTCACTCAGCGACAACCCGCTGGTCATTCCGCCGGCTCAACCTTTCCTCTCTCACCATCTGCTCAACGAGTTGAACCTGAACCGCGTGGATGCGAGTTCATTGTCAGAGTACACGTTTTCTCAACTTCCGTCATTGGTCGTCGTCAGTCTCGAGGGAAGCGGAGTTAGAGCAGTCAACGGAGTGTTCAAGAATCTTCAGTCTCTGGATACTCTCTATCTGCAAGCTAATGCCATCACAGAAATCGCGGTAAGTTTCACAACGGTGAAGGAAATTTTTTTGGTTAAATCAGAGCAGAATGCACAAGAAAGAAAAAATTCTCTGATATACTGTTAGTTAGTTATAAAAAGGGAGTTTGGAATAAATCACATATATAAACACATTTTTTATTTAAAATTATAATACAAAAATCTCTTGATAATTTGAAGAGAATATTACTTGTTTCAGTTCTGTCTGTATGTCATGGCTGTTATAGTGAATAGAGTAGACTAACTCGTTTATATCAGCAATGGGGTTTGGCATTGAAAAGATCGAACCGTCTTTAACTCGAATAGATTTCAAATGTTGTGGAGATACTCAATGTTAACGTATAATTGAAATTAACTTTCTCGTTTTTTCTTGTTTTCACAGGCTGAGAATTTTTCTCCCGCCAGAAACCTGAAGGTCTTGTCCTTGGATCGCAATCCGCTAGGGCGTATCGACACAGAAGTTCTTCCAGTCCAAGATGGCGGTGAACTTGCAATCGACGACACCCCGTTGTCATGTGCGTGTGCATATGACGAAGTTGCGAGATGGGCGACGGACCACAGGGTCAAACTGTCCGCGACCTGTAATGGTACTTCGAATTGCTCATAAGATGGAATTCTTCCTTAAGTTCTCTGCTTTCCGTGAAGCTAAAATTACGACGATTATTTTTATTAAAAACGCATTATGTTCATTTCTTAGAAGATATTCACATTATTTTTAAATTTCCATTGATGCGAAAGAACAATTATATAGCGGAGACATTTAATGAACTACATATCAGCGTTTTATGCTCCGTAATTAACTTATTTTTAACACCGCCGAATCTCAATAAGGAAAATGGTTGTAATTTATTAGAGTTAAACTATGTATTTCACACATTTGTATATAGACATTGTCATGAGACGAAAGGGATGATCTGAATGCGAGATTCATAAAAGTGTAAAAGTATTTATTTGAAAATCCTCTTATATGCTGAAATCTCGTTGAATGTAAACAAGAAAGTTACTGTAAAAAATCCATTGTAAACTGGTATATTATAATAAATTGTTTTTGTATTCAAAACAATCTTACAACCTCTTTTATACCTATCACTTTCCCTCGCAGACATTTCTTTGATCTTCTATTTTTGAATGTTTCTGACTTTTTAACCATTAAAGAAATCAATTGAAATATAAATTTTAAAACTGAAGCCGATGAACATTGAATGAACTTATATATTCAAAATATAAACCCCAGATTCAAGAATTTATAGATACGAAACTACATTTTTCAATGGCTGAGGAATCTTTGAAATTACATTTTTCAGAGGGTTTCCTATACCGAACTTTCCAATTAAGAATTTTATACATTACTAGCTGATGTTCTCTTCCGGAGTCGATTAGTTTTTATACGTATACTGAAACCTGCTCAAACGGACACCTGGCTAAAGCGGTTTTCTCCACAATGGGCATTTTCACAAAACATGTGAAACAATTTCCTCTTTTCAAGGGTCACCTGAAGTCGCGGTCCGGACATCGCCGCGGACACAGTATAAATAAAAAATCTAAATATACTTAGGTGCTCCGTTTACCCCTCACTAAATTAACTAATCAGAGACAATACAATTCTATAGCGCGTCTGAGGTAAGAATGAAGTACAGGACCTCATGGACTTTTCCGGTAAACAAATATCCTAGTTTTTAAAATTTTCACCGTCTGTCACTGTCTGCCGAGATCTGGGTCACTTCCGACCTCTGGCGATACGCAACAAGATCTAATAAGGTCGAATAACTCAGGTTCTTTATGAGACCTTTCGGCCTGGCATTCCCAAATTACTCGACATAAAATATTTAAGTTCCCTCGGCCACGGAGTCACGCTCGTTTTTGTATGCACGCAAATAGCAACCCACGTAAGTTCGTTGTGGTCAGGGAGCCACAAAATGGTTCCCACGTGTCGATTTGCCCATGAGTTACTCGGTAGCGAAAGAAAATGTCATACAATTTATAAACTTTTTAGATACTAGATTCACTTATCTAAACTCAGTATAACCTGCTCACCAACAGCAAGTAATAAATACATTATTCTATTAAGCAGATATGAACTCTTCCACAACGATGAGCACAATGTGAAGGCAACTTTTTATTATATATTTCACATCACGTTACCACGTAACTCACATTTATTCAAATACGGACCTTATTACTTGATTTTCACGGCACTCACATGTTTAAAAACACAGTATCTTCACACCAATTCCCCAGACGGTCGTAAGGCCAGAGGCTCTTAGTGTAGGAGGCAAAGTCCATTCGGACGCGAGTTACTCGGCGTTACTCACGTCGTTAGCTTCAAGATGGAGGCAGTCAGGTGGTTCGCCACCGACCTTTGGGTGGGTTGGAAGCGGAATTCGTCCCAATTCCACGTATAAAAGTCCAACGGGGAACATGAATCTCCCGGACAGGATGCCTAGATTCCGGCGGTACTCACGTCGACATTGAAGATCGTAGAAGGTGGAGGCATTGAGGAAACGAGTTGGAGGCCCCGAGGCACCCACACCTTAGTCCGGGAGATCCCAAGTGGGGCACTTGGCTTCGTCATGGTAGTGCCTACCAGCAGTGTTCTCACAGTCCTCAGGTCTAGATACCGCCCCCGCTCGTAGCAGAAGCTAGCGCAACGTTCGTCGGCCGAGCTATGGATGCTCCTCCTGCAGGCTCCTCACCTTGGAGCTACCATCCCTTCTCTCCGAGACTTCCAGGTCATAGCACGTTGCCATCGTGAACGAGCGTTTTCATGTATGACCAATCACATCTACCAGACGTCTCAATAAGATATACGTGTCGAATGTCTCAATAAACATTACAAACTTCTAGGGTAAAAAGAGGGGTCGAAAATATTCACTATCTACCAATGACTGTGTGATGGGAAACTTCATGTAACTAATTTACATATGAGTAGCTGAGTTTCAAAAGCCGCTAATGGCATGATAAGCGAAAGTGATATAAACGAAACAACGAAAACAGTAAACAACTCGTCCCGTCCAAACTATTTAAGTTTGACTTCATTTCTTATTGAAAAATAAGTAATAAAATAATTAATACTCATAATTAATGGTTGAAATCTTCAATTATGTTTTTTACGTTAAAATCTTAAGTGAATATTGAATTGGTGGATTTTGCACCTGATTTATGCAGTTAGCGTGTTTTACAAACGTATCGATCCTATTACGAAACAAACGTTCGGTTACAAAACTCGCCGTTCGGTGATATGTTAGGAATGACAGAAGGATGGACTTTAACAATGGCGAATATAAACAGATTACGTTTTGTATCAAGAGAAGTGTGAAAATTCTACAAAATTGAAATACGAAAGTGACATTATTTTACCAGGAAAAACTGACTTTTTAATGTAAAAAAAGTTCAACATAGGTTTTTTTAAATACACCATTGTCTTTCGACATCACAACATACTATAGAAAATAAAATAATGTTTAATGGCGTTTGTGTAAGGAGATAATGTTTCAGCTGAAAAAGAGAGGGGAGATAAATCTTTCATTCTCAGTATTACAAAAGACAATCAATGAACTTCGAAAATATTCCTTTGCAAACCCTAAACACACCAGAAACTATTCCTTCAACCTGAGATAATACAGTGATTTTCTTGGGACTTTGGGTAGGTCGTGATCGTGTCACAAAGCTAGGGATTATTGAAGCTACGTAGCAGATGTGGGAACCCGATTGCCCACAACGGAAGAATTTATTTAATTTACAATTGGAATTGATTTTGTAAATTGTCTTGTTTCTTAGGTTTAATTTGTAGAGTTTAGGAATGTCGGATAGGTTATTATTGATTTTTTATTGAATTATTTGTTCATGCTAGATAGTTTTCTGTTGAATTTTTTTTTTTTAGTTATTGATATATTCAATTATATGTAGAACCGACACTTCTCAATATTCGAACTTTCATCATTAATAGCAGCAATTACAAAATATGATTAGTATCCGCCTTCGCCAAATTCTTTAAACGACCGGATTTCCGAGAACGAAGTAAAAGCTATGACCTCCTGGAGCATCCTTGTGTTGATTTATTCCTTCGGAATTGGTCACAAATAGATCTTGATAACATAACAGAACGGTGTAATCTTTTCTTATTAAATATAAAATCCATTATCTTAATACAACAATTGAACGCTTTTAAATTCACAGGAAAATCAGATGATCGTGGTCTACTGCGAGACGATCTGAAATCATTATGCGACCGCCAGGTAAGAAGCCTGAAGAAGTACTTCATAATTCAATCTAAACTGCCGCCTCTACGTAAAGCAATCGTATATTTCTCCATGCCTTTGGGAGTTCCGACTACAACGCTTCAGCACTGGGCTCAGAGATAGTCTAAATGGAGATACTGAAGGCCTCATTCAGCAATTCAAGGCAAGTTGTTTTAACTAATAGCTACAAAAATTACAAAAACTGGGCGTTAATAACGAATGAAGAGTATGGCATTGATCATCAGAGGCAATTGATCATCACAGATCACTTTGTCACTGTGTGAACAAATGGGGGCATCACATAGGCACAACAGACAAGAAATATTATACTCCAAGGCAAATAAACATGGACTTCAGGCAGAAGAGTAAATCATCCCTTATTATGAACACTAAGCCAAACCCGTCTAAAAGAATAATAGTTTAAATTGCCCATACAATATATACTGAAAAAACAATCGCGATAAAGAAACCAGACTTTATACTACACAATTTACTGGAAAGGAAAGCATTCTTCACTAATGTTACACATCTGTGGCGCAGGATTCTGGAAGTTTTGCTACATTGAGTAAATATAATGTATTTTTCTACATACAGAAGCAAGAAAAATCCACTTGCAGGATCAGGGCCCCACATAATTATCTGTCGAAAAAACTGTACCTTTACCTGCAGCATTACATATATTTCTCTTTGTAAGAAGAAGATAAGAAAGTAAAAAGATGATCATCAGTTAAGAACTTCCGTTAGATAGTAGATAGCAGAGGTCCTCAAACCGGAGGATGCGTCTTTAATGTGCATGTGATATTAGATAACATCAACAAATGAGTTCTGAGAATGGTCCTCGAGACTTTGAATTGCAAGTCATTTAGGAAAACAAACTTCAGGTGTGGTTTTCAGAATATCCCATGCGATGCCCTACAGAGCGCAAATGCCCAGAGTGAATAGAAATGCAATGAATGGAATGTGCATATTGCGGAAGAGTTAGGCTTTTTGAGCAGAAATATAAGATTAGTAGTGTAAATGTATTCGTTTGTAATCCTACAAACATTCATAAGAATGCCGAAAACATTCTGTACAGCTTAATAGATGGATACGAGATTATTATATTATAATATTACTCTAACGAAGTGCGTTATAGAGACGAGACATCGAACTTTAACTTTTTAATACAAGAGAAATCTCACAATAAAATAATGTCTCCCTTATTGTACTTATGAAGTCGATAATACTTTATCGTTGTGCACTCAGAATAAATATATCGTTTTTAAAAATTTTTTTTTAATTAATTATATATAGAACTTAAACATATAAATTTATGTGGCGATAATTATAGAAATAAATGTCTTTGACCAAAAAATGCTACCTAATAAATACGAGTCGACAACATACACATTGAATGGAGTCACCTCATTGGATGTGTGACTTTATGCCACTATTTTATTGCGCATGTTCGTCTTATTGCGTCTGTCCGTCCGTCTGTGAACACTACTAGCGCCTAAACCATTAGTACGATCTTTTCCAAATTCAAGAATCCTCTGTCGATCTGGCTCTAGTTAAAGCTTTGAAAAACATTCTTTAAAATTTGGCCGTACTTTAGATAAAGACCCGGACATTTTCAAAATTTTCTCAAAAATGGCTCCAAATTTTTCTTCAAATTTTTGGTACGGCTAAAGCCAAATGTACCCTATACTATGACATAAACACCATATTGCTCAAATATTTTCCCTATTCTTTTGTTTTGTTTTTCAAAAAATACAAACGTAATTTTTTTGACTTGTCTCTCACGTCGGTAATATTTACATTATAGACAATTTCTTCACGTTATTGTAATTATGCGATCATGCGATTTAAATAATATCAAGTAAAGTTTCTCGAAAACTCATCAGTTTTGTATTAAAATGAGCTCAAAATTCCGTATTTTAAGAAACACTCAAACCCCATTTTCTCAAAAATGGCTCCAAATGTTTTCTTCAAACTTGTGCAACGGATAGTGGTAATGACACTGTACGTTGCAAAGTTCATTTTGGTGTATTTAGTTTTTTCAAAAATTACACAAACGTAACTTTTTTAAAATATGTCTCACGCCATTAATATGCACGTTTCCATCGATTTGTATATATTATTGTCTTTGTGAATGGAAGTGCTTCAAAGATCTAAATGAAGTTTTTCGAAAACTCAATAGATTCCTCAAAAGAGCTTCAAATTTCGCATTTACAGTACGCTAAGCATTTTCTTAAAAACTTAAATTTTTGAATGAAAATTGCCATTTAGGACGAATTTCTGTGTACTATTAGAAAACCTAAAGATTTAGAAAATTAAAAAAAAAACTTTTGGCGGTGGTAGATGGCAGCTGGCAAGAGGATGAGATAGCACTGTAAAGCCAGCACACACCACGGAAATTAGAGAACATTACAACGAGAAAGTCTGAGCCATTCCGTAGCTCATCTAGTTCAAGACTGCTTTGTAGCAAGGAAGTAATCAAACTATTACAAATATTACAAATTTATTTAGTGGATATTTTTTAAGCTATTAAGTAAACATTTTAATATTGGTAATGATAACAGAAAGCGTATCAAATGATTTGTAGCTGTGGAATAGCGTAGAGTTTTCTTTTTGATTGTAACCCAGTGTTTTGAATTTTCGGGATTGTATCTTCATATATGTAAAAAATCATCCTTTTTCCGCTGTCATATACAAAATCCCTTGGATTTCTGCAAGACATTTATCCTTGTCGAATCACTTTCAATGGCGGTGTCTTGTCCAGGAAATAGCTTTCCTTCATACTGCACCATTGAAAATTTCCCGTTTTTCACAAGATACTGAATGTATAATTTAACTAATTTAAGAGCAGCGTCAAATATTTCATTGATATATTCAAGAGCTAATGACACAGAGAATCATTTTCCATCAGTTTATTTCTCTCCCAAATAAAACCAACGAAGTCAAGAGAGTAGATACTGTAGAACTAGATTAATGAATAATGCTGTAAAACAGTGCACTTACATTATTCTCCCTAAAATTTCAGTACACTGAGTTCAACAAAAATGTTCCGATGTACTTAAGCACTACGTCATTGATGCGAAATTAAAAACTAAAAACGGGAACACAGTATGAGAATGCAGTTCCCAAAATGTAAATAGATAGCACTACTCTAGTACATTGTGAATCCACCAACGCCTCTGGTAGAGACAACGCAGCATAGTTTAAGGCAACAGTTTTCTGAAAGGCGCGGTGGCACAAAATGACCCCATACCCCCGGTAAGGGGTCAATACCCCCCGGTATTAAAAAAAGCAATGTTGATTGTAACACAGAGATAACAGTAAATTCAGAGCTTTCGAAGATACACTTCAACATATCAGGTGTATAAAGTAGTCCTTCCGTTCAAATAACTGATTATATTAGCATTTTGATCGTTTTTTGTCTCTTTGTGATTATAGAGATAAGCAAAAATTAATTCTGGGAATACTCTTGAAGTCAGAGAATTCTCTCCGAGAATTCTCACCACAACATGTCCATCATACAAAGATCACACAACCCAGATTTTTTCATACTTGAAATGCGATAATATTTGCGTTAACACTGTTTCCTTTATATAAAATGTGGTGGTAGATAAATCAGTCAGCAAAGCATCAGGATCCCTTGGGTATACAACCCAAATCTCATTTCTTGAATCCATGCAGCTGTCAGTGGTGAGTACTGTACCCGAATCAGACGTATTCAGTATTCATAAATAATAACTATGCAATACATTCTAAATATTTAATATAGAGTTATTTGTAATAAAATCCACGCTCAAAAATAACAAAAACTTGCATGAAATTCTTTTGGGTGAAGAAGGCGAAGTTCTTTGGCACTAAACGGAGACTTTTATGTGATGTCACTCTTTTGATTTTATACCTTTTTAAATAGTAGTTTTTTTAAGTAAAATATATTAGTTCGCTTAATAATATCAGGTTGAGGAAACACTTTCTTTGAGCGAATTTAGTTTGTATATAACCCTGCCCTTTACAACAATAATTAAAAACCATTTTCATTTACGGTAATTCAAATCTTTGTGTAATCCAATACTTCCTTAATCAAAATGGTTTTCTGTTAATTACGTGACAAAATCTTTCCTAATAGAATTCTGATAGATGAGTGGCGTTTATTATTTAAAAAATCCATTGACACAAACCCCATGAATGTACTAGATGCTGCTGGATAGGTAATAGACTCCCACCCCAGCGGCGCATGAAATTATTTCGAACACAAAATTATATGATTGTAGATTTTGCTATTAGGAAATAAGTAGACGCACATGACACCTGAAATATACGTTTCTCAAAAAGAGGGATCCCTAGGCCATCAAAACTCTGTTTTTGTACCACAATTGGGTTTACAAGTGAATTTTCTTGGACTCAATCCACTAAATGAGACTTTCAAAAAAAAAGGGGGTGGGAGAGTCGTTTAAGGATGTTTTGTGTATGTTCTTTGCATTTATCTCCATAATTACCCATACTCCAGAAAAGTATGCACTACACAACATAAAGTAGATACAATTTCCTACAAAAAAGTTTTATAAGGTTTTGATGTAGAACTAACCCTTTAAAAGTTACAGTGTTGAAACGTTCATGTTGTTCCTCACAAGACCTTATATTAGTTTTTTCCGTTATAGTATTAATATGACATATTCAATGCATGGAAGTAATTTTATTTTTGTATAAAATTTATCAACAATAGGAATTTGCATATTTTGCGCAAACAACTTTAACATTTTACATTTTAACAAATATTATTTTGTACAGTATACTTGCGAGTATCCAAAGTCGTTGAGACCTTGATTAGCTCGGGTACGTAAAGCTGATAGCCATTTTATTTGGTAAGGATCGTGTACAAATAGTTGTCTAAAGGATCATGTACACTATTAAAATATAAATTACATGAAACAATATAAATGGAATAATCGTGTTTGCCCCATTCAGAGAGGGAGAACTAAAACAGAGAGTGTCAATGACGAACACAATGTTTGACGAGGGGATCAATTGATTATTGAATAGGGCGAGTCCCAATATTCCTAAAATCGCTTGCGGCATCGACGGTTTTGCCATGAATTATTATTTTCACACCATGAGGCAGATTCAGTGAAGCTGCATCAGTGACTGTACAGTAAGAAGAATCCCTTACTAACGAGAAAAACAAATCAAAGGTCATAAATCTGCTGTCTCAAATAAGGACCACTTTGAGCATTAAAACAATAATAGCAGTAGGTAAAGCTGATAGTATCATCGTGTGAGGTGGGGTTGAGAAGGAAGAATGTAACAATAAAATAATAATTGGCTTAGATATTTATTTGTTGGTCTTGATAAAACATTAGTTAACACAACAACATCGCACACCCAAAGCACGAACTGTAAATAAGTTGCTTCGAATTTCGAAAGAACAACATTCTTTTCACAAAAAAATTTCATTAATCACAAAAATTAAGGAGCTTTTCTTCCGAACAATAATAAAGCTAGGTGTTAAGCAGAGCTTTTTACGATTACTGTCAAAGGAGTGTTAGCTGATGAATGTCCGGCGCTTTTCGCAACTTTTGGCAACGTTAGGCATAGTCATAACAATTGCGCATCGCCATTCACACGTCAGTTTCTACGTACTCTTCACTAAGGATATGTTCGTGATATTTTGATTACAAAAACAGTAGCTTTTAAAACCATATTTCTTTGCGACATTTTACCGTCAGCGATTTCTATGATCAGATATAAAACTATTCGCTACCTCAGTTATTTCGTTTATGATTTTGGCAATTTTAATTTGAATATGTTTTTATAAAATTCAAAACATAGGAAGGGACTGTACAGAAAACACATTTTAAATTCCATACGCCTAACATCAATCGGTGTATTTCTCTATACCCCATGAGCGCTAGATGAAAATTGGGAATCTGTCAAGACCAAATGAAATATATTGCAGATGGTGTTGGATATATTCACCCCACACAGACACACACACACACACACACACACACACACACACACACACACACACACACTTTCTCGCCAAATACTTCAGTTCAGAATTTTCGTAGACTTGCTACATTTGGTCACAACTCTGTTTCCGGCATGTACCTCCACACATTGCCCTTCTTATCGTCTACATGTTCCTGATATGTTCATCACAGGTTCCCTTATGTCCTCTTACCAATATCCCTCATACGTTTCCCCAAATGTACCTCAAAAATCCCATGAAACTTTCCCTCAAACGTTCATTCAACATTCACCTAAAACCTTCCCTCAAACGTTCCTCGAATGTTCCTGCAAACCTTCCTTATGTGTTCACCACATGTTCCCACTCCTCTAATCTGAAAATTAAACTTGAAGTTCAAAAAGTTAATTTAAGTTGCACTAATTTATAAACGCTACGGTGGTGTCTAGTGCTGTGCCCCATGGCGAAATTTTGAATAGCTAGGATACCCGAGATGCTCGAAAACCCACCAAAATGTAGGGCTCAAAAGGTTTCCTGAAAAATTACAATCTACAAAAAAAGATACCTTTTTGAATACTTGTTTTAAAAATGACAATGGTTTCCCATTGAAACAAACTTTCTGCGTTTCTGGCATTTCGTGCTAAGCAGTGACGAATTATAAAAACAACATAAGAGAAAAATATAAAGATGCCTCCATTTTATAGATCACGATATAAGAAATATGACTTTGCTTCAGGACCACAAAAATCGGTTCTAAGACTAGAGCGCACGGTCCCAGAGTTATGCACGGTGGGAAAGGAAAAAGTACTAATCCTCCATATTTTTTGCCATGTTATACAAATAGAGGGGGGTATAATACACACCTTAATAAACATACGTATCTCTAAAGAAGATTCTATCATTCCATGCTAAATGAGGAGGGATATACTTAAGCGCCATTTTAATGCCGTTCAGTAACTAATAGCTTTCGTGTTAAAGTAACTACTAGCATTTATTTTCAGATGTTCTTTGCGTTGGTAGCAGCTGTGGCTGCAGCGACGGTCTCCGCGTCGGCAGCCTCCGTGTGCGCGCCCCAGTGCAGCTGCGTGCAGAACATTATGAGCTGCGCCGGGAAGAGCCTCACCGACCTCCCCAGCGGCCACTGGCCCTCCGTCATGTTCCTCGACGTCTCCTCCAACGCCATCGCCAACATCGACGACCTGGGCCGGCGCTTCCCGTCGCTCAACGTGCTGCGCATGCGCCACAACGCGCTCACCGCGCTCCACCTCGACGCCGTCGCGGGGCCCAGCGCGCCCAACCGCCTCATGGTGGCCGACCTCAGCGGCAACCGCATCTCGCACGTGCTGCCCCCGCCCCCGGGCGCGCGCCTCAACCAGTTCTCCACGCTGCTCCTCTCCTCCAACCGCATCGCCTCCTTGGACCCCGAAACCTTCAAGGCCCTGCCCAACTTGCGGCAACTGTCCCTCAACGACAACCCGCTGGTCATACCCCCGGCTCAACCCTTCCTCTGTCATCATCTGCTCAATGAATTGGGTCTGAGTGACGTGGATGCCAGCGCACTGTCCGAGTCCACATTTGCCGA
Source organism: Teleogryllus oceanicus (assembly GCA_964035755.1). NCBI lineage: Eukaryota > Metazoa > Arthropoda > Insecta > Orthoptera > Gryllidae > Teleogryllus > Teleogryllus oceanicus. The sequence goes on along the minus strand of CAXIVR010000005.1, from coordinate 132,628,644 downwards.
GTTGCCTCGTCTAGTCGTTGTCAACATGGAGCGAAGTGGTGTACACAATGTGAATGGAGTATTCAGAAATCTGCAGGCTCTGGATACCCTGTACCTCGAATCTAACGCAATCACAGAGATAGTGGTAAGTTATTACAGGAATTCAATTACAAAAAAATTAACACTGAATTAAACCATTTATTCATCAGGTTAATTTGTTTCTCTTTTTTAATTTTTTATTTAACGCCTACACATTTAAAAAACTAAGGGTTTTCGTTTATACAGAATTTTGACTTTCCAAATTTCGTGTTTATTCTTTGAATGAAAGGTAGTGGGCCGTAGGTGAGTTCTCACTGGCCTGTATTAGTAGAGTTTATAATATAAACACCAAATTAAAAAAAAAAATTTAGCAGCATGATCGCTAATCCGTCATTTGACATTACTCGTTTTCAGGATTAACTACATTGTGTAGTTGGAATGTAGTTGGTTGTGATCGTTTTGTTGGGAAGAGATTCAATTTATCTATCAACAGCAGTTGACTTTTCGTGAGGTTATAGAGAAAGCGAAGGTAGATATCTTTTAGAGGACGAAGATTAGGTTATTATTAATTTTAAAAATTAGTAATAAAAAGTTTAGTGTATGTATTATAAACGTAATGTCCAGGAATCATTTGTTATATATGTCCTTAATAAAAGAACTACTTGACTGTGGCTGCAGTGGCTTGGTATGGCTAATAATTATGTGATGCATTACGTTTTTAAGTTAAGATGGAGGGCAGAAGTATCTGCATAGATCTTGGAAAATATAAATAATCTAAATGAATTACACTTTCAGAACCGTGTTCAACTCTGTTCACAATTATATTGTCCCACAATTTGTAAATCTCTCTCATTTCGTTATTCTTAAAGAAAAAAGTACAGAATGCCATTGAACAAGGATTTTGGGAGGACGCGATTTTCTTTGTATGTGTACTTTTTTGGTGTAATATTTCCACAATTCCATATCAATCACTGTGAATGTGTGGCGAAGGCAAGTGACGTTCTGACATATTCAAATTAATGTACTTGCGAAAATCACTGCACAACAAAGTGTCATAGGCAAATGTCCATGTGCAACTTAGTTATATGAAATTTCCTACCACTTGTTCATTGACAATAACTGAATACCTCTGACCTCTACATGGTATAGAAGTTTGTAATATTTATCCTGAGACATTCTACGTGACAAAATAGGGTATTAGCTAAATTAGTCTTTGAATATTCATGTTTTTTCATTACATGCATTTGTATTTCTGCCTGTGTGTGTCGCAGTTACACGACCTTTTATAGCTATCATAATGTTCAACTTTTGATTTTTCCAAATCATGTGATGGGTGTGCTTATTGAGGTTCATCGATTGAGATGTAACATTTTATGAGATATAATCATTTATTCAAGTTCGGGAAAGGACCTAATTTCTTAAAATGTACGCATGCTCTAACGAATTTCGTGTGTTTACAGTCTGACAATTTCAAGATCGCCAGAAACCTTAAGATTCTGTCTGTAAGTCGCAACCCTCTGGTTCGAATCGACACGGAGGCTCTTCCTGTAGAAGATGGCGGCGAACTTGCATCGAAGACACCCCGCTGTCGTGTTCGGCGCTTATGAAGAAGTAGCAGATTGGGCTCGAGCACAGAGTGAACTCCTCGCTACTTGCAATTCCGCAACCGCAGTCTGCACGTAAGGACATGGCTGGTTAAATGGAAAAATTGACCATATTTTTCAACTTGTGTGAATCGTATCTGGATGCAGTTAACCGTTCACGTTCAGGCTGGGATGAGCAATATAAAGGAATCAGTATTCTCTTATTTAAACGAATAAGAAATATTAATTGAATAAATACGTTTATATAATCATTACTGTATATACATATGGTTTTTGGAGCTGTACTTAATAGTATATATTTCTTATGAAGATGAAACGAAAATGAGCTGGATTGTGCAATATTAAGAAATATTTTTATATCTTTATTTAATAAAATTTATTTTATGAACACAGAATTAAAATTATTATAAAATACATTTTAATTTTGTGACAGTGTATGATACTTATTTTCAATAAATATGGAACAATAAATAATGAGAAGCAGTTTTTAAAATTTAATTTTAGCCTACTGCTTCGCCCGCTTTATGACTATGGTACTAGGCTGAATACAAGTGGGTAAAGGTCAAAATTCTGTTGTGAATTTTATCCTCTTCTTCCCTTCATCCTCTCTGTCAGTTACTAAAAAATAAATTTAATTTCATATATCGAAGAAGACTTTTAATGTGGACATATAAGTTCAGAACGGAAAAATATATAGTATGAAACGTCAAAATATGTACATTAGTATGTAATGAAAACAGTAAGAATATGTAACAAATATGTAAAATCGGATATGATATGTAATATTAAAATACTCTATTTATAAACACATTTACATAATACGAACTTACTTTTATAAAAATTTTCCTGTACAAGTTTTAAAAACATTCCAAACGTTTTAAAATCCTTTTGGAAAGCACAAGTGATGCACACTTGCACTATACAACTTTCCCATTGGTAGTAAAATCTTCACAAATTGTTATCCAGGAATGTAGTTTAGCAGCCAGACTAGACGCAATAGAAGCCATCATACAAACTGGCGATATCTACGAACAGCAAACAATCACTGCAGCATGGAATACACGACGTCATCGCGCTCACCTACGCGATCGCCAGGGTTTCATAGAAATTAAGGTTCAAGTTCGCCAAACGCGGCGTCAATGACACTTTTCACATCTAAAGATGAAAATGATTTGTCGCGGACGCGCCTTTTCCGCCTTGAGATAACAGAAGCAGATGCGCTAAACTGTGGACATCCGACCGCGTCTTCACGTAGCGTACTCAGGTAGCATCCATTAATAATGTAGGAAACATTGATGAATGTTTCAAAATACTTATTTTCATAAAAATACGTAAGAAAATTGTTAAAATAAAAAAATATCTTTAGAAAATAGCGAAATATGTAATATAGTACCAAACATGTAAAAATATGTACGTAAAAAATTGGATATTGCGTTAGGACGGCGACAATTCGCCAAGATTAAAATTTTGAGAGCGGCCATTAGAAAGACAATATATAATGACATAAAAATCCGGTCTCTACATATAAAGAGTTACAATTCCTGCTTCTTTCCCAGATCCTGAGGAGCTCCATGACCAAAGTGCCCTTTTTACATACTCAGAAAAGTCTCCAGTAGAACTGGGAATACGGTTACGTCAGTCAGGTCAAGGCTGGAATAGAATTGAAGGAGAAAGAGAGAGAGAAAAAAAAGAAAGAAAAAGAAAAAAGAAAGAAAGAAAAAGTAAGAGGAAACAGAAGAAAGGAGAAAGAAGAAACGGAGATGGCAGAAGAAAACGAAAGAGAAAACTGAAGAAAAAGGAAAGAAAAGAGTGCGAGGGCGAGGCGAGGCGAGGGCGAGGGCGAGGGCGAGGGCGAGGGCGAACGGCGAAGGGAGGGGAGGGCGAATGCGAAGGCGAGGGGAGGGCGTGGGCGAAGGCCCAGGGTGAGGTGAAAGCGAAGGGGAGGGCAAGGGCGAAGGGAGGAGGAGGGGGCGAAGGCGTGAGGGAAGGGAGGGCAAAGGCGAGGGCAAAGGGCGGGGCGAGGGCGAGGGAGGCGAAGGCGAGGGCGAAGGCGAGGGCGAAGGCGAGGGCGAAGGCGAGGGCGAAGGCGAGGGCGAGGGCGAAGGCGAGGACGAAGACGAGGTGTGGGCGGGAGCAGGGGCGAGCGCGGGAGCAGGGGCGAGGGCGAGGGCGGGAGCAAGGGCGGGGTCGACGGCGAGCGCAAGGGCGAGGGCGAAGGCGAGGGCGTGGGCGAGGACGAGGGCGAGGGCGAGGGCGAGAGCGGGGCGGGGCGTGGGTGGGGGCGTGGGTGGGGCGGGGCGGGGCGGGGCGAGGGCAAGGGCGAGGGCAGGGCGGGGCCGAGGGCGAGGGCAGGGGCGGGGACGGGGGCGGGGCGAGTGGAGTAGCGAGGGTGGCTCGAGGGCGGGAGTGGCATGGGGTGGAACGTGCGGGCGTGCGCCGAGCGTTCCTCGAACTGTGGCGCTTGCGGGGGAGTAGGGGAGGAGTCACGGACGCAACCACCTGTTGCGGCGCGGCCGCCGCAGCCCTTCCGTTCCCTACGCATCGGCTTCTGGCCTCGCCGCTAGCGAGCTACGTCAATAGGCAGTCACCCCTTGCCTTTCGGCTACCGGGACTAACATTAAAGACAAATCAATTATTCTTTTGTGCATTCGATATCCAATATCACTAATATTATGTAAACAATTTGCCTACGTGTTTTCATTGTGCAGGGTGTTTCTTTGACAATCTAACATTCATCATTTAGTCTTTTGCCTCGCGGTTTAGCTCATTCGTCAGCGTGATCGCTTTCCATGACGCGAGCCTGGGGGTCGATTCTCGGTGGGGGAAGATTATAATGTGCGTTTTCCAGTATATGTTGCTGTGTGACGATGAGAAAACTCGCTTCTCAGGTTGAGAAGACAAGACCAAGGCGTGGGGTGTCTTCGTGTACCACACATACCTCTTTAACTCATAGCCCCGAGACCAGGACGCTGCTGGTAGGTCATGGCTCGTACGCGGGCTGACGCGCCAAGTACAGATAGACAGAATTCGCTCTTAAAACAGTCTTTCTAGTTGAAGAATATTCATATTTCTCTCATGACACTGAAAAATGCATCTTTTTGGACAAAGTTCCTATTTCACTATCGATTATTCTACTATATGTTGCTGCGTTCACCCACTAGTACAGTTACAGTTTCTTAGGGGTAACTACTCGAATTTCTTCAATATTAGTTTATCGTGAATTTACGTTCTATGCCCACCAACCATTCACCGGATATTAAATCAGATTGAACCAGGATGTTTTTAAACAAATGAAACAAAATAATGAAGAAATAAAATGCTAGGAATGATAGCAACACATTATTTATTGTATTGGGATACTCAAGTAGTTTACAATGTAAAGGAACAAAACGTAACTAAATAATAAAGTACATTTTTTAATAATCATGTGCGTATTTTATTGTAATAAATTACATTAATGTTCTTTATTCTCTTAATTATCTCCGTGTTCTTCATAATATTAACCATTAATAATCTAATACATTTCACAAATTCGAGTCATCTATCTCACGAGCACACATTCTCAAGAGAAATTGTTCATCCTCATTCCAATACATTGACGTGCAGTGAACATAATAAAAAAAATTAACTTACTATTAAAAAAACAAAATTTACTGGTATCAATAAAATATATAACAATTAATCGATTGCGTGTAAATAATTTTCAATTTATTCTCAGATCATTTTGCACTCGGTATGGTAGCTCAACACATTCTCATGAATAAATCATTGAATGCGCTTCGTTTATCTGGTGTAACCTCGTACGCCTCGTCGTGTCCTTCGTACGCCTTCCGTCTGGGGGGAAGTAAAGCCGGCTATCTCCTGTTGTAGATTTAATGCATGTAAAATATGCTCAAGCATAAAGAAGCCTCTGAGATAACTTTAAATTCCGTCGCCCCAATGATACCTTCTTTCTCCGCCAATGGTGAAAGGAGCATAGCGAAATTTGTGTGGTTGGAAGAGCGGGCCTGATGATCCGTGTCTCTCCACGTACAACGTGAATTAATTGATCGATTGATTTTTTCGTGTTCTGGGCACGTCAACTGCTTTTTTGGTCATTAGTCCCGTTAGTGTAGTGCATGTTTTTTTCGCGGGAGATGGCGGTGATCTTCCCCCGCTAGATGGCGAGATCTGGCGCCGACCTACCGTTGGCTAGTGGGGTTTCCCCCTAACCAGGACTCTCCCACCAGCGGGACACCACCCCAGCCGGGACAAGCTCTAAGCTCCCGACCGATCTCCCGGAATACGTGGTAGTGTAGTGCATGCTAGTCTAAGTGTGTGTGTAACGGGAGGATAGGACAAGGAAAGGAAAGACAGATCGCGCGCGGTCCGTGGCGCGTTTGGTAGGGTACTGCCCCAGCATTCACCTGGTGTTGATCGGAGAAACCACGGAAAACTACCGATCAGAGCAGCCGGCCGCTAGAATTCTCCTCCAGACAGCGGCTGAATTCGACCTAGCTGGAAAGCTAGTGTCGAAAATTCTGCTGCCGTGGGAAGTGGGAACCTAGAACCTCCCGGTCAGTGGCGCTGCAGTGACATCAGTTGATGCACTGAGCGACCGCTCCCGGTACAACGTGAATTAAACTAAACTAAGCATGAACTAAACTAAACTAACTCCCGTTGAAAGAAAATGATTACGTGCGCATTCATTAGTGTCCGCGACTTTTGACTTGCTACGAAGGCGTGTCAGCGGTTCCGTGCGACAAACTGCAGAGTCCGCGGCAGCATTCATCAAGTGCCACGTTGCTCTGCCTGGCTCCCAGGTCATCGCTCCGCAGAGAACGACCCAACGCAGCAAGGAGCCGCCCCGGCGCGTGGACACGCTTTGTTTCCCACGCGCTTGGGCCGGCTTAGGTGGCGCAGGGCACCAATTGATTTCCTAGGTTTGACTCCCGACGGTGGCAGGACTTGCGACACTATCTACTTAGGTAGGTCGAATTCAGTCGCTGTCTGGAGAAGAATTCTACCGGCCGCTTGCTCTGATCGGCAGTTTTCCATGGTTTCTCCGATCAACACCAGGCGAATGCCGAAACACATCCCTAACAAACGGGCCACAGACCGCGCGCGATCTTTCCGTCCTCTTCCTTGTCCTATCCCTACTCCTTTCTTACACACTCTTTCAACTACATGCACTACCCCTCACACACATAGGTCGGTGAGAAGCTTAGAACTTTTCCTGCCTAGGGCAATACCTCACTCATGCGAGATAGCTGATTGGGGAAACTCTTGTAAGACGACGTGTATGGCGGCGCCGGATCTCGCCATCCTGCGGAGGCAGGATCACCGGAGCCTCTCGCAATAAAAGCACGAACTGGGGTTCATGACCTTAGCAGTTGACGCACTCAGAATCACTAACAAATCAATTCAACCCACGCGGATGGGGGTTATGTTCCACACGTCCAGAGTACCAGAGCGGCGACATGTTCGCTGCGAGTACCGTGAAAAGCTGGAATACTCAAAAATGTAGATGAAAAGTATTACTAACAGAAACGAAAAAGAACGATGTGGAACGAATATTTACAAAATTTTTTAATATAATTAAAATAGATGCGGCTTAGTTCAAGTCGGTAATTTATTTACCGACTGTAGAGTGTGTACCATTCGGTGATATGATCGACCACACATGGTTTAACTCTCAATAGATCTTCAGCAGTTTCACATGGAGGTGTTTGATCTTCCACCCTGTAGTCCGGATCTCTCCCACCAGAGATTTCCATCTTTTCCTACGCCTCAAGAAACTATCCGGCGAATTTATCACTAACTCAGAGTTGCAGGTGTCTGTGAAACACTCGTATCTATCCCCGGAGCCTGACGTCCACGATTCAGGAATAGAAATATTGATTCCGCGGTTTCACAAATATCTCGTTCCTTGTAGTAATTTGGTATGTGGACAAATATTAAAACTTGTTCTGTACATGTTACAATATATATTTGTCTATGAAAGGGTGTTTTCTTTTGTTGACGATCTAGGGAAACTTACTTTCTGAATGCGATTCGTATCTCGGAGAACTCGCCGCTGGTCGTCGAGTCGCCGCTCCCGATATCCGATGTAGTTTTCCATATTGATAGGGGATGCGTCATATGAAGATTGAAATCAACTAATTGCTCGATCCAAATGTTGAGTGTGAGTAGGTACGGAAATGAATATCGCAAGGCGCATGAAGCGTAGTTTCAGTGAGGAACTGCATCAGTTAGAAATTGGAGGAAACCTCGAAAACGATCGATGAGAACTTGCCAATGGGGCTTCAAGCAAGGAATTTCGCAGATATAGACATTCTGAACACTATCATGACTCGAATTTACAATCTCTTGGACTACAAAACTTCACTTGAAGTCTCACAAAATGCATGTTATCGCAGCATAAAATAACTTCACTAAATAAGATTTGACCACCACTAAGTTCAGCACTTCGGTCGCCTCTCTGCTCTTAAGTCACGTTCTGCCCTCCGGATTCAATTCCCTAGTCCTGCACTCCACTCCGGCCCCGCACTCCAATCTAGCCCCGCGTGACGAAGTAAATATTGAAGCTTAAGAGTGAAGTTTACATTCATTAACATACGTTAACCTTGTATTGACCAAAGGAGGATCATTTTATGTCCACAATTTTTAAAAAGTCTCGTTAATAGTGGAGTAATGCGATTAAAAACGCTAGATTGTTTTTTGTCAGAAATATAATGAATTTTATGGTTTCAGAAGCAGTGTCAAGTTAGAAACGGTCACAAAAAAAATTATAGAAACAAGAAGTGGACACTAATGGACCTTAACTTGTCTAGTTTCTATCCAGCGTTTTCATAGGAAACACGAAAAAATTAGGCTTATTTTTCAAGTCAAATCTATTTTGCATTGTTGAAGATAGTAAAATATTTCAAGCAGTACTCTTAGTAAGTAGTATTGTTCAGTCTTTCATCATGCCAGGGTGCAGTAACAAAATGAGTAAATAACTTTGTAGATATATTTATTAATTGTTTAGTGATCGCTAATAATGGTCAAGACTTGCTGGTCTAAATAATGATAAACGCATTGGTAAATCGGGAGTCTTAATGGCTGTGAGATTGGCATTATTGATTGGCAGTACTTCAATGTTTCCTTGATTTAAATCATAACGAATATATTCGTCGTGTGGCCAACACGCGGTAAATTTCAGTAAATACTCTTGTGTAAATATCTAAACAATCTTGAGGTAAATATGTCTCTGAAGTGGTAATATGAGTTAAGGCAAAATTATTGAGCATGTTCGAGAATGTATTCTGACGGAAAAGAATTTTAAGAAGAATGTAACAGGGCTATTATCAAGAATGTGGGGCGGCGAATAATAGATTTACATGGAATCTCAGAAAAAAATGTTATAAACATCTAGAGCATGTAGAGGTGTCGAAAATGATTTTTACACGTTTTACTAATGAACATTTCGTATGATATTACATATAATGAAAATATATGCATTTATTATGAAGTATTTTACCCTGATTTTTACGTAACCCTATATGCACAGATGTTGGGCAAGAAATATTCGAGACCGTCAGAATTTGACCTGTCGTCCATCTTTGCATAAGTTGTTGCCTAAAAATCAGGGGAAAGTCACATGTGTAACATCGTTATATGCAATTTCCTTCTACATGTTCATTGGCGAAATGGAGATTTTCATGCCCTAGAAGTTTGTAACAGTTATTCTCAGACATTCCGTACAATTGCTTGCTGAGGGCCTGCCATGTGATACGTGAGACGTATCACCAGTTTTCGTTACATGAATACAGACATTCAGCTTGGTTTGGCTTAAAATCTCCGTTTGTCATGCAGAACACTTAGTCATGTAATAAATACTACGTTTTTAACATGCCGTGAGCGAAACACGTTTCTCATGCTCGTTTCCGTGCTCAAAAAGCATTTGTTTTCATTTTAACTAATAGTGCGAAAATTGTATCACCTGTTTCCATTTGTTCTGTAACTTACTATTATATCTCTAATTTATATTTTTCTCATTAACTTAGCCTCGCTTGGATAAATATGCGATTGTATAACGGAAAGTAAAGCAGTTCTCTCCAACTCTGTATCGAGCTTGTTTTTTAAGATAACGTAATAAGATAATCCTAATAGTTTTACAGATTTTCTTATAAGTTAATTCTACTACTCCTTATACTCCTTTTCAACACACACATTAGTAATGTTTGAGATTCTTTTTCTATTACCTCCTCCATTTTTTGTTCATGTAGTCCAGATAGCAGGACCAAATTTTATGGTGTAATAACTTTCACTTGTTTTAAATTATTTATTCACTTTATGAGGGATAGACATACCCTAGGGTCCTACAATATATTTTCTACGAGCAACAATGTTTACATTATAAACCTCACTGCGACAAAGAACACGAAATCAATAAGCAAGTTTGACAAAAAATAGTAAAGGTGTACTGATACTCGATGTAGGTATGTAGGGAACAGTTACAAGTAAGCAAGTTATCTTTCTAAACGTATAATGTTTACAGTCATGAGCTAAACAGTACACAACAACCATTTTATGAATGAGGTAAGTAATTAGTTTGCGTGATGTGTCTGTGTTGCTGTTTCAGGAAGTCTCGCATAAATATAATTGTGGAATCCTATTAACTATATTACTTATTTTCAATGCGCACAGAAATGGAAAAATTCTGCAGCCTACAGTCACATGAGAAGGGACTATGATTTAGTCGAATACCCAGGAACTCAGGTAAAATCCAAAAACAATGAAACAGTATTCATTTTGACAGAAAATGAATATATTAGTTTTATTCTATTTCCAATACTATACTATCGGATTCTGATAGTGCGTCACCGCATAGTGTGAAATTACACGGATTTAGGCGGGGAAATCGCGCATGCGTAGCAGATCGTTAACGTATCAATCAGGTGCCGACCGGTCAGCTCCCGCCGAGTGCCAGTAGCGCGACAGCAATGCCTCGAAATGGCGGCGCTAATTCGATCTCCCGCCGCCAGGGAGGACTTGGTGAACTTTTATGCTAATATTTTAACAGCACTTAAGATTTTGCTTGAGGAATTAACAATAAGGAGTATTAGAACTTGTAGCAATTCAAGCAGGTGAACGGGGATGGAAAACCATTGGATAAACAGTGTACATAGTGGTTTATGAGAAGAAATGACAAGATACGGATTTGGTCTGTAGCAAGAAAGAAGATTGGACGAGGCCCAATGGGCTGAAGTCTACGGGGAGACATCCTTTACCAGGACAGCGCCCAAGATTCTCATGGATAACAGGTTCTATAGCCATATAGTAAAGGTCATGACCAAAAAGAATGTTATACTTTGTTTATTTTAAAAGAAGTTACTAAAATTTATAAATCAATTTGTTATTTTCTATGGATGAAAGCTGATTATCATTTGCCGTCATGTGCAATCCAGTAGGATATTTAAATTTTGCATTTCAGATTCCACGCTTCTTTGTAGGGGGGGCGAATCAAGTAATCGTAACTATTCACGATTATTTCGATAAAGAACCCCCGACTGAGTCAGCAGAATTTAATATAATTAAATATAATTTGGAAGCTCATTCTCGTAACCATTTCCTGGCGCCCATATATTTATTAGAAATTCGGAAACAGGTTAAAGGAATTTGAGGGCAGCAAGACGAGTATATGGATGGGTATATTTCAGTATGACTAGTGTCTCAATTCGTGTGGTGACTATGTCGAAAAATAGCTCAAACATTGCTGAGCCTGTTGCCAAAAAAGTTTTGAATGTAACTATGTTTTATTTTACCAAATAGGAAATCTTACTTCGTCTAACGTCATTCGAGTCTTCGGTATCAAGGACCCAAAAAGTTGGATTCCGATTACATTACGTGGAACAGAATTTTGTTTCTAAAGTTATCAAATGGGTTTATTCACTTCTTCGTTACCAGGGCCCTGAAATAAGAGTATTTCTGCCAAAAATTTGCCTATTTTTCGCAGAAAGAAAGAAAATTATTTTTAGTAAAACGGTCAATTAAATGGATCACCTCTGTGCAGCGGATTAAGCATGGACCTGACGGAGCGGTCGCAAGGACCCTCCCCTCACATTTCCCCCTAAAAGGAGAGTTCCGCAAGAAAGACTGAGACAGAAAAACATAAAGAAAGGAAGGGAAAAGTAGTGAAAAAATGATCAAAAGCCACATATTCTCTCTCGTACTCGGAAGCGAGAAACGCAATATGAGACTGAGGCCCAAGTGAAACCCTTGCATCAAGAACGCACTCGAGAAATGCGACTAGATATTCATTGCCAGTCATGCATGTTGCGAACAGTTACGTACACTGACAGAAACATTCTTTTTAATGTGTGCAATTTTTCCGGGTATGTCTCCTCACATCAGTAAACGGATCGTTGGTTGTTAGTGATTCTGGGCGCGTGAACAGTTTAGGTCTTTGGTCCCGTATGTGAAGTGCATGTTTTTTCCTCGGGAGGTGCCGGTGATCTCCCACTGGATGGCGAGATCCGGCGACGACCAACCGTCGGCAAGCGGGGTTTACCCCCTCAACTAGGTATCTCCCATCAGCGGGGCTCCGCCCCAACCGGAACAGGCTGTAAACTCCCGACCGGTCTCCCGGCATTTGTGGTAGTGTAGTGCATGTTAGTATGAGTGCATGTTTAAGGAGGTGGGGATAGGATAAGGAAGAGGAAGAAAAGTTTGCGCGTGGTCCGTGGCCCGTTTGTTAGAGTACTGCTCCGGCATTCGCCTGAGGTTGATCGGAGAAACGACGGAAAACTACCGATCAGAGCAGCAGGCCGCTAGAATTCTTCACCCGGCACAACTGAATTCGACCTAGCTGACAAGCTAGTGTCGAAAATTCTCCCACCGTCGGGCCTCGAACCTAGGACCTCCCGGTCAGAGGGATTGTAGTGACATCAGTTAATGCTCTGAGCCATCTCTGTCGGTCGGATCGTGTTATTACATTATGAGGGTCCCCATACGAAGGTCGCTCCGCGGACTGCGCATGGGTTAATCCAGCCCTGCATCTCTGACTCCAACTACCTCTGCTTGCCAGAGACCCCGGGCTCAGTGAAGCGAAGGTGCTGCGCTCTGCAGGCGCCGCTGGGAAACTTCACCGCCTCGCCGCTGTGGCGCGGCGCTCGGTGTCCGCGCTGCACTGCACTGCGAGACCCGAAATGGACTGTGCATTGTTTTGCGTTTCAATTCCCTATACACGCAATGCGCATAGAAAACATACTACCTATAGAAAAGAGCGGTCGGTGCCGCATTTGATATTCAGTATTCATATCAAGGATGGGACATTCGACTTCTGGAATTCCTCAAGCCTTTCGTGATTTTCTTCGGCTTTGGTGGTTCAGGGAAGCCATTGATTTTGTTACTACAGTTGTGATTGATGTTACTACAGTCCCTGTGAACGGGAGGTTCTGATACAATCAAGATTTTTAATTGTTTAATTGATGCCGACAAGCTTTGGTAGCTCATGAGGAATCCCATCTTACTCTTGAGTATGGTCTCCGATCCGTTTTGAAAACAAATCTTTGTTTATGGTAGACTCTTCCAAGTGCTGGCGATTGCGAAATATGAAGAACAAAAGTATAATGTTTTTTCCATTCGTAGCCATCATGCCGAATGGACATATGGAATGAAGATTACGAAGGAAATGTATTTTCCTTACATATTAACCGCTAAAGTCAATTTTGGAGTTAGAGTGCAAATGGTTCATTTTAACTACTAAAATTTACGATAATTACTTTTAAATTTTATTTTTTATTGTTTTCCAACCTTTTTGCCCCCAATTTAGTTTAAAAAATGCATTTTTGAATGCTAATTTTAGTAAAAATAAATGTCTTTTTGCCTGCCTATTTTAGATTAAATAAATGCCTGAACTTACTGGCTATATTTATAAGATGCGGATCATGGAAATTTTCTAATCCCAAACTTTTTACGTACATTAGGCTGTCGGGAGGCCGCGATGTTGAACCCTAGCGACACCTGGCGTTCTGGAAGAATGTGCTCACGCAAATGTCGCTGACGTAACGTCTGATAACAGAACGTCAACGGCGCTATATCAGAGTGATAATAAGGACAGCAGTCAGCAAGTACTGGCAGAAGTAGTGTCACCGAAGAAGTCGCATGCCTGAGAACAAGCTTGTTTCGGATCCAGTATTTCGGCGAGAAAAACGAACGCTCGTTTAGAAATTGAAAGCATAAAGCCAGGCAAATAAAATCGAATATTACCCCATGGTTGTACAACGATTTAATTTACCTCGTTCTAGACTACACTTTCAAAAGTTGGAAATTAAATTAATTTTGAGAGATTCACTTAAAACATAATTTAAATCTAAAACTTTTAATACTTCTCATAAGAAAACAAATTAAACAATTGTTCTCTGGATTAATCTTTGTTTTATATTAATAACATACTGGTCTAAATAACCTTAAAAAGATAATGCTAATATATTCAACAACAAACGAATTGGAATTATGTCATTTCGTTTTCACAGCAAATGCAGCTCTCATTAATTTAGCAGAGGGAGCAATATGTGCGTTCACTAATTGCAAATTGCGTTAGAACGAATCATAGCAAATTAGTTATTTATGCGCCAAGGTCATTATAAGGGCTCTAATGATCAAAAGGGGACAAAAAGCCGGAGGTTTTTGTCATCAAGATCATTAGAAGCGTGTTAACCGCTAATAAAATCTGATGTCCACGAGCGTTAGTCGTGGACATAAAATTTTTGAACTAATGTTAATAATTCAGATTTACATAATTACTAATTAATGAGCTGTTAATTTGCCTTAATTTTAATCCCATATTACCCTCCCGTCATTCCATTTCATAATTCTTCCATAAGAGAACATGTAGCGTCATTCAACTGTTTTCATATTTCCCTCCTAACCACGACTATCTCGGTCCAGGTAAGTTATGCAGTGTATATCGAGCTCTAAATCGACAAGCAATAACATAACAATCAATAACATATCAGTAAATCAAAAATACCTTTCTCGAACTACTGAAATCAAGATCAATTTAAATAAACCTGATCCATGAAAATCTGACAAAACTGTGTAGGTAGTAGAGTGAAATAAATACGAAGCTTTAATTATTAAAAGGAAAAAACGAAGCTGAGTATTCACAATATTAATTTGTGCACTAAACTATATATAAAATAACTCTCTAACCAATAATATACTACATTCCACATTCTCTTAAATTAGATGAATCCAATCAACCGTTCTAAAATTGAAGTGTAGTACACGGAATTCTTTATTCGTCCATTTTTATTTTTAAATACCTGTATACTACATGTTCTATTCACTCGGACAGGAAAATAGTTATCATTACAGACCAATGATGGGCTGAATACTTTTCAGGGCGGACAAAATATCACAAAATCGACGGTGAAATAAGGCAGAACAAACAATCGAGATGGTGATTGAAAGGGGAGCTGGAAAAAGCCAGACCGTTCTCGAAAGTCCTATTCAATTAAAAAGTGCGTATGTTGGACCGGTACAACGCCGCGATCGATAGCAGCGGTCCGCTAATAGAAACATGTCCACATAGGGCATAATTAACTAAACACTGATGGGCTTCTGTTGTCTGAGCAGGAGCAGAGTCATGTATGGGCACTACATTTAGACCTCTCCTTTAACTTGGTCTATATTTATAAAGGCAGGTCAGATTAGGGGGAAATATCCTAGAGAAGAGAAAGTATGTATATATTACGTTGAAGCTATATGTTAACGAGACAAATCATCGTGTGAGGTTTGACTTTTCTGCTTTCGATACGCAACGGGTGTATCTATATACGTATAATCAATAAAGAGAAAAAGAACAAGAACAGAAGAGGAAGAAAAAGGAGGGAAGAATAAATGGAAGCAAGAGAAGAAGAGGACGAAGATGGTGCATAGAGACCAAGGAGGAAGTGGATAAGAGGAAGGAGGAGGAGGGGAAGGCAAAATGAGGGGGAAGTGATAGGAAGAAAGAAAACAAGATCAAGTTTGAATATCCTTTTGTTTTTCAGAGGTCAAATAGGAAAAAAAAGTACGAATGTTTTGCATTTTCGTAGTTTTCTAATATCTTTGTATGTACTCGATTTGATCGTTCTCGGCCTCAACATGGATTTGGTCTCAATATTATTCTGAATTATTCCTATTTGAATCCGTTTGATTTCAAATTGGGATTCAAATGGTATTGACTGGCGCCCGAATCTGACCGAGAATGTGAACTTTTGGGTCATTTTTCTTCACAGGAGAATTAAATACTAGGAAAGAGGTTTTCTTCCAAATAGGTATATACACAATGGAAAATAACGCTACTCTTCCCGAAAAAATAAATGGGTTTTAATGCTCGTACATTTTAAAATGTTTGTAATATTTATGCTTAGAAATTGCTTTGATAACTATAATTTGGGGACGTAGGCTGTTTTCGATTTAAATGTAATGAATTTTAAGTCGTCAATGGCAGTAGATGGTTTTGAAACTTCTTTGCAAATTTACAGGCCATAGCCGAAATGAGCTAACGAGATATATGTATCATCTTTCAAACATGACGCCCTTTAATATGACTACCAGTATCAGTGATTGACATGACGAAATTAACAAATTCGAAATTTCAGATACCGAAATCTGTTTCGTGACATCTGAAAATGTACATTATAGCGATGGCGAATGAGCTTGAAATGCGAGAAGTTTGGATTGGGAAATATAGTTCAGGAGCTGCAAAAATACGATATATTACCACGAAACATATATTTGGTGACAAGCAAAACTATGGAAAACAAGTGCGTGGTTTAAGAGAGATTACCAACATTTTCTGTCATTCCTGGAGGATAGGCCAGAAAGCAGCTCTTCGTACTTTAGAGCCATGGGGGCTGCCTATCGCAGGCGCTTGGCATTCGTGAATGACTGAGTGCCTCAATTGTCAAAGATCATTCTGCGATACTCGTTTGTACGCATTAAAATGGAATGTAAATTAATAAATTCTAGTTGAATAATGAAATGTTAAGTCGTTCGAGAAAACCACCAACACAATGCTTTAACAGAATCTTGTTTTTTTTTCTATCTAGCCGTCCATATCAAGAATCACATTGTATTCTTGCGATCAGAAAGTATTGCGTATATTTTTAAGTCATGGAGATTCAGAAAATATAAGTCACGATACAAGAAATGGAAAATCACAAAATATAATTTACGATTTGATGGTTCATAAATAAGAAAATGGGGATTATTATATGTATTTTTAAACGTCCACTCTTTACTTCACTTTGTTTACCTAAAAGAAGTTGTGCGAGATGAAGTAGTGTGAACACTACAATTATATAATATATCATCTCTTGCAGCGCCTGTTCTACAAATCTACAATGAACATGAGTTCTATATTACATGTTTGCGGTAAAGGTAAGTGAAGCATATCACAATTGAGCGGTTTTAAATTATGCGGAACTCTTTACTTCGTAGCTAAGGCTGTCTTGAGAACTATCTTTACGAACTTTTTACTAATAAAATTAACTATTTTCTAAACATTTCTTTGCTTAATTCTAAAAAAATTAATTTTTAGATGCGTCATTTTTAACCGATGATACATATCGGCAATTGTATTTCACATTTTGTTACGAAGGCCTAAGAACTGTGTTAGAAGTTGAATATACAATGAATGATCAAAAGTTTATTTTTATTATTTAGGACGTAGTACGATGATTTGTGCATTTGAATTCTTGAAAATAATATGAGTTACGACAGGCATTGGTAAATGTCTTCTTTTAGACAAAATGTGAAATCTGATTTCAAAATGTGCACATTGATTTAGACAACGGTAACTATGCCTCTGAGATGACAATTGTAAGAAGTTTTGGAAAATGTATGAGAATTCTTTAGAAAATATGTTAACCCTTTATTAAATGAAAAGAGGAAACTTAAATGTATTTATTGTAAGGTTTCCTAAGGTGGGGTATGAGTATCTTCCGAAAATTATGAGTAATTATTTTCAGAAGAAGAATACTTTGTATTAATGTCGCTATAATAATTTGTGACTCATTCCTAAGAGTTCACTGAATTATGATTCGTAAAGTAGATTTTAAAAAAATAGATGTAACGAAGCCACATTAAGGATGTGGTGAAGTTCGCTTGGGAGACGTATTGCCAGAGCCGGTATCAATGCAAACTCACGTCATTGAGTACCGCAGCCAAACGACTAAAGTACACGATTGTTTAATACGCCGCTTTTTAAATGAAGAACACGTATGCTTCAATTCCTTCAGTGAATACATAAAATTGTATCATGAGGCGAGCGAGATGAATAGAAATATTACAACTCCACATTTTTTGTTATTTTAGCTGTGGTGTAATAATAATGCGTCTGAGAAGATTGAATCTAAACTTCAGTCTTCTCCTCGAAGGAGCTGAGAGATGAGCGTGGTAATTACTTTATATAAACAGCTCATCAATATAATTTTTTTTTTGTTTCGCGAAAATTTTATTTCTTAATTTAACATTAATATTATTAATACTTGCACCAGATATTTTTATATTTTACTCTACACGTATTATTAAACTATTTCAAAAACATAAAATTATGATAATTTTTAAAACGCGCCCCTGGAAATGAAATGATGTGGTGTGGCGAAGAATCAAGTCAGCCGACGATGAGCATTGACGTGCACCATATAGACCGCCGTCGGCAGTGACTGTAATTACCTTCTATTATCATCGTATTATCGTCAATCAATAACAAGTCAACTAACAAGCAAAACTGTTAACGACTTGCGTGAGTGCACAGCATGATTTAACTAATTCATGTTATAGGTGAGAAAATCACTTACATTTTCATTTTATTGATTTTTTGACGATTTAGTTAATTAAATTGTTGTAATTAATAATATTTACGTACATTTAATTAAACAATGAAGTCACTATTCTAATTCTAACTCTACAAATAAAATTAATAACTTTTTCAACAATATTTGTACTTGAAGACAAAACCTATTACGTTTTTTATGTCAAAAAGGACCGGTATATCATAACAATAAAGTAAAGCGTAAGATACTTAAAATACTACAAACGTTTCTAAATACCCACAGCGTGAAATTCTGTAATAATTCCAATTATAATAAATACTTATGATAAAATTGCATCACTTTTTGAACAAAAATTACGTACATCAGGAACAATATCAACAGTTTTCAGCTTCTTAAAAACTTGAAACACTTAAGAAACAAAACAAAAAAACCATCGGTGAGCCGCTAATTCCCCCTGGTAATGCCAGGTTTGGGGTAAACCAGCGCAAAAATAGTTTCAACGACGTGAAGCAATGCCACCTCGCATCAACCGCCGAGAACATCACCACGGGATTGCGGAAGACTTGGTAACCACGGCTCAATCGTTTGCGCTGTATCGACCCGCAAGGGTCACGCCTCCCCCCTCCCCCTCGCCCGGTGTGGCGCTTGAAGCCACCGCCGATGCGGCTCCACGCGGCGAAAGCCACCCCCTCCCCGGGGGGCGGGCTCAGCTCATTTCCGCCCCCGGCGGTCGCTGGCAGGCGGAGCGCGGGGCGGCGACGCCGCGCCGGGGAAAAAGTACAAAAAGAGAGAAGAAAGGTGGAAATGGAAATAAACGTAAGGGAAGGAAGTACCCGGAGGAAAAGGTAAGTTGAAAAACAAGAATTGTGTGAGGACATGGAGCAAGGTTGCGGAGCAGCTTTGCCAAGATAATTTTAAGACCGATTGTAGATGAACAGATGGTAGAAATGGAAATAAGCGAAGGAAGATTCTGGAAATGCTGTAGGTGGAGCAGAAGGGAGGGAGAAAGAAACCACTATAGACATTAAGATGTGAAGGAAGAATGTAAAGGACAGTGCGAGAGATGGTAATCACGAACAGTGGAATATTCAAAGCTGTTAGTAAACTACTTGTTCTCTTTCTATCTCGTTAGCTTCATGTCGTCGTCTTTTTATCTGCGATCTTTAATTTACATTAATAAAAAATACTAATAAAGAATTGAATTAGTGTAATTCGTGAAATATGGACACTCGGTAACTTATGTATCAATTTGCTACCCATAGTAGTCGAAATGGCTACAGAGAGCCTATTCTTAAAACATTGTGCAGATGGAAGAACCGCAAGAAGAATCACCAATAAGGCTGAAAGGTCAGGAGGGGGTGAACTCTAAGGGTGTGAAGGGGCAGGATAAGTATAGCATACACAAGAGTGTTTCAGTTGTGGGATTCGCAGCTTCACGAAAATAAATAATTATTTATTGTTTTACGTAATGTTTTACGTAATATTTTCAATCTCTTGACTGAGGTACATTCTTCCTTTACACTGAAATATTAGTTATTCAATGAACTTCAATAATGAATTCAAAATTAATTATTATTTATCATGCTCACCGACTTTATAACATAATTTTGTACTAAAGAGTACTGTTCAATTATTTAGCAATTGAGGTATATTTCGTTGCTTTAATAAGCACAAAACGACCTTTTATGAAGGTGCAACGAGTAATCAATCAAGTTTCCTAAGCAGTTACTCGTCAAAGTACAGGAAACGACCTTTTTTCCTGCTCAGTGTGTAGCCAAAGGCACATTCCTAGCAAATCATATTAACAAAACCTCTCCCTCGTCGTTGCACAGTTTCTGGGTCAACGAGACATGCGGCGACATCCGGGCTTGCGGGCTCGTACCACTCTCCTTTACGCCCTCCCCTGCACTCGCCCCACCCCCTTCGCCTGTGTCTCTTCCCCAAGAGGTCCTTGATCGATACTCGACGCGTTCCGAGAGCCCATTCTTTGAAGCGGGGTTTGCGTTTCCGCTGTGCTGTCCGGTGCGTTCACTTTCGCTTTGCGTACTCATCGGACTAATTGCTGGGAGACGGCAGCGTGACGAGAGGGCGCTCTTAGACCGGACGAGGGGAATTCTGAGAAACGCTGAACCACACGGAGGTTACATTCGCTGCTTGACCGACGGCACTTCCACGAAACTCCACTTATGGTTGTGGCCACTCACGGTAGCTGAAGCTCGTTTCAGGAACGGCCTGGCGACCCGCTCGTTTGAGAGCACGTCCTAGGGAGGACGATGAGGCGAGTGTGAGTGCAACATGGGTGACTGGGAGGGGAGTACGGTGAAAAAGAGGACATCGTGGGTCGACGAGGGCGGAATTCGACAAGGACGACGGGAAGGGGAAGTACTGTGAAAAAAATGAAGACGATCAGGGCGGCTATGTGGACTGTGAAACTTAGGACAATACGTAGGCCAGGGAGGACATACAAAGAATGTGTGGTCTACCACTTCACACACTTATACTCTAGCAGACGGATTTCACTCCCGCAACGTGAGCAATGCATACTATCCTCCTCCCCCGTGTACGTAACACCATTGGACTGGTATCCGGAGACGCCGGAACGCTATTCCGAAATGCGAAAAACGCGATAGGGGTGTCTACTCACAGAATGGGTGAAGGCCGAATCGCCAGATCGAAACTAGCAACTTTTCCGATTGGTATCGGAGCTGTTTGCGCCGATCACTGCTCTCGTGACTAGTCCCTTCTCAATACATATGTGTGTCGGGCCAAAACATATAATGTTTCGCGTCAATACATATGTGTGACAAAACGAAGGCAAGAGCCCAACTGGGAACCCCACTGGTTATTACGCCCGGGGGGGAGGGGGACAAAGACACCCACCTCCCCACCTTTGCTAACGGTGTATCACCGGGAATCGGCGGGAGCTCCCAGTTCTCTGCCGGGGCTTTCTGTGAGGACCGCAACACAAGGTCGTGGCCCCTACCTCGCCCGCGGGGAGCCGATGAGGGCAGCGTCGAGGGACCGGAGAGGGTGGCGATGATCACGGGCGATCAGTAGAAACGTAAGGGCGGTGGAGGTGGTGGAGGCGCCAAGGGTGGGGGAGATGGCGAGGACGATATGGTCAGGGGAAGCGAGGATAGCAGGAGGGGGTGGAAGCGGAGAGGAGTGAGAAACCGGCGAGGATGGCGCGGAAGATTCGCGGCAAATAGAAACGCGGCGGGGGGGAGGGATGGAGGGAAGGAGGGAGGATGGCAGGGGGGGAAGGGGAGGGGGGGGGGGGCAGGAGCGCGAGGACGTGGGGACGGCGGGAGGGCGGCGGAGGAGGCGGCGAGGTCTCCGCAGCGCGCGCGTGGTCCATCGGCCACGCCCACCCGCGTCAGTGACCGCGCTGCACGCGCGCGCTGCGTGGTCTCCTGCCCGGCTTTCCAGGACAAAAGCTAGCCACTCCCTGGGATTCCCACATTCCTGCTTGGAGCGCCACAAGAAGCTAATCACCACTACAGAGTTTTCCGTAAAAGAAAGCCACTAACAACATCTTACCTTTTTATAACAGCAGTGTCCCTGGTTGCTACGTGGTCATAATGCGTTTAAGCATGTTCGAAGCGTGTAAGAAAAGTATATGAATGGAAATTGGTAGGTATGCCTTCGTTAAACTTTTCCTCCTCAGTGTTGAAATACATAATTTTGATATTGTAATGACCTCTAAACATGTTATGGTACCAACTCTTCAATTTATCGGAAAGTAGACTTAATATACTGCATTCCAGAGTGTGCAAATGTGGATACCACAGCATAAAATGCTTGTTTAGGATGATACTGAGAAATTGGTAGGTCTTTTGTATGTTTATTATATTATAAACATCCATTCCCCTGGCAACTAATATTATATCTACTCATATTTTAAAGAAATATACGTGACATCATTTAAAGACATAAAATTGGGGAGAAAATTAGACTGAGAAAGACATGTCTCTTCAAGAAGGTGTCTGACATTTTCGAATTTTTTTTCCATTTTCACAATTTCACAGATTTTGTTGAAAACAAACTAGTATATTCATAAATGCACTTCCTTATATAGAGATAGATCTATTCAAACTAAAATTTTCAGTCATTTATGAAAAAAATTGGAAAATATTGCAAGAGCTTTGTGTTAACTTCTCACGAACAAGTTTGAGATCAAAAGCTGCTATTCTCCCAGAGTAATGCGTGATGCACAGTAGAATCTCGTTAGCGCGAAGTCCGGTATACCCCTGACCAGTTTTGGAAAAATATATTTCTAAATGTAGTAAATGAAGATTTGTGTTACGGACGCTATTCCCAGTAGGTATATTTCTCGAATTCATTTGCCAGCGGTCGAGTTCATTGCCCTCCCACACCTGCCAATTCCCTCCTTCCCTTCCCATTGCCTCCTGCGAAGGGCCGCGCGCAAGGGGAAAGCGAGGGGGGAGGAAGTGGCCCTCGGGACGCTTCGGACGTTCTTAGGGCCACCGACTAGAGTGTACAGATGTGTATTGTGTACAGTGCAAATACATGTACATATACTTGTAAAATTCTAATTGTCACCACGATTGCCCCCAAGCATTATCTTAAATAGAACTTTAATATCTATCTATCTATCTATCTATCTATCTATCTATCTATCTATCTATCTATCTATCTATCTATCTATCCACATAAAACTAGTGAGGGGATTATTATGCCCTAAAAATCTTGAAATATGCTAGTAAAATATGTATTTATGAACCAAATTTAGAATTTGCAAATTTGGAAATATGTACTTTAATATTAAAACCAAAATTCAAGAGAAATTGCTTGGAATGGAAATTTTTTTCCAAACAAAAAAAAAAAAAACCTTTTTTTTTGCATTTCTTCTACCGTTTAAAAAATATATTAAGAAATATTCTACATTTGCACAAATATTTTATCATCTATATAAAGCAGTGACAAGCTTTCTAGCTAGCAGCAGCTAGCAGAGCAAGCATTCTAAAGAATGAGTGCTCACAAAGAAATAGCAGATTTTATGAAAATTACACGTTTTAGAGACAAGTTTTTATATTAACGAAATATGCAAAATATGCGACTATAATTACACGAATATGCACTATAATATAAAAACGCACCTTGATCCTAAAAACGACAAAAATATGCAAAATCATAGAAATTCACTCTCTACTTATTACAAAGTGTTTTTAAGTCAAAGTTTTCCCATAATAAGTTTTAAACTTCATTAAAACATGTTTGGTTAGTCTATATTTTTTATCGTTTATCCCTCTTTCTCGAGATAATCTCTGGAAAGTCAGCCCCTGCCCCAGGTAATCCGGGTTAACGAGGTTCTTCCGTACAGCCATTCACTCAGAGATCCGGATTGTTGAGTAAAACATTGTGTGTCACCTTGTTACCTTTAGCAATCTTAAGTATTTTTAGAATAGCACCAGCAGACCTCAATCCTGACGTTTGGACAATTTATAACTCACACTAAACTAAAACGAGGATTTTGCGGCAAAAGTGTGGGATGTATTGTGCAGGTAATTACAACACGTTTACTCCATAATATAGTTTAGGATTTTTACTTTAAAATGCTTTCCTAGAGTTCACATTAAAGTACTTACACCTAGTTTTAAAGAGATTACGTACTTCAAAATTGGTTCAAGGAAAGCGTTTGGTATATAAATTGAACGACAAAAGGAGGGGATCGTTCGATAAAGAAATGAACGTACTGTGTGTGTGTGTGTGTGTGTGTGTGTGTGTGTGTGTGTGTGTGTGTGTGTGATGATATGCTGTAGGAATTCCAGCATCTGCAAATACGGAGTTTCTAAAAAATACTGCAGATCCAAGAAACTAAATGAAATCAAAGAGACACTATTTTTACAATTGATATAATTTCAAAACAGAAACCTTCTAGAGGAATATTAGGACAGAAAACGAAATAATTATTCGTTTTTTGATCCAAGATAATTATTCATTATTTCTTGAAAGTAGCTCATCTCTCAACAGTTGGACGAATCATAAAAAGAAATGTAATGGAAAGCAACGGAGAATTTGAAAGGAAGTTTCTCTTGAAGATTTATGAGAGTTAAGAATTTGATTTTGGCATCTCTCCTAACTCTCTCTTTTGACGATACACATCTGCATAAAAAATGGAGAAAGAATAAGTAATTGGGCAAGATGCATAAAATCGCTTCCGATAGTACTCACGGGATGTCGATAAATCAAAGTTACTAGTGGCCTGGAGCTGCAAAACATCTGCTGATAAAGATATACAAAATGGTTTTAAAATATGTACTACTCAAGAAATTATAAAATATTTCCCATCACACCAAAATAAATTAAATATAACAACAAAATCAATTTTTACGATACTCCAATAACATAGTACAGTAAATACACACACACACACACACACACACACAATTTCCCATCACACCAAAATAAATTAAAAAAGGTTTCTCATAAAGCAATAAGGAAATACGCATTGAGTATAATAATTCACTCGGTAAGCGCAGTTGAAATGATACATACAAATGTTTGCGTAATTCAGTAAAACTCGAAATTGTTTCATTGCTTTTCCTTGTTCCTGGGTATCTTACAAAATCATAGACAACTCTCAAAATACCGGAGTCTGCGTACTTTTCTTTCAATTTAAGCGTGCATTGGAAATTAGTAAAAAAAAGATAAACATTTATGAGAATCAGACACGGAACATCACGAACTACGAAATTCTTTCTAACACTTTCTTATTGAGCAAAAAGAAATTGTGAAAAGTTCAGCAACAACATCGTACAGGAACATAACTAGTAGTGCTACGTGAAGTCCCAGGGGCTTCACGTAAAGTGCCCCCAAAAATAAAAAAAAAAAAACAGGTTTTAAATTGAAGGGGATGTGACATCAGCCACATCGATTTGAGAATATCAATTTTGGAGAAAATCGGCTGAACGGTTTAGCTGCCACCGTTGTTGATAGACGAACACAGACACACAGACGTTTTGCCATCAATCGAGTTTTCGCTATCAAGGACCCACAAAACAGATTCTGGTTACTCCGCGTGTTGGAGGACTTTTTTATAAATTTAGGAACTGGATTTCTCCGCGTTTTCGTTACCCGGAGCCTGTAATAAGAGTTTTTCTGCCGAAAATTGTCGTTTTTTTCGCGCAGCATTACATAATTCTCTCTCTACTCCGCAGCGGGAAAGTAAAAAACTGTTTTTACTTTTCTGTAGCAGTAACGGAGCTAGAAAGTTTCAGTAGTTGTGACGCCAGCAGTAACGTTCTGTGGCAGTGACGTCGAAAGTGGACATAGTGATCTATTACACTTGCGGGAGCTAGCGACAAAAGTAGACCTTGATAGGGCACCGCAGTAATTCGCTCTTGTAAGTTCAAATGTGATTGACTGGCGTTTTTCATGCGCACATCTATGATGACTATTCCCGTTAGTGTAGAGACTTTTTTATCCTGGAGGCATTGGTTCTTTCCCCCTGGATGATGAGACCCGGCTCCGATCTACGCGCCGACATTCGGGGGATTTCCCCCAGGAATCTCCCCCAACGGAGTACCGCCACAGCCGGGACAAACTCTAAGCTCTCGGCTGGTCTCCCGACAAGTGTGCTTTCGCGCATTCCGCGCCTTTTGTAGGGAGACTACTTCGGCATTCGTCTGGTGTTGATCGGAGGGAAACTACCGATCAGAGTAGACAGCCTCTAGAATTGTTCTAGAGACAGCGGATGAATTAGAACTAGCCATGTGGCTAGTGTCGCAAATCCTGCAAACGGCGAGACTCGAACCCTAGGACCTTCCGGTCAGAGGCACATCAGTTACATCAGTTGTTATCCAGAGTCACCTTTGCCGGAGTGAATGAGTGGATGATTCAGATTTAGTACATAGTGGTATGTGGTACTGACGCCATTAACACACGATGAAAAGCCCCAAAACTAACGCGGGACTCGACCTCGCAGCCGTTGACTCCACGTGTGTGGACGTTGCCCCACAGCGGCGATGACGGGGAAGTTCTAAAGCTGTAGTACCGTCGACCTGGTTCACGTGCTTCCTTTGAACGAACGTTTCCGGACTTTTTTGTGAACGCCCGCACGCGCTAAAGTGAATCCCAGAAGCCACACTACGCATGCGCATGTTCGCTGAAACCCCGAATCATTCGTCGAAAGGAAGTTTGTAAATCGGGTGGACAAGGTGGTGGATTTTCGACACCAGCTTTGTAGCTCGATCGACATTAGTCAGTGCTTGAAAGAGATTTATAGCGGCTAGCTGCTCTGAACGGTAGTTTTCCGTTGTTTCTTCGATCAATGCCAGGCGAATGCCGGAACAGTATTCAGAGAAATGGATCATATTTCGCGCGTGATATTTTCATTCTCTTCCTTGTCCCAGCCTCTTAACCCGTTACTTATACACACTTACACTTGTATGCACTTCTCTACCATTCAAGTCGAGAGTATACCGTAGACCTTCGGCTTGAGGAGTTACGCCGATGGGGTAACTATCTGAAGTGGAAAACCCGCAAGCTCATAGGTAGTCCGTGCCGGAACACCATCGCTTTCTCGTTATAACATGCACTACACGCACGGTACTATTCACTATGGCTGGGATGGACTAATGACATGTCATCTTTTTAATGGTGCATTCTAGACAAAGTTATCTTGGAATTCAATGTTTATCGCGATATTTAGGTGATCGAAATGTATAGTTATTGCGTCATTTTCTGTCATTTTTCAATTTTTAGATCATGTTATGAAACTTTGCGTCATTTTTGTCATTTTACGCATTTTATTTCCTTTTCGTGTTGGTTGTAAGTGAATGTTTCATGAATTTACAATGGCGCTCTAAAACAAAGTTTTTATTTATCATCAGTTCATGAGGAAATCCACTAATGCAGTGGACTCTGTTTTTCGAACTTTCAAAATTCAGACAGACAAAAAACAGGGATCTTAGATAACTCCCTCGACCTTTTAAAATTGATGGTTGGAATATCGAAGCTAAGGATTACATTTCCTCCTAAAATACGGACATTATATTTAACAAATCATTGGATGTAAATAAATTTTATTTAAAATTGTAAAATTCATTGAATAAATAAACATTTTCATACAAATTTTTGAGTCTGTTTTAAAACGTTAGGACACTTTCCTCTTATTTTAAGTAATTTTAAAGGTCGTTTCCTCTTATTTTTAACTCATTTATGGGTATTTTCAAACCATTTTTAGGTCATCGGAATCCGAGCCCTGCTAATGACCAAAGTGCGCGAGCGATAAAGCTTAAAACTAATTCCAAACCCTTGTTCCACTAAGGATGTCTCGCCAACAATACATATTACGAAAAGAAAACACCAGAAAAAATGACAAAGAAGCCCCGCCCCCAAAAAATTAAAAAAATATTCGAAGCAGCGGTTGGTGGAGCAGCGAGGGAGGGGCGCGGAGGTGAGATGCAGGGAAATCGCATGGCGGCGGCGGAGGCGGAGGCGACGGGGCCTTGACCTCCACGATGGCGAAGCGGCCTTTCTCCGCCGACAACCGAACCGGTCTGCGCGACCGCCCTGCCTACAGAGCCCGATCCTCTCCCTCCCCTCTCCTTCGCCCCCCCCCACGCCAATGGGCCCGCGCCGCTCCACCGGCGCCCGACGCCGGGCTCTTGCTCGGCTATTCAATTGACTTCTATGGGGAGTTCCCAAGGCAACTCCTTCACGGTGGTTGAATTTCTTAGAACCAGCGTTTGCCGGAATTTTAGTCATAATTTTATCTCTCTCTTTCTATTGCATTATAACAAAGAGAAATACAGTAAACCCTCACGAATTCCAAGGGACAGAAATAATCGGAGTTCGTGTTATAGAAATCCGTATTATCCGAGTATTTTAATTATCCGTATTACCGTAATACCTGACCGGCACCGATGATTTGTTCGTGTTACGACGAAATTCGTGTTACGCAAGTTCGTGCGAACGACGGTTTACTATTTCTTTTGTGTGTGTATGTGTGTTGGAATATGATTCATTTTATACTGTGCTATATTAGTATTATTTGCTTATTGCGTGAAGGACAGGTTCAATCTTATTAATTGAAATTAAAAATGAGGGCGCTTGTCACCCTTTCACCCTGTGCCTGTGAAGACGTTTCGTACTTATGGGACGATTTGTTTGTCTATTGGCGGTTTTAGAGAATACTAAAAATATTTGAAACATTCCTATACTGATGCTACTTTCATGTTAAATCACTTATGCACATTTGTAATTAGATGCGTGCAGAGCAAATGTGTCTTGTTTTCTGAATACTCATTTCTCTCTAGTTGATCTCTCACCTCCATATTTCGAAATATTAACGTATTTTATATTATTTTTCTTTTCCACATTAGATTCGAATAATCGAATTTACGTATTATTGCACAAATGAATCTGAAAACTAGATACATTTTGGTTGTCCTTTACTTGTCTCGTAGCGTAAGGAAGTGGTCGCAGTAACTGGAGATACCGTGGAATTCCCGTTGGGAATCACTGCTCGGAAAGGGAACCGGTCTTTTCCCCTGAAATTTAAAACGGACAGGAATAGATTTTTCCTACCATCCACACCAAGCTATTCCAGATATGTTTATGTTGTTTCTCTTAATCCTTGGCCTTCAAACCTACAATGATTAGTAAAGATGGTATTACTGTTTTCCATTATTCTTCTGTGCGCCTATTGCTCTTCCTCTATTTCATGAACTAAATTTGCAATGAAAAAAACATTGATTCGTACGTTCAGACAACGGGGATGAAGCAAAACCGGAACGAATTTTCGGCGACTGCATCATTCCGATTTGAAACCCTGGAAGACGGGAGATCGACATTACGGAAACACGCATCTTAACGACAGTACGACCTGAAAATAATAATAATAATAATAATAATAATAATAATAATAATAATAAACTCTGTATGATGAGTATTTCGGTACAATATCATCCTGTGATCTCCCCCTGTCGTGTGACCCGACTAATTGGACCAGCTGAGTAGATATTTCCTTCGTCCCTGTATCCTTTCCGCCTTCCCTGGATCTCAGCAGCTGGATCGAATAACGTGTAGTCTTCCGCTACCTTTCCCAAAATACTCTATTGTCCTACTTGTTTAAATCCCTACATAGTTTCTCATGAAGCAGTTGCAAAGATATATAAACCGCATTACCCACCTGTTAGGGAGACGGTTGTGCAGATGTACCCTCGGATGCGCCAGGAAGTAGGTTGTACATGGCACGGGACCCCCAAACCGATAATGACTACCCAAACGATCAAAATGACATCGCCCACCACACCTCTGGTAAGGAACTGCATACCATTTGGACTGCGCATGAAGATGACTTCAGACTAAATGAAATAACCTGAGAATTACACAACGCAGAGAAATGAATAAAATATACACACGAACCTGAACATTAACGAAAGTAGAGACGATCCCTAACTGACTTGGAGCAAATAACAAGCAGAAGCTCTACTATGAATTTTCAAAAACCTACCCCAAATTCATTCTGCCTGAACAAAATCTGCCTGGTCGTCAGAACTTAGTGATACAACGAAATTATCTTAACAAGACCGAAATCAATGAAATACGTAGAGAACTGGGAAATGTACTTTAGATAACTACAGAAAGTCATCAAGCAGATGCAAGTATCTGGATGAAAAAAAACAGTATATGATTTATTTACCGTTTCAGAAACAGTAATGTTTTTGACAATAATTAAAATAATAATAATAATAATAATAAAAAATATTATTGTGTGTATGTATGTGGCATTTTCAGTCGATAGTCCCACTTTACCAGCCAGCTAAGCTGGGTGTCTTCCATGTCTAGGTCTAGTTAAATTCCCATGCTTGAGTGTAAGAACGGCATGTGGCAATCATGACTTATTCCCTTCACCGTAACTAGCTAGATCCGCCTTCCTGAGCTTTTTTTAGTCACACAGATACAGAAACTGGGGCGGTTTTAAAGAAAAACTACAACTTTATTTTTGCCTGGACCGGGAATCGAACCCGGAACCACACCACGGTAAGTTAGAACGCTGCCCACGAGTCATTCTAGAGACATATATGAATAGTTATTTTATTATTATTATTATTATTATTATTATTATTATTATTATTATTATTGACTAATATACAATTTCGCTACATCGCAGCAGAGATTGAAGATCCACGACAAGGCATAAGAAGAGAAAAACATTTGCGTCAGTTTCAGCCAAGAATCTCCAACACACCCCATATTGCGATTCCTCTTTACAGAAGCACACTTGAAAGATCACGTAAAGAGGGAGAAATACATATGAATGGAGTGATAAGGACTTATTCCTTTTTCTTCACCCTTAGGGGTCTAGGTAAATCCATGACATCACTGCAGGAATTAAGACAGCGAGACAAAACAAATGCCAGTTTCTGTAAAAGTCCTTCATTATTATACTACATACTCCCCTTCTTTAAAAAAGCGCCATGCATAAAGAGATCGTGAAGTCACGAAGCTTGAATATCTACGCACGCCGGGAGTTCGCCCTCATTTGTATTACCCTTGAGCGCCTCGAGGCCAATCTGTTGTTCCTGCGCGAGGAGTCGAACGCCCCGGGCGTCTACGCGAGATCCAGCGTTGACGAGAGCGGGACACTTTCCGCTCCAAGCGACAATCGCGCTCGGGCTTTCACTGTTTAACCCCCACGCAGGCAGCGGCGAGATAGCATAGCGCTCCGTTTGAAACGGCGCGGCCGAGTGGGCGAAACCGTTACGCGCTGTTCTGCAAGGGGCGAGGTGACGAGATGTGGATCACGACAACGACCTGCCTCTGGAGAGACCGACTGACTGTGAGAAGCTTCCTAGAGAGGCAGTGATTCTGCACACAGAGAGAGGTAGCAGAAGGGGGGAGGGTGGAGAAGGACGAAGAGAAGAAGAACGCGGAGAAAACAAGGACGTGAAGAAAAATAGAACAAAACGAGGAGGAGGGGAAGAACGTGAAAGAGAGAGAGAGAGAGAGAGAGAGAGAGGAGAAGGACGAAGAGAAGAAGAACGGGAGAAAACAAGGACGTGAAGAAAAATAGAACAAAACGAGGAGGAGGGGAAGAGAGAGAGAGAGAGAGAGAGAGAGAGAAGAGAGAGAGAGGAAAGAGAGAAGAAAGTAGAGAGGAGACCGATTGATTAGTAATTCCGGGAGCGTCAACTGCTATGGTAATTTATTCCTTAATTGTAGTGTACGTTTTCATCGCTGGAGGTGGCGGTAATCTTCCTCAGCTGGCCGGCGAGATTCGGCGCCGACCTACGTCGGCTTCCGGGCATTTTTCCCAACCAGGTTTCTCTTAGCAGCAAGTCACTACCCCAGCCGGGACACGCTCAGAGCTCCCGACTGGTGTCCCGGCAAGTATATTGTATACTGCATGTGACTGTAAGTAAGAGTGTTAGTATAAGACAAGGAAGAGGGACGAAAGATCTCACACAGTCCTTGGCCCGTTTATTAGGGTACCACTCAGGCATTCGCCTTGTGTTGGTCGGAAAAATCATGGAAAATGCTGTCAGATCAGCCCACCAATAGACGTCTATTCCAAATACCAGTTGAATTCGACCTTGCTATCTACCTAGTGTCAACAATCCTTGCACCATCGGGACTAAAACCTAGGACCTCCCGTTCAATGGCACACCTGTAACATCAATTAATGCCATGGGACATCTTTCCCGATGCGAAGAACGATAAGAAGAAGGACGATGAGGGGAAAGAGAAGAAGAACGAGGAGGAAGAGAAAGAGAAGAAGAACGAGGCGGCGGCAAAAGAATAACGAGGGGGCTGTAAAAGAGCAGGATAAAGAGAAGAACGAACATAAAAAGATGTGAAGAGAAATTAGAATAAAAAGGAAAATTGAGTAGGGAAGCAGATAGGAAAAGACATAGAGAGATATGGAGAGGTAGAAGTAGAGAGTTGTAGAGAGATAGAGAGAGATAGTGGTAAGACAGGAAAGTGAGAAAGAAAGGGAGAGAAGCGCAGAGGAGGCGTCGAAGCAAGGGCGGGTAGTAGGGCATGGAGCGCCAGGTTGCGACTGGGTACGTGCCGAAGCGCAGAATTTACCCTCCCTACGCTTCGTTCCGTTCCATTCGATTCCGCTGCGTTCCGTTGTGTGTTCGTTGCGTTCCGTTGTGTGTTCGTTGCGTTGCATTGCATTGTGTTCCGTTGCGTTGCCTTCGTAGCGCCGCGGAGCGGACAGCAGCAGCAGCAGCAGCAGGCGCGAAACAAAGGAGTCTCGCCGCCTCTACCGCCGCCTTCGCTCGTTCTTCGCGCGGCTCCGAGGAAAAAGTTCCGACTCCAAGTAATTGCGCAGAGTTGGCAACTTCCGAAGTGCCTCTGCTCTGATAAATTGGTCCCCGCATACGGTATCACGTAAATTAGGACGCAAATGAAAAACTGGAACGTCTCCAAGTTCAAAAAACGCTTCTCTCCTTGTTTAACTGTTTAATGAAGTTCATATACAAGAATCTTAGTCACCGAATGAGAAAGGATAAGGAGTCTCAGAAGACTCCTTGAGATAACTTCTCATCATCCCTCTTGAATTACAAGAGAGGCACTTTTTCGGCCCTGGGCCTTTTTAACCACACAGAAATGAATTTTTGATCTGTGAGCAAAGTTTTAGAATTCATATTTATTTCTCAAGACATATTATAAAGAGTAATGTAGATTGGAGGTAATTTTATCTGTAAATTAGACCTTAATATTATTGTTTGTGTTAGAAAATACGGCCAACAGGAAAATTCCATTAAAAATAATTTGAAATGTGTAATTTGAAGTGACTGACAGGTCTCTTCAGTTGAGTTCCTTTTAATACAAACCATATTTTAAAAATCATCATTGAGCATACTTTCCCTCTGCTTTCGCTTCGAAAAGCTGTGATGTTCTGGGAGCACTTCTGGAACTAAAAACTCCCAAAATGTTGATTTCGCTCGCAATAAGCGGCACAAATCGACGTGAGTGCACATTCGCATCCAACATAAACCTCATTACATTTCCGAAAGCACCGTCGCTTTACAGAGCCTTCTGCGGCGGGCGTTTTATGTAATCCCGGGGAGGAAGTCGCGTCGAGTGGAGAGGTCGACCTCGCAAAGCGTGAGCCCCTTCATAACCTCATAGCCGCAGCGCCGCGCTCGCCGCCGCCTCCTGCGGCTTTGGGGAGTCCTTGACCCTCCCAGCTCGTCAACCCTGATTCCACTCGCTGAGGAAACGCAGCTAAGCCGTCCGCTTATCGACAACTCGTTCATTGAATTTAATTTGGTGTGGATTTCAGGAAAATGTTTCACAAACTGCATTTCAACCTTCGAACGTCTCTGGTACGTCTTTTGTCTATATTGTTGTATACATTGTTCAATGTTATATGCAATACATTGTTGTACACATTGAACAATGTATTGTATACATGAACAATGTATTGTATACATGAACAATGTATTGCATTTCAACCTTCGAACGTCTCTGGTACGTCTTTTGTCTATATTGTTGTATACATTGTTCAATGTTATATGCAATACATTGTTGTACACATTGAAAAATGTATTGATACACTGAACAATGTATTGTATACACTGAACAATGTATTATGTACATTGAACAATGTATTGTATACATTGAACAATGTATTGTATACACTAAACAATGTATTGCATACATTGAACAATGTATTGTATGCATTGTTCTAATTTGGAAATTTTGTGTGTTTGGAATTGTCATGAGGTATCTTTTCGAAAACTCAGCAATTACTAGCCGGAACGATGACAACGAGAGATTGTTGAGAAATTGGGGCGAAGTGATAAGAATAGGAAAAATATCTCCTAGGTAAAAATAAATTTATTTTGTATTGTTATTTGCAAGAGCTGATTTGATAAAAAAGGACGAACAAAGACTCTTCTTCACGCTAGCATGTGTCCGCGTTAAGGCAGTGACATCTATACCTTTTTGTA
The DNA here is from genome assembly GCA_964035755.1 of Teleogryllus oceanicus. Taxonomy (NCBI): domain Eukaryota; kingdom Metazoa; phylum Arthropoda; class Insecta; order Orthoptera; family Gryllidae; genus Teleogryllus; species Teleogryllus oceanicus. Next base: position 132,594,291 of record CAXIVR010000005.1, on the reverse strand, counting down.
AACAGATTTTTTTTATACCAATGAAAGGCGGGGAAACGTTTGTCATCTCCACAAATTTGGACGGAAATAACATGTCTCAATTTTCATCCATTCCCATGTCCTTCTCATGTTTAAACCGGGATGGCAAACCCTACTGCATTCTACGACCAGACTTACCTATCTGCCTCTTGGGGCCGGTGTTCGAAGTTTCCAACTTTCGAAGGTCCTCGACCTACGCAGTTCGGGAACCCCGATGCTACTTGTTGAGCGCTTCCATTCTCCGACCACTTAGTCCGACAAAGCGATAATTTAATGTCACTTGACACGGAGCCAAGCAATATCTCCATGTTTTCACGAGCTGCTTCGCCATCGTTCAAAAGATCTTGTGCAAGGGTTTCACCATCCTTTCCTCTATTGTTAAAATTCTGTTGGCGACCGCGAATGTCATCAACGATCAAACTGCTTTGTCACTCTCATCTGGCCGAGATCTCTACGTTGTGTTCATAACTGAAAGTACCTCCATCTATTTGTTGCTGTAAAACATACACAGGCTTCTTCCAACTAACACGTTATTGAATTTCAAGAGAGTAACTCCTCTGAGTTTGAATCATCGTGCAATTAAACGGAGCGGAGAGCTGAGGAATCGAATCTTGCGCATGGCATAGTGTTTTCACTATGAGCTACTCGCTCCTCGCGTGCCATCTCCAATATATAATTCATCCATTACTATTATTCATTCCTCATCACATCATTAGACACTTCTGAGATTACCTACACGAAAAAGGGGGCGGTATAAACGCACTTCTCCAACACCTACGCTCATAAATGAGTATGATCATCATACCAACCTGCTTGTTTGTCATTCATTTGTCCGAACATCCCTTTTCGTGCAAGTGGTCAAAGCAGCGTCTAACCGTCCCCAAGGCGCACCTCCAACACTACACGCGCTACTCCTTCCGCGCGTCATTCCCTTGCGAGGAGCCTGCAGGCGACGGCCGCCACCGCCGTCTCGTCTTCTTGAGCGCCCCACCTCCGCGACCACCTCCGGCGGCCGCCATCCGGAGGCTGCTTTTGAAGCGCCTTCCTCCGCCCAGGCGGACGCAAACTCCGCGGAGGGCGAGTGATTAAAACCGCCGGCATCCCGCTCGGGTCGCTCTCTTTGAGGCGCTCGGCCACGGGCGCTGGGGAGGGGGAAGTCCTCGGGCCGTAAACAAAAAGGGCGCCACTCGATCGCCCAGCGACCAGGCGCGCGGCCGGCTGCGCCCTTTGAAGGCGCTTCGCGGGGCGGACGCTCCAAGGCGGAGACAGCTGCTAGGGAAGGCTGGAGGCGGACGTGGAGAGGTTGGGCAAGTTGTCAGTTAAAATGGTGGAGGTGTATATTGAGTTGCTGTGGACGGTAATAAGGAGTTGGGATGGTAGAGGACGTGCTTTCTGAGAATGAAGAGGACGATGTAGACGAGAGATGAAGGTGGAGTGGTTGGGTAATGTGAGAACTGAAGTCGATGGAGAAAGGCGAGAGACGGCCATGGGGAGATTGGCCGAGTTGTCAATGAAAAGGGTGGATGTAGCGTACTGGAGAGTGGTTGCGATGGTGTCTATTGAGTTGATGTTCACGGTCATGCAAATTTGGAATGGTACGTGCTTTTTCAGGATGAGGAGGACGTTGTAGGCTAGAGATGTAGGTAGAGACATTAAAGCATGTGAGAATTGAGGTCGAAGGAGACAGGCGAGAAACTTCCATGGAGAAGTTGGGCGAGTTGTGAATTAAAACGGTGAGGTGGCGTAAATGGAGAGTGGAATCTATGGTGTCTATTGAGTTGGTGTAGACGGTATAAATATTTGGGAGGTAGTACAGACATGCTTTCTGAGAATGAGGACGATGCAGACGACAGATAGAGGTAGAGGGGATGGGCGAGGTGAGAGTGGAGGTCGCTGGAGAAAGATGGGACAAAAGTGCGAAATGTTAAAGGCGTATTTCGCAGGTGGAGATCACATGGGAGAGGCGTTAGAGAACTGTTTGAAGAATCAGGTTAATGTACAAACAATAACAGAGGAAGAGACTTTTTAGAGACAAAAGTGTAAAACACATGAATGAAAGAGGAAATGCCATTAGAGAAAATGACTAGAGTAGACCATATTTACAAGAGACTATCTCTGAAACGGAGAATACATTTCAAGAAGGAGAGCTTGGTAGCAATGGCAGAAGAAATCACAACCATGCGTTGAACATGCGTTTGTGAGATCAAGGCAATGTTCTCAGAAAATCAAAATATAAAGATTAAGGATGAATTAAAAAGCAAAGACAAGATAGTGGAGTAGACAAAAGAAAATAGAGACAGAAAGCAGAAAAACGTCTTTGCTTCCAGATGGAGATTGACGAGTGAAATGTCGAAATCACGATCCATAAACATAAGTGAAGTTACCACAATGCATCTGTGAAATGAAGTTCCTGGAAGTGTTGCTAATTATACCTTATTAGATTTTTTAAAAAAATATATACATGAGCCCAAAAGTAAATATATTTAAGCTCTCAGATAGAGTTCAAAAAATGAAACAAAAGTGGTACTCCCATTCTACGAATGGATAATGATAGACAACCTAAACTAGCACTAAATTATTTACCAGTCGGCAGGAAAAAAGGCTCGGAAGACGTAGGTCAATATGGTTAGACGACTCGGACATCGAGGACGGAAGAGGTCTGCAGTTCTAATCTATGCCATTGAAGAAAAATAAGAAGGCTGGTCACAACCCAAGAAATGGCACGGAAGAAACATACATTCAGTATAAGACAGTGGCCTTGGTCAAAGAACGGGCATCATCATCGGCAGGAGCTAACACGGCCAAAGGATCTTTCAGCACGGTCTTTCAGGCCTTCGGACGCACCTGGCACCCAGCCCGCAGTAGCATGCAGCCCTTCGCCCAGCCTCCTCCCCTAAGAGAGTGCTCCGCTGCCTTGGCGGTCCTCGCAACTTGGCCGCCGCCGCCGTCGCCGCCGCAACCCTCTCTCGTAAATGTCAACAAGCGGCTGCCCTCCGAAGGGCGGCCGTGGCAGCGCTTGCGGCGGGGGAGGGGCCGCGCGCCGCGCGGCGCCTCTTAAACGACTCTCCCCAAGGCACCGCCGCCGCCGCCGCCACTGCATCCAGCCTGCCTTACAAGCTCCATGCTTCACAAGCCCCTCCTTCCAAACCAGGTGGTTATAAATATATACCATTCTTTCAATTCAATCATGCCTTATTTCGTGATTGATGATTGATTGTTAATGATTCCGGGTGCGCCAAGTAATAGGGTCATTAGTCCCGTAAGTGTACTGCATGTTTTTTTCTCGGGAGGTGGCGGTGTTCTTTCCCCTCTGGATGGCGAGATCCGGCGCCGACCTACCTTCGGCTAGCAGAGTTTCCCCAGCCAGGTATCTTCCTTGTTAGTGTACGAATGTGTAAGGGGCGAGATTAGGACAAGGAAGAGGAAGGAAAGATCGCGCGCGGTCCATGGCCCGTTTGTGAGGAACTGGTTCGCCTTTTTTTGATCGAAGAAACCACGGAACCGAGAACAGCAGCCGGACGCTAGAATACTCCTTCAGACAGCGAATGAATTCGACCTAGCTCATTTTCTCCTTGCCCATTTTTCCACTTGACAATTCAAACTTCGCTATTGTTCTTTCGTTGTTTAGCAGCGAAAGATGGAATCACGAGGGCGACGAAACATTCGATTAGGCTTCGTTTAGGCTTGATGACATTTTACATACAGTAAATCTATTTAAGACAGCCGATTTGCCCTCTGAAGGAAGGCGTACAAAGATTTTTTTGTCCTCAAAAGTCCCCTGCTTCGATCGGATTTGTATCCGCGAATTTGACGCCAAATAGTTCAGTTCGCTAACTTTTACACTTACAAAGCAGCAATTCTTATTAGTTTTCACCTTTGTTCTGTTGAAGAATAAAAGATTTATTGATTATTGAATGTTTTCAGGTGGGGGCAACTACTGAGGTAATTAGTGTAATGCGTGTAATATACCGAAAGATGGCGGTGTTCGTGCTTCATGAGATCCGGCATTGACCTACACGTCGGCTTACGAAGTTTTCCCTCAAAGTGTGTCTCCTGCAAGGTTCCAGTCAGGACCACCCAGCTCTAAACTACCAACTGATGTTTGTATTGTGCAGGTAAGAGCAAGGGTGTGAGTAAAGGGAGAGAATATGGTACGGGTGAGGAAGGAAAGACTCCAAGCAGCCTGGGGCCCATTTCCTAGGGTACTGCTCTAGCATTTGTTCATTATTGGTCGAAGAAACCACGGAAAAATATCGACAGAAGCACCCAGTCGCTCGAATTCTCGCAGCAGATTGGGTGTGTGAAGTGTTTTTATAAGTATAGTGTAGTTCCGATTTTCATTAAAACCACTGAAATTCTAAAATTGGAAAAGTTCAAATTTATTTTGGTATCTGTCATACATCTTCAATATTAAAGTCAGCTGTTTCGTTCTCAAATAATTTATCACTCAATTATATATCTCTAAATGATTTCATGTACTTTTCTAAACATATGTAGTTGTTGAGAAATTAAACTCAGAGGAGGAAGAGTCCGCCGTGCATTGTCACTTTTTTTGTAAGAAAAGTGAAATGTATATTTGCTAGACAAAATTTCCCACGTTTTTAACGTGCTTTAATTTCTGTTGCAAAAATTAATAGTTATAAATACATTAAAAATCCATAAATTAAAATTAGAAATAATTTTAATAAAAACATTGATTTTATCTTAAAAAAGAAGGTAATATCAACATACAACCTGACTTTGCCAATTCATAGGACATTGGATAATTTTATATTTAAATAAAATCAATAACCACCTCTTTTTAAGAGAAGGTCTACGAACAGTAATTGATACTGAAAAGAAAAAGGAAGCAAGCTGAAAAGAAATGAAAACGAACTGTAAATGAACTTTTTTACCTATCGCTAGCTGAAAAATAAGTTATAACGCGAAGGAACGCGTATAAAACGGGCATCTAGCGCGCACCGGCTCCCATCCCTTGTGGAGTTTCATTTGCACACTCCTGACTTTTCCATTTGCTTTATATGCTTAGTAATTAAAAGCCCGCTCCGTATGGAATACAAGGTTCCGTGCGGAAGCATGTTATAAATTATTCAATTAACAGGGGGAAGATTGTTTTTTAGAAACAGCGCGGAATAATTATATCGAAATTAACTCGTTCGCAGAGGGTGCACAAGAGTCCAGTGATGCTCGTTGAGGTGCCTGGTACAGTGTTCCGCGCAAACTGTAGTGGAGGCAGCTTAGGCAGTGAGGTATTTATTCGCTTCGATTCTCCGTTTTAGCACTTGCTTTCTGAGTATGGCGCTGTTAGAGGACAAATCTCATGAACATGATTCAGATATCATTGTTAAATTTTCTCGTCATTCTTTCTCACACACGTCCCCTCACTCTCTCACACGTCCCTCACTCTCCACACGTCCTCACTCTCTCACACACGTCCCTCACTCCTCCACACGTCCCCTCACTCTCTCACAACGTCCCTCACTCTCTCACACGTCCCTCACTCTCTCACACACGTCCCTCACTCTCTCACACAGTCCTCACTCTCTCCACACGTCCCTCACTCTCTCACAAACGTCCCTCACTCTCCAAACGTCCCTCACTCTCTCACAAGTATTACTCTCTCACAACGTCCCTCACACTCTCACACACGTCCCTCACTCTCTCACAAACGTCCCTCACTCTCTCACACGTCCTCACACTCTCACACACGTCCCTCACACTCTCACACGTCCCTCACTCTCTCACAAACGTCCCTCACTCTCTCACACGTCCCCACTCTCACACAAGTATTACTCTCTCACACACGTCCCCTCGCTCTCTCACCCACGTCCCCTCACTCTCTCACACACGTCCCCTCACTCTCTCACACACGTCCCCTCACTCTCTCACACAGTCCTCACTCTCTCACACGTCCTCACTCTCTCACACGTCCCTCACTCTCTCACACGTCCCTCACTCTCTCACAAACGTCCCCTCACTCTCTCACACGTCCCTCACTCTCACACAAGTATTACTCTCTACACACGTCCCTCACTCTCTCACACGTCCCCTCACTCTCTCACACGTCCCTCACACTCACACGTCCTCACACTCTCCACACGTCCCTCACCTCCACACGTCCCTCACACTCTACACACGTCCCCTCACTCTCTCCAAACGTCCCCTCACTCTCCACACGTCCCTCACTCTCACACAGTATTACTCTCTCACACACGTCCCCTCACTCTCTCACACACGTCCCCTCACCCTCTCACACACGTCCCCTCACTCTCACACACACGTCCCTCACCTCTCACACACGTCCCTCACTCTCTCACAAACGTCCCTCACTCTCTCCACACGTCCCTCACTCTCACAAGTATTACTCTCTCACACAGTCCTCACTCTCCACACGTCCCTCACTCTCTCCACACGTCCCTCACTCTCTCACACAGTCCCTCACACTCTCCACACGTCCTCACTCTCTCACAAACGTCCCTCACTCTCTCACAAGATACTCTCCACACGTCCTCACTCTCTCACACACGTCCCTCACTCTCTCACACACGTCCCTCACTCTCTCACACGTCCCCTCACTCTCCCCAAACGTCCCTCACTCTCTCACAAGTATTACTCTCTACACACGTCCCCTCACACTCTCACCACGTCCTCACACTCTCACACACGTCCCTCACACTCTCACACGTCCCTCACTCTCTCACACGTCCTCACACTCTCACACGTCCCTCACTCTCTCACAAACGTCCCTCACTCTCTCCAAGTATTACTCTCTCACACGTCCCTCACTCTCTCACACGTCCCCTCACTCTCTACACGTCCCTCACTCTCTCACAAGTATTACTCTCTCACACACGTCCCTCACACTCTCACACGTCCCTCACACTCTCCACACGTCCCTCACACTCTCACACACGTCCTCACTCTCTCACAAACGACCCTCACTCTCTCACACAGTCCCCTCACTCTCTCACAAACGTCCCTCACTCTCTCACAAGTATTACTCTCACACACGTCCCCTCCTCTCACACGTCCCTCACTCTCTCACAAACGTCCTCACTCTCTCACAAGTATTACTCTCTCACACACGCCCCTCACTCTCTCACACACGTCCCTCACTCTCTCACAAACGTCCCTCACACTCACACACGTCCCTCACACTCTCACAAACGTCCCCTCACTCTCTCCACACGTCCCTCACTCTCTCACACGTCCCTCACTCTCTCACACGTCCCCTCACTCTCTCACACGTCCCCTCACTCTCTCACACGTCCCCTCACTCTCTCACAAACGTCCCTCACTCTCTCCACACGTCCCTCACCCTCTCACAAACGTCCCTCACTCTCTCACAAGTATTACTCTCTCACACGTCCCTCACTCTTCACACACGTCCCTCACTCTCTCTACAAACGTCCCTCACTTCTCACAAGTATTACTCTCTACACACGTCCCTCACTCTCTCACACACGTCCCTCACTCTCTCACACGTCCCTCACTCTCTCACAAACGTCCTCACTTCTCTACAAACGTCCTCACTCTCTCACACAGTCCCTCACTCTCTCACACACGTCCTCACTCTCTCACACACGTCCCTCACTCTCTACAAACGTCCCTCACTCTCTACAAGTATTACTCTCTACACACGTCCCCTCACACTCTCACACGTCCCTCACTCTCTCACAAACGTCCCTCACTCTCTCACACACGTCCCTCACTCTCTCACAAACGTCCCCTCACTCTCTCACAAGTATTACTCTCTCACACAGTCCCTCACACTCTCACACACGTCCCTCACTCTCTACACACGTCCCTCACACTCTCACACACGTCCCTCACACTCTCACAAACGTCCCCTCACTCTCTCACACACGTCCCTCACTCTCTCACAAGTATTACTCTCTCACACACGTCCCTCACTCTCTCACACAGTCCCTCACTCTCTCACACGTCCCTCACTCTCTCACAAACGTCCCTCACTCTCTCACAAACGTCCCTCACTCTCTCACAAGTATTACTCTCTCACACGTCCCTCACACTCTCACACACGTCCCTCACACTCTCACACGTCCTCACACTCTCACACGTCCCTCACACTCTCCACACGTCCCTCACTCTCTCACAAACGTCCCTCACTCTCTCACACACGTCCTCACTCTCTCCACACGTCCCCTCACTCTCTCAAACGTCCCTCACTCTCTCACAAGTATTACTCTCTACACACGTCCCTCACACTCTCACACACGTCCCTCACTCTCTCACAAACGTCCCCTCACTCTCTCACACACGTCCCTCACTCTCTCACACGTCCCTCACTCTCTCACAAACGTCCCTCACTCTCTCCAAGTATTACTCTCTCCACACGTCCTCACACTCTCACACACGTCCCTCACACTCTCACACGTCCCTCACTCTCTCAACACGTCCCTCACTCTCTCACACACGTCCCTCACTCTCTCACACGTCCCTCACACTCTACACGTCCCTCACACTCCACACGTCCCTCACACTCTACACCGTCCCTCACTCTCTCCAAACGTCCTCACTCTCTCACACACGTCCCTCACTCTCACACAAGTATTACTCTCACACACGTCCCTCACTCTCTCACACACGTCCCTCACTCTCTCACACGTCCCTCACACTCTCACACGTCCCCTCACACTCTCACACGTCCCTCACACTCTCACACACGTCCCTCACTCTCTCACAAACGTCCCTCACTTCTCACAACGTCCCTCACTCTACACAGTATTACTCTCTCACACGTCCCTCACTCTCTCACACGTCCCTCACTCTCTACACACGTCCCTCACTCTCTCACACACGTCCCTCACTCTCTCACACGTCCCTCACTCTCTCACAACGTCCCTCACTCTCTCACACGTCCCTCACTCTCTCACACGTCCCTCACTCTCTCACACACGTCCCTCACTCTCTCCACACGTCCCTCACTCTCTCACAAACGTCCCCTCACTCTCTCACAAGTATTACTCTCTCACACAGTCCCTTACACTCTCACACACGTCCCTCACTCTCTCACAAACGTCCCCTCACTCTCTCACACACGTCCCCTCACTCTCTCACAAGTATTACTCTCTCACACAGTCCCTCACACTCTCACACGTCCTCACTCTCTCACAAACGTCCCCTCACTCTCTCACACAGTCCCTCACTCTCACACAAGATTACTCTCTTACACACGTCCCTCACACTCACATACGTCCCCTCACTCACACAAGTATTACTCTCTCTCTCACACACACTCTTTCACATAACTTCCCCTCCCTGTCGTTCTCTCTCACACGCACACAAACACACAAATGTCACACACTACACCTTTGCTACGGAGCTGGGGGCGTGCCCGGCTACTGCCTGACATGAAAGTTCTCGCAGAATTGCCAGACTTCTTTAGATCATGGGGATATTTCATGCGGGGCTGGGTGATCAGACGATCGAGACAGGATGGGAAAGGGTAGTCGTGCGCTGGTCGTGTTCCGTTAGTTTATGGTCTTCCTCCCGCATGTGCTTAGAATTGATGTGTAAATCTTCGAAAAGCCTCTTCGCTGAGGTCGAAAAATCTACCTCAATTCGACTCGCCTGGTGTCCGTTGAGGTGCTGTCTTCAGTTGCTCTATTTTAGAACTTCCATTCTGACGCAAGCGACAGTATAGTTCAAAAGTCAAATAACTACGATACATTACTGATGAATGAAGTGAGCGTGAATCTGGCCTAAAATTATAAATTTGTACACATAAATAAATTAAAAAACTATCTCACTTACGCATGCTGTTTGTAATCGTTAGCAACATTAGCTTTCATTTTTATTAGTTTTGAACGGTCAGTTCGCTTTTACTTTTCATTTCATGTCTTCTCCCAAATTATCGCTGTTGCATCAATATTGTTTCTCGCAGTAATTATCTTCCGGTTTCGGTTCCATATCATTTCTACCTCTGTTAACCGTTTAATCAATACCTTACCAAGTCTCTTGAAGCCACAGAATTTGATACATATTGGTAGATATACTCCAATGTAATTTGTAACCAAATTCTCTAAAGACGCAATATTCATTAATGAGGCCATTAAGAAGTTGGTTAAGGGTGACCTAGAATAGCACGAAATAAGCTCTTAGTCGCTCGTGTTAGCTTATGCAAAGGAGAAAGGTATGTCGAAAGTATACATGTGCTACGCCGTGATTCACCGGATGTGTACAAGAGAAATTCCGGTTGGAAATCTCGGGAGTCGCCTATCCGGTTAGTATATGTTACGGCTATGGATTTCCAGTGAGTGACCTCGGCCATGCAAGTACGCACGTGTTTGAGTGTACACTGTACACACACTACACCAACATAGCACATTCAACAAAGAAATTTGCTAATGCGATATGAAAGCTACTTTTCAAGTTTATTAAAAGAGTTTTATAAAAAGTGGGTTGAAAATGATTTTGCAGTACACTGGAAAGAAAGATTATCTTGAAAACGTGTGGCATCAGAAGCATGAAATCCTTCTTGAAGAAATGAAACAAACAGGTGTAAATAGGTCAACTCGAAGTTTAGAATCCTACACGCAGCATTATTTGTATTCTACATGAAACAATGGAAGATAAAAATAGTAACTGCATCTTAGACACGTTCATAACACTATATGTTCTACAGATAACCGTACCAATAAAAAACGGGGTGCAAACCGGTCACACATGTTAAGAAGCAGGTGGAAACCAGTTTACGAAGCATATGTGATGAAAGCCATCTGACGAGGAGCTGTGGAAATAAAGCACATTAATACCAATTTAGCCAAAATGAACACTTTCTCATCAGAGTACTAGGATTTTCTCAGTGTTGGCATAATAGAAATCAGAAAAATAGAACAACCTTTTCTATCCGAATTTACAACAATATATAACATATGTATACGTAAAACGTCGTAACGTTTTTCGTGAAATGTATGTATTGTCTAAAATATCCCTAAGAATTAAAATTCTATTCTCTTCGAATTCTAAAAATATCTTATTATTCTATATACTTCCTTTTCATGGACATAAATAAAAGCCAAGAAAATAAAAGAAACAGCACGATGTTTTGTTTAAAATTTGTTACTTTACAGCTTTCATCACAATGAAGATCACCTTCCTCCCTACAATGCGCCAGAATCCCCATCTCGATTAGGTTTTTCGTCCAGTTTCCCTGATCCATTGAGCAAATGCTGAGATGGACCCTTGTTTTGCTTCTGGACATAAATGTAATTTCATTATCTGTGCACGACTTCTAGAATTCAGTGGGAAATACAATTATTCAAATTATCGTTTCCGTGTTGTCGCGGCAGGAAGTATTATTCCGAAGGGAGCCAAAATAATTGCTTTTTTATCCTTGAAGGTAGATTTTATTACATGGGAGCTTTTTTTTCAAAATTTAAGTAGTATATGACTTAGTGTAGGGATCACAGAATTTTGAAAATGTGCACACAATTCACTTTTCCCCATAGCACGTCATACGCAGTTTTAACTGTTTTTGACATATAATAAATAAATAAATAAATCCTTGTGAGTGGTGGGAGGGAAGGTGAACGTTCGGGTGAATGGAAGCGCTTTCTATTTTTGATGATTGATTGATTGATGATTCTGGGTGCGTTAGCTGCCAAGCTCATTAGTCTCGTAAGTGTAGAGTATGTTTTACCTGAGGAGTGATCTCTCGATGGATGGGGAGATCCACCGCCGACCTACCGCCAGCTAGCGGGTTTGTTCCCTCAACCAGGTATCCCCCACCAACGGGGCATCGTCCCAGCTGGAACAAGCTCAAACTCCCGATTGGTCTCCCGCCATGTGTGGTAGTGTAGAGCATGTGCATGAGTGAAAGTGCGTCAATAAAGGATGAGGATAGGACAAGGAGAAGAAGAAAAGATCGCGTGCATCCATGGCCCATTTGTTAGCGTACCGCTCCGGTATTCGCCTGGGATTGATAGAGAAACCACGTAAAACTTCCGCTAAGAGCAGCCAGCGCAGGATTCTCCTCCAGACAGCGACTGAACTCGACCTAGCTATTAAGCTAGAGTCAGAAATCCTGTCGCCGTCTGAATTGAAACCTCCCGGTCAGAGGCGCTGCAATGAGCCACCTCTCCCGGGGAAGCGCTTTCCACATGGCCCGCGGGCTGGCGTCTCGAGAGGGCAGGTTGCCGGCGGTGGCGCAATGGGCGAAAGCGAGGGTCAGCGAACCCGGGGATCACCGTCTGGCAGCCCAACAAGACTAGCCACCCACTTCGTCAACTAGCACGGTATCTTTGTTCGTTTTTTCAGGTGAGAAAACATTCAAATGTACTTCTTCAACATTACAGCGCTTTGGAAAGTAAGCAGTAACGGGCATAGAACACAGAATCTTTCTTTTAAAAGAAAGTAGTTGAAATGAAGATGCGGTTAAGTATTAAAACTCAGTAAACATACGTATTTTTTTCGAGTACGCCTGTAGACAAGTCTTTAACGTCGATCACACGAATAGTTAAGCTTTAATAAACGGTACACCCATATTACTACAGCATTCCTCCATAGCACGAGGATTAATCGTGAAGTTCTCAAGCAAAACATGTGAGTTCCTATACATATTTGGAATGCAAATGGAAGCTAAACCTGTTTATCATTATTAATCTTTATAAGCAACAGGAAAACCAAGTGTATTTGAACATCAATTATTTTTACGCTCTTTAAGACTCGTTATGAACGTTTGCAGTTTGCTCCGTGACACTAAATAAATCCTGTTATGTCGTGTAAGAGTTCCTGCGCCAGTAGGAAACGGAGACGGAGATTCATCCGCCATAGAGAGATATTTATCACTTAGCTGTGCCATGAAGCAACTGATAAAAATATGACTTGTCATAAAACTCCGCCCCTAGTCATTACAAAGCGAACGCTTGTTCTCCACTTGCGGGCGATGGTGTTAGCTGAATTAGGCCTTCACTATCGAAAACGATGGCTGCACATTAGCAAGTGTTCGATGATTTCGAGTGCTAGTGGTAGAAACAAAGTGTGATGAACGGTTAATGACGTTGGTTAATGGTGGACGAACATGTTTCGTAAGTTATTTCAAGCTCTTCAGTCCTTCCTTAAGACTTTGTGATTGGTATTTGGTTTAGATTTATGGAATAGGAATTATATTTTTACCAAAGTGGATAATAAAAGGTAAAGCGTTACTTATTTGTGGACTTTTTCGTGTTTCCTCCATTCATTTTATTTTCATATTGCAAATAGATTACTCGTCTGCCCAAGTTCAACAGAGCGCATTATGTGCATCATTTTCGAGGTAGATGACCCGTCGAGTATTGGTCAGGCCACTCACCTTCACCTGGGTAACGGAGTTCAAATCTAAGTAGATCGAAGTGGACACTGTGGGGGGACAAAGCGGGTTCGGGAGTTTTGTCCCGGTCCTCTCGTTTCCTTTGATTCTCATTTCACTATTGCTGCATCATCATTCAAGTCATGGAATTATAATCTATCCATCGAAACCATTCATCTTAAGGATCACGACAGAGGTTAGGAACTCACAACCTTAATATAGAATATCATTAGTTGTTCAGTGTTTGAAACTGCGAAAAGGCGTAAAGTCTTGTCGCCAGCCACGTCACCGTGGTGACGGTAGAGCACCCGTGTGGCGACCCTTCTTCGGCAGCTCGTGTCGACGCACGCGGGGAAAGTTGGCGCCACCGGAGAAGGCACCCGTGCAAACCGTTTACACAGCCACATGGCGCGCCCTCGGTAATTTCTTTCTCCCGACTGGCAGCGTAAGGCAGTCCGTGCCAAACAGCCGTCATGACCTGGGGCGCGTGCTCGGGATTTCACTTACTCTGCTTGGATGCGTTGGCACGTTTTGGAAGCGGGCAGCAAGTGCAGCTTGGTCTCCTATACTCAACGGGCTTACGCTATGTAGTAACTGTGTGGCGCGCGAGCGTTCCTGGAGAAATCAACTGCAAACTGCTCCAGGAACATGTCCTGGGCGAACACAGAAAGGGAGCTTTAGATATGATGCAGACAAACCTGACAGAAGACACCATTCACACACTTTTTCACAGCGTTTTTTCTTCTATTTGGTTGCGCGCAAGTTGTGAAGTAGTCTCGTTTTATTGTAGAGAAAAACTGTTTTATAAAATGTTTTCATACCGTTTGCTAACCCTCATTTCTTCAATACAAATTATAAACGAATATCTAAGTATTAAACGAGGCTATTGCTCAATTTTCAAACAAAAGAATTGAATTTTCTAAAATAGTTACAAATTAAAAATTTTCTTAAAAAAAAGATTGTGTGCGACAACTTTAAAAGGTGGCTAAATCTGTTAGTATCGCGTTAACTTTTCCATCAACATCGTCTGCTATGTCCTGTAGAAGTGAGATAAGCTAACATTCGCAGGACTGATTGATTAGTGATTCCAGGCGCGTCAACTGCTAAGGTCATTATCTCCGTAAGTGTAGTGCACGTTTCATTGCCGAGGTATCGGTGACCTCCCCCTCTGGATGGCGAGATCCGCGCCGACTTCGTCGGTGTGGGGTTTTCCCAAGGCCCCCGGGGACCGCCCAGTCGGGACAAGCTCTAAGCTCCCTACTGATCTCCAGACATGTGTGGTAGTGTAATGCGTGTATGTATGTGTTAGTAAGGGATGAGGTATGTCAAGGAAGAGGAAGAAAATATCGCGCACGGCCCGTTTGTTAGAGTACTGCTCCGGCAGTCACCTGGAGTTGGAGACACCAGGAAAAACTACCGATGAGAGAGCGGGTCGCTACAATTCTCCTGCAGACAGTGGCTGAATAAGACTAAGCTATGTAGTTAGTATCAAATATCCTGCCACCGTCGGGACTCGAAACATAGAACCTTCGGGTGAGAGGCACTGCAGACATCAAATGATGCTCTGAACCACCTAAGCAAGAGAAACCAATCGCAAGAGAAACCGTTCCCTCATACGCACACTCTTTGCCTTCCTATTCTTACCTTATGTAGCTAGTAATTTGTTAGCACATAAAGCATAAGTCTTTAATAATGAGATGAGCTGAGTTAAGATTTTAAATTTGCGTACACATGGAAATAAATCTATTACGGGCCAATAAAGAGGAATTACGCCATTTGAAGAGGACGTGGAAACCAATGAAAGTAAAAGGAAAAAAAGTTGCTCATTCAGCTTTTCAAACGCTAGATTCGAGTAAATTAACATCGTGGCTCATGGCACTCACAGAGCTAAACCCTGCACATGCACCTGCAGATATCCGCTTGCAGTTTCATCTGCCTTTCAAATGATGGTCGCGCAGGCTGTTGTAGTAGATGTCTATCCGAACATTTTCAGCATGAGAAAGCACGCAGCAATGCTGCAACAGACGGACGAACTGCGGTGTTGGAGGCAGAGCTGTCTCATTATCTGGAGGAGGGGGAGGAAATTGCGTTCCGGAAGCGCGCCCACCGGAAACAGCCCGCAAGGCATCACCCCAACGCGAGATCTCTCTTCGACGATGGCGGTGGAGACGGTGACGGTGGAGACGGTGACGGTGACGGTGACGGTGGGACGGTGACGGTGACGGTGACGGTGACGCGGTGCGGTGCGGGCGGTGGGTGCGGTGGCGGTGGCAGCGGCCACGTGGAGATGGCGGCGGAGGTATAGATGGTGGCGGTCGCGGGGGGGTGGCGGAAAGGGGGTGGGGGCGGCGGCAAGACGGTGGCGGGGGGGGGCGGCGGCTGTAGTGGTGGCGTTGGAGACGGTGGCGACGGACGCGGGGTGGAGACAATGGTGGCAAAGGCGACAAGGCTGTGGAGGCGATGGCGAAGGCGAAGTTGAGCAATTTTGGGGACAGTCGAGGGCAGTCGTTTTGGTGCGCCTGCGTGACATCCGCTGTAATTTTACTGTAGAAGCTGGTAGTAATGCTGCAAGACGATGCAATGGAGGAAGTGCACCGTCGAAGGCAGGGACAGGGAGGAGAGAGTGACACATTACACTACGATGAACATTTTCAAAACAACGGAGTTCTTGAAAAGGCACTTCTGGAGAAGGCACATCCGAAAAGACATCTCTGAAAGCCACACTGTTTGGGTGCACGTAGTCTAGCGGTCAGTGGGGAATGTGCTTATTTAAATTATCGTTCATATTCTCGTGGCAGTAAGTGGATTGCTTCACGAAGGTCACGTTAAGGGTTATAACAGCCAATACCTGATTTGCATTTGCAAATAATTTTATTTCACAACAACTAATATTTTCGTCTCAATTACTGCCAAAAACGTTCCCTTCCATCTGTATAATCAAACTTGTATGGGGGTTAGGATAGGACTTCGAAAACTTAGAAAACGATCACATAAAACACTTCTTCCTATAGTACGTCACACATGTTTTAATGTTTTTGATGACAAATAAATTTTCATATCTTCTACAATGTACCCTAAAAATATTAATGGAACGTTGAAATAATCAAATAAATTCAAAATGGTACTATTTGATTCAAATTTAGTTTGTGTAATAAAATGATTAGTTTTCTGTAGGTTCAATTCCAACTAATTGAAATTTAGAAATGATATTCCCCACTTATTATGATCGAAATGGTCTATGCAGTTCCCACGATTCAGTTTGATGTGTATCATAATGAGTAGGTAATAATTTGCCTCCGCGAGTTCGTTGACATCGAGACATTGAGAACTCGTACCGCAGCAACGGCAATTCTTCAGTTATGCTTTGGTCGTTGTCTAGAGAAGTAATTCCTACGAGGAAAAAACGCTGACACTGCACGCGAACAATTTCGAGGAAAGTTTTCCGCGAAAAGTTATACATGAAGAGTTGTCCACAAATTGTGCTGCTTTTGAATGAAGTTTCTCAATGACGAACAATTCAGACGTGTGATATATGAATTGTAAAGTTTTAAATTATGAGCAGGGGTTAAAATTGCGGAAGAACTGTAAACAAATTACAATGCGCATTAAGTGTGGTAAACTGTATATTCTAAGTGTAAAGAGGAGACATTATACATTTTGTACATATGCAGACATCCAATCGGCGGGGCGGCGGGGGCTCCTCTTGTTCAACTTGTTGTTGCTTAAAGTGCCGAATTAATTTGTCTGATGATCTACTAATTTTTATTTACTTTTTAAATTATTCCAATTTATGTTCTTTGTAAATTACTGCTTGCTCAGACATTACTCAATTTTGAAGAATTTTTGGAAACAATTTTCACCATGGGATAGCTACTTCCGTCTCTGTGACTTTTGAGATCTGCATGGCCGTCACCCCTGTCCTGCTTTCGTAGAACGCCGCATCCCCATCGACTGTGGAAACTTTCACATGAAGACTGACAAATGCCCAGTAACCTCTTGCATTGCTGGAAGGAAGCGGATGTCCTTCATTTTCTCAATATGTTGAGAGTTTTTACGCCTGTGTGGTCCCGTTATGTTGGAACTCCATTGACTTAATCGATCTCATTTGTTTTTCAAATACAACCTCGTTCATATTCAGATGTGATTACACGTTGTTTAACGGAAAATGTATTAAGGTACAGGAGAGATTGATGTAATGCCATTCAGAATGAAGGATCACGACTACACAACTCACACTTCAGGAAACAAAGAAGAGAACTCTTGATCAATAATTTTCTTTTACTGTAATGTGTGAGATCTGGGTCATTCACTGAGCTGCTTTGATGTTCCAGAAATTGGATGAACTAATTTAAGGAAGAACCGATTTTAACTGTTAGTCATTCAGTTAGGCAGTGGCTGCTTTGCATCGCTGATGAAATGTTGGTTTCCCTTTGAGGTGCAGTGATTTGCACTATTCGCGTTCTGCCTAACGGGCCGACTGCACTTTGCATAGAAAGTAGGCTAAGTTTCGGTCAGCGGCTGAAGTTCCACCGGTTGAGAGACAGAGAGGGTGAATAGAGGTACGGGATTCAGCTGCACACTTCCACAAACACAGTTCCTTTCCGGTGTTGCCATTTCTGTCGCGCCATGTCAGAAAACTCCATCAGACTGCTTCATTCAGTTAATGTTTGCTGGCAAATATTTTATTAAGTACAATAAAATAATAATAATAATAATAATAATAATAATAATAATAATAATAATAATAATAATAATGAAGAAGAAGAAGAAAAAGAAGAAAAGGTGTGTGTTGGTGGTGGTGAAGTGAAAAGTAAGGGTTAGAGAGATCAATTGTAATTTATGTTAAGAGTGTGATTGATATTTATATTACGATAGTTACCGATTATAACTTTATATGATGTGTTAATCATTATATGATTTATATGTGTGATTGTGTGAATCTCATTTAAGGCTGAAACAGTTGTTGGATAAAGCGGACCAACTTTCCCTGCCGTCAGTAAAAAAAGATTGTCCGAATAAAATTTTCTGTAAAATTATCGTACTACGAATTAAAAAAATAATGTGCATAAATAAAGCAAATAAATACTTGAACTATGAATTATGCACACAATACATATTTTATAATTCATTCTTATTTCTAATTGAGAAAATATAATAAATGATAAATTTGTGTTTTTTTTGTACCAACGTATATGACGCTGACTGTTTTTAAAAAATTAATTTTGTATAAAGTATTACTGACTTGAGACAATATTACTAAGGCATGTGTAATAAATTGATTTTATATTGCATTGAAATAGATACAATAAACTCTTGTCTTATATAGTCTCTCTCTCTCTCTCTCTCTCTCTCTATATATATATATATATATATATATATATATATATATATATATATATATATATATATATATATAGAGAGAGAGAGAGAGAGAGAGAGATACACATACACACACATATACACCTGACTTATACTAATTCCAAAGCGACTTGGGTAGCCGAGATTGTTGCGAGTAAAATGCGAGGAAGACGAAGAAAAAAATACATTGAAATGTAATGCAAATGGAATAATATGTAATCGACATAAGATGTAATGTAATATGAAATGAGATGAAATATATAATGTAAAATGAACTAGATTTATAAGTACAAGCACAACTAGCCTTAAATACGAGTGTTAAAGTACGTAATCAAAACTTGATCCAAAAGTGCTCGTAGAATACAAAAAACAGCACAAAAAGATATTCGTGACAACAAAGAAACCTGCAAGACTCAAGAAATTCTCATACCTCATGGCACTATTTTTCTTCCAAACGACATGTTCATTGTCACTTTATATTTTCTCCGCACATTTGCTAACCGGCTGATGATTATCGTGAACGAACAAAAGAAGCGCCTGCGAGTGAAAAAAGTGAGTGTGTGTGCGTCACTAGGCAGGCAGCGAAAGCGTCTCCGACAGGGTCGAAGGCGTGTGTGCATCGTCCATGTACGGATCGAGCGAGAGGAAGATCGAAAACACGGAAGGGAAATCGGCTTTGAGGCAGGTAAGGGAAGTACGCCGCCAAATACGAACAGAATACAAAGGAACAATTAACGAAGGGAAATTATAATGTGAAAGTGAGGATAACCAAGAGCTTTTAACCCAACGGCACGTACTAGTAAAAGTTTTTGGAAGACACGTGGCTATGTTTTAGATGCCTCATTTGAATCTTAGCTTAACTGTTCACAAGCTCGCTATTGAGTTTTTCAGGACCAAACATACATTTACTAACATGGAAACTTGAAAAATTTATTAAACTACAATTTTGTGAATAACAAACAGTATACAGATTAAAAAGTTATATCCGTTGTAAATTGTTCTATATGCCCGGTGTGCACTGTGCTGCACTGCACACGATTTAGCTGAGATTATTCTCATGACGACAGCTTAATGGCACGAGCTGGCAGCTATGAGATCTGAGAATAATAATAGAGGTTGTGCAAACGACGGGTTTCTCAGAAAGTTCTGACACTCTGAACAGAAGAACAACTCGGACATTTGAGAGATCGACCGCGAGTGCTGCGGAGTTAAGGAACAAAAGCATTGACAAATGAAAGAATGAAATTCTTTTAATGACTATGCAATGTGGAGATAAATCTCAAAAAATGTTCGTGAAATTACAAAGAGGACATTATTGGGAAAACTATACACGTATTCCACGGATTAGACGACAGAGAACCGCAACGACCATGCTTTTCTTCAATTGGTAGAACATGATGTTGAAAAATAATTGTCCTTTAAATTCAAAAAAAAAAAAATGAGAAACAAATATTTAACGTTAATTTTTTTGCGGGGGGGCTAAGAAAATGAGCGCAGAAATTACTCGTGCACCAAAATGAGCTTCCGAGTGCGTTTGTTATGGCTACAGTTCGAAATATGAACAATTCGTAAATTCAAGTGGTTTCATTTCATAAAAGTCAAGTGGTTTACTTAATCTGTGTGATGACTATGATCGAATCAGTTCGGACGTCTAGATTACGTCTGTATTAACCAACAGCGCTAAGTAAGAATTTTGAATCAAAAGTCATTGCAATATGCATCACTAAAGAAGTTGTTTTATGTAAATCGTGAAAGGAGAAGCCCGGAACAACTCCAAAATTTGAATCGGAGCGTAAATTCAAATGGCTATTCAGGGTAATGTAGGAGTTATCGTGTAAATAGAAATTTAACACTGACTCACAACTTGAAGCAACACATCGCATCTATTAATAGCCTCAGAAAATCCCCAACAGCAGGCATCTAATTACCACATACCTGCTATGCCTCGACACCGTACTTCATCTATCCTAGTCACTTTGTAACGGGTAATGTGCACTTCATCCTGTTTAGGTCCGGAGAATGCTTGGAGCTTTTTTCCTCAGATTTAATCTATCATTTGGGTAATCGTGCACATAATCTGGCTCAATTGAGAACTGGCTGGACTCGGCATCAAACCATAATATATCCTAGAAGACGCCACCCGGAAGCGTCGCGGCGGTGCGAGACGTGCGGGGCGGGGCGACGGGTAGTGAGGGCGCGACCTCCAAACCCTTGTTTATCAATGGCTTCGTCACTTTCACGGGCGCGCGACCGCCGCGGCGCTGGGGGCGGCGGAGGAGGGAAAGCGCGCTTTGGGCGCGGGCACCGGCCAGCGCATCCGGGTCGAGGCCGCCACGGCTGCGCCGCGGGCGGCGGCGACGGGTAGTGAGGGTCTCTGCCTCTCAAACCGTTTCCTCTCGAAAATTAATTTCTGCTGCCGCGGCCGCTGCCCCCGCCGCCGCCTCCGACGCCGCCGCCGCCGCCCCCGCCGATCTCTGCATATCTGCCAGAGTCCGCCAGAAAATGAATTTTCAACAGAAATTTTTGTAAGACCTAGATACACCACTCTCTTGAGCGTATTTCATGCTATCTGAGGACTAAGTTTCACTAAAATTTTGGAACCTTTTTGAGAACATTTTGAAAATGTTGAGGCTTTATACTAAATGTCTCCCAAAATCAAAACATTCGTTTCAAATGTAGCGGGCCGAGAGTTCGTTTAAATCGATCGGAGAATATCAATTTTGGACAAAATGCTGTGAACTGTTTAGGAGACGGACAGACTGACAACATTGAGTAATCTCTGAGCAATACCGTAATTTACATGAACGGACGGACGTTTTGCCGAAGATCCATTTTTCATTTTTCGATATCAAGGACCCACAAGACATGGATTGTAACTACACAACGTATTAGAGGAAGTAACATATGAGTAGGAACAAAATTTATCCACTTTTTCGTTATCAGGATCTGGCAATGAATTTTTCGGTAGAAAATTCTCCATTTTCAGGTGCATAGTTACAATGCTTTCTCTTCTAACGAAGTAGGAGAATGTAAAAATTGAAGTTCTTTTGCTACTTTTTTAAAAATTGCTCTATCAAAAAAAAGGTTTTTTAATCAACAAATTTGGTGCCTTTTGGAAAAAATGTTTTTTGAAAAATGTTTGCAAAGAACACCCTGGAATTAAAATATACGTTTTGAACTCGAAGGGCTTCGAGTTCGTTCAGATCGATCGAGAAATAACAGTTTTGGAAAAAATTGTCTCAACAGAAGGCGTTAACCCAGACAAATGGACCGACAGACGTTTTGCCGTCAACTAATATTTTGGTATCAAGGACCCACAAAACGAGCATTCTGATTACCCGGCGTGTTAGAGAAAGTAATTTTTTAGATGTAGAAAAAATATTTATCCACATTTTAGATATCAGGGTCAGTTTTGTCCCAGTATTACAATGTTTTTCTCTTTACTTCTTAAGTTCGTAGTACGAAGAGAAACTAAAAAGATATCACTGAGACAGTAAAACATAGTATTTCATAGTATTACATAGTATTGTAGAAGAGTATTACAGTAGGAATCCGACATTTCCGAAAGAGTGTTGTAATAAACAGTCCATTTCCGTGCTTGTGGTTTTCACCTAAAAAATATTGCCTAAAAAAAAAAAAAAAGTATTCTCAACAAAGGACAATTGGCTGAAATAATAGCAATATACATACTTAATTGTACACAATATTATTTTCGTATCTTCGAATGAAGCCAGAGTATGGATAAGGAATACATATATGTATTATATGTGTGACCAAACTGCGTCAGTTGTTGAAAATATTGTTCGTTGAACCTTAATAGAAGGTAACAAACACTGTACTGTTAATATAAATGGTGCAGTTTTGTTTTAAAACATACATTCTTAAAATGAATGTCAGTGTTTAATTTGTTTGTCTGCATTAAACACGCCATTGGTAAATTGGTTTCCAACCTCGAAATTCTTAAGAAGATATGAAAATTCATTGAAGCACAGTATTTCGTAATGTGACACTTTCCTGACGTAAGTGATACCTCCACAACCCACAAGGAGTTTTCACTAATAGAATCCCGACATATAGAGTAAAATGTAACGTTCCAGGACCTAAGCAACAGGTCGTCCTACGATACACAACTGCAATGATAAATTTTGAATGTGAACAATACTGCAGAATCGATAAGCATCAACAGAAAAAATCTAAAGAAGTAAACAATCCGAGATAGAAAACACAAGAAAACTTACCGGCAATATTGGCTCAGGGCAACAGCTGTTACCACCGCAGCGTCTCTGACTCGGAGGTTCTAGGGATCATGTGACGATTGATTGTTAGTGATTCCGAGCGCATCAACTGCAGAGGTCCCGTAAGTGTAGTGCGTAATTGATCTTCCCCCACTGGATGGCGAGATTCGACGCCGACCTACCATCGACCAGCGAGGTTTTCCCTCGCCAGGTATCTCCCTCCAACGGGGCACCGCCCTAGCTGGAACAAGCTCTAAGCCTCCGACCGGTTTGCCGCCATGTGTGGTAGTGTAGTGCGTGTTAGTGAAAGTGTATGAGTAAGGGGGTGAGGATAAGAGAAGCAAGAGGAAAGAAAGTACTGCACCGGCATTCGCCTGGCATTGATCGGAGAAACCACGGAAAACTATCGATCAGAGCAGCCGGCCGCTGCAATTCTCCTCCAGACAGCGACTGAATTCGACCTAGCTAACAGGCTAGTGTCGAAAATCCTGCCTCCGTTGGGACTAGAACCTAGAACCTCCCGGTCAAAGGCACTACAGTGACATCAGTTGGTGCACTGAGTCACCTCTCCCGGTCTAGTGACGACCGCAGGACTGACACCTATGCCGAATTCAATCTCTGGAAATAAAATTCCAGCTGTCAGCTGCTCTGATAGTTTTCGGTGGTTTCTCCAATAAATACCAGGTGAATACGTGAGCAGTACCTTCAATGGACCACGGAACGTGCGCGAACTTCCTTCCTCATGCACAGTACTACCACATACCTCGGGAGTTCAGTCGAGAACTTAAGATCTGTTGGGTAGGGGACTACTGCAAGAGACACCTGGAAGGGAAAACCCTAAAGCCTAGTAGGCGCCAGATCTCAGAGGGTCTACTTTGCACTACACTTATGGTAGTAATGACCGTAATTAAATCGACCGGAAATTCAAAATAATCTGTAATAAATTAACAAGAAAACTTGCAGAGGGAATTGAAAAAGAAACTCAGAGAGATGAAAGAAGCGAAGAGAAACGTCTCGTCGTTTTTTATCGCCTCCAATCGCCGACCCACAGGCACTGCCTTGAAGTCGCCCAATGCTCTCTGTAGCACCACCTCGCCGCTAGTGTCATCGACCGTAGACGGGCGCGTCGTTCTGCGAAGAGACGGAAAATAAATAGCCTATTTTTTTCGTTGAGGGCTCTTTCGACATGGTGTGAGAAGCCAAACGAGGTGAAATGGGGCGGGGCAGGGCGGGAGGGGGCGGGGAGGGGAGGGGAGGGGCGGGGCGAGAGAGGCTGAACAAGGCCGCACGGGACGGAATTCGCTGTATTGCGCAGTGTGGCGGAATTTGATGTTCCAGGGAGAGGCGCTGTGGGACGGAATTTTCCCTAGCGGGGCAGGATAAAGTACAGACTGATTTGTTGATTGATGTTTCCTGGGACGTCCAACGTTCCCAGGACTGATATGGTTATTAGTCCTGTTAGTTTAGAGAAGTGTTTTATTTTGGTGAGTGGCGGTGTTCCTCGTCCGTTGGGTGGTGAGATCCGCTGCCGATCTACACGTCCTCTAGCGGGAGATTTCCCTGGATAGGTATGACGCCAACCGCATACGGAGGATAACTAGTGTGGCGTCATGGTAGCGAAATGACAACACAGAAACGATGTCTATTTACAAATCTATTTAATTACAAATTTACCCAATTTACTGCTCTGGGGTTACTGTTTGCAATCTACCTCCGTGACTCCACGCACATTGCTCCCGGTCTCCAGGCTAGTGCATCCTCCACCCAGACGCTTTATCGCGCCGCGCCGGTGCCCTGACGCCCAGTGCTACGCACTCGCCGTGACACAAGGAATACCTTCCACCTCCGGGGCAGCAGTTGCGTCCGCACGAGGCAATCTCAAAACGAACTCCTCTCTGCTTCCCGGGCAAGCTAAGATCTTGGCGGTCATGTGATCCCCCACCCCCTAGCCTCACTGAAAGGCGCGGGTGGCTTTTGGAACACATGGCCAAACCCTGGGGGTCAGTCTCCGCTACCCTGCCCGTCGTACATCACGGGGGGTAATAGCTCCCTTTTCAGTTGGCTCACAGCTACTCAAAGTCTTCGTGTTAACTGCTTTAGTGCGTTCCCACATGGCGTACAGCCTTCGAACCCTCTAAGGAAGTTCGGAAGTCTGGCCGCCATGTGGTGACGTTACACTAGTCGCAAGCTTAGAGCTTGTTCCAGCTGCGAAGGTGCCCCGCTGGCAGAGATACATGAAGGCGGAAACATTCGCATGCCGACAAGTAGGTCGCCGGCCTAATAAGACACTTGCATACATATAACATGCATCATTTTCGCGGTACTAACGTCCATAGCAGTTAATGCGCCTGGAACACAAAATTGGTGAGATGGAGTGAGGTGGGTGGAGTGGGTTGAGGTAGAGTGGGTTGAAGTAGAGTGGGTTGAGGTAGAGTGGGTTGAGGTAGAATGGGTTTAGGTAGAGTGGGTTGAGGTAGAATGGGTTGGCGTAGAGTGGCGTCCATAGCAGTTAATGCGCCTGGAACACAAAATTGGTGAGATGGAGTGAGGTGGGTGGAGTGGGTTGAGGTAGAGTGGGTTGAGGTAGAGTGGGTTGAGGTAGAGTGGGTTGAGGTAGAGTGGGTTGTGGTGGAGTATGTTGACGTAGCGTGTGTTGAGGTAGCGTGTATTGACATGGGGTAGGTCGAGGAGCGTGGGTCGAGGGAGCGTGGGTCGATGAGCGTGGGTCGAGGAGCGTGGGTCGAGGGAGCGTGGAACGAGGAAGCGTGAGTCGATGTAGCGAGGGTGGAAGAAACCTGGGTTGAGGTGACTTGCGTTGAGGTGGCATTGATTGAGGTAGCGGGTGTTGAGTGGAAGTCTATTGGGTAAGCGTGTTTTGAGGTGGGGTGAGATGAAATGAGAGCGAGCTAAAGTGGAGTGAAGCGAGTGTGAGTTAATTTGGGGTAGGGAGTTGGGTTGGGATTTGAGTCGGGATGGGAGAAGGTAGTTTTGGAGGGGAAGGGGATTTCCATGCGGCCAGGCGTGACCTGCACGCGCGCGTGCGCCGAAGAAGCCGAACGGGAGGGCACGGAAGCTCGCGGCCTCGCCGCTTAATAAATCAATGCAAAACTCAGGGGTGGGTTTCGTGAAAGAATGGTTGGTATGCGTCACGCTGGGAAGATGCCGCGGTTTCTCTTGAATACTATTGAGATCCTCAGAGTTGTCTTTATCAATACGCCTTGAGCAACCGGCCTTAGATCATGCAATTTAAAAGGATCTCAAGAGCATTTTAGTTAAAAATGACTTCGCAATTTTGAATTCACTGATGGAAATGACAATTTATGGGCCCGGTAGGCTATATAAACAGACATAATGGCGTTTAAAGAGAAAACGTATTTAAGGAGCAATTTATGCCCCAATGAATTCTCTCCATATAAGGGGTGTGTTCAATGTGGAGGTAAGTTGAGGTAGGGTGAAGTGAAGTGGCTTCTTTGAACCAATTCCCTCCTAAACGACATACAAGTTTCAAGAACTGTTTGAGCTTCCCACTCATTAAAATACTCGTATTTAGGGAGATCATGTGTATAACTAATTTCCAATGTGCGCATAAATTGAAAGAAAACTATGCATCCACGTACCATGTGGTTTCGTTCAGTACAAGGAACTCGAGAAAAATCAAAAAAACAACGAAATAGTTTCGATTTTGACTAAAAAATGCAAATATTTGTTTATGTTAATCCACCTATAATCATTCTGCGGATAGGGTTAGAATTCTCACAACCAGCTCGTCCCTCCTTACGTTACAGCTAACGAAATGTGACTGCAAGACTGCAAAATAGGTTGCCACCAATAAATATTTGCTATTCACGCTCTACGTTATTACTATTTTATATTCTTGATATGGAAAAATTGTTGTACCTGTATATACTGTACTATGTTATCGCAGAAATCGTGAAGACCGTTTTGGTTGAAAAAAAATAATATACTCCGTCATTCCCAATTACAATATTTTATTTGTTGTTCTTAAGCAGTGAGCGCTCTACATTTTGTAAAATCATTTTGTTAGGTTTTGTTTAGCAAAATTTCTGCTGTTGTAGAGCAGAAATTAATTTTTATACAGTAACATAAGTTACACAGCCTCACATTTTGAGCGTCCAGAGACTAAGGGCCCACTCTTCTTCAGCTGAGGGTCATTACTCCCAGTGGAGCCATCGTGTTACTTTTCATTCTGCAAATCATTTGCGCCGCAAGGACTTGTGAATTCTTCTCGAATATTGTACAGGTTTTCGGAAAAGCTCAAAAGCCCATCGCTTTCAGACCCGAATTAGAGGAAGGAAATCAGGTAGTGCCACACCTGGATGGCGGTGAAACTACTAATCATAGATCCTTACGTCACACACTTATACTACTTAACTTATCCACTGCTCACACAACTTACCAGAGAAGTGGAAGGAATTAACGATAGGATTTTAGATTCTAGCGTAAAACGCGATGTGCTACGACACGTATCACAAGTCGACAGCACGGTCGTAACGCGAATTCGATTGAAAGACCTTAAGCCCCTGTGCCAAGAGACACGAGAGGAAGAGGATTCAAAACTGATTCACGACGGTCAGCGTTCCGCCATGCCACAACACATAAGCTAACACCCATGGCCGAGGCAGGATTCGAACCCGCAATTCTTCAAACCGTAAATGCGAAGTCGCATTCGTGTTTGGCGATTTAGGCATTTTAAGAATCAGTAATGTGTCTAGTTTCACATTTTAATATTTTCTTAGTTTTAAAAACCCCGAACATCGTGCCAAATGTTTCACACTTAATGCAGTTTTAATGATTTTATTCGGTTTGATTGTGTATAGACATTTTGTTCCTCTGTGCAGGAACAAAAAAACGAACCCTATCCGCCGTTGTTCAGGTTGATGCTATTCTCTTCTTGGAAAATAACATTCTTAAGCCGGTTATCTCATGTATTGTTTCTACTGATTTTCACATTAGAAAAATATTGAATTCAGATTTTTACAGCCATGACCTTAGAACTGCCCATTCTTCTAAATGTTTTCACCTTTGTCAACAACCCAACCAAACCATTGAACTACACCCTCCAATCCCTACTAATGAGAATTTAACATAAATACTGAGCATTAGTAGTAGATTGTCATCAGTAACTAGCATTTTGAAAACAGCAGGATGTACATCCTTGACAACAACGAATTCAACATTGGGATTCCAGAAAGCTTGTTAGATAATGAGCAGCTCTTCACAGTCGCCGTGCGCCGAGACAAACTGTTTAGTTGGCGCTGCCGTCAAAGGAAGGCTGGGCTTCGGAGCATCGCGAAGGGAGGAAACGCTCTCATTAACACGCGGGTACCTACACTTGACATCCACAGCGGGGAGATTATTTGCATTTAATTACTACTGCACCGCGCTCGGGGTAATTGCCGCGGCCCCAGGTGGG
This sequence comes from Teleogryllus oceanicus, assembly GCA_964035755.1. NCBI lineage: Eukaryota > Metazoa > Arthropoda > Insecta > Orthoptera > Gryllidae > Teleogryllus > Teleogryllus oceanicus. The sequence goes on along the minus strand of CAXIVR010000005.1, from coordinate 132,565,934 downwards.
AGGGGCGGCGCGCGGAAGCACCCGGCCACTGGCAACTCCTACGCCGATTCCGCGCAATATCGCGAGTGCAACACTATTTATAACTCACAGGGCGCGGGTGGGGGGGAAAAGAGGCAACGGGATAGCGTGGGAGGGGCTGATTGTTTGCGATAATCGAAGACGGGTGTGGGGAGAGGGAACGCCGTGATTTCGATTGGGAAGGAACGGGTGGAGGTAGAGGACGGGAGAGAAGAAAGGCGCAATAGACGGAGGAGAAAGGGGTGGGAGAGGGACATCGAGGCTTTAGTAGTTTAATGATTAGGGAGAGGATTTTTATGTCCTAAAAAGACTTGAAATATGCTTTGAAAATATGCATGTATGATCTAAAAATTCTTAAATATGCAATTAAAATTAACAGTATTTAATTACCTTCACAGACCTTTCTTGACAAAATTCAGAAGAAACATGCGGAATGAAAAGGTCTACTTTTGTGCAAACATAATATAATCTAGCTTACATTGTGGGAGAAATAACTGAAGGAAATATGCACCCGAGTGAAGCGCATGGTATGTCTTGATTCATTTTTTTCTGCGTGGTTTAAAAAATATATCAGGAAATATCCTACAGTATTGCGGTCTGATGGGAATTCAACCGCTATCACTACTAGGTCTGTTTCAAGAAAGTTACAAACACACATTCAATACTTGTATTTTCTCATTTTATCTCCAACGGATACATTATAATTGTATAACAATATTGCAAATTGTATCCAACTATGTCTTCGGTTACCTCGTAAAAGACTTACAATTGTCTTGAAAACGTGGTCAACATTTTTTTCTTTCAAACTTTTACCAATTTTCATTAGGATATATCTTACAATGTTGTAATTCTATGACAAACATTTATTTTTATTTCCCGATTCAAATGCATTTGAAAACAAGTTATCAATTAAAAGCTTCTCTTCATATGTAAGTAAACCAAATATTTTTTGTTTCAGCTAAACTACTTCATCTTCAAGTTTCTTCACCGTGCTTGACAAAAAAAAAAAGCAACTAAAATCACCAACAAACTCAGAAAGAGCACTCGAGATCAAGAGGCTTACAAAACGAATGCACCATTTTATCTAATTGACTGATTGTTAGTAATTCCGGGCGCGTCAACTCCCAAGGTCATTAGTCCTATAAGTGTAGTGCATGTCCTTCAGCGATAGGTGGCGGTGATCCTCCCCCGCTGGATGATGCAATCCGGCGCCGACCTACCGTCGACTAGTGGAATTTTCCCAAACCGGTGTCTCCCACCTGCGGGGCACCGCCCCAGCCCGGACAAGCTGTAAACCCCGGCCGGTCTCCCGGCATGAGTGAAAGTGTAGTAGATGAAAATGCATGTGTTAGGGGTGAAGATAAAACTATCGATCAGAGCAGCCGGCCGCTGGAATTCTCCTCCAGACAGCGACTGAATTCGGTCTAGCTGCCAAGGTAGTGTCGAACACCCTGCGACTGTCAGTACTCAAAACTAGGACCTCCCGACCAGAGGCACTGCAGTGGCATCAGTTGATACACTGAGCCACCTCTCCCTGTCCATTTTACCCAAGTTCATACTTCTTCCTAAGATACGTTTCTCTTCGCATGACCAGATTTGTCGAGATTTTCCGAATGCAGCGATGGCTGCAATGCTTTTTCACTGGGCAAAAGAAAACCTCACGAAAAACAGGATGAATCACCGTGAGCATCAGAGAGCTCTCAATTGTATGTGCTGAGCTTCTCGTGGCTTCGCGGCCTTTTCTTAGCTATTTTTTGCCGAGAGAGGTGGTTCAGGGTATTAACTGATGACCTTCCAAAGCCTCTGGCCGGGAGGTCCTAGGTTCGAGCCCTGACGGTGGCAGAATTTTCGACACTAGCTAGGTCGTGTTAACTCTATATGGAACAGATTTCTAGTGACAGGCTGCTCTGATCGGCAGTTCTCCGTGGTTACTCTGATCAACACCAGGTGAATGCTGAAGCAGTACCGTATCAAACGGGCCACGGACCGCGCGCGTTCTTTCCTTCCTATTTTTGTTCTATCCCCACCCGTTACATATACTCACTTTCTCATACAAGCACTACACTTTTAAATATGTCGCGAGACCGCTCATGAACGTAAAGCTTAACCCGGCTGAGACAAGTGCCCCGCTAGAGAGAGTTACCTGGTTGAGGAAAACCACGCTAGCGGGCGGTAGGTCGGCGCTTTTCTCACCACTCAGTGGCGGAAGATCGCCACCCCCTCCCGAGAAAACCCGGATTCCTTAATCAATCAAAATTATATTAGTTATTTTATAGTTTATCGTTAAAAATCAGTATTTTTTGGTAATGTTAAATTAATTGAAATACGGAAAATATAATATTTTTATAATTTTGTCATCGCCGCATGTATCGATGGCTGGGTGCTTAGCCTCTGGCGTATACCCTGCGTAGGCTCCAACCCCACGCTTTGCTGGTAATACCAGGAGGATTGCTGCCCAGAGGTGTCATCAGGTTCCCAGCCTTTACCCGCACCCCGTCCAGCGCTCAAGCACACCTCTCACTGGCGTTCGGATACGCTGGTACGCAACATGCCCTCGGGCCACGTCCACATTTCAGCCTGGATCAGACCAGTCTGCCAGCTCAGAGTACTAGCTGTCTGGGCTAGCACCGGACGCTGATTCAAGCGCCATTCACACAATGTAAGGACGAATCCCCACTCAATATTCCATGAGTATTGTGCACTGCCACGACGAAGTCAAGTGCCCATACGGGGGCCGCCGGGGCCGCCCAGTTAGCCCGGGTCACTCTGGGGTCCAAAACCGTCTGCTCACGACACTCACATTGGCGTTATCAACGTATCGCCGCAATCTGATAGGTGGATTCACGGTCCCCGTTGGAATTTTGTATGTGGTTATGGGAACAAGTCCCGCGCCCAATCCCGTCAAAATGTCGGCGGGTGGGAGCGCTAGTTATAGGTCACCGGGCGCACCCAGCAACACAGAGCTTAGCAACGCCTTCTCACCGCACCCACCTTGGAGGTAGCGACGTGAGTACCGCCCAAAAACTCGGGTCCGAATGGACGTTTCCGCCTTCCCCAAGAGCCTCCGGCCTTGCGGCCGTCTGTCCCTCCCTCAGTGCGGGGCGCCTCTGGTGACAGTAACGTAAGTACCGGGGAAAATTTAGGAGCTACGAAAGAATCACTGTCCACGTCCTGGCGGTGATAATGATGAAGGCAATGATCGCAGTGGTATATGAAATACATAGACCGGAACTCAGCATTATGAGCTAATTACCTCTTTCAGTTCTTTCTTTGCCAATGCATGGTGGTAGGAATACAAACTTACGATGCTGAACACTATGCACTGATGACAGACGTGCCTTTCTATCCCCTCGGCATCCTTTCGAAAGGACAAGAAGCATTCACAACTTAAGAAGTCCACAAGACACTGCAGGCGAAACGCTGCCTCCGTTTTAACAGACAGCAGCTTGAGGCCGTCGCTCCTCCGCCTACACTTTCTTCCACTTATCACCTGCGCTGCCCCTGGTCTTCGCACGGGCCGCCAGGACCGTCGTGCCACGTCATGCACCGGAAGCGGGTCCGACCCCGCCTCGCGCCCCTTCCCGGTCCACGCACACCCATCGCCCGCCTCGGGTCAGCCACACTTGTCCATTTCTCACTTCCGTTGTGATGAAACGGCGGTGCTTATTGTTTCCGCCTCTCCATGACGACGTGTTGCCTTACTTTTTTATGGGCTTAACCTTTTTCTTTGCACGATTAGCATTTTTGTACATCTGAAAAGTGGAGACTTAGTCGAGAGGTTTCTACTTTGCCTTGTGAGAGTTTATTGAATACTGAATTAATAAATCGTCTGAATTGTTTTCGCTCCGTCGGTCGCCATTTCCATGACGGACCCGTGAATCTCGCAGCCTTGATCCTGACCGTGGAAGGGTGATGACCCTCATTTGCCAAGTCCGTCAGTCGCCTTTCCGGGCCCGTCCCCTGACCGTGGAGGTGATGACCCTCATTTGCAAGTCCGTCAGTCGCCATTTCCATGACGGCGCCCCCGAGACCCTTCCGGGCATTGCAAGATTCGTGGGTTGTCGGACTCATGACGGAACAGTGGATCTCTCGGCCCTGATGCTGCCCTGTGCGCGACGCCCTGGCAGCACGTGCCGCCCTATGCCGCTTTCCGTGTCAGCAGCTCTTTAACGCAGCGCAATCCGCGCGGCGTTACACGTTTGCCGTGAATAAGTGGCCCGCGATAATATCTGCGCCTTTGCCGCGTTTAACGTTGCAATAACGAAGAATTACTGCGACTGTAGAACGGTATGGGGCTGTTTTCCAGCTTTGAACTCAAAGCGTTTGACGTGGGGAAATTGCTGGAAGATAAGAGAAGAAACTCTTCTTTGTGTATCTTTGATGCTTTTTGTTTCTTGGAGAACGTTGTGAACCTTCGAATCACGTGAAGAGATACGAACAGATGTCAGGTGTTCTTGGCAAAAATTTCACGCGCGAGTAGGTTTTGCGTAAGTATTTTAATATTATCTTTATGCACGTAACTCGATTATGAGATAGAAAAATAAAACGTTTCTTTTCTTTTAAGTTTTTTTTTTCAAAAGAAAGAATATATCTTTAATACCTCAAGTGAATCTTGCGGTAATGGTACAGTGGATAACACACATCAATGATTATGTTCAGCATTTTAAAACTTTTCTACACAAATATTAATTTTTTTTTGTTTATAAAACTGGCACAAATTCACTTGCTGTAAGTTCGTTTCACCACTTAATCTGAGATTAGTCCCCTACTAATTTCCAAGAACTTGCGATCGATATGAACGAAATTAGACGTTCAAAACAGAGAGAATATAAATTCACATTACACATTCATTGAAACATTTTTTTTAATTCTCTGAGAAGAAAATTAGATTTTTAAAAAACCTGGGCAGTGGCGTGTCATTTTGCGTCTTTTTATGATCATTTTGCACCCTGCACTAAGCACAGAAGGCGCACTGCAAACTCTACCATAAAATTACCAACGGATTTGCGTTAATGTATCATTGTGTCGATGCTTTTTATCAACAGCATTGAAACTCATGAGTTTTAATCTGTTACTTAAAACACAAACATTTGTAGACAAATACGCTTGTTCAATAGCGTAGATTCAGTACTTTCCCAGTGCTTGACTGAATTCTTAAATCTGTCGTCATAGAACGGTTACAGACTATTTTTAAATAATCTTGAACATTTTTATCAATCTCAATATTGGTATTCAATTCTTGCATGCAACACAGAAAGACAGACCTTGTGCAAGATGCCCGATCAACTCAACACTGGTGCAGGAAATGCTGTGGGTGGGACCGCAGTAGTGACGCAGGTAACGGGGTAGGTCCCGTTTAAGTGGGTGCTCGTAGGTAGGACCGTCCCGCGGCCAGAGACAAGATTCTGTGAACGTCTTCGAGAGAAAGCTGGCGACAACTCGCACTCAGCCACCCGTCCAGCGTCGAGCTGCTTGCACAGGGCGGGGGGGGGGCGAAAACTGTGTGTTGAGGCACATTCGCGGAACGACACCACGGTCTGTCTCGCTTCGCACCTCAGGTCAAGGTACAGAAGAGAATGCGACAGAGGAGAAACACCCTTCTCTGAAGTGGGAGGCACTTTTGCTAATTAAATGTTCCCGTTCTCTTCTTCTAAATCTGATTCCTGTAAATGAAGGTCGTAGAAACGACTCAGCTCGTAGGAATACAAATACATTCTTAGCTTCGTGCACATGGGTACATGCTCAGGGTTCTATTTCTTGTATTTTTGGTAAGAGCACAAGTAGAAATCTGCCAAAGAGACTAATGAACATGGGGTCTATCAGCTTACAGTACAACTATTTCAACAACAATATTCTTCTCCCCCATACGTCATATACATTTTTTACTGTTTTTGACCATGTAAATCAAATAAAAAAACACAAAAATACACAGAGGATAAGTTGCCTCACATGCCAGTCAATATCAAGGAGACCGCCAGGAAGCGTATACTGTAAAGTCTTTATTTTAATAGAAGGTACCGTAGTACGCCTATTTATCTGAACTCTCGCACTGTTGGGGATATATCTTCGTGCAATGTGTGTCATGAGAAGCAAGGTCGATATGGTGGGGATGGGTTGATTGTGTTTGTTTAAGGAAGGTGACAGATGTGTGAGTGGGATAGTGAATCTGTAAATAGGAGTAAATTTCGAGGAAGAGGAGTGGGGAGGTAGAAGAGGAGTGGGGAGGTAGAAGAGTGGGGAGGTAGAAGAGTGAGTGGGGAGGTAGAAGAGTGAGTGGGGAGGTAGAAGAGTGAGTGGGGAGGTAGAAGAGTGAGTGGGGAGGTAGAAGAGAGAGTGGGGAGGTAGAAGAGTGAATAGAGCGGTTGAAGGGTGAGTGGGGAGGCAGAAGAGAGAGTAGAGCGGTTGAAGAGGTTGTGTGTGGGGAGGTTATGTGTGGGGAAGGAAGGTAGAAATCTGTGGGAGGGGAAGTCGATGTGTGGGAGGAGGTAGATGTGTGTGCCTCGGGAGGCTAGATAGTTTTTGAGGGGATGTACTACATATTATAAATTATAAATGGGCATGTTTATGAGGAACAGAGGTACATTGGATATGCGTACAATTGTGTGTCAAACTACACGCAACTTGAGACAACAACAACTTTATCTCGTTTCGGACAATGTGGATTAAACATATACAATCACGTATTTTGTATTGTGAACGTATCGAAACGAAACGGACGTAACGAAAGTATTTTGAGATAACATTTTGACATCAGTTGATCAATCCTAATCTTACGCATAAGTAGGCTTCATTTTGTCAGATTTTCGAAGACATACCTCAAAATGAAATGAAAAATGCCTTGCACTGATTCACACGAGATTGCGTTTACTTTGTTTCATGGAAATATTCCTGATGAACATATTTATGAAAGCGATTCATTTTCTAAACTGATTTGAATAGAAGTGTTTTGAATAAAAGTCAATTTTCAGGTTTTGCAAATAGTAACGGGCTTCGTAACGGGTGAAAATCAGTTAGCAATCTGACGCGTTGAGAAATTCGTAATCACATTCAAGCCTGTCGACGAACTTCAGAAGCAACAGCTAAAAAATGATCAGAGATGTTGAACAAATACTCCAGAAGTGCATTACGCAAGCACGACAGACAAAAATAAGCAATAAAACCTTTGAAAAATAATTTAATGAGAAATAACCCTTCAAGGAACTTTAATCGCACTGGAAACCAACTTTAAAAACTCCACAAAACATTTATTCCCTATTCCATCAGTGTACTATATGTCAGAAACATAAAGATAATCAGTGAAAGAACAGTGGAAACATAAAGATAAGCAATGACAGAACAAAGAAATCATTGGAATACGCTGAGCTGTAGATTATAAATGGAAATGAAGTACACTTTAGTTCAATAAACAAAAGCGACACGCTGTAGTAAAAAGTTAAATTTTCTTTGTTTACAAAGTAAAAAGGCACCAGGTAATATGTGTAATATTATAAAATTATTAATAATTACATTTTTGTTTCTCAGCATGCTGCTAGTGTTCGAGAAAGCTCTAACATTTTTTATTATAATTATTTTTGTTTTAATGCAATAGACATTTTAATTTATCTTTTAGCCGTTCACAACTTTGCGCTTAAAAATAGCATTTCACAAGCAGCACAGAAACGTACCAAACTTGCCTTCATGTTTTAACAATCAGGGGTGCGAGGGCACAGGACTGCGGCATGTTCCTGCGCCCACAGCAGGTAAACTAAATAAGTCTGGCGAAAAGCGACCTGTACGCCGGTGTTCACCGGCCAAGCCTTCAGACGTCGTTTCCTAACAAACAATTTCACTGATGAAAAATTCAGTTTAATATTGCAGAAATGCCGCCCCTTTGCGCGTTACATTACCCTTCTGCGTGCGGCAGGATTACGACTTAATTCTTATTACCCCGAGGGGCACTTTCTGCCCTCCTCGCCGACATATTTAATCCTTTCTCAGCCGACTCGGAATTAAGCGAACCGCTCGTTCCTAAAGCCACTCGCTCCACGGCCCTTTCAGAGGTGGTCTGATGTTCTGGTGGTCTGGCCTTTCACCCGTTCGTCACCGCGAGGGCAGACCTGCTCGAGGAGGCCGCGAGTTTAACGTCTCTAAGAAGAAGCCGAGCGGAAACGCAAAATCTTTGCTTGGAAGCGGCGCAAAATGGCGCTCTGCTTTCCTCGTCGGAAATACGGATACGAGATTGACAACAAAACATCAATGCTCACAATCTACACATTGATGTTAATAATACACTGCTCCCAAAACTTTGATGTTTTTAAACATTAAACATTACATGTCTAATGGTACTTGAATTTGGGCTACAATGTGCACCCGCCTCTGTTAGCGAGTGTTAGGTTACAATAGTGTTGCACAACACGTGCAGAATGTCAATCACACTTGAATTCAATTATGATTTATGTGAGATGGCACTACATGTAGACCTACATGAGATGGATGTACATTATTGATAATTTTACAAGTAAACATCTATATTGTTAACAAACTAATTGTAATTTTAGCTCTAATGAAATGGTTCACTACACATATTCTTGTATATAAAATGTTTTATTTGTTCTTAGTCCTGATGAAGATCAAATATATGGCCGAAACGTCGGCAATGTAAATTGTTTGTTTTCTTTTATTGTGACTCAAGCTGAAGAATCATTAGACATAATTACAACGGGTCAAGAATCATTGAATATTATTAAATATTACGTCTTGAAACTGTTCTAACATTAACGCTCGTGTTGGAGCACAGCCATTAATTTCGATAGCTTCAGTGTTTATTAAATTACAATTATAATTTAACTCGGCAAAATGTAAATAATACTTGTAAGAACAATTAACAAAACTGAGCCTAAAGCCTGAGCATGGGAAATACGAGGCAATAAATAGGAAATCACAAGGCGTAGGGGTCATCTCTTGGTTGAGAGATTGTCAGCTGGATGAAGATACATCGAACAGCGTTCTCTTCGTTCGAACTCATGAACTGACAGTAGTTTTTCAAGTTATTTTAACTTAAAAAAAATAGTTTATACAGGATTTTTTCATTCACATACAAAACCATGAAACGAAACAACCATGGAACATAAAACATCGATGTTTCGAAAACATCGACTTCGTTGTCAACTAATCGGAAATACCCCAGCCTCTGCGGTATCGTTGACGAGATGGTTCCAGGGTTGGAGTCTTTAGACACAAGCTAGCCCTCTCGGAGGGCTTGTTGGTAAGCGTGCTCGATTTCCACAGTGCAAACTCGGGTTCGATTCCCGGCCGGGGAAATTTATAATCGTGCGACAGTTACTATTTACATAGACAGTGTATTAAAATTTACTGTCCTACAACGCAAAACATGAATAGCAAATATTCAATGACGGGAGCATCTACCTTGGTACTTTGCTGTCACATGACGTCCCCTATGTGGTGACGCACCGAGTATGAGACTTAAGTCACTTCGTACAATATGAGAATAGACGGAAAAACACAATCAAGTATTCACATTTTGCAGTCAAAATCCAAATTTTCATTATTTTCGGATTTTTTTCCTGAGTTGCTGGTAAAGAAACCCTAACCACCTCTGCAGGAGCTCAATAGTTTTCTTTCAATTTCTGTGCGTGATGGAAGTCAGTAATATATACCTTTTTGTTTCATGCTGTTCTACGAAAGGATCCTATCCTCTACGACACACGACAACACACAAATTGAACCGGTAAGGGCTCAGGGCATGAACTGATGTCACTGCAGTGACTTTGATAGGAATGTCCCGACAACTCTCGCAGGTTTTTTGACTCTAGCTAATGAGCTAGGTCGAATTTAGCCGCTATCTGGAAGAGAATTCTAGCGGCCGGCTGTTCTGAGCGGTAGTGTTTCGTAGTTTGTCTAATCAACACCAGGCGAATGCCGGAGCAGTGTCCTAACAAATGAGCCACTGTGTTGTGAATGTAAGTTTAATGTGAAAATTTGTTATTAGATTGAATCTCCTTATATTGTGATGTTTATAATGTGGATCAAGAATTGTATTTATTTGCTCTAGGTAAGCTACACATATTTTTAAAAACATACATACCTAGAAAATTAAATTATTCACGTAAATGTTTAAAATATTTTTCAGTACTTGAAAATAAAATTTCTCGAAACGTTGTACGAATTCAGCAATTGAAAATATAACAAGATTGTCTGTAAATTAACTTCTGTAAATTTAAGGGCAATAAGATTAGACAGTTACAACAACAAAAAAAAAAAAGTTATCCTCATCTTACTTACAACATTACTTACCACCATTCCGGGAGACCGGTGGAGAGGCTTAGAGATTGTCCCAGCTGGGGCGGGGCCCCGCTGGTGTGGAGATATCTGGTTAGAGAAAACCCGGTTAGCCGACGGTAAGTCGGCGCCGGATCTCACCATCTAGCTGGGGAAGATCACCGCCGCCTCCCGATGAAAAAACATGCACTACACTCGCGGGACTCATCGTAGCAGTTGAAGTGCCCGTGATCACCAATCAATCAATTTCACACAACGGGTTGATCCACACTTCGACACGTTTCATGATTGGGCGTCTGCAAGTAATTTCTTTTTGTAGACACGAAAACGTTGTCAGGGCCCACACGTTGGCCGGTCGCGCGATAGAGGCTGCTGCGAGGCGAGGCTGTCCCAGGGTCTGGGGCCGCGTGTGGGGCGTGGCGGCCGGAAGGCGCCCTACACGCAATTAGGCGGCTGCGAGGCCCCGCGGGACTCGGCGGAGGGGCCGCGCCTCGGCGCTTCGATTCTGGTTCGTCTACCAACACCAGAGCGCTCTTCGGGGCGGGATCAATGCTAGACAATCCGCGCGATCACGAATTAAATGACGTTGATGAAGATTGACGGATTGATTTATTATTTCTGGTTTCCGAGCGCGAAAACGTCTATGGTCATTATTCCCGTAAGAGTAGTGCATGTTTTTATCAAGAGAGTTGGCGGTTGGACAGCGAGACCCCGGCTGGACGGCGAGATACCGCGCTGCTGTAGACGTCGGCTTTCGGGAATTCCCCGTTCAGGACATCCACCCTAGCGGGCACCACAGCAATCGGAATAAACTAAGTTTCTGTTTGGTCTCCTGACATATGTGGAGGTGTAGTGCATGTAAGTAGGTGCGTAAGTAAGGGGGAAGATAACACAAGGAAGAGGAAGGGAAGATCGCTTTAGAGTACTGCTCCGGCATGTGCTGGTGTTGTACGGAGAAACCATGAAAAATAATCAGTCAGAGCTATTTTAAATAGTGTCGAAAATCCTGACACACCCTCGGGACTCGAATCTTGTGACCTCCCGGTCACAGGCACTGCAGTGACCCCAGGTGATACCCTCAGTCGGTGTCCATGAAGAAGTTGTTTTTTATGTTTGTCGTATCCGACATGAAGGAATCGATGCACAACCCCGAAAACTAGGTGTTCAAACGACACCTGCTTTCTCACATTGTTTTTAACTTTTGAAATTTTCGAAAATTCAGAGAGTTCAAAGGATATGATACGTACTCCGTGGAAAGCTCCGTGTGCTCCTCTTTGAAGCGTCCTTCCTTCTATCCGTGGAAAGAAAACGAATGAAAATTTGGGGCAATTTTTTAGAAAATATTCTTCTTTATAAATTACAAGATAATTAAGTAGACATGACGAAAAAACGTCTCGGTTTAAAAAATACATGACATTTTTAAAGAGTGAATTTTTTGGACAGATTTTATTTACGACGAATGTCGAACATTATTCCAATTTTTAAATCTTAACTTTTTGCAATTTTCGTAATTACAGAGAGTTCCTAGAAATGGACTCTCACCAATTTATTTCCGTCTATTTATACATAATAATAAAATGATACAATAAAATGCAATAATTTTTAAATCTTAACACTCAGAAATTTACACACACACACACTCACACACACCACACACACTCACACACACACACACACACACACACTCACACACACACATATTCCTTTCTTTTAACCGTTCCTTCCATCCGTGGAAAAAACAATGAAAATTCAGGGTGGTTTTTAGAAAATGTTCTTTGTTATAAATTTCTTGTAAAGCAGAAATTACGGAAAAAACATCTCGGTTTAAATGTCATGACATTCTTAAAAGTGATTTTTGAAACAGTTTTGTTATTACCACCGAAATCTCTATCATTATTTTAGTTTTGAAATATTAACCTTTTGCAATTTTAATAAATACAGAGAATTTGCTGGAAATAGCACTATCACCAATTTATATCCGTCTTTTTATACATACGATAAGAAAATATAAAGAAAATATTTTGGAACCGGTTTTGAGAAAATAATTGTTTGAAAATTGCCTATACTTCACGTAAAATTACGCGAAAACTACTCATATTTCTGAAAAATTTTACGAGAGCTTATTTCAAGATCTGTCCTTTCAAGAAAACATTTTTTAAAGTAAAATCTCCAAGTGCAATATGGTATTTGTAAAAGACGCCGAGAAAATTGGAACTTTTGCTCTTTTTGAAAAAGTAGGGATTTCAACGAAAAAAGCACCTGCACCATTCTCTTAAACGTCCTTTATGTTATTCGAGGACAAAATTTAATCAAAAAATTAGGAGCCATTTTTGAGAAAATCTTGAAACTTTTATTGGAACTTCGCGCAAAGTACCCCCAAAATCAAATCATCCATTTTAAATCCAGAGGACGTGGAATTCCCTTAAATTCATCCAGGAATATCAATTTTGGAGAAAATCAGCTGAACGGTTTTGGTGATAGCTTTGTTCACGGACGGACGGACAGCTAGACTTTTTGTAATCAATCAATTTTTTGGGAGCCAAGAACCTACAAAACATGCATTCTCGCTACACAACGTGTGAGAGGTAGTATTTAAGTACATGTTTAGAATCAAGTTTTATTCAATTTGTCGATAACAGGATCCGGCAAAATGACTTTTTCTCTCGAAAATTCGCCGTTTACCGCGATTACAATACTTTCTCTTCTTACGTATTAAGGGCGAGAAAGTGAAAACGCAGAATAACAATGTGAACTCATGAACGGCGGAGGTCATTAGAATGTACGAATGGCTTCCTATGAGTTAGACGTTTAGAGTTGTACCCCAGGGTGTTGCTTTGCTACCCACATCTAACATGGCGACGAGCTTGGGACTTCGGCCTGTAAATATTGAGTAAAACGAAATGTGCACGTCAAAGACCATTATCAATACCTTATCAAAAGGTTATTCGTATATAAGATAAAGGTTTGAATGTTTGAATTTTAAGTGTGTTAAATAAAGTGTAAAATTAGCGACTAGGAGCTACTGTTATTCATAATAAATGGGTATTGTAGAATTTTTAATTCTGAATCTAAATTGATGTTTTTAAATACGGTTTTATAAATGTTTACAAAAATATGTGTGAGATATGTTAAGAATACTATACTGTGATGTTAGTTATTTACATTAGGTATACTATTGTAAGTTTCTCTAGCATTTTATCTGTAAATAGGTAATTCCATATCAAATGGCCTAATTTTGGAGAACTGCCTCCCGGTCCACTTCGGATTTTGATGAAATTTTGTATACCACGTCCCACGTTTCAAAAACCTTTTGTGAAGTTGTAGCTTCGTTGGCGACATAGTTTTTGAGATATGGTGGTTTGTTGAATAAGCAAATCCAACTCAGTTCACGTGTACAACATTTTCCCTCTCTATTCAATGAAACTAATATAAATTATGCCTTTATTAACACATATTGAGTATATATTTAAGTTTTATTAAGTGCAAAATTCTTTACCAACCGCTTGATTTTGTCTATGGATTCAACGTGCAGAAACTTCCCACTCGCACATAAGGTCTCACAACTAGACAGATGTTCATATTCACTTTCAACATAGGTAGTAATCACTTGTGTGACATAGACCAATAAAATTTATTTTTTGCCCATAGGTGTGCCACAGGGGGGACTGTGTGGATCCCCCTCTGGAAATATTGAAAGCTCTATAGCCTTACAGAGTAGAATATTTGCCAGATATTGCTCTTTTTTGCACTTTGACAATTTGAGGAATTGTTATACATTTGAGGAAGAGGCTTTCCAAGACTCCTGGCAACGCTGTAAATGGTTCAACATAACATCTACTCTATTTATTGATTGTATTGAAATTATAATTTCATTCTCCTTTTAGAATGTTTTTATTTGCTACTAATTGTTTAATACGTAAATAATTTGAAATTAAAAAAGGGCGACGCAGAAACTACGTTTCTGCGACCCCGTTTTTCTTCTTTGCCCCTTTTGTTTTAGACCACAAACGTCTATACTTTTGACGCTTTATAATAACGAAGTTTTATATCTTTTAATGCAGTCCAAGTAAATCCTTTGAGGGGGAAATGAAACAAATCTATCGCCTCTCTGCGTCACTTTGTTAACAGAGTTATTCTTCACGCTTTCTAATACATTTTGCTTCTGAAGGAATATCTTAAACCTCAATCACATAGCCGACTAATATATTCAGGTGTTTGACAAAGTTTTAATAGAGTTTCTCGCTTTCGGAGATTTAAGTACTTGTGGGGAGATCCCTGAGAACGTCGTAAAAGATGGCTTTAAAGAGACCGCCACAAAAGCGGTCTTGTATGGAAGTCAGTCGGTGCAAAATAAAAAAAATATCCAAAAATACGACAAAAAATATACAATACTCCAACGAATATGAAATTTCGATTCTACAAAGTATACAGCAATCTAATACAATACATTATATCCAAAAGTCAGGTTGACAACGTAAGGTAATGTATACACCTTTCTGTTTCTGAATGTGCAGAAGCATTCACAAAATGAAATATATTTTGAAATTAGACGAAACTACTTTGACGATACCAAGTGTAGTTCACTTCAATTGTGAATTGTTTAATTACAATTTTAGGAATTAACACTTCGACTATAAAACGACAAGGTTGTCATCGCTAAATGGTGCTACAACAGCAGTTTCTTACTCGTATTATATGTAGTCGTTACGTAAGTATTATATTGCACATAGTATCCTAGTAATTCTTCAGTCATCTCGTGAAACACACTCTTCAGCAAAAGAAGCGTAGTAGATTCGAATTCGCAAATGAAAAAAAATTAGGAGACTGCTGTCACGCTAAGTAATATAATTTAGATGATACATTTTTACTGAATATTCTATTAAATATTCCATTAGACCTACAATGACACACATTTTATTGCAATAGAATTATAGCATAAATAAGCAACATCTTATATTTAAACAATTATTATCTTCACGACTCGTTAGGATACAAATACGATTTACATATATGTTGAAAATGTATGTATGTTGCGTACCTAGATATGTAACACTTATGCAGGGCTTTACTTGTTCGTCATGTGTGCATAATTATGACTTTTCCTTCTACAATCTTATTTTCTGTTTTATTAAAATTTATATTCGTCATAATGTTTTGTAGAAAAGTATTTTTTCTCTTCTAGGAATATTCTAGGCAGCCTGCGTAAATAAGAGGATGGAGCACGGAATCCACAATTTATTAACCCAGATAGTAACATTTTTTCTTCAAGTTTATGAAGACCTTGTTTAAATATAATTAAGCAGAGTACGAGCTATGTAACATATTGCCGTTAACTTTTATTTACAGGATTTTGTTTTCAAATTTTAATTTGACTTACATTTCTGCTGTAGAGGTCTTTAATATCCTTTACTGCAACAAAAATCCTAAAGAAGACATTCTTGGATACCTAAATAATATTAAGGCTAATTGTTTTAGATTGGTAGAAATAATTTTTAAAATACTGAAAAAAGTAAATTTAATGCAATTTTTGTTGAAGGATATTTCAACATGACAGGTGAAGCAGAGCGTAGAAGGGAAAGGGCCTAGTTTTGTACATATTGCGACGAGCAAATCATATTTTTAAAATTGTGGCATTACGAAATATAATTCTCACACTAAAAAAGACTGTGTAACGCCAAATAATCAACTGTAAAACACAATAAAAAGCACTTTGTTTCGCTTGTCGGAACCTTCCACACTTTGCGTCACCATAACATATGGCCCGTGGGAAAAATCCTCGGCAGTCTTTCAGTGTTCACCCGAGCTACGTAACGTGATGCAAAGAAAAATCGATAAAATCGTGTATTCAACGCACGACGCCAAGGAAGAAAATACGAAAAGAATAATCAGGTGGAATTAAATTTACGCAAGTTTACGACTTCAATTTGCCTCCTGAATGATAGAAGTAGGATTCAGATCCTCTGTAGGCGGGCTGCCCTTTGCTTTCCCTGGATGCTCTTTGAGCTGTCTCGCTCCGAATCGAAACGAGAGCAAATTTTTCGACCCGAATTCGTAATTGCGTTTGATTGCCGGAGTGGCTGGGGAGAAAAGAAACTGTCACGGTCGGGACTCTTGACGTAGTAATTGGGAGTCTTGCATCCAGACAGCTCGTGGGCTTGAGAAGACGAAAAGAAGAAGTACACAGTTGGTGAATAGAACGTTTCGGGAACGGACTTAATATTTCGGTTTCATTTAGAAAGCGCGCTAAAAAGAACTCCCGGTCATTAAGA
Source organism: Teleogryllus oceanicus (assembly GCA_964035755.1). NCBI lineage: Eukaryota > Metazoa > Arthropoda > Insecta > Orthoptera > Gryllidae > Teleogryllus > Teleogryllus oceanicus. The sequence goes on along the minus strand of CAXIVR010000005.1, from coordinate 132,549,369 downwards.
GACGGAAACGTTCTGTGGCAAGACGACCACTATCCGTAGAAGAGATTCGGAGCTTCTTCCGTTGACTATCTCTTGTTTTGAGAAAATTGTTCTTTTATTGTTCATGAAATTAGGAATATATTTATCAAGAAGGTCCAGCACAAAAGGGGATTTGGAATGGGAAAGTGATGATGCAAGCCCGTGATTTCCTCTTTTAGAACTGTACAACACCGTTCTTGATAGGCTCATTTTCTTGACTGACGTGGCTATTCACGAGACAGCCACGTCCTCGTTTTCTGCATTCAGAATGACAATAAAACTAGTCATAATGCAAAGCTTCCTACTGAGAAATCATTACATTTGTGAATAAGAAAATAACCGAATGCATATTTCGTAATTCTAAATTACATGTGAATGCACCAGAAGAAAATAGAAAGTAAGTTTTCTACTTTGGACCATTTTTAATTTTTCTTTTCTATGCTTTTTATAATTCAATTAAAACAAAATATTTACTGAAACAATCTACAATATATGAACTTTCATTTAAAATATAATTTTGTTATATAATTTCTGGCAAAAAGGAATTGAAGAAACAAGCACAAGCGATCCAAATTGGGATACTTGTACAATTTCATACAAGAAAAAGGCGAACTCATATTTAGGTAACTCGTATTTTCACAATATGTTATAAAAAGTATTTCGTGTACTTGTTAAAATAACCTTTGAAAATCATAAAATAAAACATCGTCTTCTTCGCTTAGTAACGTCGCAAGTAATAGCTCTCTCATATTTTCAAAGAGAGAAGGTCTCGCTCAACAAGCGGAAACCGATCAGCATGTACACTAAAACCAATAACAAGTTCTATCAACGGGAGGGGGGGAACGGTTCCTTTTTGGAGACAAAGCCAACGTTTTCGACTTCTTCTAAAGGACTCGGAAGACAAGTCTTTTCTCTTCCCCCTCTTTCAGCTCGGTGGGTGGGTTATGGCCCAGCAGATGGTGACATCAAGGTGGCATCAACCGGCCATGGAGGATGTCGAGGGCTCGAACGAATTGCTCTTTGGCTACTCTTGTAAAGATGTGAAAAGTCGGCGGTCGCTAGAGGCGGATCCAACCGATCATTTCGGAGGGTGCCATTATAGATTTTTGTTAAATAATAAACATATGTTATTAAATTGTATATTATTTTTGCAGTGTATATATTACTATACAATATATTTTTTTTAAAAAATTACATAATTCCAACAAAAATATTTAAATCAAATTTTCCAAATAAAAAAGGTAACAAACAAAAACCTTACGTCTGGTAAACTATCTGGGGTCAACGATGTATCTACCACAACAGTATTAATTATAATTTTAATATGATTACATTTTGCCAAACACGTGTTTCGGGAACACTCTTCCCATCCTCAGTGGTTCCAAGTAACACAGATTAAACACACAAGTTCATGTGTTCGCCTACGTAGATGTAGCACACGCATTACACGACCTTTGATTTCGCAGTGAAGTTGGGTGGCATAAGGTCATCAGTAAGGTCGTCCATTCCGGGTCCGTTACCTTCACCGCAGGAGGCACTTCTTTGATAATGACCGTTTGGCCGTCGATATTTTTTCAAGCTGCCTAGTTTTGGAATTTGTGGCACCGAGGCGATATATTCTTTCCCAGGAGGGAATTAATTTTAAAACGTATTTCCTACGTTCACTATAGCCAAGGTTCACATTCACTATAACTGAATCCTCTATGCTTATTTGTAATGTTAGTGAAACGGGAGCAATGACTTAAGTTCAGTATAACCGAGGGTTCACTATATCCGAGTTCGCTTTAAACCGAGTCGATTGTACGTCTTGCCCCTTGATTCATGTACGTGTGGATTCCAAGGGGCCTGAGTGTTCATTTAGTTCCTGTAGCTGACAATAGATGACATTCTAAAGGAGGATCTCCTCCCCACAGCTATTAAAACAGTTCGCTTCTTGCCGTCGCTGTGCTAACGGACATTCTACAAGAGAGGAGAAAACGTTGAAAATTCCTCCTCAAAGCGATTTCGAGTTTTCGCGTCGCCTAAAAAGCGCGCGCAGTTTAAAAGCTTGATCAATGACAACTTCCAATAACTATAAACTAAAAGAATGTATACACTTTTTCTCCTGCATCAAAGAAAATATTATATTTGATTATTACATTCAAAAGAAGAAAATGTGTGAGGACATTCTTCCTTTCCTCTCATGAGAAACCGCCTCAGAAATCCGCCGTCTTATTTCATTATCACAGCCCTACAGTTATTTTTTAAGTCGTAAAGGTAGCATTAGTCTCCAAAAAAGAGACCATTCCCCTCCCCTGCAAATAACGCTTGTTACTATTCGTTTTAGTGAACATTGTCCCATACTGATTGGTTTTTGGTTGTCGGGAGAGACCTTCTCTCATTGAAGTGATGAGAGAACTATTACCTACAAAGAAGTACGAATTAATATTATTCTATTATTTTCAAAGGTTATTAACAAACATTTTTTAATTTCGTGAAAACTTCCTCCTCAAACCGTAACACAAAGAGAATTTTTCATCCATCGACGTCAGATTTTCAGAATAAGGTAAGGCGTGGTGCGTGACATTACAATATTAAAATTGTCTTAAATCCTGCTCTCTTCTCGAGAACATCTCTCCCCGAAAAGAAAATGTTCACATAATACATTAAACACTAAAGAATTATTTGAAATGAAGAAGGCAAATTTCAATGTTCAAATAGATTTCTTTGTCATACATTAAATACACAAATATTAATCTCAAGTAAACAGATACAAACAGAATTTCAAATTGATTCCTTTAAATACTTTTTTATTTTTCTTCTCATAAAAAACGTTTATAAGAACTTACCTACATCACCTGCATCTAAAACATTAATAGGAAAAATGTTTTTTCCAAATCCACGAAAAAAAAACTCACTCTAAGAATATTTTCCATCTTCCCCAACTTAAATAATTATTTTCCCCCTTTTGAAATCACTTCGCTTTAAATTGCATGCTATTTTTCCAGATTAGTTAAGTTACGTTATTCTTGTAAATTGTGGATAGTATTATTTTACATGCAGATTAAATACTAACATCAGGTCTATTCAATTAATGTAAATGGCATTGAAATTTCTGAAAACTTGTTCTATTCAACAAACAGAAAATATGTTTTTAAAAGAAGTTTGAACATCTTAACAATATCACAATGATTAGAACACCTGACTTATAGCGCGGTTTCTCAATTCCGTCCACCTCTAACTCTTTCTTATCCTTTCCAATGCCCCATCTTCTTTTTCGGAATTTTGTTCTCGACAATATTCCTCCAAATTCCACTCAAATTCCCTCCTCTTCACTCCCAAATCTCATTTTTCTCACATTTCCCTAACGATTCCCACCTTTTTCTCACATTTCCAAAACCAAATCCCTCCTTTGAACGCCTTCCTTCTCTGTCTGTCTCTGTCTTTTCTTTTTCATTTTCTCCACATTCCTCTATTTTCACATCTTTAACAAATTCCTCCTCCTTTTCCAAAAAAATTTTTAAAATTTTAAATAAATTTTTTTCCAAAACCTCCTTCCCAACAAGTCATTGATCGCTTAACCAAAAAAACTCCTTGTTCCAAACTCCTTGCTTCCCCAACAATTTTGGCTTCCCCAAAAGCCTCCTTGCTTCCCAACAAGCTCTCCTTGGCTTCCCCAACACAGCCTCTCCTTGGCTTCCCCAAGCCTCTTGTCTTCCCAACAAGTCTCTCCATGTCTTCCAACAAACCTCTCATCTTCTACAAGTACCTTCTCTTTTCCTCACTATTCCCTGCTCGTTTCGCCCTCAATCCCTCATCTTCAACAAGTAACTTCTCTTTTCCTCACTATTCCTCGCTCTTTTTCGTCCTCAATCCCTTATTCCTTTCTCATTTCTCTGCTCTTGTACATTTGCGATCACAACCTAATTTTCTTTCTCCCCTGTCCTCTCGTGTCCTTCCCAATCCTCCTCCGGGCTGCGCGGTGTGCCGTCCGTCCCGATTTCGGAAGAAGAAAGCCGTGCGCGGAGAAGAAAGTCGTGTTGGCAGCGCGCACCCACCGCGAGGCGAGGCGAAGCGTCACCGGCCCGCTCACCCACACGCCCACCAAACCCGCACCGCGCCGCCTCCCGGCGTCGCTTTCTTCGCTGAGCCCCGTTACGTCCCGGCCCATGACGTCACGCGCGCCACGACCGTCCACCCGTACCGACAGTGTCTAGGAGGATATCCGGTGCGAACTGCGCCTCTGCCGTGGGGGCTGATATTTTGGCCGAAATGGCTCGATCTCAGCGCCGGCGATAGTATGGGCAAGAGCGGGCGATCGCCCGGGGCCCCGCAAGGCAAGCGGCCCGATGATGGGAGTGATGAAAAGAATGAGAACTCCAGAAAATCGTTACCGTAATTTGATGGGTCGCTGCACAACAGTCAGGTTTTTCATAAAATTTTCAACTAAAGGTTTACCTTAAATAGTTAATTATAGTTATTACTTATAAGGTAGGAATCTATGAATTATTCAATGGTGCTGACATTGAAATAGGTTCTACTGAAATTCATATTTATTTTTTAATGTATTTAACAAGTGACTTTAGTGAACACTAACAAACACAACATTTTTTTAGTGTTTTAAGCACACTGTGGAAGTTGTATTATTTTTATCACTAAATACTTTTATATAAACTATTATTTAATTGCAAAAACTTTTCTAGCTTAAACGTTCTAATTTTTGTTATTTGTTGACATAAATAAAAAAAATATAGTTTCTTAATATAATGTTCAAGTTTTTTGGGGCGGGTCCATGTTTCAGCAATGCCCTGGGCTCAAATATGTCTAGCTCCGGCACTGCTCCTTCCGGATAGCCTAGAGACAGTACCAACTCCGGCCGTCGAAGCATGACGTCATACGATGACGCCCCGAGTTCCGGAGGCCCCTGTTTCCATTATTGACCTACCGTTTGATGAATATGGTTTCTAACCTTTCTCGAATTAACTTTTTTAAAGATTCTCATTGAAGTAATTGAAAAATTGACTCCGCCTAAAAAAATATGCAGTTAAAATCTCCTTATCAGACAAAGGATTCGATCACATCTCACACCCTTCAAATACTTTAGGAATGTTATTCATGTCAAACTGGATTTCAAATGAGTTATAAACACAGTTTAATAGGTATCATAAAGTCTATTTCAATAACACCTCACCATTAAAATCTGTCTAATAATAATTATTTACACTTTATGACACAATTATTGTGTCTGTAGAAAATTTCAGTTTTCACACGTGTACCCGCTAATATCACGTTTATTCATTATCAGCAGAAAAATTCTACGGTTTCGGAAAACTGAGGAAACATAGACGTACGAATAAACGGAAACAACGATTGGATCTTTCAAATCTTTATCTCGTTAGAATCGGCAATATTTACGTTAAAACAAATTCTTCAGCTGTTATCACTTCCGCCCGCAAAATATATCGTTTTCTCCTTCTCGATCAAAATCTGTGTATTGACTCAGAAGTTATGAGTAAATAAAGAAATTCACTAAGTCTGTGGTGTTAAATAACCCTTCTATGTTCGCGCAGTAGAGCAAGATTTTATGGACATCAAACCATTTAAGGCTGTTAGTGGAATCTGAATTGTAATGTGTTCGTAGTATGTTTCATGAACTGGAATAAGAAAAGTATGTTAATACACACTTTCTTTTTCTTTCTGTTCGGTAAAATGAACGAGTAGATTTTCAATTTTTATGTGGGCGATAAGAGTTTATGGTCAATCACATTCTATCCAGAACCATTTCGTAGAAAAGTATTTCCCTATGTTTTTTACTGATCACGTCCTGTTATCTAGTTGTTATTTTCAGTTTTCACATAAATACGATCTCCATCGTGTTTCTGATAGAGCTTACCTCCTCATGTGGAAATTAAATTCTCTCTTGTTCCAGGATGAATAATATTTTCTCCTTACTGTATTTTTATTTCATTTTACACAATTTCCTTAATTTTTTTACTTCTTCTGGTAATTGAAAAGTGTTTTCTTTTATCAAGAGTTCCGTTATTTATCCAAGAAATTTTACTTTGCAGATCCATGTTAGACGTTTAGATTTGATTTACAGCTTGATTTATAATAATGCTTAGAGAGGGCAAGGCCCGAGTTGAAAGTGTCACAGCACTTTCAATGAGAAAATGTTACAAGAAGTGCTGCACACTACTCAGGACATATTCGTTAATATTTGTATTTCATTTTCCACAATCATTTGAACACATATATATTTCAAGGTACTTCGTGTTTTCGAAAATATATCCAATTTAATGGAAACACCTCATCCACAATTTTACGTTCATAAACGCACGCTTTCTGAACTATTTTTCTCTTCATTTTCCACTTCCATACGAGTTGAATGAATGGCTCATTTTATCTTTTATTTCTTGTTTATGGTTCGTTTTCTCCGCTTCAGAGTCCCTTATTATTTTCCTCCCACACTTTCATTTAGTGTTCTTATTCCCAATCCAATTCTACCTCATTGCAATCTATCTTTAAATTTGCTTCCCTATACTAGTCTTGTTTCGTCTCACTTTTCTCTTGTAACTTTGAACCCATCTTGTTTCAGGGAAAAATGAAATTGTCTTGGTCACAGTACTAGTTAGTCCTATTCTCCTGGTACATATTTTTGAATCTCATTGACCCGTTTCCCTCGTAACCGGATCGAGCCCTCTTCTTTGAAATACTCTTACTACGTGTTTCCTTTGTTTTCTCTTGTACTCGTGTTAACGTTTAGCTACTCTTGCCACTCTGCAGAAGTGTTACGCACAGAAACCCGACATTGCAATGAAGCTGATGTGAGTTGGTGTGGAAAGTAGTTAACTCGGAAAGCCGAAAGGGACAGAGATGTGTGCTTACCCATTGCGGAGAGTAATGCACCAAACTCAAGGAGTGAGCGGATGCGCTTGACCGCGGGACAAACATACACATACTCGCTGCTTTTCTTCTTTTGTAACCATGTGTATGAGTAGCTATCCTGACCATTTTGACAAATAATATTTTGATTGAATTGATTAATTGTTAGTCTTTCCGGGCGCGAAAAAGGCCAAGGTCATTTGTTCTGTAATTATAGTGCATGTTTATTCTCCACTGAGTTAGCGGTGATCCTTCCCCGCTGGATGGCGAGACCCGGCTAGCGGGCCCTGTCGGCTAGCGGGTTTCCCAACCTGGTATCTCCCACAAGCGGCGCATCACCTCAGCTGGGACAAGCTGTAAGCTGCCGACGGGCCTCCCGGCATGTGATAGTGTAGTACATGTTTGCGTAAGTAGGTGTATGTAAGGGTTGAGAATAGGAGAAGGAAAGGGAAGAAGGAAAGATCGGTTCGGGGCCGGTTTGTTAGGATTCGCCTGGTGTTGATCGGAGAAACCACGAAAAACTACCAATCAGAGTAGCCGGCCGCTAGAATTCTCCTCCAGACAGCGACTGAATTCGACCTTCCTGACAAACCTGAAAATCCTGCCTCCGCCGGGACTCGAACCCTATAGGTCCTCGCGGTCAGGGGCACTGCAGTGACATCAGTTGACACCCTGAGCCACCTCTCCCGGTAAATAATATTTTATTTCTAAGATTGTTTCGGGTCAGCGCAACTCATTTCCAATCTTTGTTCCCCGGTCACTTCGCAGACTCCCCGTTTCATCTTCGCCTCTTCCTAATCCTCGTTTGGTCCTCCGGGGAACCTTCACGGAAGGTTAACGAATAGAAACTGCAAAACTTACTTCCTCCGCAAACAACTTGCTAATGGGAAGTGACGGAGAAAGTAGTGAACTCGGAAAACCTGAAAGGTTAGAAATGTGCGCACAACCATTGTGCTGTGAATAAAAAAGGAAATAAAAAAAACGAAAGCAAGGAGTGAGAAACTTCGTCAGCACGTGTCCGGTATTGGGTTGTATACGGAACTCCAGCTATACTTAGTTTCGTCTGTTATCATGTTCCTGTTTACTTTTCTTACCACTTCGTTCTGACAATCATCACACTTCTACGAGATGTCTGATCGTTGCTCAACATTTTTACTCATTTCAAGTGATTGTTCCGAATTGTCGGTTTGTCTCCGCCGCATCGTCTTCGTCGCCCGCAATTCGCCGCGTCGCGTCGCCGCAGGGCCTTTGCTCGCTTGCCACGCCGCGGCGGCGGCGGCGGCGGCGGCGGAGGGGGCGGCGGAGGGGGGGCAGTCGATACGCGCGGGCCCACGCGCGTCAGTCGCGCACGTCGCCTCCCGCCGGCCGCACGTGTTCTCTCCGCCTCCGCTCTCTCACTCAGCCCCTCCGACGCACCATGCCCCGCTCCCGCAGCGTCGCGGCGCCGCGCCCGCTGCTGCTGCCGCTGGCCGCGCTCCTCCTGGCCGCGCTGGCGGCGGCCGACCCCGAGCCCGCGGGCCAGCAGAAGGCCGCCCCCGCCCAGGCCAACGACAAGCTCAAGATCGAGGTCCTCTACAAGCCGGAGGAATGCAACGCGTCTTCCAAGAACGGCGACATGCTCACCATGCACTACAAGGGCACGCTGGAGGACGGCACCCAGTTCGATTCCAGGTGAGTGGGGGCGCAACCCCGTGTGCTGTTTGCATTGCTTGTGCAGTGGACCAGGGAAGCCTCTCCGTAGAGGAATCAGTGGCTGGCGACAGTGCTACCAATAGAAATTACGTTAACAACTTGTAAAAAGATGAAACCGTAAATTAAATACATCCCACATTCATAACCCATGCTGGAAGTGCTGCTGGTTGCTTCCAACATGAATGCAATTGTTAGTAGGAGGCCGTGATTCCGCACAGAGCGGAGAAACTTTCCTGGCACACGTTCGTTTGTTTGGGGAGGCAATTGCGTTGCTGGTTGGGAGTTCCCGCTCCGCTGTACTAACGCCGGCCGCCCACGTGTTGGCGGCTGCGGGGCGGCCACGTGTCGCCGGCGCCGCGCGCTGACGCGACGCGCGGACGTGGAGCGCTCGCGCGGCCGACTGCGTGCGTGGCGGCTCGCCTTACGCGCGCGCCGGCTGTTGCTAGCCGTTTCCTGCGGCGGCGGCGCGTCCGTTCACGAGGAGATAAAACGATTCCTCATCGTACGAGTTTGGGGAAACAATTCGAATTTTGTTCCTAGTTGAATTTGTTTGCAAGATCCCAAAATATATGCACGCGTTCTGTGGTCATAGATTACATGCTTAATGTCAGAAAAAAGGAAATTGCAACTTCGCATAAATGTACGTTCACTTCGTAGCACTTCGAATGAGACAATAAGACAACCATAAAATGTTGAAAATAATGTCATCACTAAATGAAATGTGTTATGTGTCAACCTATAACGTCAATCACTAAGACAAGTAACGTTATTGTCAGTGTCAATCTTTATCTGAAATTACGAAAGAATTTACTATTTTGTTATTTGTGTTTCTTACTGACATTTTTGATTGATACATGCTTCATTATTTATTTAAATAAACTGAATACTCTTCGAAACCATTGAAATAATATTTTCTTTTAATAATTGTTCGGGATTGTTGCTGTTTTCTTCATGTCTTAACAATTAAGGCATTCGCAGAGCTTCGCATTCGTAACTGCTCGAGAAAAGCACCTCGTAAACAGATGACTCAGCTGTTTGGATGTTGAAGTAAGGAAATTACTGTTATAGTCGCACGCCGTTGTTGCAAAACATGTTTCACATTTCGTTGTATTAGAGTCTGTGTAACAGAGGCGTTTATCTTCTGACTGGCCGTTTGCATTGCAATATTCGATACTATTGTCCTTAAGGTGAATTGTTGTATTTCCAAACGAGATTAATTCAATGAATTTACAGAAACTTGATTCTAATTCCTTTTCGAGAGAATAAACACGCTTACAATACGTTTTCTTATTTGAAACGTATTCATCTCAAATGGTCGAGAAGATGAACAAAGAAATCAATCATTCTGGAACTCATTAACGGAAGAGTGGAACCAGTTTTCTTTAATTCATCTATTCTAAGGAGGGCCTCCTTATTGTACTAACTTTTTCGATTGTATCTGAGATGAACAGTGATATCTGAACCTCTCCTTGTGCCGACAGACAAAAGATAAAATTATGTTTAGAAAAATAATTCATGGTAAATACGAAAATATTTTTTCTGATCCTCTTGAGATTTTGAACACTCACAATTTTCGCAGAGATTTCTTTAATCTGAAATATTAATTGTAAATACTATTCAGTTTGAGGTGGTTTCGTCCTTGCGTATGCCTTAACGACCATTGGAAATTCAATTTCTCACATCAACAAGTTTGATGTTACAACGCAAGTTTGATGTTAGATTTTGCACATACCCTCGGGAGTATTCCGAAGAATCCACTCATAAAAATATAAACATGTTAACACCATGTGATACACTGACTGGGCATGGAGCATAAATTGCTTTGTACAGAAAAATATGCACGACTCTTCCCAATTTGGAAGAAAAACGGTACTTATTACACCGACACAACCTCCAAGGAAAAAATAAATAAGAAAAAAGAAACGAAGAACAAACCCAGCGGGGAGTGGGTTGGGCTGGAGTCGGCTGCCGAAAGCGCACGTGTCCGGGCGTCCGCCTCCGCATCATACAAATCTCGGCAGATTCTTTTCCGCAGCATTCCTCCACTCCGCGAAGAGCGATGGGCGGGCGTGCGGGCGCTGGCCCGAGTGGCCCGGGCTTTCTTGTGTCCCCGGAGGGCGCGCCGTCGCCGCTCGCTCGCTGCAGACGCGGCGGAGGCGGAGTCCGCAGCCAAGTGCCCTGCGCTTCTCAACGGCTTCCCTCAGGGCTTCCTTGCGGCTTGTTCAGGGCTCCGCGGAGCACAGTGGGTAGAAATGCGCTTGTATTCAATCACCTATTTCAATTGTGTCTATCGTCATTTCAAGTGACTAAAGCCCCCATATTCTAAGAAAAAATACTGATCTTACAATTAAAATACTTGAAAATTGATGTTGGTATATGCGAGAACGATAATCTCCGTCATCGTTTGACCGATCTTCATGAAAGTTGGCATATCTTAGTGGTTTTTTCTTCAAGATGCTTTTTATGCCGTTGACGTTGTTGAAACTCTCCAATGACGCTATATCTCAAGACGGCGTTTCAGTTCAATGCAATTCCCCATCCACGCTGGGCGTTGCCGTGTGATGCGGGGCGGGGTCGAGCAGGCGGGCGGTGCGGGATGTAGACGGACCAAACCTAATGTTGAACTAGAAGACAACAGCGAGGACAGCCATACGAAAGCACCAGATCGTAGCAGCGCTGACGGAGGGGTGTAATTCTGCTACAATAATATTAACTATCATTATATCGGAATCACCATCTTTAAGTCTGATAATATCAGAGGGTCAAGAAACATAGGAAAGCCGAAACGGCGTTGGAGAGATCAGTGGGCGTCTTCCAGAGCACTTAGAATTCCAATTCCACAATAGAATTCAAAAAATACAAAAGGAACGAAACTAATAACATTTCTGAAGGTATTCTGAAAATCTACGATGATTTTCCGTAACGTCCTTGGCTTATCATGTTCAAGAATCTACCTTCAGTTGCTCTATCCACCTTTGACACCATGGAATTATACAACGATAAGTCAAAATATTTCTAAATTATCAGGCAGTAACAAAATAAGTATTATTCTAATATTTAATTCCAAAGTACCAATTATTAATAAAATAACAAAAAAAATTATATATGTGACTAGGCGGTCGTATCTATCAGACAGAAACGGAATAAAGGAGAAGAGGCAGAATCATTATATTATTGTCATCAGTCTTTCGGTTGGATAAAAGCTTTAAGTTAATTAATTATTATTTGAAGAATAATGATATGGATGGTATTCTGGGGAACATGGTCGGTTGGCATTGCTTTTAACGCCACAGTATAGACGTGAAAATATGTCATTCGCAGGATTGGAACACACATCTTTTCATTTCGCGCATAGAAGTTGTCACCGTCTGGGCAGCGTAGGCTGGCTTATAATTACGTGTAATTGCCGTAATTAAAATAAATAGTATCCCTTAGATCAGTCACCACCTCAGCGCTCATCTCTTAAAAGCGAATATGGTATAATTTCTGTCATTCGCAAACTAGCAGTTTAGCCTACGTATCTTACGAAACATAACTATATGTGTCTATAAAAATGAATCGCGATTACACGATTATCATTACGACTAGCGTACCCGTGCGAGAACTCTCGCATGTTAAACTTCCCAATTTCCATGTTAAGCCTGTAATATATCTTTTCCTTCAAGACCTTCTTATCGTCCGTCGCTTATTCTGTCTCCTTGTAATTGATAACAATAAAATAGACGCTTATCAATACACACTATTCTTATTGAACGTTATTACCGAGCAGAGAGGTGCACCCGTGCAATTCAATCGCGTAGAAGATCAAGTAATTAGTTTAAAATCTCATACAGCTGCAGATTCTACCGATTCTAAACAGGAGGGGTAGAATCGAGAAGCGTCGAACCAGCAAAAAATGAAATAGTATGTTCAAGAAGGTCTCTTCCTATATATTACATTATGAGAAACGTTTCTTTGTGGCATTTGGCGTCAAAAGTTTAGTTTTTAAGGCCCTAAAACGCTTCCCTTAGGTATTATCTAACAATATAGAACACAAAATTCTAGCGAGTGTTGCGAGTTGCATTTGACATTTATATTTAAATGCATTTTTTTTTAAATTAATATTTTGAAAGTCAAAGTGCAATTCGTCACGTCTCCGTAAAATTATCTTTCTTTAGAGACCTCATTTATAAATATTGGTGGAGTGTGAGAGCCGCAAAAGGTATGCGCGAGGTATGCAAAAGGTATGCCGCGAATATGGTGTAATTTCTGTAATTCCCATGCATACTACTGAAATAATATAAGAGACGATGATGAAAAACGCGTTCACATATTTTTCTGGATCGAGCCAAACAGTTCAGTGAGATTTACGTTTTGTTCCATGGTTTCTATCAATTTTCAGTTTTTTCAAGCTTCACGCACTGAATAAATAACACTATCTGATTTCATTCGTTTCTACGGTGACGCACCGAGGAAAGCATATTTCCTTGTATGCATTTTTCGTTGACTCGTAGGTTCAAGAGCTTAAACTGACTGCAGATGAACATTGTACTCCTTTATCACAAAATTATCAACGCCGTTTTGTACATTCACTTCTGCACTCAGCATCTCCCGAAAGTCCGCTTTTCGCACTAAACCAATTTTTGTCATTGATGTCTAATGTGTAAATGTATTCTATGTATTGTAAAATGTATGTTTCAAACTTTTTACTTTCCATTTGCACTCTGGTGAAAGTTTGTGAGAAGCAGTTTGTGAACTTTCCGAAAAAAATATAGGGATGACAATTATCGAAATATTACGCTCGGTGCAGTAGCACTGCTGACTAGGAACGTTGAAACTAATAATACTGAGACAAATTTAAAATTAGGGCTACTAGTTACTAACCTGACTCCGTGCTTGAAATGAAAAAAAGGACTAACAGTCTACAAAATCCATTAAATGCCAATTAAATTTTCCATTTTAAATATTTTTATATTATTTTTATATATTTTTAAATGTAAAGACTTAATTTTCAATTATCTTTGCATCTCAATCGTTTGATTGCAGCGATGTGACTGCGCTAAAGGCCCCGAACTGAATAAATTGGAGAACATTATGTAATTCTCAACGTCTGCTCAATAAATTCTGGCTTTACTCTTTCATTGTTGGAGTCAATGATCTAGCCAACAAAGGCTATATTGGTAATCTGTTAGAGACACGTCATTCCTCTTAAATGAGTACATAAATGATTTTCATAATTACATCATATATTAATTGCCTGGTATGATAATATTTAGTAGCATTTCTTCATTTCAATTTTAGCGATATAAAAAGTTTTTTTAATTCCTTACTTTTATTAAATTGTATAAATATTAAAAAAGATAAGAATATCAAACACAATATCATAACTACATTTCATGTGGCCATGAATGTTCCTTTTTTTGGGAAACCGGCTCATAGGTGACAGAATATGCACTACTCCAAGCTGCTGACAGTCTGTGTCATCATAGCCGCTCGTTTGGGCCCACTGTGGAGCGCCCCCGCTCCTAAATCAGGCTGCGGGGGAGCGCGGGCCGGCGCCGGCGCGGTGGCACGTGTCTAGAGCGGCCCCGCGGTACAACAGGTGCTGCGGGCGGCCCTGCCGCGCCGCGCCGCACGGCCCTCTCGTCGTAAAAGCCTCACTCGCCGCCGGCCGACGGCGGAGGCTTCTGTCTTTGCGCGTACTCGCCCCGCCTCGCCCCGCCTCGCCCCGCCTCGCCCCGCCTCGCCCCGCCTCGCCATGTTCTGTTCCATCACCTCTCTCCCATCCCATCATTATTCTGCCCGGCACCTATGCATCCCACCCCCCAGTCCTGCTCCGCTCCATTTCCACTCCTACCCACTCCGCTTGACCTCGCTCACTCTAGGTGTGTGTCTACCTGTCCGGCCTGCTCAGCTCGCGCCCTCCAGGCAAAGCGATTCAGCTTGCGCTATGCTTTCTGGACTCTCTTCCCTTTCGGTGAAGCGTACAGCCGAATTTACGCATGGCAGGCCTGAGAGTAAAAACGGGGTCTCATTTTTCTTTTAATTCAACCGCACCACACCCAAACATAACTTCAAAGAATACAATTTATTTTTCTCTGAAAGTAGTATGTCTTCGACCAGTGCCATATTTCCATCTGCATCTTGGCGTAGAAGTTCAGAGAACTTGTACTTCATTTGGGAAATTAGGAAAAAACGTATGACAATTAAAAGAACAAATAAGAGGTACAACTTCTTTTTCCCAACATGCAAGAATAATAAAAAACCTTTATGACTGTGGACCTACAACCCCAAAACAGAGCACCCCCTCCAGGTTCTGCTCAATGTGATCAACTCAGAAAATAAGTACATCCAGCTTCTGTGTGTGTTCATGTTGCTGACGATGCAGTGTATGGTGGCAATACCATAAGCCTCTCCAAATAAAATGCATCAGTGATTTTTATAGACTATTTTTGTTGTTGTTTTTGTCTAATGTTATACTTCGTTCCAAATGCAGCAATTGATTTGATGCATTTGACATTCAGAAAGCTCTGTGACGGTCCTTTGAACAAATATATTTCGATGAAAATACGGGGTAGCGGGATTCATCATATTTGCACAACGACGCCATGAATTTCATTATAGAGCTGATCATTCAGAGTCAGATATCTCTGGAGGGCTCATCGTACTTCGACTTCCGCGAATTTTATTTGGCGGTTTATTGATCATTATATATGGTTGTTGTTTTCTGAAAATAAGGCTAAGTCGCCTGTCTTATTACTGTTAGGCTCACAAAAGAATAGTCATCCTCCAAATTCCTTGCTCAAAGTAGTCCGATATCCGAAATCAATGAGCGCAAGTAATACAAGATCGACATTAGAAAATGGCTTGGCAAATAAAAATGTATGATTTTGACTTGGAACTGTACTGGACTGTACAAAGAGTAGTTTTGAAAGATGGCCCCAGAAAACCACATTTATGTGTATCGTTATTTGAAATTAACATTTCTCGTCGAATTTTGTTATATTCTGAGCAATACAATACACGAATCTCGAATACTTATTTTCGCCTAAGCTTTGTTTCATTAGGGGTAAAGGAAAAACAATCCGGAGTTGTGGTTTTCTTTTAATTTAAAGTCACATATCAGTATTTAGAATTGAACAGGAGTGTCATGTCCCGCAAGTTTTTAATGCAGAGCAAACTGAACCTCTCCAGAAGAAACACGAGGATCGCAGAGCCACGTGATCAACGAGTGTGTAAAATGCGTTTACTTTGCTTTTGCAACTGCCGAAATGTGTGAAACCATAAACTGGTAAACGCAAGCGTTAAGTGGGATCATTCATTTTATTCATCGCTCCCTCTCTCCGTTCACCGGTCAGAGTCCGTCCACTCCTTTGAAGATGGCCCAGGGGCCCCGCCCACTCGGGGCCGCGTGCTCACACGCTCGTGCTCTTTCATTCCCCTCGGAGGAAGCGGGCGTGGGCACTTGAGTGGGCTGTGGTGAGACGATCGCTTTCTCCGAGAAGCTGCGGACGTGGAGGCATGTGCTTCGTGAAGAAAGGACCAGTTTTGGTTGTGTGCAGCTGTGTGTGTTGGGGCTGGGGGCGGCAAAGAGGAGAAAGAAAAATCAGAGTTCAATCAACCACCACTTTCTTTCTTTCCTTTTTTCTTTCGTCTTTTTCTACATAAAACACCCAATGTTTTCTGAAACTAATTTGACGTGCAGAGGATTTTATCTTTCCGGTGTGATAGCGTTGATAGATGCGACTCCGCAAATGAAGCTTCGAGGACTGGAAAGCCCTAGAATCAAGTCCTATCTGTGGCGCGGTGAAGATTAAAGTTTTCAAGATCAGCTGCTTTGCTCCATACTGATTGCAGTTTCTTCCGATGAATTCCAGGCGAATGCCGGAATAGAAACTTAAACAACGGACCACTGATCGCGACCCGCGCGCAATCATACCATCTCTAATCCATTCTCACCCTAACTTTTTTTCGTCCCAAATTCGAAAGTATGGATGATGTGTCGATACTGTGTATGATCAGAAAACAACAGTTCACAATCCATGGTTGGTGGTGTTGTAGAAGCAGAGAAAGATGTGTAGGAATTGAATTCTCCTATCATCTGATTTTTTTTTTCAAAATGTGCCAATGCTTCCTGCACGAAAATAACGCGATAGAAGACATAGAAGCAGCATGACTGACCATTAATGGGGTCCTTGTATGTCAGACAAACCGCTTACTGGCTTCTGAATAAGACACTAGAAATTGGTGGCGGAGAGCAGTCATGGATTTTAAGATTAGTTATAATTTCTCTCTTTTAATATTTTTTTTATTTCTCCAGATTTTTCTTTCAAACAAGGTTCTGATTGATGCTTAATACTTTTGTTGTGTCATTAGGAAGAAATAAAATCCGAATATTTAACATAAAATTAATTTCTGCCAAAGAATTGATACGATTGTCTGGCAAGACTTAAGAAAAACCTAACATAAAAATTCCGAATTCTAGTATAAAGGTTTCCCTTGCCATATGCTTCTACTATTGAGTAATAGAGACAAGTTGAATGCGGGAACTCTGTTTATTACAACTCTGAATGAACAATTATGTTTATTACGAGGTACTCACATGTACACACAGTGCAAAGAGTCAAATTCACATGTAAAACACTGACAAATTAACATGACAAGGAAAGGAATAACAAAGAAAGAATTGACTTTCCGTTTTCCTTATTTACACATTTGCGCCCGAAAACTACAGTGGTATGATATGATGTCAACTGAAGTATTAAATACGCGTTTTTGAAAGATGGTAGACCTACCGAGTCAGCAGTTGTTTACTCTGAACTTTTCACCTGTTCACACAGTCTTCTCCCCCCCTCCCCCGCAGCGTCCCTGAACCAGCGCTTCTCATTTGTTTGCGCTTCAGATACGTCGCTCACGCGGCCCCTTCTCCTCCGGGCGTCCTTGACTGTGACCGCCGCTTACTTTCTTGTGGCCGTTCATTAGATCATCCACAGAGCGAACGGAGAGCGCGTCCTAGAAAGCTGATTATGACCGCGGGGTAGGGGGTTACTGGGTCATCCGCATACCGATAGCTTTCGAAGGCGGCGACGGCGGCGCAGGAGAGGCGTTCAGAAAGGCGCTTCTAGGCGCACGCGAAGGGTGCGGGAATAACGGGGCCAACGTAGGCGTGGAAGACACTCTGTGAATGTGTGGATAAGCGATGAAAATTATGAAACCCCTTCCTTCGGCCATTTTAGAAAAATAGAGGTATTAGTAAAACTGCTGGATATCAATACTTTTGGCAGAGATCTAAGGCGAAATTCACATTAAAAACAGTATTTTAAAAAAGTAATTATTTATTAATTGCGTATTAATTATCAACTACATTATATAAGTAGTATAATGTTGCAGCGTTTCATACATTTTATTAAATAAAACATTTTTAATATAATTGTAATCCATGACTTTATTTCAGTCCTCTTGAAAAAATCAAAATTCTCCAGGAATGCGACGCCACCAGCGGTTCATAAACGAAAGGCAGGATGCCTATTTGAGTAAGAATTTTGTGAGGAGTAATGAACTGCAACAAAAATAGTAATAAAATTGTTCTGTATTTGTACTCAAAATGCAATATATTCATTAATGCTGTTGAAACAAAATGGTACAAAAATATGGAGAAAATGTATTAGATTATGATTCAACTGAGTAACTATAATCTCGAAAGTTCTAAATTAAAGTGCTAAGCTGCTAAGTGATAAATCAATCACTGGTGATCCCTGAATTATTTCCTTTATGCCATTACTATCTTTGCCTTACGTTCTCTTTCCATCTTTACTTCGCATCTTCCCAAAATCAGGTAAAGAAACAAACATTTGAATAGTACTCTGAAAACTATATTTTATTGAATTGTTTAAAATTGAGAACATCTTCCGAAATACGTGAATCGTCATTTCTCATCATGAAAGTGGGCCGATCATGAATCCTCCAATGCCGGTGAAATGGGAGCAGACGTAGTAATGCCGGTGAAATGGGAGTAGACGACTGGAGGACAATGCTAAAGCAGAAGTCGGGGGGCGACGGGCGACGGGCGACGGGCGACGGGCGACGGGCGGCGGGCGGCGGGCGGCGGGCGGCGGGCGGCGGGCGGCGGGCGGCGGTATGGAGGCGATGCTGCGCTGTAATTACTAACTCTCTCTCGTCAAGACGCAGCTGACCATGAACCAAGGCGCTTCTGTCACTGTGAAGCGTTTGCTGTAATAAGAGATGTTTTTGTGAACTGCCGTTAACAGACAACGACGTGTGCAACGGCAGCGTGCCTGCGTGAAACAAAATTAGCACAGAACCTCAGATTGTATTGAATTACACAGCGGTTACTTCCGGTTTCTGTAGGAAACCGCACTGTGAAGATGTTATTTTGAAAATATTACTTTGATTGATAAAAACACTACTCGAGAAACAGACTGGTTTTACTACAGGCAATTTTTATGATTCAGACTTTTAATGATTTATTTGCCTTTTGGTGGAAAAATTGATATGCGTATAATTTCATCATTCTTCTGATTTGGGGCGTGATGATTGGAAGATGCCGAGAACAAGAGGAACTGCGTCAAAAGCTGAAAAGTTGACTAAATTGTGTGCTTGGATAATGCGAGCTGATAAAGTATATTTGGCTTTCGTGAACGTATAGGGGGACCAATGAAGTTGCAAGTATATTAAACTAAGGAAAAAAACGTCCAGATGCGGACTCTTCCGAGCTTAGATGATACGGGCACGGCTAACTGCTGATAGCGGTTTTGCTGAAGATAGGTTGCAGTTTAATCAGCTGAAGTGACAAGACAGGCGCTACAAGCACAAGGTGCTTGTCGACATGTTTACGTAAGCGAAGGGCGGACATGCCATATTGCAACGAATGTGGCAGGAGATGCCGTCCGGAATGATGAATGAAATGCAGAATTTGGAACAAGATTAAAGTCAAAAGAAAGCGAGAAAATGGTATTGAAATCGCAGGAAGTTTGTGTTCATAAAGTACACTGTTTTGATGCTTGAAACAATTTATGATGTCGAAGCAAGTTATGAGGTAGTGATTCTGAAAAATGCTTGTTTTATCGCTAAATATCCTTTAAACACTTGATGATGACATGTGTTATTCAGTGTATTACTTTATGTGAACCTTTATGTACCTTGTGTGAAAAACAATTTATAATGGAAGCTTTATGCAACATTTTACTTTACATTTTTTATCCATTCTCATCCTACTGGATACAGAACATATTCAATTGAAATAATATTAAAAAGTCATTTCTGTGCATCTTGTGTTTGTGAATAATCCTTGTATGCTTCTCAATCATCAGATACCAACTCGGAATACCGGAGGTTTGATCGCAACGAAGGAAAGATAGTGTGACATTTGCTCAGGTACGTGATGCTTTAACCATGCGTAAGCTATGCTCTCTAATAATTAGAGAGCCTCGCGACTCTTCTATGACACGCTTTCTGCTGAGACGTCCCTGAAGGGCGGAAGGCGAGTGGGCAAACAACGGTTTTCGGACGCAATGGCCACAGGCAGGGTGAACGGGTTACGCTCACTATCAAAACGTTGAGTTCTCTACGTTTGTGGTGCAGTAAGCGAACTGCGAAGGGGCAGAGAGAATCGAAGGAAGCAAGACTGATTGAGCCCTCGAACAAGGATGACTAAGCGACATGTGTTGCAGTATATTATGCATGAGCTTTGAAGTGAAATGGCGGTTGCAATGTGAATCACTTGTAATCGGATCTCTACAGAGGGGTCCAAAAAATGTATTCACTCTTTGACAGTGAATATATTTTGAACGGGTTGACATATGGCTGTGATTATTGCTTGCCATTTCAGTTCAATGTTTTGTCACATGTTTTTGCGATTTCGTGAATTCAAAGTGACCCCATTTGCAGCTAAACAACGTCGATGCCGCTGAACTGCTGACCGAGTGTATACATTTTTTGCACCCCTCTGTATATAACACGGTAAGGATAGATGCCAGTTTTGTGCCATTTATAAAAAACAATAAACACAAAAACTCTACTGGGTAGGAAATACCCCCAACTCAATCCTACATCGAACAGATTTAAGATGAATAAATTGAAGTTCGCAGATTTGATACTTGGGAAACAGCGGGCGCACATGTATCCCGCAAAACATTTTACCATCGTCCGTTATAGGGATCGGTTGGTTTTAAGCTCTAAGAAGGTTTTCATGTCTCAAAAGAAACTCCTTTTATGTTTCTTTCACCGTAAACCAACCAATGATACATTTCTACACTTTCAATTACATTTTGAGAATAGCCCCGTGTACCACAAGTTTTCAGAAATATTCGAAATTGAGATGCAGTGTGATTTTTTTTCATCACAATGAAGATTTAACAAGTGCGTGATGTTCGCACGGGTAGTGTTGTATTACTTCTTATGAAAAAAGCATAGCTGGTAAGGCATGATTTAAATCAAATCATTATTTAAAAAAAACAGTGATTTAAATGAATATTTATTATTTGTAATATTTGCAAATATATTTGTATTTTCAATATTTGTAAAATAAAAGATAAAAAACTTGAATCAAGTTGACTTAAATTCAATCAAATGAAATCAATGGAATTTTATTAATGCTCATTTAAAGAACAAAATTAATATTGTTAGGGCTAATGAAAATAGTAGTTAATCTTACTAGTATTAATAAAATTAACTTTTTCTTTATGTATGTATTGATAAAATTCCATTTGAAGTGGGAAGCATACTTCCCTCTCATCGTTAAAAGTTTAATGGGAAAGCATGCAAGTAACAACTATTATACCCGATATTTTTGATAGCAGTATAACTATTAAATAGAAGTTAAGATTTCAAAAACTGTTTAAAATTGTTATAAGGTTTTACCAATAAGTGTTTTTTGATTAAGGCGGTATGGCACAAAAATGGTAAAATTTCTTTGAACGAAGAATATCTTTTTTCTAAATCATGCCAATAGATGGTGCCATAAGCTTATTCCGTAATGTGGGCGCAAGATAAGTGTTTTAAGAAAATGAGACTATAACTCAAATTTAAAGGTTTTGTGGGTTAGGACGGTATTGCACCTGACCCCTCAAATATATAGTACTCATGTCCTTATTTTTTTAAATAAAAGTAAAATATTTTAGTGATCAATTTAAAAACTGATGTTTTTATAAACTTTTCTGCTTTTAAAGTAATTAAGGGTAACTAAATCAATTTACTATTTTGGTTTAAAATAAAAACATTAATACAATTTAAAAAATCTTATTTAAATAAAAAATACAAATACAAAAGAACGTGGTCGTGAATTTGACATTCTTGTGGCTGTAGAAGTGAAGGGGAAGGCATGAATGTCACATAGGACAGGAATGTTACCTGCGAAGGAGTGTGAGTCAAAACTGGTTTGGGAATGGGGAAGTTCCCGGCGTTATGCATATTAGTGACGTGTGCAGTTGTAGGCGTTCTGATAGGAGATAGCAGGAAATATACAGGATAGCAGAATAGAAATATAGCAACTGGGGCATTTTGTGTAATGAATGCTGGAATAAAGACCTCACCACCCGAAGTTGATAGCGATTTCCTTTCGTAACGGAAGCAGGTAATACGTCTATAACAGCATATAACGCACGCGGATTTAGTGTGGGGAATATCGAGTTGCGAATGAGTGCATACTAAGTATAAGAATATAACTGACATAGCGACTGCCGGTGGTGGTGTATTGCCAATCTGGAGGTAAGTGTCTATTGATACACTGAAGTTTAAACGAACCCAGAGGACTTCGAGAGTTCAGAAAACAAAACGAAGCCATCTGATTCTAAAGTTGACAGAAAGAGCGGCAAGGAATGAATACTGGTGGTCCAGAGGTAGCGAAGAATTTTTTAACTAGATATTGCTTTTTCATTAAGAGCTTTGAATGCTTCTTTTCGTGCTTGTAGACACATTTTTCTATTCGAAACAGAAAAAAATCTATTTACGACTCCATCTTTGGAGTGCGATTGAACCCCTAGAAAAAGGAACATTTCCTCTTCTTTTCCGATATCCCCAAAATATTTTCTCCCTGCTATTTTATTACGTGTTTGCTTGGTGAATGCGAAGGGTGACCGTGAAGTTGGAAATTAAAAATGAGTGGTTTCGAGAGTTCAGTGAATTCGCCACGGACAAGCGGCGGCGCCGGGTGCCGCACGTCATGCGACCGACAGGCGATCGCCGCTCGCCCGCTGCTTTGCGAGATTCACGGCAGGGTCGGGTCCTGCAAGTTCCTTTCCGGTCTTAGGCTACGGTCACGGTGCAGCAGAAAGATCTGTCGCTACCGGACGACTGCGAGCACAATTGTTCGATTTATTTCATTCAAAAATCACTCGAATATTGCCCTCGAAATCGAACATCCCCATAATTCCACAGATCCAAAGGTCTTGGTATTACAGACGGGCGAGTGGAACCAACAGAACAAAACCAAATAGATTTCTTCCGACAGCCTATGTTTTCGGATGCCATTGGTAGAGGTCATTCGAATCCACTACGACCATTTCCGTTTCGCAACAAGTAACACGTGTTTGAAAGAATCTGCCACATCGGCCTGAAACGTTCGTCATCGGCTGATCGAAATTTCGGCCAAACCATTGGGCCGCCGCCGCCTCACTGTGGGTTTTCGTCAAGAAGGTCCACGAGCGGAGGTCGGCTGTTTTCGCAGATTGCAGCCTTCTCTGTGGCAGGTCAGGGCTACGGGTGACGACAAAGGCTCAGCAACGCGCTGCGGAAGGTGCGCACAGTCGGAGAAGCGCCGGGAGAGGGCGTGGGAAGGGGAGGGGAAAAAGGCAACCGCTGTGGCAGGAAGCCCCGAGGAAGGGAAGGTTGCCCCGCGTGCGAGTGCAGGCGGTTGGAACGAAGTCCCCTCCAGAGGAAAAGTTCGCCACAAGATTCAACGTTGCGTGCCATCTCAGGATTTTGCTCAGGGTATCAAGTCGAGAACGTTGTCAATTCATTCGCGAAAATCATATAATAGAATATAATAATGTATACGATCACTTTCAATCAATGTTCTTAACGTCATTTTTATCCTGAAGGGAAATGTACAGATTTAGAGATAAAGGGTTGTGTTGTTTGTATCCCTTATAGCCGACGAAGTCAAAATGGCACCCTTGGGTGTTGTAGTGTTAACGTGAGAGGTTCCAGTTCTCCTACCGGAAGATCTGTGGACAGGAGCATTTCTGGTTCGATCCCCCGGTGGTGGGGGATTTTTGACACCGAAGACGAATCGGACGAGGTCACTGGCTGGACATTTTGGTGGCCGGTTGTTATGATTAATTCTGAGGTATCCTCCGATCAATTTAACCAGACAAGTGACTTAAATTAATGGACAGCACGCAATCTTTCCTTGCCGAGGGGTCTCCATTTACATTATTACAATCCTCCACTTCCCCCAATTCCATATGTCTACAATACCCATTATCAAGAAGACTCCATCATTGGCGAGTTAAATCAAGCCTCAAGTGAGTCAATGCATAGCTATTGATTCCGGACGCGTCAACTTCAAATGTTACCAGTTCCATTTTGTGTATGATATATTCCGGGATGTGGTGATATTACTTCCCCGCTGAAACGTGAGATAGACGCCGAATTGGATGTCGGCTTGCGGTTTTCTCCATCCAGGTATCTCCCTCCAGCGGGGCATTGCCTCCCCAGCGGGGCATTGCCTCAGTTGGGGGAAGCTGAATGCTCTTGATAGGGTCAGGAGGTAGTGCCCAAAACTCGAATTGGACTGTTGCATCATAAGATTTTTAATATTTAACCGTTTTGTTTCCCATCAGAAAAATATCTCTTTCACCTCACCGAATAGGATCATTACTTTTGAAATTTAAAATTTCAAGGAGAGTAACGTATCTTTAGCATCCTGTAATTATATGTATTAAAAATTTTCAATGCGCGCGGAAATTGAAAGAAAACTATGGAGCTACCTGCCGTGTGGGAGGTGTATGTAGTTTCGTTAGATACCCAGAAACTCCGAAAAAAGTTTTAAAAATGGTACATTTGATTTAGACTGAAAAATATAAATATCTGATTGTTTTATTCCACATATTCTTACACTGCGCGTGGCCACTTACATTTCATACCAGTTTAATTTTCAACCTTCTGGGTAATGTGCGAATTAACCCGCAAATTCGCAACTTTGCTGTATTTCGGTCAGAAACCGTAATATATATGTACGTTCATGCTTGGGTGCACAGTATTCGTCTCGAACGCAGTGATGAGCTACGTGTTAGAGGAAACACTCTTATTACGTAGCAACGGAATTACGAAGACGCAAAAGAAGAAGCAGCACGCTGCTGGAGCGAGGAGAGCGCGAGACCAAAACACAAACTCCAAAAATAAGTTTGGTATGTGAACGGTACACACACGGTGAAATGTGTAGACAATATTTTTCAGCGAAGAAAATAAATTTCGTATAACATCTAGAGTTGGTGTTTGACAAGCGATATGATCACTACGCATTTACTGCCGTCTTCATTAACGAAAGAAATGAAACATTTGCTTGAAAGCACGGAAGCAGTCAGTTAAACTGTGTGGCTAGAATCCAGAGGTATCGGGCCATTCGTAATTGACATGGAGGAATTTTCTTTTTCCGAAAATAGTTTTATTCACTTATTTCTAGGTTTGTTAAAACCATGATATTTTAAATCAAAAATATCGCATTTTTAATTCAAATCGGATTTGTTAAATTTAAATGAAGATTTTTAGTAAAAAAAGAAATAGAAAAGGAGGCTTTAGATAGAGGAACATACGAGATGAGAGGGACGTAAGAGAAGGTGTCGAGATGACAGGGACATAACGAGAGAGAAGATCGTGTCGAGGTGACAGGGACGTAACGAGAAGAGAAGACCGTGTCGAGATGAGAGGGACGTAACGAGATGAGAAGACCGTGTCGAGATGAAGGACGTAACGAGCAGAGAGGGGCGTGACAAGATGAGGAGACGGGACGGCGGAGGATGGGGCGGGGGGCGGGGCGGGGCGGAAGGCGTTTCATTAGCAGCGTGTCGCCGCTCCTGTGTTAATGTCGTCGCGGGCGTCGCAATGTCGCGTTGCTAGTGTGAGGAAATTGAGATTCCTTCAGAGAGATAGGGTACGATGCGACCACACCAACCCCGGCAGGCGTAGGTGCTGTCCTTCGCAAGTGTCGATTTTACGCCCGCCATCACCACGGCCAAGATACATGAAATAACCTCACGGGTTATATTTTTACGATATGGATCTCAGCATTACGATCGAGAGTTTTCTTATGTCTTACTCTACAAACTGGCGAAGAATCTGAGCGTAGTTCACTATACAAGTGCAACAATCGGGATAATATTGAAGATACGAGATCTATACCAGCTGGTTTTACATAACCCAAAAATATTCCGTGTTGGCTCCGGTTATGGTGACGTTGTGATCGTATTTTACGATTCATAAAACCAGAATAAAGAACTGCATATTGAGTGCGTGCACTCATGTCACGTAGAAAATAGAACATTTCTGTTGTCATCCCTTGAAAGACTACTTATTTATCGCACGTAGAATTCCTTTTGGCGTATAGTATATATCTTATTCTATTATCTCGTAAATATTATTATTTTTAATAAGTAATTGTTCTCGTCCTTGTTTCTTGATGTCTGATTCATTTCCGGATTTAATAAACAAATGCTAAGGACGCAAAAACGCTTCATACTGGTGAATCTTTCTTTCGCATCTGACTGACAGGATAGATAATTATAATAATGTTTTATTTATTACTTAGCATGTAGTTCTTTCCATCACCTGTTATGAACGATCATGTTAAGTAAAAGGACAGCAGTCTCATTTAATTTGGAGCGAGTTAAAACATTCTTTTTAAAATTCGACTTGTGTGTTTATTATAGTTATTAGACAATTCGGACTACAAAGAGTATGTTCGACCAAAAATACAGTTTTTTCTTTCAAATATAGTAGTATGATATATACTACATATGCGAACAATGAGCATGTACTCTGAAAACTTGTTCGTGCAGACAATCTCCTGGCATGCGCTCAGAAGTCGGTAGTGTAACCTCTCTCAGAATTATATTCCTAATCGTCATAATCCAATACGTTCCAACTGTTAATAAAATAAGACATATTATAGCAATAGCACCAATAGTATCTTTATGTTTACCTCTGCGAGCAGGTAACGTGAAGATCTTTCTTCAATAAATTATTTGTCATTGTTTTTCAAATTACAAACACAATTTATTTGCCTTTTCTCTAAAAAAAAAAAATATTCACTGCATACAAATGAAATTCAGTATCCAACTTTACTTGAAATTAGAAAATAAATAGATTTTGATGATTGAAAATAGATTTTATTACATGGGAGTTTTTTCTCCTTTCAAAATTCAAAATTTATTGCTTGTTTATCCTTGAAAATAGATTTTATTACATGGGAGTTTTTCTCCTTTCAAGAATTCAAAATTTAAGTAGTATATGACTTAGTGTAGGTATCACAGAATTTTGAAAATGTGCACACAATTCACTTTTCCCATAGCACGTCATACGCAGTTTTTAACTGTTTTTGACGTAAAATAAAAAAACTTTATCAAATATTTTTCAGCTCTCATCTAGTTTCAGCATAAACTACTGATGCAAACATTCTAATAACTTTTCGCAAATTATGAATGTAACATTACTATCCACCTGTACACCGTATCCGTCATCCAGCTCAGCGAAATCAAGACTCCCGTCACAGCCTTCAATATTTTCATCATCTTAGTAATTCGGAACTTAAGAAAACACTTAAAAACTATCCGACAAGCATTAAATGATTTATTTCTCATTACCTGAACAATTCTCAAAAATAAATATTGCCCATCGCAGCGCTAAAATAGCCTCCATATGTCTACGGGCACACGTGTTCGCCTGCATTCGGCCCCTGAAGGCCAAGTACCCAAGCGAGAATAAACAGAATGCATTAGAGCGTGTACTAAATGGTGGCTCTTCACAATCGGCCAAGACTGGCGATCGCATGATTGACAGGTTGTGGAGTCATCTTTGCATGATCGCCCATACTATCGCTCAAGATTTGCGATTTTCATTTGTTTATATTTATCTAGATGATTTTGAAACCGTTAGTGATGGATGTGGAGTCAATTTCAACTGCTATGATTCATATGATTTCTGCCTATAATCATTCCATAAAAACTTAAAATCGTTAAGTTGTGAAAAAGAAATGGAGGAAAAGAAGACGGTGGATGCTGACCAATCATCTGTTGATATCAAAAGTACATCAGATTTGAGAGATCCCGTAAAGTGTTACGAAACCAGAAGATTTCTTTTACATTGCCATCTTGAAAAAATTCTTCTAACGCAATCGATGACAAACTGAGTGATTGGAGATGGAGTAGACGCACATACAACTACAGGCAAAATCCTTCGATGTGTCACGTGGAAAGCAACAACTCGGCCATCACTCAGATAATTAGCGATCATGGCCTAATACAGGGAATACGCCGTCCATAGAACGGCATCACCAATAATCGCCACATCATGGTTGATTGTGAAGAGTACACGGCGAATGCAGAAGCGGTAAGTAACAAACAGGCCACGACCGCGCCGATCTTTCTTTCCTATTCTTGTCTAACGTCACCGCTTACTTACCACACTCACTCTCATACACTTCACTATCACACATGTCGGGAGACCAGTCGGGAGGTTAGAGCTGGGGCAGTGTCCCGCCAGTGGGAGATACATGGTTGGGGAAAACCCCGCTAGTCGCCGGTAGGACGGCGCCGGATCTCGCCATCCAGCGTTGGAAGATCACCGCGGCCTCACGCAATAAATTAATCCGCTACACTTACGGGACTAATGACCTTAAAAGTTGACGCGCCCGGAATCACTAATCAATCAATCATTGTGAAGGGTAGCTTTTATGTTCGCCGCGCGCGAGCCCCGAAGGTGTCGCGGCGCTGCGTTCTTGGCCGCCCGGCGCGCGGCGATCGCGGCTCCACCACTGCCCAATAAACGGCTCGCGGGCGTCCGACGACGAGTTCCGAGTGGGTCCTCGGAGAGACGGCTCGGAAAATCGAAAAATCCGCCCGCCTCTCCTCCCTACTGCCCCGCTCAAGACGGTCTCCGGGCGAGTGTTACCGCGCTCCTTTTGTCCCCTTAAATAAATATAGAGGGGAGGGCTGTGAATGTCGGCGAAGAGCCGCTTGTGGACTGCTCTCCCGTGGATGCTGCACTGCGGCAATGGATCCTACTGGCCCCGCTTGCGCTCCAACGACACATCCGCCCCCGCCCCGGTCTCCGCCATAGCATTCGCAGTTGCCTCCGCCCCTTCCCCCTCCCTCCTCCTCCGCTCCCCGTCTTCCGCTCCCGTCTCTCCGCTCCCGTCTCCGCTCCCGTTGCTCCCGTCTCTCCGCTCCCGTCTCTCCGCTCCGTCTCCGTCTCTCCGCTCCGTCTCTCGCTCCGTCTCCGCTCCCGTTCTCCGCCCCCGTCTCTCCGCTCCCGTCTCTCCGCTCCCGTCTCTCCGCTCCCGTCTCTCCGCTCCCGTCTCTCCGCTCCCGTCTCTCCGCTCCCGTCTCTCCGCTCCGTCTCTCCGCTCCCGTCTCTCCCGCTCCCGTCTCTCGCTCCGCTCTCCGCTCCCGCTCTCCGCCTCCCGTCTCTCCGCCCCGTCTCTCCGCTCCCGTCTCTCCGCTCCCCGTCTCTCGCTCCCGTCTCTCCGCCCGTCTCCCTCCCGTCTCTCCGCTCCCGTCTCTCCGCTCCCGTCTCTCCGCTCCCGTCTCTCCGCTCCCGTCTGTCCGCTCCCGTCTCTCCGCTCCCGTCTCTCCGCTCCCGTCTCTCCGCTCCCGTCTCTCCGCTCCCGTCTCTCCGCTCCCGTCTCCCGCTCCGTCTCTCCGCTCCCGTCTCTCCGCTCCCGTCTCTCCGCTCCCGTTCTCCGCTCCCGTCTCTCCGCTCCCGTCTCTCCGCTCCCGTCTCTCCGCTCCCGTCTCTCCGCTCCCGTCTCTCCGTTCCCGTCTCTCCGCTCCCGTCTCTCCGCTCCCGTCTCTCCGCTCCCTCTTGCACCACCATCACCATCGCCTTCTCCCCGCCTTCCCTTCCCCCCCCTCCAACCTCCGCTCAAATCTCCGTTCCCACCCCTTTCCACCTCCTTTCCACCAGTGCTCTCGTCCGCTCTCTTCGTTTCCACCCCGCCCGCGTCCCCACCTTGCGCCCCTTCCACTCCGCCGCGCTCCCGCCTCCGCGCGACCTCTTGGAACAAAGAGGCCTCCGCTGCGACGACATTGCGAAACCATGCCGCCGCGGCACAAATCAGCGGCAAGCTGGAACAATCTCATTCTCGTTGCTATGTGCGCAATGCGTGCGGCTTAGGCGCGCGTTCAGTGCTGGGGCTGGGAGGAAGAACACCCGAAAACACCGACAGGAGGAGGGGAGAGAGAGAGTAGTAAAGAGACTTTCGTGATGAACTAAAATGCATAATTAGAGTTTTGGAAAATCACACACAAAATAACATTATACAGACATAGAGTCCAGAATATTACATTAACTATATACTTAGCGTGTTCAGAATAATTTTTGTGTGCTTCGTCTGGAATGTAGTGTTTGAGAAAACGTATTTCGTTTCCATAAAACGTCGTGCCAATATGCGTCCCCCGCTTTAAATATCGCACCCTAACGATGTTAAAATTAGGATTGATAGCTGAAAACGCCAATGCAAACGATTTCTTTTTGGAAATTATCTCGTCAGTTTAAAAATTACTCAACCGTTTACGGAACATTTATAACGTTTCGGCCGCTGATACTAAAAAAAGAACGAAAATTGTTCTTCCTCTGGGTTTTGGATATTGAAGGAGTAATTTTTGTTGCTATTGGTAATAAAAAAGGAAGATGGTATATGTTGTCTCAACTACAATTATACCAAAATAAATGTATCGCGATGATACTGGATGTAAATTAAAGTTACATTGGTGCAAGGAACAATATTGATGCTGAGAACAATATTGAAGTAATGTAAATCATTTGTTTCGTAAAGAAGCCTTTAAATAAAAATAAACTTCAGTGTGATTTGATATTTTTTCTCTCTCTCTTCATATTATACCTTAAAATCCTTACATTTCATGCGCAGATCTCCGACATAAAAATATTCAGTATCCTATACCAGAAGAATGAAAAAGACTCAATATACGAATATTTTGTAGCACGCAACACGAAAAATGACTTACGGAACACCAATTATAACGTTCCCTTTTCTCTATCTCTCCACTCGGTGTGTTGCTGTCACAGAATCCGTGTCGATACTATCGGAGTTACTTCGCTGTCTTATCAGTAGGCAGTCTTCGTTAACGCCCTACAGTACGAGAAGGCCTATTAACACGCGCGTCACGCTCTGCTGCTGAGCAGAGGCGCTACCGCTGCAACCAGCGGTAGGGTTCCGCCTACTGAGGCCAATGCCCCTGTGCCAGCTCACGCACTCTCGGTTTTGCCTCCTGAAAAAATCTGTGGCAAATGCATTTAAAAATGGGTTCTTGTTAGGCTATCATAAGATACTCGACATTTAATCTTCGAAAGATAAGATGGTGATGTAATGCAGTGAACTACCGGCATATGACAAGTTTAAATAAATCCAATCGTACAACTCGAAACTTAATATTTCTAACAGACCAATACTTAATATCTAAGAAATATTACTCGAAACATTAGTTTTCCAAATTTTTGGAAGGTCAATGAAGTATTTATTTTGTACTTCATTGACTTCATTTATTTTATACTTCATTTATTGAATAAACATTCAATAAATGTTTATCGTTCACGCTGTTATGCGAATAAGTATAACGCGTATTTTCACACTTTAAGAGGGTCTAAAACATTTTCGTAACTTTTGCTGGCCCAATGAGTTCCGTGTTTGAATACGTATGATCAACGTGATCTTTGTGGTCTATCCGCAGGTTCTTCCGCACTCGTTGTCTCATAGCACCGGTCTCCTCAGAGGAGGAGAAAGGAGTTTTGCCCTTTTTCCCCCCCAAGGAAACTGATTCTGGCGGAAACGTGGAACCCGTTACTCCCCGCTTCCCGCTCCCCCGCCCTTCGCCGGGGAAACCTGGTTCCCCGCCCCCCCTGGCCGCCCCGCCACCCCCATCCCCGCCACTCTCAACCACTGGCCCCCTCCCGTCCTCGGCCCAGCAGCTCCTCCCACAACCCCGTTCCGCCTCGCTCTAACCAACACCCCGGCCACCCTCAACCACTGCCCCTCCCCTCCCGTCCTCGGTCCGCTGTCTGATAAATCCGCCCCGGCTCCTCGCCAAGTAGCGAGACGGCGGGTCCCGCGGCGAGGAGTTTTACGGGAACGAGAGGCGCCGCGCCGCCCCCGCCCCGCGCGCCGACCGCAGCGGCCCCTCCCACGCCCGCCCCCGCGCCGGCGTCGGCGGCACGCTCGTGGCCGCAAATCCGCCGCTCTAGCGCGTAAAGTAAACATGACTAATAGTTCCGCTCGGGGAGACGTCCGGGAGAGAAGGAGCATAAATAAGAGGGAGGAGAGGGCGGGGGTCTTGCGTGTTACGACGTGCGCGGGCTGTCGGCCCCACTCCACACCGCCTCCCCACGCCACACGCCGCACCTCGCCGCTCCGCGAGTGACGAGGGAGTGGGCTGGGGCGGAAACTAAGAGCAGACGAGGATATGTTGCGAAGAATGTATGGGTTGCGGGGTCTCAGCGCGTGGCAGTCACGATATGTGAGATTCAGACGACATATTTCTTGGGGGGAATTTTCGCTCGTTTTCAATGCGCTCCTGTGAAGCGAGAGTAAGTTAATAAACACTTTTCATTTTTCTGCGTTTCAGAAAAAGTTATTAGGTTCTCAGAGCCGATGATTTGGGTTGTGAATCACAACAATTTACACTTCACAACGTGTGATGTTTAAAGGTAGTCTTACTATACATGTCGCAATTTCAAAAACTTAGCTGAAAGGTAATATTAGTCACGGATTTTGAAATGATTTGAGAATCTATGAAAAGAAACAATGGTTCGAATTACGTATATGTTATGGCCAATAAAGCATACCGAATTAGTATTCACCCTTCAAGGCACTATATATCCTTCCATAATATACTTGCGAATTCATTTTGTTTGTACGAAATGACTTGAAGAAATGTTCCTATGTCATCGAACGTTTCAGCGACTTTCTTTCACGTGAAAACAGGCCTTTTTAAAGATAGGTTAGCGAGTTAAATAATTCTGTTGAATGGTATGCACTCCGCTTTTGATAAAAAGAAGAAATGATACCCGTACAGAAAGAATTGTTTGAATGTGGTTTGCATGTGCGATTTCCGGAAATTTCTTCATAGTTTAATATTTACTCGTATTATTTCGAGATCAAATTACTAACTGGTTTCACCAAGTAAAGACAAATATAATTAAAAAATAATACGAAAATTTGTCCACCTACTTCTCTAATGTAATGATGTAATATAAGATAAGAGTTTCTCAAACATTTAAAAACTCTAGTGTCATGTATATATATGACATTACTAAAAACGAGAGTTGACTTTGTGAATGAAATAGATGTTTATTTCCTAAAAGGTCCGAACAACTTGGTTCATATATAATATTTACTACAAATATTCCTATTGCAAGAATCTGTGACATATCTTTCCAATGTTAAGTGAGAACAATGGATATTTCAGCTGATACATAAAACAAACATTTGCATTAAGAGAGTGTGTGTTAAGGTTTGAGTATTGACACTTTGGATGAGAAAAAAAATTGATTAAAAAGATAATTCAACAAAGACCAGTCATTAGTAGTCTTTTACTGTTTGTGGTGCCCCCGAGGTCGTAGATCACGATCGCAATAGTTCTGTGAACAGCACTACCCCCTAAAGATCTCATTACTGGCAACTCACAATACGCGAAGCAGAGTATAGAAAATCATCAAGAACAAAAACTGGTCGAAAACTCCAAATAAGACAAAATTCTTCCAAGAGAAGATTGTAATTAATGCAGACTATACACTGAGGTGACAAAAGTTACATACAACATGCAAATATACAAATAGCATTAGTATCACGTACAAAAGTTATACAGAGGCAGTGCATTGGCAGAGCTTTTATTTGTGTTCGAGTGATTTATGTGGAAAGGTTTCTGACGTGATCATGGTCGCACGACGGGAATTAACAACTTCGAACGCGGAGTGGTAGTGGGATCTAGACGCATGGAACATTCCACTGCAGAAATCGTTAGGGCATACAATATTCCGAGAACCACAGTGTCAAGAATCAGCCGAGAATACCTAATTTCAGGCTTAACCTCTCACCACGGACAATGCAGTGGGCGTCGGCCTTCACTAACGACCAAGAGCTTTTGCGCAGAGTTGTCAATGCTAACAGACAAGCAACACTGCTTGAAGTAAACGCAGGAATCAATTTGGGACGCATAACGAACGTATCCTTTAGGACAGCTTTTAGGGGCTGTGGCTGCAGAAGACCGACTCGGGTGCGTTTGCTAACAACCTCGCCTGTAGCACCTCACCTGTGCTCGTGATCACATAGGTTATATAGATTGGACCCTAGACGATTGGGAAACCGTGGCTTGTCCAGATGAGTCCCGATTTCAATTGGTAAGATCTGATGGTCGAGTTTGGCGCAGGCCTTAAGATATCTGAACTCAAGTTGCCAACAAGGCACTGTGCAAGCTCGTGGTGACTCCATAATGGTGTGAGCTCTTTTTAGATGGAATGGACTGGCTTCTTTGAAGCGATTACTGACTGGAAATGATTATGTTCAGCTACTTGAAGACCATTTTCAACCATTCATGGATTTCTTTCTCGCAAACAACGATAGATTTATTATGGATGCTACTGCGCCATTTCACCGGGCCACAATTGTTTGCGATTGACCTGAACGTTCTGGCCAGATCGGCCGATATGATTCCCATCAAACATTCATGGGGCATAATCGAGAGGTCAATTCGTGCACCAAATCCTGCACCTGCACCACTTTCGAAATTATGGTCGGTTATAAAGGAAACGTGGCTCAAAAGTTCTGCAGAAGATTTCCAATGACTTGAGTCCATGTCACATCGAATTCCTACACTTCGCCGGGTAAAAGGAGGTGCGACACGAAATTAGGATGTATCTGAAGACTTGTTTCACCTCAGTGAATAATGCAGACAATAACTAATAACAAACTAACAATTAACTACAATACTATTCTATAACTGAACTGACACCATTAACATATCCTTACTAATTATTTTAGTTAACTTGGTTTAATCCGATTAAGGCAAAAGGCTCCACAATTGGAAAATTTCAGTATAGAAGAAAAGTAGCTGATCAAGAGCTCTATAACATTCAAGCTATTGAACTGACTTCCTAAAATATATTTCACAGAGCTGTACTTCCATTTCTCTCTAACAACATGAGTACGAGATTTAATTTTGTAAGTTAGGGGAGCGCACCATCTATCGTCCACTCGTCTGCTATCATAGCTAGCCACTCGACATGACGTGCGCAGGTGACGAAGCGAACGAGAATCCATTCATAGCTCAAGTGTCTTGCTGACGAGTGTGCCCGAAGCCTTAGTCAATCCCATTGCAGTGGCGGTGGCTTTGCAGCTCCCGCCCCTCCGATTGATTGCGGGCGGAGAGCGCGCGCTCTGTTACGCAATTAAGCAGACTCTCATCTGATGGGCGGGGGCGGGGGCGGGGGCGAGCAGCCTGCAGACACGCGACCGTGCGCGGTCGATCTGCGAGCGAGTGGCGGCAACAGACCTTTAATTGACTCAGACGACACGCGTAATTGTCTTCAGGCCTGCTCTGACCTTCACTATCAGTACACAGGCACGTCAAAACCCCATCACGTACAACCAGAATAGAAAATAAGTTTTCGTAATGAAAACCGAAGCCAAACGTTGTTGTCTATATAATATATATTTTCATGGCAGGTGTGTCCTTTAATATTAAAGACAATCAAAACCAGCAGTATTATTATTATTATTATTATTATTATTATTATTATTATTATTATTATTATTATTATTATTATAACTGTGTGATTGCAGACTGCCTGATGATGCGGCCACATTATGTGATGAAACGTTGCGAATTTCAGTAAATTGATACCAATAATATAGTTATGTATTAAAATAATACTTGATTTGATTGGGGTTACCACTATCATACGATAGTAAACTTTCCCTTTCACATTTTTCTCAAGAAATTCTCTGAACTAGATCCTGATTAGAGAAGCCAAATGAATAATCTCAACCATTATAATAGCTATTAATTAAGACATCGTACAGATGTAAAGTTTAATTAAACTGTGTAATCACAATCTGTATAAGTAAATGAAGAAGAACAAGAAGCAAACACAATACATAAGAATGTTGATTTACATAATCATTTTATAAAAGTGTACGACAATACGCAAAGTATTGCAGAGTTTACTCTTACATATTTTGTACACTATGAAATATGCACCATTTTTGCCACCACACTTGAGTAGCGGCTGCCAATGGTTTCGGTTCACTTTTACGTCATTTCACACTCTACCCTATGTACTTAATTTCTCTAGAAAGCTTCTATACTCACCCCTCAATTCCAAACAATGCAGAGCGCCCAATACGCGGGTCCCTCTCGCAATCTGCTGGTATTGCAGAAAAACGAGTTCTATTATATCGTATTTTGTTCATCAAAATACTTCGAGGAACAAACAAACCGCAAATTAATAGTGCGGTGATTTTGATTATGGCACCTCGTCCAATTTCCAGAACAAGGACAAAAGGGCCATGGAGAAGCTCCCGTTTTTCGCTTCTGCAGCGGGCGACCTGCGGAGGGCGTCCAATGTGTGGGCACCGCGCAGCGGGGGGGGTGCGTGCGCGCACGGGACAAAGCGCCACGCGAGCAGCGGCGGCAGGCAGGCGGCGGAGGCGAAGGGCGGAGGTGAGGCGGAGGCGAGGGGGAAAGGCGGGGGCGAGGCGGAGGCGGGAGCGAGGCGGAGAGCGGAGGCGAGGCGGAGGCTGGGTGAGGCGAATCGGAGGCGAGGCGGAGGCGATGGCGGAGGCGATGGCGGAGGTGATGGCGGTGGCGAGGGCGGGGCGGCGGCGAGGGCAGAGGTGAGGGTGGAGGCCTTGGAAACGGAAGCAGCGGTGTCCAGGGAGGCAGTGTGAGAGAGAGAGAGGGGGGAAGATCTGGACGCGTGGGAGAGCAGGCGGGGTCGATGGGGTCTGGCTGGACGCGTGGAAGGGAAGGGTGGGGAAGGGGGGGGGGCAGACGCAAAAAACGCACTCGTGCGCTGCGGCGCCTGGCAGCTTCGATAGGGCGCTCGTGGAAATGATGCGATGACGTGGTGCGAAGCTTGTGTAATGCAACCAGAAGAGAAAGCAATTGGACCAATTTTATCAAATGAGCGACTTCTGTGTTCAGTTGTATTAACGATTTTGAATGTAATTGCATACGCTACAATTCTCTTTAGCAGGGATAATATATTTAAATAATGTTTTCACTAATAGTCCCATAGGCTAACGTTGCCATAGTGGCAAATCAATTCTGAGTAAAGCGAACTTTTTTTCGTTACTTCTTACTGCACAACGCACTATATGTGATGTGCTTTTATAATAGAGATCCGGTATGTGACCGGTTACTATTATTTTTTATTGATTCGAGAATTCAGCAATGCATATCGTCAAACCACAAGAAAAATCACACATTTCGAAAATTGTAATTTTTTATTTAATGAAGAAATTATATTTAGAAAATTGAGAATTTCTCGAAGAAATGGAGAAGAAATAACTCCGTTAAGATACGTTTTCAAAGCACCCATGATACAGAATAAAGCATGGAATTATACCCTTCGCAAATTAAACGGCTCTTTTCCCAAATGTTCTCACAAACGAATTTTTTTTTGTCTCTCTCTTTTCTCACGGACCAACGAATGCTTTTTTTTAGTTTAGGTCGTCTTCAACTATATTTTTATTAGCGACTCAGGTACAATTATACAATTAAATAAGTATCCCAAAACGACTGATTGATATTATTCTACTGTATTTTATCTTACGTTCACATCTTTGGAATCATTCAAACGTAACTAATGATAACTGTGAATGACAGTAAGAAATTATCTCTTACACTTCTATTTTTTTACAAATCATTTACACCTGAGTAGTACCGACAATTCGATGATGGCAATCGAATTTTTCTCTCTCATGGAAGAAAATGGTTATCTGGTGTCCACAGGTTGAGTAGACGCGGGGAGCTTCGTTCTAACATTTATCTACATTTCGCCCTCCTTGCCGAGGCCATCATTATATAGTGTTAGGTTAAGAGAGTATAATTCACATATTTGAAAAAACGCCAGTCAGTGAGATTACGTGGAAATCATGTTTTTTCCTTTGGCCTATTTCGATTTTTTAAAGCTCTGAATAATTCCAGAAATTTATGTTTTTAGACCTACTCGTGTAGATCAAACGAAAACGGGCGAGGGACGGCGGGCGAGGGACGGCGGGACGCGGACGACGCGACGAGACGGAAAGCAGATGCTGCTGCGAGGAAGAGAGCGTGGTAGGGCCCAAGGGCTCTTCTCGGGAGAGAGAGGGAAAAGGCACAAGCACTGGTTTGTGTTCGAGAAAGCATGGGAAGGAGAGGAGGTGAAGATAAGGAGAATAGTTGAATACGGATGAATACGGAAGGAGTCCTCGAATCCTCAAAGAGATTTGAGATTACAAAACATGAAACGAAACTTCGTTTACAAAACTTCCCCTTTTTTCTGAATTCTTGATTCTGCCTGCTCCTTCTTTAGTGTTAAAGTGATTTATATTTCGATAACTTTATCTAAACTATAATACTAATTTCCAATACGCGCAGAAATTGAAAGAAAACTCCGGCCATGAAAGAGATGTCTATGGTTTCGTTAGATACCCAGGAACTACGGAAAAGAATTAAACAATGAAACAGTATCAATTTGTAATGAAATCAGCAAATATTTGTATTATTCCGGCTCTTTTCATATTGCGCATGCTGTCTGGACTCTCATACTCGGTGCGACAATGTCTACGACACACAATTTAGGATTCGTTCCACCTTTGTATCATGAAAATGTTAAGAAATAACTAAGTAATGAAAAACAAGGAGAGTGCGGGGTTTAAAAGTACCAAAATGGTATCAAAATAAGGACGATGGTGAAGATTTTTCTGATTGTATGAATATAATAATAGTCTGGGAATAGAAATGAAGATAAGTTTCGAAATGGAGAAGAAGGTGAGGATCAAGCGTTGATGGAAAATAGAGGAACGAAGGTAAAGCTTATTAGTGGAGGGTGAGTGTGTATTTGAGATAGACAATTTTGAGAATGAAGGAAAGAGTGATGCTGGTGATAATAGTGAGAAACGATGAAATGAAAAAAAATTGGTATGATAATCCAAAATTAAAAATTGAAAAATAGGTAAACGTAGGGACAGTAAATAAACAACAAAATTGGCAATAAAAAATTCGACAACAAAAGCATTCAATCCAAGTTGCTGCTTTTTACCAAAATTTTTGTAAATATTCTGAATACTTTCAAGAATTCTTGAATAATTTGGACAATGATTAGTACCTGCTTTTCCTTTTGTTCCTATGTGCGTATTAGAATTTTTTCCCCAACACAGCGCTTGAAAAAGAACATATCACCCTCATTATATTAGATGAAAATCGATGCTGAAAGCCAGAACTTTGAAATTTAGAGCACCGTGTCTCTCGCCTAAAGGATTCTCCGCAATTTGAGAGGTTGGTAATACAGGCTCTACGAAATTCGGTTAAGAGAAATTTAATTTGGCCTGAGTAATCTAAGTAATTTTTTATTAAAGTTTCGCCACGCGGACGAGACCTCGTTGTCCCAAAGGCCGCGGAAAATTCAACGAGACGGGAATTAGATCAGGAAGACTGAGAACGGCATGATGGAAGAAGAAATTGAGTAGTTAGACTGAATATGTGCAAAGGAAAATGAACCGAATCGTTTAAGAGAAAATTGTCCGTTTGCTGGATAGGTACATGGTTGAAACAGGTCAATAAATATGTATTATAAAGAAATTTGAGTCATAATTGATGAAGTCAGTTTTCGGTATTTGAAAATTATTATAATTAAAATTATTTACGAAAATAGCGATTTCGAGCTCGAATTCTTCAGTCAGATACATACAGGAAAATATGACATTCAGTTTTACATTTTGTTTTGTCATTGTAACTGCTTTGCTTGAACGAATTTCACTCAACTCATGACAGTCACTAAATACGTACTGGAAACCATTATTTAGAAAACCAGAAAAACTCCCAACATGAAAAATGTAAATGTTCGCGCAAACCTGTTCACGTTAATAAACAGTGAAGATTCACCTTCAACAGATTAAAATGATATCAAATATACATGAACTCTTTTCTCGCGAAAAAATCTTTAAATCCCTGCTGAAATGGCGAAACTAGTAAGAATAACGAAAATATTTATTACGGGTGCAGAAAATTCTTCCTGTTTTGTAATACGTTCACATTTTTACAACACTATTTTTAGAAGTGCTAAACATTGCCTTACGATGCTCTTTCAAGGGCTGCAATTCCACGACTTGGGAGCCGACGACGTCTCTGAAAAACAAAACGGCACAGCGTGCGCCAAGAGACGCCGTGCACTATGGACGAGATTAGGAAAAGGACGGGCAAAAAACATCTTCCCTGCTGCTCTTAACCGTTATGGACGTGGAAGTTGTATCCTCACTATACCCAGAAATTGCTTCTAAGCTAATTCCATGACAAATCTTCTGTACGTTATGCTACAACGTAAAAGGACACATGACGATTCGCTACACATGTCTACGTATGTGAAAAGGTTCCTGCCTTTGGAGAGTAGAGGCACATTTAGGAAAAATAAAATTTCGGTCAGTTAAATCTTACAAACGTCTTACAAAGGTTTACAAACGTCTCACAAACGTTTTACAAACAATGCATTTTTCTTAAATATGGTCAAGTTTCATGGTATACATTTGTGGATGCTTTTAAAAGTAAAGACACCGAGAGGTAGTTATAATATAGAATTGCATTTTAAAATTTAAGTAATTGGGAAATGTGAATACAAAATTGCTGTAATTTATCCCCGTTCAAATTTTTTTAAAATCTCCATTTTTGGGGAGCCTTTTATGCGATAATATCTAGAAAAATTTTGAAACAGTAGCATGAAACATTGAAGACTGTATTCTTAATTATATATGTTCTTGAAAAATGTGAATTTGGGATTTTAAAATCTTTAGTTGTTCTCTGCATTTTCCATCTTGCACACCATCGTGCTCCCTATCTCCTACGCGAGAGCATAAGACAAAAATCTGCGGCGCGAAGAGGGCTTTTAAGACGCGCGGGGGCGGGGCGGGGCGGGGCGGGGCGGGGGACAGACGCATCTGCGGCGCTGCGCGCCTATAAGCCGCTTGTGAATAATACAGAGCTCGCCGCGTTGTCCGCCAGGGGCGCTGAGCTCGCGTCGAAAACGCACGCAGAACATCCGCCCCCTGGTTCTGGAAGCCGAGTGGCATGATGGGTAGTGATGGTAGAATTTGACACTTGAAGGTACTCGTTTACCTCAAAATAACGTTTTTCCGTAAAAAAAAAGGACTTTTTTATTTTCATTGTTTGTTATGTATTGAGATGTGTACTTTTGAATGCTTAAATCCGTTTGTTTCTAGATTTGTTAGTTTTTGATTTGACTTTTCCGCTTGCGCGCGCATGTGCCACGTCTCACGACTAAAGAATCTAATCTGGCTTTTCCCTCATTTCCTTTTTCTCTTGTTTGCCCCAACTCGAAACATCATAACTATTCTAATTTTAAAGATATCACTATGATTCATTTTTTATTTAATAGCAGAAAGTCTGCTTTAACCTGAAGTTGTTTTAGAAAATGCAAATTAACAATAATAAATTACTCTTTAATTGTTATTGTTACTAATGATATTCAAAACTTTTAATTCAAATCCTAGCAAAGTACGTACAAGACCCTTATGAATCTTCAAATTTAGGTTAAGGCATTAAAATATAATCCATGTAACCACCTTGAAAAGGCATCATAAAAAATATTTAACGGTGCATGAGTTATGATGTTTCAAATTAAACGTTTATGGAGGGAAAAACGATTATATCAGATTAAATAATTCAAACAAATTTTTAAAAAAATATTGGAAATATATTGGAAGGCAAACAGAAGCGTTTCAATCAGATTAAGGGAAATGTGTAGAACGGATATCTGAGTCAGCTTTGTACCCAGTGTTTGTACCCGACTTCTTTCAGTAATGTCAGGGTTTGATCAGTTCATCGGCGTCTAATATATTGACAGTGATAATATTATTTTGCCTATTGGCAAAATTAACTATTGCCCGTTCAGAACAGCTAGTCTCAAACATGCCTATCGTTTCGTCAGTATGTTACGGGTGCGCATTTTCCTGTGAGAAAGCAGCAAGGCGAAGAAAGTTCGTTGACTCCCTACGGAACCGTGAAGATCGCCACAAAAACTTAGCTCCTACTGCCTCTTCTTTTGAAAGACATTTCACCACATCTCTTTCCACAATCCAGCAATCGCCTTGGTCACTACACCACGGAAACTTTTTGAAAATGAGACCCCGCATGAAGGGAGTAAAGGGCAGAGGCAGTGGGAATTGTGGAGTGTCCAGAATACGCGAAGGTCGCACACAGTGGATCATCGAAAAGCTTTTAGTTAGTTAGTTAGATAATTTGTTGTTTAAGAGCCACTCAACGACGGAGGTCATTGAGGCTCAATCCATTCAGTAGATGGTTCTATAAGTAATTCTAGAGAGACATTCTTCACAAGTTATTTGAATCTTGAATGATGTTATAACTTCAACTAAAGATTAGTCTAGGAAAGAAAATAGTAATAGTATATATTACACTATCATACTTAGTATTTCAATTTAATATTGTTTCCTTCCTTTCACATTTTATTCTGTATTTCCTGAAGATTTGGTGTTGACAGAATGATTGTGTGTGACTTATTCTATGTTTTCTCAGCATTATTCTGACCTCTGTCTATCTTTGTTCTAGGTAAGCTTTGGTGACCGATCTCGTGAAATTACTCTCACTCCCCGTTAACCATCAATAATTCGAGAATGGGGTAAGTTATGAAAAGTATTATGTACGTTAGAAAAAATAATTATGGTTTACGTAGTGGTTTTACTTTGCTCGCCTCGTACGAACTTCTGGCACTGTTACTTCTGGTGCTAGTTGGTGGATGCCAGGGCATAGCAGGATCAGAGCTGAGTCCTCGTACGTCGAAATGACACTGGAGGATGAACTATTAATCGTTAAATGGATATAACTGTATCAATATTTACATTGTTAAAATGGGATTCAAATAGTGCGAGATGGTGAATCTGCCAGAAGAATGCAGATTTGTTGAGCGAGAAGAGAATTTAAGGTGGTTTCAACGTGAAATCACTGCTGAAATGGCATGATTGTAAATTACACCGCAAACAATAGATGTGATTAAAATGTTCAAGTTAAATTGAAATAACTATTCTATGTATCCTTATTCAATAGTACACACTTTCTCTATACTATTATAAGCTATTGTAATTAACTATATTATTGTAAGCTGTTTTGAAGAAACAATTGACGCCATATTCAGAATCTTCTTTAATATAATGGAAATAATTTACTAGGAGAAATCCTTCCCCTCTCTACCCCACAAGAGCAACAGCATACTCTCCTTCTAATACTCGCACGCGAAAGTCAGGCGATTCCTAAAGCAGCATAGAAAAGGGAATTGGCCGAGCGGCGCCAGGGCGAACAGGGACAATATCTTAGAAATGACCTTGAGCTGCCTAATGTATAGTCTTTCTCTATAAAAATAGAATAGGTACACAAAAAATAGTGTGATACATCACTTCCTTTGACGTGACACAAGTTTTTCTACGTTTGTCGACGCCTTGAATTCAAATCCGAAGCTATAATTGTGGCACGATCTTCCGGTTTTTGGTAAAACGCGAAAAATTGAAGGTGGTGGCGCAATTCTGTCTTCAGATTCAGATTCAGCGCGTCGGCATACACTGAGAAACATGTGTCAAGTCTCAGGGTGTCAAGTCTCAGGGTCTGACAAGTGTGTGTGGTGTGTGTGTGCGTGCGTGCGTTCGTGCGTGTATGTGTGTGGTATGTGGTGGTGTGTGTGTGTGTGTGTGTGTGTGGTGTGTGTGTGTGTGTGATGTGTGTGTGTGTGTGTGTGTGTGTGTGGTGTGTGTGTGTGTTGTGTGTGTGTGTGTGTGTGTGTGTGTGTGTGTGTGTGTGTGTGTGTGTGTGGTGTGTGTGTGTGTGTGTGTGTGTGTGTGTGTGTGTGTGTGTGTGTGTGTGTGTGTGTGTGTGTGTGTGTAGTGTGTGTGTAGTGTGTGTGTAGTGTGGTGTGTGTGTGGTGTGGTGTGTGTGGTGTGTGTGGTGTGTGTGTGTGGTGTGTGTGGTGTGTGTGTGTGGGGGGGGTGCGCGCGCGCCTGTTTAATTAGTCAAAAGACTAAAACGATGGTAAATCGAATGGGGAATTTTTGACCCCCCATCGAACCACTGCGCGCGGCCGCATCAACTAACGCGGAAGAGCAAACTTCCGTTTCCGTTCGCGGGGGAAGGTGCACCGGCGAGGCTGCAAAGGGCCGCTTCTTGCTGCCGGCGCCCAGCGGCAGTTAGGCCGCGCTTACGATGAAAGTGGAGTTGAGAAGAAATCTTTTCTTCCGCCGCGTCCTCGCAACTTGCCTAATCGCCTCTTCTGCCGTGCGAAAAGATGCTGGAATGACATTCTGAGGAATTGTGAGCTTCGACTTGGACAACGACTATTTTACTGGTGTTATTTAGGTGTTATAATTTTTATGGGGTCTCGAATCTTCAATGCTACCTACAGCGTGGTTTGGAGTCTCATATCATTCACATGCACTGACTGTAATTCCATAATATAGGCCCAACCAGAAAGCTAGAAAAATTTAAGAGATGTTTCTGTGTATTGTAATAGTAATATTATTATATTTATTTCCATTTAAATTCAAATAAATATACAGTTTTTCTGGCATCTATGGCGCAAGGGATTAGAAGCGCATCCTGCAAGAACGCGCAATCAAAGACTGCGGGTTCCAGGCCTACATACTACATGGGTTTTCAGCATGGGATTCTGGCGTAATTGATTTTCCATATCTACCCGAGTGACATTGAACATTATTGCATCCATAATCATTCATCTATCATTCCCTCCTCATTATCACCTTACCATCCTTCACAGAGTGGAAGGCGCATCACTACTGTGCTTAACAGTCTAGAGAAAATATAGTGTAAGATT
The DNA here is from genome assembly GCA_964035755.1 of Teleogryllus oceanicus. Classification (NCBI taxonomy): domain Eukaryota; kingdom Metazoa; phylum Arthropoda; class Insecta; order Orthoptera; family Gryllidae; genus Teleogryllus; species Teleogryllus oceanicus. Next base: position 132,504,525 of record CAXIVR010000005.1, on the reverse strand, counting down.
TTTCTTCATCCAGTGAATATGGTGTTAATGATCGTCAAATTTTCTGAAAACACTAGCAATCGTTTTTATTTGAACTCATTACTTTTGGGAAAAATAAATACTAGGAACTTCAAGTATCACTCCGTTTTTCCTGCAGGGTGGCATGAACGGCTACCGTGCTAACGTCTGACTCCAAACATTTTATTAACACTCACTCAGATTTCGTTTCTCAAGTAAGTCTTTGGGTTGAAAATGACCACTTACCTTTCAACTTCTTATTATAATATGAAAATATATTTTAATCGAAACAAACACCAACGTATAAAAATGTAGAGCTTTATTTTAGGAAAAAATCTTAAATACGATAGGACGATGGTACGTCATACCAACAAAATAAAATCACTTTCCCCACATGGTGTCGTACACCATTTTTTAGACACCCTTACTGACATTCATTTTGTATTTTTATTCAAATATACAAATCGCATATTAAGTTAAAATCTGTAGTAGCTAACGCAATACGACAAAAATATTTTGTTTTCTTTGTTGCATTCACAGATTTATCCGAACACTCAAGCATCATCTCACTTGTAGTCCTAGTGCTACAAATTGAACTTTTAGCACGCTATGCATCCCCTGAAAGAACAGCTTTTACTATTGGCTGTCTCAAGAAAAAAAAATTAGCGAAAAAGTTAATACTGTACTTTGCACGACTTCCTATTCACGAAAGTTTTGCAATAAAACAATGTTTAATTGACAAATCATTTCATATGACAATCATCTTCGAACACAAGCGCATTCACCAATGTTTTCCAACAAAACACACTGTGTGAAATCATATGACTAGGGAGCACAATTTTCTGCCCCAAAAAATCTCGAAATATGCTTGTAAAAATATGCATTTATGACCTACAAATTCTAAAATATTTACTTTAATATTTTAAAATTAACAATATTTAATTTCCTTCATTATCCTTTCTTGATAAAATTGAGGAGAAACGCGTTTGGAATGAAAAGATATATTTTTGTGCAAAACAAAATATAATCTTCCTTTCTTCGCGGAAGAAATAATTAAGTAAATATTCACCGTAATAAAGCACATTGTACATCTTGTTGCATTTATTCTGCCTGATTAAAAAAAATTATATCAAGAAATTTCCTACATTTCCACAGTATTTTATAGTCTATAGAAAAGAAAAATAATCGCAAACTGTGACAAGCTCTTTGTAATCGATGAATGTTCACAAATAAAGAGATTCTATGAAAATACGTTTTATAGCCGACTTATGTCCCTGTTTTAACACAATATGAAAAATATGCGCCTGTAATTGCATGAGTATGCACCAACAAGAAGAATATGCCAATATGTACAAATATGACTAAGGTATTAATCTACATAGCGTCGTATTCTAACCAAATGTCAAGAAATTTCACTTAGCTACGCCCCGAAGCAACTGACAAAAATATGCAAAATCACAGAAATCCGCTCCCTACTTGTGACAATCACCTTCAAACAAAGGCGCGTAAGGTCGCCCCATCATCCGCCCCCTCACGCAGGCGCCGTCGCGCGCCGTCGCTCTTCGTCCTGCCCCGTCTCCCACGCGGCCTTCGCAACCCCGTCGACGTCGACGCCGCGGCTCTGGCGCCGGCGCCTTCTCGGAGGCAGCGAGCGGGCGCGCACGCCTCCTTTGTACGGGAGGCGGCATTAAAAAGCCATTAGGAAGGAAATTTTTTCCGGGGGGGGGGGGCTCGGGCGAGCGGGAGGCTGCGCTTCCGCCCAGCATCGCCCCGGCGGCGGACAAGGGGTGAAAGGAGTTGGGAGGAGGCGACGATGGTACTTGAAGAGACGTTTGAAAGGAAAGAAAAAAAATAACATGGGATTTGTCTTCGTACAGGTGCTGTGGAGGAGGTGGAATACAGAACATGGAAGGAGAAGCTGTTGACGGCGGGAAGCGCTGTTGCGAAGGCTGGTAAAGCTGCTGATTAGGACGAAAGGCGATAGAAACAGATTACTAAACACAGGAAGCGGAAGCTCCAGTAAGACGTGCGTAGACAAGACAGGAAGATAAGTCCCCAAAATTGGACGGCGAGAGAAGGTGAGGTGGGGAGTCCGCATTACTTGGCAAGAAGGAATACATGGCAGTTAGAAAGTCCTATAGTTTCCCGAAGCGAGAGGAAATACAAATCCATCCTAATAACGGTGAAAATACAAGACATTACGCAACAGGAGAAACTGCGCCGTACCAGATGGCTCAGATGAGACAACTGTTGTGTTACGAACCGCAGATACGTTGACGTCGTTAGAAAGTGTGATTAGACCTGCAGGTGGAAGAAAAGTAAGGAAAAAACTGAAAACGCAGTATTCGCCCTTTAATAGGCGCCGAGGAGCGTCCGCGTAAGAAATTACCCAGCAGGCCAAAGTGCGCCGTACGAAGCAGCTCAGGTGAGACGATATTCGGTCGCTATAGACGCAGAGATTAAGAGGCCCGTCGCCCACGCCAGCAACTTCCCAGGCGACGTAATGAGCCGGCGATTTATTAGCGGGCTCTGACGCGGCGGGCGCGCCAGGCGGCGGCGGCGGCGGCGGCGGAAACGGGCGCCGGCACACGGGCGAGCGGTGGGCCGTGAAACGAGGTGATCGAAGTTTAACTCAGTCCGCGACACCGCGCCGCGCCGGCACGGAAAAGAGGTGTGGCTCTTTCGAAGGCAGACTGCGCCAGCGCCGGCGGGGATTCCCCGTAAAGCCTACACTCTCGCGGGCATCGCGACAATTACACAATTAACATGCGCGGCGTGTGCCTTCCGTGTCGCCTGGCGGTGGTGGAGGAGGCTGCGATGGGGGTGGTGGTGCGGGCCTGGGGGATGAGAGTGGGGTGGGGGTGAGGAGCGGATGGGTTCGAGGCGAAGGAAAGACGAGTGTGGGCGGAGGTGCGGGAGTGGAGACGAAGGGGGTATGGGCGGAGGTGAGAGCGAACGTAGCACTGCGGGTTTCGCCAATGATTATGCGACGTCGCGTAATAACACTTGCACATAATTACTTTGCGATTCACCGCGAGCAGTCGGCTCCTCCGGCGCCCGCTCGACGGCGGGGTGAGGAGGGGCTGCATTGGGTTGGAGGGGGTGCACATCCTCCCACGGTCCCCATCCTTCCTCCACCCCAGGGACGCCGCCGCCGAGGCGGTCCGGGTTAATTAGTTGTCTAGCACCCCGTTTCCGCTGCGGTTCTCGAGCCGTGACCTCCTAGCTCCTGAGTGACTGCAGCAAAGCAGCCGCGGAGAACGAGTGCTACAATGGAAACATATTCTACACGCGCACCTCTCAGTTGCCGAGATCGCACTACACAGTTTGGCTCTTAACAGTCGATTTGTACTCTAATCGGTCTTGGACAACCCCTTCTTCGCAGTAGAGGGAAGCTCTAAGTTTCTCACAACTGACCAAGTGTTGCATACTACCTCCAAATTTCGCACTTAATGCTAATCTACAGTTGGGACAAGAGCCTTCTGTACAGGCCAAGAAGTTCCAAGTTCCATTTTATTAATTAATCGATTGTGCAGCTTCTCAAACGAAAGAAAGCTAATTTTTCAAATCCGCATTTACAAAATCGACATCTACTTGAAGGACTCTTTTCACAAAATATGTTATTTTATAGCGTACCTACAGCTCACTAAAAGCAACCTCCTCTTTGTGTGTATGCATATTGCATATTCAGCGATAAAATGCGGAATATGAGAGTTCATTTCAAGTTGCCTGAAATGTAGTTAATAGTAAATAATTCGAGACAACGTCTATTGTAGTCTTTAGAAAAAGATTTACAATGATTTCACAATTCTACAGCAATCGTACCATTGTTCACAAAATCCATTTGAGAAGCACAATAACTGAAATCTGGAATGATTTTTGTTTCTTATTTTGTCCGTTTATTTGGTAGATGTATTCCAACCGTGTAATAAAGCGAAATAGCAAAGAGATTTCGGAGACGGAATATACGACGCAAATGTTAATTTGAAAGGCTGTTCAGTGTGTTGCCCCTTTGATCAGCGGCCTCGCAAGGTGCGGCGGCGGGGCCGTCCCTCGGGCAGCCGCCAGCGCGGACTGATTGCATTGTTGTTCGCTGCGCAAGGGGCGCACAGCGGCCCGAAGAGTACACAGCGCGCCCTCACGGCAGATACAAACTTCATTCAGAATTAAATATCAATACAATAATAAACCAAATAGCACACATATCACACAATTTTTATCAAAACTTAACAGACATACCAGCAGCATCCCATTACAAACTACCGAAAAATCCAACCCACACTAGAATAAAAAACAGATTCCTTTTGAAGCATGAAAATTTTAGCCAACCACGATGCTTAACACCGAGGTTCTCCTAGAGTGTCCTCTCAATATATAGACTAAGTTAGCTTAGCTATTTTAATTAGATTAAGTTTGAAAAATACATCTGTAAAGTATTGTACTGAACGATATAAATCTTACAAAATGAATAAATATGTGTTATATAAAAAACGGCAGATACGTTTCGTCCCCGCGCACGCAAGCTTTGTGCCCGAGCTGTCCACGCGAGGCCAACCGGCTGCCAAAGAGAGCGCTGGGGATTGGCTGAGGAATCACTCGGGATAGAATGCGAATTAAGATTATTCTAGTCGACTTTCCCCTTTCAAATGATCCTATGTTCATTTAAAATGTATCCATTACGAAAATTGGTGTGTTATTTTTTTATTTCAATAACGATTGATTGGGTTTATAACTCAATTGTGTAATAACTCCGGAATCGATTTTGCTGAATGAACGCCGCATCATCGTGCGCTCTAAAAAAAAGCGCGGAATTCGCTTTTCTTAACACTCCTGACGGTAATTTGAAAATTGAAAGCGAAAATACAGCCTCCATACACTAAGAGCTTGTTGGTAGTATTATCAGAATGTGAATGCAAGAGAAAACATAAATGTTTGGGTTAACAAATATTTAATTAAAAAAATTAGAATTTCGTGTTTAATGACCTTATAAAATGAAGACAATTATCTTGATTCCATTATCTTTTAATTTTTGTTTCAAATAACTATACATTCATAGCCATAATAATAACAATTGTTACATGATTAGTTTCAGCCTTCGGAAGGACCACACGAAAAGTTGTATTTAAACATTATTGCAGATGTATTTTAAACTCTGAAACAAATTATAATTTAGGGCTTAATTTATCACTAGTCTTGGGAAAGAGAGTAACCATATTATTGTAGGAAAGGAGGATCAGTTGAAATCCTCACCGATGTTTAAGAACGTAGAACTTAGAAGAAGGACAACATTGAATGCAGTACACAAAAGAAAACACTATTTACTGATCTAAACATGGTAAAAAAAACGAGCGTTTGAGATATGGGAAAGAAGTACAATTTCTGCAAGTTTTCTTGAGCTTCATTAACAACAGACTGTAATATAAATCGTAATTACAACTAACAATCAGATACAAACTATTGTGGCAAATACGTTATATAACGGGAACAGTTATATGAGAACGTGCCCAGGAGATTCTGGTTATTTGTTTCCAAAGAACGTCCCGCCACCCTACCGGGCGGCAGGAGGGCTGCGGAGTTTCACAGCGGACGCCCTTAGCGAGGGCCTCAGAGGAGCTGCAAGAGGGTCAAGGACGCTTCGCGGATCCGGAGGGTTGGTGAAAGGGCTTGCAGGGCGCTCTCCTCACACCTCGGCAAGACGAACCGCACCTCATCAAGCTTAGCTCGCGTCTCTCGCGATGGCCGAGCTGCCTCAAGAAGTGGAATCCAGAATGAAGCCGCAAGAAATCTCAGAACTCGTTTAAAAAAATTCTAATAGGCTGAAGAGTCACACGAACAGAAAACTGGTACATCAAAACTTGAAACAGTACATTACATTTGTAATAACAACGCAAAAAAAGTGTTTCCTGAAGAGTTAATTGCATGGTAATAAAAACACATTAAAAAATTGAAAGAAAGGTCAGGATTGTTGAGAGAATATTGTATTACGAATTCTCGCGTCGAGACAACACATACTTCTTTAAGCTATTATAAAAATAATAAAGTTTGCAATATACTGCATATTTTTAATAATGTTAAATTGATGAAGTTTGAGCGTTTGGTTAACGAAACGATGCCACCAACATGCCTCTAAAGATAAAAGCAAATCCGTTTACAATCTCCGGTGCAAAACAGCGGGCAGCTCCAGGGCAGGAGGCGGCAGCGGGGATGACAGCAAAGGAATCGTTGGCATGAAAGACGGGCGAGGAGCGGGTAGAGATGATGTCGAGACTGGCAGCGTGGAGGAGACGCAGGCGACAGGAAATGATAGTTTTGGAAGCGGGTAGGGGTGGGGAAAAGACGAGGAGGGGCTGGGCGAGGAAAGGCGGGACGAGGCGATTGATTGTCTAGTGATTCCGAGCGCGTCAACTGGTAAAGTCAGTAAGTGTAATGCAAGCTCTTACTCAGGAGGTGGTGGCGATCTAGCCCCACTGGATGGCGAGACGCGGCGGCCGACTTACCATTACCTACCTTCGTTTTTTCCCAACCAGATATCTCCCATCAGCGGAGCACCACCCCAGCCAGGACAAGCTCTCAGCTTCCAACCGGTCTCCGGCATGTGTTGTACTGCAGTGCATGTATGTGTAAGTTGTGTAAATAAGGGGAGAGGATAGGATCAGGAAGAGGAAGGAAAGATCGCGCGCGGTCCCTGGCCCGTGTGTAAGGGTACTGCTCCGGCATTCGCTCGTTAATGATCGGAGAAATCAGGGGAAACTACCGATCACAACAGCCGGGCGCTAGAATTGTCCTCCAGACAGCGACTGAATTCGACCTAGCTATTCTTCGATTTAAAAAAAACAACAGTGTCTCCTCAACGTTACGAGGGAGCTTTAATACCGAAAATTTAACTCGTAACGACGCTCAAGTTTTGATGACATTGTCCTCCCTCTTCCGCCAGCTCGTGATCTTCAATATACACTCTTTTTTAATCGGAATATAGGTGTCTAGGGACTAAAATCCGCCACCGTCGGACCTCGAACCCTAGCACCACCTCGCTACGTAGGGCAGTCTCTGGCAAGGCAGCTACACCCAACCAGTGTGTAGAGTGGAGTGCCAGCGGTGCGACGTGCGCTAAAGGCGCCCCGAGCCAAGCGCTTCCTGGCGGCCGGCGCGGCGCGCGCTCAGGGCGCCGCCCACGTCAACGCAGGAAGCGCACACTCGCCGCGCTTCCGATGTTGCGCTGCTGCCGTCCGCGACAATACCCGCGGCCTCCTGCGCCCGCTCTAACACGAGGCCTCGGCGCGGTGCGCGACTCGCGTGGCGCTTTCCGGCGCTTGTGAAGATGGCGGACGTTCCCTCGGCCGGCAACGTCTGAAATATTTGCACGCGCTGCGCGGGTGGCGACACACGTGATTCAAGAGGGCTTTCGGAATACGTGATAGTTTTTCCCCTACTGGCACAACACACAACTGATCAACTCTCAAAACACAACCATTTTATCTGGCACTTCAACGCCTGCAATATTAGCGACACTAGCAGAGAAAACCTCCAATGAGTTTTCTTCGCTCTTATCGCTGGTCGCAGCGCTGATCTCGTCAACAGTGCGATGTCAACATAAACAGTTCCATTTGTTTCCATGGAAACGTTCTCGTTGGTGCGCTCTTATCACTGCGCTCATCGTTTGTCTTTGCTCCAACATGAACACACCATGACCCACCCTGAAAGCGCTCAGTAAGCATGTACGTTCAAAAAAAGCGGGTCAATTTGTCTGGAACGAAACCGGTCGGATCCTCATTTTTTTAGGATACGGATATTTTGTTCGAGAATCGTGTCGTGAATGCCAGTCCAGTTTAATTCCGTTAAATCTTTGAAGGTGAATGCTGTTCCGTTAAGCTCGAGTCGCAGAAAATCCGAACGGGTTGATCCATGAGTGTCTTTGCCGTACGATGAACATGATATACGTAAACCTGAACAGGTAGAACAGGCACGTTTCGCGTTTGTGTATGACCTTAGCACTGACCACCCCTGCCTCCGCTCCTCTCTCCCACATCTCCCCCCTCCCCCCCGTTAGCACTCTCAGCGATATGTCTGGTCTTTAAATACCATTTGTTGGGAATTTGCGGGTTCTGATCGGTCTTTAAATACCATTTGTTGGGAATTTGCGGGTTCTGATCTTCAGATATGAGATATGGAAGATTTGTACTGCTTTTTCTGTCAGAGTTGAGCTGTATTGGAATAAAGATAAATCGTCTTGGCGGAACACATTGCTTATATTTTACTTTTTATTTTATTACTTAAAGAACTAGCGGTGTTTCGATCCTCTCGTCTCTCGCCGCATTTTAGAAACATATTCCATGTTGCAAACCGCTGCTCTAGTTCATTGAATATCAATAAAAACCGAGATTGCATTTCACTGAATGTCTTTCTTGCATCCGAGGCACTAGCACTCCCCTGCGGAGAAGAGGGGGGCGGCGGAGGGAGAACTCCGGCGCGTCTGATGACGTAGAGCGAGGAGGAGAGGATAGTCCCTCCCCAGAGGAGGTCGCGTTAGAAGGAGCGAGGGGGGAGTAACTCACCCTCTTTGAAGTTCATGCGCTCGTCTGTCTCGTTAACTTGTTCTTGTACAGTTAAATTGGTATTTTCACCACGTTATTGTAAACGACGCTGTGTTTTTCTATTTTTTTTTTTTTGGAAGAATTGTGGTCTAATTTTGTATTGGGTGTTTGGTAACGATCTGGATATTTATGTTGAACTAGAATAAAATTGTATTTTAACCTTTATTCGTGTAGAATTATTTCAGTTTCGGAAGAAGATTGCTTTCAGTAAAATGCGATCATTATTCAAATAGTTCTGACATTGAAATGCATTTCAAATTACGATTGAAATGTGCGTGATCAACAATCCTCCAATTACTCTCAAGGCGTTTGCGCATGCGACCCTCCGAAGTCACCCCCTCGCATCTTCTCATCCACCTCAACTTTCCTCGCGGTCACTGCGCGGTTTCTCCGGGTCGTTGTTCCTTCCGTGTGGCAGACGAATACGTGCGCATGTGTGTGTGTGTGTGTGTGTGTGTGTGTGTGTGTCCGCGCGCACAATACCCGCGTTGCGCGAACGACCGCCTCCGTCGCCGCTGCTTTCTCTGGCGCCGCTTTCTCCGCGCCCGTGGCCTTGCTCTCCCACGGCCTCCGGTGGCGTCCGCCCGTTGCCCGCCCGAGTTTCGCTTCCCGCGGCGGTGGAGATAGCGATGGCGTTGGCGCTGGTGGCTTGGCGGTGCTATCGCTGTGGGGGTTGCGGGGGTTGGGGGGGGGGGGGGGGCGGGCGGCTGTGGAAGTGGCAGCGGTGGCTCGAGCGGGTGCTCGGGCGATGGCAGGGGCGGTGGCAGGGGCGGGGAAGGGGGGGGACTGGAGTGGAGATTGGAGCGGTGACGGGGGGGGCCGGGGCGGGGGCTGGGTGACGATGGTGGCGATGGGGGGGACGGTGGCGATGGGGCTGGCGGCCATGGCGGCGGCGGCGGCAGCGGCGGCGGTGGAAGCGAGAGGCGGTGTGCAAGGCAAGCTGGAGTTCTGAGCTCAGATTTGCATTCTCTCATTGCGCGGTTTTTGATTGCTAAACTTCACCGTTGGAAACTCCGCACGAATTGCTTTGCTGTGAAATACTTGCGCCTCAATAGTCGGGTATCAGATATTTAATCTCATCATGGAGCAAGTCTGCTTGATACGCAATTCTTATGAAACGTGAGACTGAAAATTCGTCATGCATTGGAACGTCGAGTAATTACTGGCATGAAACCTGTATATTAATGGATCAAGGGTCTCTGAAGAAGTAAAATAGCATAACCTGTCGAAAACTTTCCTATCTCTTGGCAAATGATTCTCCGGATCTGATGAATGTTGTGCAAATCAAAAATATTTCAAATTAACAAATGCATTTGTCTTCAGCATCTATTTCTAAAGCATTGTTTCCTGAAAAAATGAGCCCTATTTGTTTCACTCATTCATCACGCATTAAGTTTATCTTTAATATATTTCCTCTATTTAACAAGAAGGATGTTTGCCTACTCTACCTAAAAGCGGCATCACCATTCATAACCCTCCATCTTTCCCCAGCTTTCAGATGCAATTATTCATTTACATACTAGGAAAATATTCAGGTACATATTCACTGTAGCAGTAACCAAAAAAATTTTAAAACACAAAAAACACATTTTATGAATGTTAAAGTAAAAGAGTGCTTCTTCCAAATTGTCACTCCAATAGCACTTTCATGAACTCAAGCGACAGTAACCAAGCACTCCCGTGCCCTCTGAATATATATGAACAACAGCTCGGGCAGTGACTGACGTTGAGCAACGGCGGGCGGTCGCCCAGAGGAGACGTCCGACTCAGGTGCGCAAGCGCGGGTGATGGGAGGGGGTGGGGCGAGGGGGAGGGGCAGCCGGCCGGTCCTTCCGCTTTACGACTGCGGGCCGCCCGCTAGCCCGCCCCGTAAGTAACAGCGCAATGAAGACGCCGCTATACTTAGCATTAATATCGCCGGGCGCGACGGAAATATACACGGCTATTCGTTTTACAACGAGTGTCAGAGGAGGAGGGAAAAAATATGTCTCGCAGAGGGTTAACTCGGTTTTACGAGCGCCTGCAGGAAAGAGGGACACGAGTCGGAAGGAAGAGGGTGGGCGGAAGGGGGAAAGGGGGAAAGGGATGAGGGGGGGGTCTGAGTCGGAAGCGGCACAAGGGGATCGTGGGAGCAAGTTTAGACGAAGCGTTCAGAGAAGCGAACAGGGGAAAGGGACGAGAAACACATGTGTCGCCCTTGATGTTGAAGAACGAAGAACTCCTAAGACAGGATAGAAGAAGAGCGACCACACAAAAAATGGGAACGGGAAGGAGCAACTGAAAATTCCGATGGAGGCGAAGGAAGAAAACAGTAGAAGTAAATAAGAGCAAAAAAATAGAAGAAAAATGGTGGACGATATGGAAAGAAGTTTTAAAAAAATTGTAAAAAGGGTAAGGATGAGGAGAGGAAATAAGGAGACTGAAGAGCGGTAAGGAATGTGACTGACAAAATAAAACGAAGGAAAACAATGGATGGATGGATGGATTAATTGAGTAGTGATCCCGGTCGCTGCAAGTGCGAAGGTCAGTCGATCCGGTGGCCGAGATCACGTAGACAGTAGTGTCGTAACGATCTCGGACCGAAGGATCGCGGGTTCGAGTCCCACCTCGGGCATGGTTGTACTTGTGTTCGTCCTTTCACCTCTTATCATCAGCATATTATTTCATCTTCACAGTTACCATAACGTTAACTCAAATAGTGGTCTTTAATGACCGAGATGTGGATGCGACCTTTAAAAATGCAAAGGTCATTAGTCCGTAAGTGTAGAGATTGTTTTTATCAAGTGGGCGTTGGGGACGACAGGGCCTCGGAGACGACAGGGGCGTCCGGGACGACAGGGCGTCGGGGACGGCAGGGCCTCGGAGGCGACAGGGCTTCGGAGGCGACGGGGCGTCGGGGACGGCAGGGGCGTTGGGGACGACAGGGGCGTCGGGGATGGCAGGGGCGTCGGGGACGGCAGGGGGGGAGTAGTGGATACAGGAGGATTGGGGACGTTGGGGGCTTTTTGGACGACAGGGACGGTAAAGGCGACGGGGACGTCAAGTATATGGGACGGCGAGGGGCAAGGGGGCAGGTGCCGGCAGCGCGATGGTGGAAGCGACGGCAGCGAGTAGAACGACGTGGAGCTGGGACAGCCCCTGCTCCGTCGAGGCGGCAGCCGGGCACATGCAGGCGACAAATCATATTGTCAGCGGCCTTTCTTACGATGCGTGCGGCGTCGGAGCTCTAAGGGGCCGTGAGACACATGCTGATGGGGCGCGGGATTTCGCTGGCTACCTTCCCGCCCCCTCGTGCCCCCGGCTCACCTGCCGGCCCGGGCGGTCGCCCGCCGCGCCAGTGCGGCGGCGTTTGAGCAACAGAAAATCACGGCTGACCTAGTACTTATTTACACTATAAGGTGGTCAAAGATTGGGCAATTTAGTGATGAGTGGTTTTCTTGAGTTAGCGCGAGTGTGTGCAATTACTTACGTGCATTTAATGGTCGTATACCACAAGAAATATGCTATATTTTTATCCTAATACAGTGGCTTTTTTAACATTTTGATATATTTTCTAAGATTATTAAATTCAGAACGTTATTATATCGGATACAATTAATATCCATTTTATCTTTTGCTTAATGATGCATTATATTGTAAAAAATACTGTGCCATTTAATCTACCCAGAACACTTGAATAAAGTGCTTAAAAAGATGGGCGATAATATAAAGGGTAGTTTTATAGATCAATGAGTTCACGTTTCATTACGGTACATGCAAATGCTCTCGTTTATTACGAATTTCGTTTATTAAATTACGCTTGGACTGGGATCCTTCACAATCAACGTGAACTTTGTAATTAGAGTTTCGGAGTTCTTGAATTATATTCATTGACATAATAGCGAAATTGAATGTGAGTAAACTATTTATCTGGTTGAGTAACATCTACGAAATTTCCACTTCACCAACCTCTTGCAAAATACAGCCACAACAACACTTTAAATTTCATCAAAACCCAAATTATCTTTCAAATTCGTAGCAATACTGCATTGCCTAGGAGAGTTCTGGGACAAAATGGAGTAATTCTTGCTCACCCGATCAATATAATGCGCAACCAAACATCTCTCTTCTTTTTCAGCAGTCAGTACACAAGAATTATGGAAAAGCATTTTGCAGCACTCTATGAACTTCAATCTATAACGTTGCTCAAATTATTGATATACGGACGTATTCATCAAATTTGTAAGGTGTCCATGTAACTGCTTTGAAACTATTATCCCAATTAATACAATTAATGTTGTTTTTTTCTTTCTAACTGTAAAATTACATGAACATTCCTATTTAGAAAGCCGAATAAGAAGCTATTCAATCGATAATATTCCTCTTGTACTATTATCTCCAACTACACCCTGGTAACCAAAAATCGATATCTTAGTTATTCTGTGAAATTATGCAATGACAAATAATGATTTTAAAACTATATACATGACATCAGGTTTACTTTTTACTGCCATGCTCCAGTCCTGAGATAAAAGAAACGGCCATCTACCAGGTATTCGAACTCAGAACCTCAGAGAGGGTTGCTGCATCAATCACCTGCCATCCATAGACGGTTTGAAGGACAGATGGGCGCAACAAGATGAATGAAGGACGCCAACACATTTCTGCATACATACGCGCAGATTTCCCCTGGCGGCACCCTAGCGCGGCCCGAGGCGCCTTTGACTAGCGGCGAAAGTACCCGGGCGAGTTCCCACAGCAAGCGCGGCCGCAGCGCTTCCTTCACCTCGGAACGCGAACGCCACACCGCGCCGCGCCGCCCACCGCGAAATCCCATTAATTCGCAATCGACGAAAAACCGCTGCTCGGCGCGCCGCGGCGGACGCTCCGTGGAAAGTTCCCAGCCGCCGCCCCCGGCTCCGCGGCTGCCGCAACTCCCCGCGGCCGAGTGGCCAGCGGAGCCGAGACGCCCGCGGTTGCGTTTCCGAGGGGGGAGGGGAGATAACGGGGGGCCGTGGCGATGTCCATGGGGAAAGTAACGACGGTGACGATAGAGGGGAGGTGACGATAGAGGGGAGGTGACGATAGAGGGAGGGGGGTGACGATGAGGGGAGGTGACGATGGCGGGGAGGTGACGACGGCGGGAGGTGACGATGGAGGGAAGGTGACGATGGAGGGGAGGTGAGACGGCGGGGAGGTGACGACGGCGGGAGGTGACGACGGCGGGGAGGTGACGACTGCGAGGAGGTGACGACGGCGGGAGGTGACGACAGGCGGGGAGGTGACGACGGCGGGGGAGGTGACGACGGCGGGGGAGGTGACGACGGCGGGGGAGGTGACGACGGCGGGGGAGGTGACGACGGCGGGGGAGGTGACGACGGCGGGGGAGGTGACGACGGCGGGGAGGTGACGACGGCGGGGAGGGTGACGACGGCGGGGAGGTGACGATGGCGGGAGGTGACGACGGCGGGGAGGTGACGACGGCGGGGAGGTGACGACGGCGGAGGAGGTGACGACGGCGGGGGAGGTGACGACGGCGGGGGAGGTGACGATGGCGGGGGAGGTGACGATGGCGGGGGAGGTGACGATGGCGGGGGAGGTGACGATGGCGGGGGAGGTGACGATGGCGGGGAGTTGATGTCGGGGAAGTGATGATGGCGGGGGAGGCGACGCTGCCGAAGAGGAGGAGGTGGCGACGGCGGCAGAGGAAATGACGCTGGCGGCGGGTACACTGATGTTTGCGACGTGGCGGAATCACATGTTGCAGTGATGATTGAAATGGCTGAAGCGGTGGCAGTTGGGGGGGCGACATAGCGAGGCGGGGTCAGCGCGTCTCGAGGTGGAGACTAGGGGCGGGGCGCGACGGGCATATGGCTTGTCATGGGCGAGTGAAGGGGTGGCGCCGAGGGGAGATGGGTCAATGTCGACCTTGTAAGCGGAGGCGATGAGGGGGCGTGCCAAGAGTGTGTGTGTGGCGAGGCAACGCCGCAGCGGCCAACCTAAAGAGCCGGTCGCAGAGAAGTAGCCGTGGAGCAAGAGGCTGCAAAGGGGTTGCGAAAGTGAGTCTCCGAAACGCAGGTCCCAGCGTTATCGCACACGCCCACATGAGGGTGGGTTAAGTTTAATTTCGTAAATGCACGAAACGTATCATTAGTTCCTAATGAATGTCGCGTAATTTTAGCAAAAACATCTTCTTGCTTTGCTAAGTACTATAAGAAAAAGGTCTTTAGTGCCCCTCTCTCGAGACGATTCTTAGCCGTTAGAAGAGAACATTAAAAATTAGTGAGGATAATGTGTGGTTGAGTAATTAGTTTTTATTATTTTACGGTTGCTTCTTCAGGAAACTGGAATATTGCTGTGCATATTTAGAGCGTTAATTTAAATGGTTCATTATTATCGAATGTAAAACTGGTCGATATTTCACAATCGCAGGGGCAGAATATGCAGCCAACCAACGCTTAATGCTTGATTTTGCGGCGTGTTGCCTAGCACTTCTCTTCGGGGCGCTTGAGTATACTGAGCGAGTCATCATGAACACGAGTCATCATCAACCACGCCACCGTCTGTACAAATTAATTCAAACCTCTCGTTAGATACTTCCGATACCAATAAGAACAAACTGAGAAAATTTAAGCGAAATCAATCGAGTAGATTTTGTCTTTATATACGACAGACATACGCACACTTCTTTTTAATTATATATCGATATATTATTGTATTCTAAGGATAAATGAAAATCATAATTTAAAAAAAGATTGTGCTTCCCTCACTGTCAGTGCTATTCTTTTCTATTTTAACTCAAAAATCTAATATTATTTTTATTTAAAACATTATTCTAAGGCGAATAAGTTTCTATTACTTATTGAACATACTCATGATCCGTTGATTGTTACTAGTGATTCGTTGCGCGTAAACGCTAAGGTTTCTGTAAGTGTAGTTTTTGCTCGATTGTGGCGGTGATATTGCCTCTCTGGAGGGCGAGATCCGGCGCCGACCTATCGTCAACTAGAGGGGTTTTCTCCCTTCCAGGTATCATCCATCAGCGGGACACCTCCCCACCCGGGACAAGTTCTAAGCTCCCAACCGGTCTCCCAGCATGTAGTACATGAAAGTGTAAGTGTGTGTAAGGGGAAGGAAAAAACAAGGAAGAGGAAGGAAAGATCGCGCGGTCCGTGAACCGTTCGTTAGTCTACTGCTACGGCATTTGCTTGGTGTTGATCGGAGAAACCACGGAAGACCACTGATCAAAGCAGCCAGCCGCTAGAATTCTCCTCTAGACATCGGCAGAACTCGACCTAGCCATCTGTCGAATGTCGATAATCCTGCCACCATCGGGTCTTGAACACCAGTACCCGTACCCCGATCAGAGACGCTGCATTGACATCATTTAATGCCCTGAGTCACCTCTCCCTCTCTCATGAAGAGATTTACATTTAACATTCTAGCTTTTTAATTCAATTCAACGAAGCCTTATTTTCCGTGGCGAAGGTCAGGCCATCACACTTGCTCTTCCTCCTGTCCAGGCGAAATCCGGGACGCTCCTTTCGCCGTCTGGCAGAGAAAGAAAATATCACTCGAGCGATAGAACAGGCGTTTTGAATTTTGCTCAAAGGCTTCATTTAGGCTTGATCGTTCACATTCAGTAAATCTACAACCATGGGACAGTCGGCTTTACTTCCCCTCCGAAGAAATGTGTACGAAGTATTTTTTCGCCCTTAAAAATCCGCGCCTTCGATCGGGTTTGAACCCCCGAACTTGGGCACAGCCCGAAACGCCAACCGTTACACCACCGAACCCACTTTTCCCTCATTAACACCAGCTGGCGGCTGAGCGAGTGCGCCGGCGCAGGGGGTGCGGGGTTGTGGAGGAGGTGCGGCGTGCCGGGGCCTCGGGGGCCGCAGAGATCGCCGCTGTACGTCTTCATAGCGCGGCCCCCTCGCGCCCGGTGATTTAGCTGCAGCGGCTCCCGAGTGGGCGCGCCCTCGGAATGGAACGTCGCCGCACCGCGCGGCTTCTTCGGCTGTGACGTACAGCGGGGCCACGCGCCGGATTTTCGAGCTGTTTTTTACTGTGAACTATAACAGTTTTGGGATTGGAGATTTTAATCCTTTTATTCTAAATTAATTAAACAATTAAAACAAGTCTTCTAATAATTATTTTATTCAAATTTTAAATTTAAAACTTGATAAGAATCGTCTATATATAAAATTATACTAATTAGAAATTTATATATTTTCATACAATTTCTTACCAAATTTTCCATTTTGTTTGATAATTTTTTATGCCATAAGAACTTTGAGGCCTCAAGCTGTACCTTATTTAGCTCACCAGTTATTCCGCCACTGTCAGGGCCTCATCTACGGTGAGCGTAACGCTTTATTGGAAATTTCCTCGATTGACTTTGCATTACTCACTGCTAGAACCATGACTTGTCACTTGTGTCTGCTCAAATTCGCTCCGTTCTTAAAATCAAAATGGAACTTGAAGTTTCGAAGAAATAACACTTCGCTTTTTTTATTAAAGAAGAATAATACCAAAAATTAATTGAATGAATGGAGTAAGTGTGTTTAAGCTATGAAATGTCACTTTCATCTCCGAGCAGTGTGCATTTAGATCAAAAGCATAACATTTCGATTATTCATTATCTCATTTTCTTACGAGAAGAACAGTAATTTATTGAAACGTCAGTAAATATGTCAAGAATTCAGGAATGCTGGTTACAATATTATTGGAAATTGTTAATGGAAACGGCTGAAAGCTGTCGTTCTGAGGGTGTCGTATGTGGTAGTCGTCGTGTTGTGTCGTCGACGACTCGCGTTCTGGTGAACCCCCAGGCAACCCGAGTCAGTGCTTGGTTATGTTAGTGCTTAGGTTCCATGTGTCATTCATATGGTTAATCGGAGGAGAATAAAAACGTTGTAGTTTGGAAAGTAGGAGATTCGGCGAGATAGTAGCAAAAGGGAAGTAGCGTGGCATATGTTTTCATTTCTTTCGTTGCTTTTTTTATGTACATTATAGAACTGAATTGGCATTAACTCCTCAAGAAACTGCACTTAAAAGGTAAGATATTTCGAAACATATTTCACAATTTCAAAATTTTAGTCTTTCACGTATTTGCGTGTACTTAGAAGTTAAGATCTCGTAGTACCTACATCTGATTAGTATGTACGAAGTGATACTTCTTTACGTAGATACTTAAGTGCTTCTTTGTGTTTGTTTAATGACTACGCAAATCGTTTATGACGAAAAATTGAATTTATTCATTCATAACCATTTTCAAGCCGAATTTATTGAAGTATTTGGGCGCCGCATTTTATACATTGTATTCAGTTGCAAACCTATTGTTATATTTTGTTGGATCTCTGCACTCAAAGGAGCATATGAGCTATGATACAGAGTCACATTTTATTCTGAGATTGTTTAATTATAAAAATGAAAAAAGGAATTTCTAAAAATCGGACTTCGGATATTTCATCGGGTTCCATTATTTATCTAAAAACGGAAACACCACTTACTATTAGGGCTCTACACTTGTTTATAAATAGAAGCAACGCGTTACTTTTCCGCTAGATTCATATCAGCGCCGTGGGGCAGCGATTGAAATGGATGGAGTGGATTGTGTGTTTCCGCGAGCGCTTGCCTCGGGCGAGGGGCGGCGGGGCAGCGGCGCCGCGAAGGCGCCAGGCCGCATTTGCGCCGCCCGCACTCGGCCTCGCACCTCGCGCTGTCGCCGCGCTGGCGGAGGGGGCGGGGAGAGCGCAGGCAAGGAAAGGGGTGGCGCGCCGGAGAGGCGGGGAGAGATGGCGGCAGAGGACCTAAAGGGGGGCTGGAATGGAAACAAATGGGAGTAATGCGGTAGGGGAGGAATGAAGGACTAAGAGGGGGAACAGCAGCGGACGGGACGGGGCGGAGGTGGGGAACTGTGAAGGTAAGGGCGTTGGGAGGAAGGCGGCGGAGGGGCGACGGCGGTGGATATGTCGGTGGACAGCGGCGGGGACCGGAGTAGGTGGGAGGTGGCGGAGGCGGGGGCGTGGGACGGAGGCGCCGAGTGGCGGTCATCCTGGCGACCAGCGGCGGCGACGAGGTAGGCCGCGCAAGGGCTGGCAGAGGCAGGGGCGGGGGGGGCGGTGGGAGCGGGGAAGCTCACCTGGCGCCGAGATCCGCGCCGCGGCCGCAGGCGGACCCTCGCGCACTCCGGCCCGTCTCGCCTCGGTTCGCCCTCTTCACTCGACGCCCCGGCCTCCGCCACCAATTATCCCTGCCGGCCGTGGCTCGCGACACCGAGATCCCGCTCTCTTTAATTACGCCGTGCTTTTCATTTATTTAAAGATATTTTTTCTCCTCTCATCGTCTTTGATGAAAATGCGAATTCACGCGTTGTCATTAATGAGATTTTACGAGATAAAAGTCGATGAATATGATGTTGGCTGGATTTCTTGAATTAAGAATCCAAATTCATTGAATTATCTAGCTTTTTTGAGTTATAAAAAACACAATGATATCGATTCTATTAATATACAATTCATGAATTCTATTTACGTATTAATTGAAAAAAAAAGTATTTAGTAATATCTTGTCCGTGATCAACCTGAATAATTTACCACTCCGAAGATAATTCAGAATAAGTCTGAAGCTAGAATTCCGAATTGATCCAATCTATTTTATTGATTAACACAGCTAATCCCTTTTCGTTTCTCTTTATCTCAGCACTTCCTCCACAAAAACTTCAGATTCTGCGAGACAAAGATTATTTTCTCAATGTATAATTACCACATCTCCTATTCAACCTCAATCTATAAACTATTCAGCACTCCTCATCCCAAATTTTCTCCCGTCCGTAGTAATTTAGTGAAATTTCACCGCAACGGCCTCCCCACCGCCAAGCAACGCCGCCCTCTTGTCGCTGACCACAGAGCGTCCTCTCGTCGCCCTTCTCTTTCGCTTCCCTCGCCTCTCCACCGCCTTCCAACGCAGCGTCTAATCTCGCGGCCGCTATAACGGGAACCACGTTAATTAAGTAGAGAGCGTGAAAAACTTTTGGAGGGGCGGCGACGCAGGCGCGCTTGTGTACACGTGCGGCGCCACGGCCTGCGTCGCGGCGCACCGCTGCCGCCACCGCCCTTCTCAGTCGCTGCCATTGTCTTCCTCGCTGTCGTTGCTTTTGTCGCTGTTACTAGCAACTACCGTCGCTGATTAATTGATTGATTGCTGATTAGTGATTCTGGGCGCGTCAACTGCTAAGGTCATTGGCTCCATTAGAGAAGTGCATTTTTTATCGCTAGATATGGCGGTCATTACTCCCGATGAATGGTGAAATCCGGCATCGACCTACGTGTCAACTAAGGGGTTTTCCGCATCCATGTATCTCCCACCAGTGGGGTACCGCCCCATCCGGGAGGAACTCAAGTCCCGGACAGGTCTCCCGACATGTGTGGTAGTGTAGTGCGCACGCAAGTGTAAGTGTAAGCAAAGAGTGAGAATGGAAAAGGAAGAGGAAGGAAAATCGCGCGCGTCCGGGTTTGTTAGTTACTGCTCCAGCATTCGCCTGGTATTGATCAGAGAAACCACCGAAAACTATTGATCAGACCAATTAACCGCTAGAATTCTCCTCCAGACAAGGACTGAATTTGACCAGCTCTCAAGCTAGGGTCTAAAATCCTACCACGCCGCTGGGAGTGGAACCCTAAGGCCTCCAGTCCAGAGGCACTGCAGTGACATCAATTATGCTCTGAGCACCTAAGTCGGTACCCCGTCATCTACAACCATCTCCGTGCTACTGTTACTTTCGTTCACCGCTGTCGGCCGCCGCAGCGTCCGCAGTTCCTGCCGCCCATCGTTACCACTCACCACATCGGATTCACTCCCACCATTCTAATCTCAGACCTCTGCTACACAATGCGCGACCTCAATGTGTTTTGCACTCCTGTTGTCTTGTCAACGTCCCTGTGTCATCTTCATCCCTCTCTCCTTCTTTCAAGCCGTCGCTACATCGTCTCTCTTCGTTGGTTCGCGTTTGCATCATCAACGTGGACCAACGTTTAATGACAGTCATTCAGATTCAGTCTCTTTTATTTAAGAACATAAATCGCAGTCACTATCAGCTTCTCTAATTGACTGCGAAAAGCGTAAACATTGTTACGTGATGTTTCATACATAAAAATTGCGTTCAAATTCGACGGGTAACAAATTTATTTATATCTCGTTGACATTTCTTAAACAATCGTCCTTCACAGTCCGATTTCCTGGTTCCAACATTAAGTCGTAGATGTGTTATGGATAATTATATTTATAGTAGTATTTCTATGCAGGAATAGTTCTGAGTGATTACGAAGTTTGTACATCGATCTCTACGAAAAATGAGTCAGCGCCAACTACTTGAATTGCGCTGACTTATAATGCACCTGTTCTGACGTACATCCAGGATCACAAAATTTGGAATCACTAACTCACTAGACATGTGTTCTCTTCACATAGTATTTTTTCTTTACGTTTCTGCGTAAATGCCTTTCTGTCTGACTCCATCATCCTCTATTTCCCTTCTTTAGCTCTGTTCTCTCAGAAATAATTGGACTGATCAACTTGGCTGTATACGTTTCAACGACAACCGCGTATGCATTGTTCGTTAACGTTGGCTGCGAGTAAACAAGGTAGATGCCACTATTCCAATTTCACGCAAGACCATCTTCGTTCTGCCTCACAAAAAAGCGATTGCACGTTCTATCACGGACGCCAATAATCTTGAATCTGGAGACACGACGTGGTATCTTGTCACGAACCTCCAGCGTAACTGACAGTGGCAGATACCGGATCATTCCACCCCAAATGAAGCTGCGCGAAAATGGAGAAACCACTACTAAGAAACAAAAGCAGCAAATATTCGCACCTTTGGGAGGGCCCTGCGGGACTTTTGACACCGAAGGACGTATTGAAAAGGTTCGACGACTTACACACGTGTGGCAGAAGGTGTGATGAATGTAAAAAAATGATTGGTGAATAAAGCCTGGTATGAATTTACAAGTGTGACCACTAGTATCTAACCCTTGAAAATAGAGATTTATAATAAAGAAAAGTACATTCTTTAACATGTTTATATTCGACTAACTGGATAAAATAATATGCAGTTGTATTCTTTTGAGCGTATTGGGTGAAAGTATCTAAAATTAAAATGTACGTTTACACATCACTCCGTATAAAAACAATCAGAACCGGCATAATACGGCCGTGCATGTATAATAAATACATCGGTTCAAGTTGAAACATCGATCTGGTGAATATGTAATGTTTGCTATTCGAAAGTGATATATTTCCCACAAGAACAAAATTCACGTTTTTTTTGCATCGATCATAATTCGTGTTAAATAGGTCTGCCACCAGGACAATATTAACGAAACTAAGTTTTGAAAACATTAAAAGTATAGTTAACAATTTTGTTGAATACATGACTTTTGGTGAATACCTGTTCTGTTTTGATGTTACATGTTGTGTTATGATCGAAACCGAGTACAGACACTAGTATTCGTAAAAATTCAGCCTGTACATAGTTTTTTTTTTTTTTAGGATTCGACCACTCAATTTCTAATAAACCAAAGTACTTTTATAATAGATAATGGCTTGTTGAGGTACCTCGAATTGTCTTTTATTATTAGAGCTCAAAACTAAAATCGAAAAATAAAAAATTAGTTGAATGTAAGCAATTGTGTCACCCAGTTCATTACATATCTGCAGTACGTATGAACACACACATTTCGTTCGCCATATGAAATTTTATTATTTAATTTTTTGCAAAATCGTTGAGAAAATTTTCGGATAGTGGTCCAGAACCCTCATTTCCACATACATTAATATTCGAGGCGAGCACAACCACGGGAACATTCCGGCTGAGTTAGTTCAGAGTCAGTACTGCCGTAGTCTCAGAAGGTCCTAGAGTTCGAGTCCCGACAGCAGCTCATTTTCAACACAAGCTGTAGAGCTAGGTCTAATTCTTTTGCTATCCGGAGGAGAATTAGATGGTCTGATCGGTAGTTATCCGTGGTTTCGTCCGATTAATATCTGGCTAATGCCGCAGTAGTACTCTTACAAACGGGCCACAATGCGCGCATGATCTTTCCCTTCTCTTCCTTGTATATTATTCTCCACTTAAATCACACATAAAGCTTACATGCATTTACTACCACGAGAAAGCTAAGAGCTTGTCCCGGCAGGGGGCACTGCCTCGCGAGGGGAAGGGAATTCTTCGCAATTCGACGTGTCTTTCAGGGCCGGATCTCTCTATCTGACGGGGGAGGAACACAGCCACTCCCGAGAGGAATTCGCTATATCAACGTGGCTAATGACCATTATTAGTATGACCAATTGCTATGATAGCAATTGACATTGCCGGAAATATCAAACAAACATTCCGGATGAACGATAACTGGATTCTGTCTAAGGGGAGAAATGTTTCAGGATATAGAATATCAAGTTCCCTTTACCGGTTCCCAAGACATGAGAAACATGAAGGTTCGAAGAAAAATATTCGTATACATTCGAGATGTCGAAGCCTGAGATGTTCAAAGCAGTCACACAGAGAAGCCCAGTGTGCTCCTTGCATGACGCGCGCAATCGATCTGAGGCAATCGACTAATCGGCGGAGGGTCCACGTGGCGAGCGCGACGGGCCGGGTTTTGAGGGCGGGCCGTGGCGTGGGCGTAGGGCGCGCTGGGAGTCGCCTGTTGCGTCGACGTACCGGCCGGGCGGGAGCACCTGGCGGGGGGAGTGGTGAGGGAGTGGAGCCTAATGCGAAATCTCTGTCGGCGGCGCGGGCGCCGCTGCGCGGCAGGGAACACGGCAGCGTAGCGCAGCAGAACACAGCACCCGGCGCAATGCCACGCGCGCTCTCCAGCCCAGAGCTAGAGGAGGGTGGGGGAGGCTATGAGGTGGTCGAGCGGAGGCGCAGACCGCTGGCGCAGTGGGTGGAAGGGTTTGATGTCTATCGCGCACGTTGCGAGCTCTACTCGTAAGCATCTCCTCCGCCCGTAAATATCTCTTCTCATTGTATGGATCTCTTTTTCATCACGGTACGGTAACGAAATCTAATCCAGAGAATGACTAAATGGATAATTTTATATCGCTCGAATCCTAAGAATAACAAATTTGTGGCTATCTTTCCATTCTCGCGAATTGATTGGGATTACGCTACTAATTTCATTCCTGAACTATATTTGTTATCTGTATCTCATTCAAATGCGAAGCGCCTACATAAGGCAATATGTTCATACAGTATTTCAGATAATTATATTGTATGTATTTTTAATTAAATCCTCACAATAGTTTTACTATTGAAATTTAATAAACAATTATTGTCTGCTTGTTTCAATCATGTACAATTCTAATATTGAATCCTACAATTCACATCATTGAGTTGTAAAAAGAAAAATGATGTTTACACCCAATTTCTATATGTGTTTATTATTGTTCTTTTGTGTTTAGTTGTTTTCTAACCAACTCCGGTAAACTCGTATGAAATTTCCCAAAGTTACACGGCGGATTCCATGTTCGCCCTGATCATCCGTATAAGTTTCCCTGGCTGAACGATTATACGAATATAATATTATGAGAGGAATTATTGGAAGATTTGTTTTTTCCGGGCACGAACCTGGGGTCTCTTAAATTGCACAAACGTGAAACCACACATTGAGGATATCAATTCCTTTAAAAGTTAACTTCCCTCACCAGCTAAGCTGTACTGCTAACGTAGATTCCATTGGCGTCAGTCGTCTTTAATAGTTTCATCTAAAAAAGATGCATTATTATATAAAAAAAATATATACAACTGCGTAGAACGGAAACCTCATAACGAAATCGAGTAACATGCATGTTTTCCCTGTCTATCCGACTGTCTGTCACGCACGGTTAGACCCTTTCTGAACCAGTTCAGGACAAAGGAGGTGGCCGTACACCGCGACACGAACTGCAGGTGAGAAACTGGTCTCCTAATCTAATTAAAAAGCCTAGAATGAATGAATACGAAAGTACTTTTGAAACTGCTTGCAGCTTAGGAAACGCCACATGAAGCTAGTAATTCTGTAATTCCAGACGGCGGCATGTTTACTCCCTGCGTATTCCAGGTGAGATGACCCCCAGATAGCGCGGGCGCTATGCAAGTCGCAGCTGCAGCTTCCACCGGAGGGCGGCGCGAAGCCTCTCCTTTGTAGAGGCGGCTCCGCGAGAGATTTCGCGCGTTTTCTCCCGGCCCACTTGCCCCCGCCCCACGCCGCCGCCGCCGCTGCGCCGCTTTCTGGTCGCCACTCGCAAGCGCCCCGCCGCCCCAGAACAATGGAACAAAGCCGATGCGCGCGCAATGTTTTGCGTTGCATGGCGTACGAGCAATCGCTGCTGCCGCCGCCTCCTACTACTAATACAAAGTACGAAACGTAGATGCGGAGTTTACTGCTAATTATAAGTTGTTTATAGAACGTACCGCAAAAAGCTAATACTGCCCTCTCATAAAGATTAAGAGAATCGTACGAATAGCAACTATTGTATCTCGCTGCTGTTGGATCACATGTAGCGTTTTTAAATCAAATTTAGAGAATAATCAGATTATTTCCATCTATAGAATTTTATAGAATACTTCATAAACAAAAGCTCATCCACAAAATGAATGTTACTAGTTTGTCAAAAAAGAAAAAAAAAAGAAAAAGGAAAAAAGTCAAAAAACAAAGAAGAAAAATGACAAAAAAGAAACAAAAAGAAAAAGACAAAACAGGAAAAAAATACAAAAAACACAACTTCATGGAAAACCTTTATTGAAGCAGATGCAGAGCACTATTTTCCCACATAATAAACAATATAGATACATTTGTCACCCTCCTTGCCGTCCGGATCTCCCCGCAGCGACATGTATCTTTTATTTCATGTAAGGAAATTGCTGACTGGACAGCAATACGCGTATCACAGTATCGCAGAGTTGTAGGTGGCTGTGGAACATGGTTCTATCAGAGACTGCTGATTTTTACGATACAGGAATGTGAATGTTGATCCCACAGTGTAACCAAAGTCTCAGTTCTCTTGGTGATTATATGGACAAATAGTGCATGGTGCGCTGTATCTGCTCCAATAAAGTGTTTCCATTGACCTGTTTTCATTTTGTTGATGACCTAAGGAAACTTACTTTCTGAACGTGCCTCGTACTTCATTTTTGTAGAAAGAGAAACAAAGCTACAAATAATTTTACAATACACTTCTGCAACGAATGTTGAAATTACAATAGTAATGTATTTCTCAATTATTCAAACGTTTTGTGTAGTTATGTATAGTCTTATAAAATTATGTTACGTGAAGAGCAACGTAAACAAAATGATTAAAGGAAAAATGGCGAGAGTTCATTTTCAACAATATTCCCTAATGCTAGATATATAATTCTGACTTGCCAAATTATTTATTATGCATCATAAATCCTATATTGTTGTATTGAAGTATTTAGCAAGTGAACATTGTCTCTTTGTACTAACGATGGTATTCAATTAAATGCAAATTCTATTTCATACTGTAATAATTAAGAAATAAGTACGACAAAGTATTGTGAGCTAAATTGTTCCCCCGAGGTAACAAAATCGATAACCAGTGCAAAATTATTTTCTACTGACGATTTACGAAATTGTCTTAAAATTATTGGTTGCAATGTAATAATGTAACATATTAGATTGTCGCAAATCCAAGACTGCCAAATGGGCATCGATTGAAAAAGTGTTTTTGTCCACATCTCCTTCATTTATTTTACTCATTTATAATCCTTAATTTTAACGCGCATTAACAGCATGGTCAGGATGAGCTGATAGTTACGATCATGGTCGGCCATGAGAACAATATAAACTAATGCACGCAGATCAAAATTGCACATTAACATTTTACAATTATTTCACTATTACATTATTTTTAAAAAATCTATACTAACACCCATTCGTATAATGTTTTAGATTTTGTTCGATACGTTACAATACTCTTTGCCGTAAAGTATGGAAGTCCAAGAGACGCAGAATACTATTGTAATATAAAGGTAAATTTCATTAAATAAACTGACACTTTTGCAAAACTGAATGACTCTCTCTTGAAAACTTTATAACTGTAAATTCTATATTGATTATTTTCTTGTTTCGTTCAACATATTGATTTAAACGAATCTCTTCATTGATGGGTTTAAATTTAAAACATCCTTTAGTCTTTAAGAATTTTCACTATTATTAAGTTCGACACGTCTGGTCACCCGGATCTCAGAAATCACATAACAAAACAACGCCGAAAACGACGACCTCAACTACCGAAATGTCTTGCTACTGAAACGTGACATGTCACTTACCGCCACCAAACCTGTTTACACCCATACACACAGCTATGTAGACGCCGACTCACCTGCAACAAGGAAAAATAGTTCCAGTAAAAAAAAAAAATATCTCGCGAGTGTAGTCGTCATCACTTTGCAGCCATAATCGTATTTAGTCACGAAGGGGCGTGTGCCCTCCACGGAGACCACGCACAGCCTTGGGTCGCCAGACAGCCGTGGGGGTGGGACGAGTGGAACCCCCTCCCCTCACTTGTTAACTTCCCCGGTAACTGGAGAAAGTTGAGAAAGCGTGGATATCTGCCGTTAAGTTGGGATCTGGGTCAGGAAACAACGGTGCATTTCCATTACATAAATGTCAATTAACTGGAAGTAATACAAGAGGAACTGCGTGCCTTCTACTCTTCATTTAGTAACGCTCTGCCCGAAAAGTGGGTCTTGTGGTTGATGGAGTTTATGATTTCTTTGTAGAATGAGATGAATCTCGTAGCCTGATTTTGTCGACTCGACTTAGAGACTGCTAAGGTTTACAGCTTCTAGCATAAGACTATTATCACGATTCCCAAGTCGTCTGTCACGTTACTGTCGATTCGTAAAAGATATGCGAGGAGGAAAAGGCATGCACAAAATCCAAGAAATATACAAAGATATAAAAATATAAATATCGTAATAACTGAATTTTTTCTATATTTCGCGAATCTATTAATGTCAACAAAAATGGAACCACCAATACCAGATTTGGAATCTTGTTAAACTCGCTTTCATATAAGATCATCAGAGGAACTAATCATTCTTATTTTCGAATTTTCATTGACTCCTTTGCAATTTATATGTAATGTTTTATAAAGTTGAGGAAGCTATTTAATCCCTACGAGAATGATAATGAAGGCAATGTTGTGAATGACCCCGTTCTTTCCTCGTTTTAGCTTAAATATCTCTAAACAAACACGTAGAACTACCGATGAGAGCAGCCAGCCGCCAGAATTCTCCTTCAGACAACGGCTGAATTGATGTCTTGAGTCACCTAACTCGGTCATCGTTATTATCACGACTTCATCTCAACGCACGTAGCATAACAAGGAGGTATAGCGACAATTGATCTGAATGCGGGTTGAAAAATTACTGAGTTTTCTGTTCGCAATTCATTAAACAGAATGAAAAAAAGAAATAATAAATGCGCTTTTTTTTGCCGATGCGTTTCTCCACACACTTCCGCCAGCACGGTGCAATATCGCGCCCACTTCTCAGCACGAGGTGTTTACATTGCATCTCTCCGAGCGGCACGGTGACCAAGAACAAAAGAATCGTGGGGCGGGCGCCTCGGGCGCTCCGACAGCCACGCTCGACCTCGAACCGGGGACCGCCTTGGGCGCGGAGCATTGAGCAGGCGCGAGGTAGCGACCTTGATGCAGCTCACCAGCTCACTCGCTAGCTCGCTCGCCGCCCCCTCCGTCGCGTGAGCCTGATTAAAACAGCAGGCGCTGAATAATTTTCGGGAGGTCCTTGCGGGTGCAGTTTTAAACTTGGCTTTATCGTGTCGGCCAAGGGAAGTGGCAAGCCTTGTTAGTATAAAAATTGGAATACTTCAGGAAGAGTAACTCGTTCGGCCTTTCTCAAGGTAATCCGCTCCAGAAGTGCTTATCGTGATGGATAAGTTTTGCATTGGTCGTTTCACGTAGATAAACGCTTTTTGCATTGGCAAGATTTGTTTGCAATATACATGAATTTATATCTTGCTTTATTTCGCTCCTTACATTATAACTGGGCAATTTCGAATTTTTACTGGGTCCAGTTAAAACAGACTACGCAGCAGAAAATTCATTACAAGATTTTCTATAGAATGCTATCAATGTTTTTCACTTAACAGCGGTCCATTCATTTGCATTATATATAAAATAATTCTGGAGTTTGTGTACATCGAATTTAAAAGAAAAGTAACATGAATATAAACTGATGAATAAATTGTTACCATCTTTCTCACGATAATAACGAATTAATATTTTTCTGAGAATCCAAATGTAATTTATGAGTTATCAAAATGATTAGCCTACGATAATTAAAACGTATTCTGTGAAATAATATAGGAGTTGTCATTGTCAACAATACTATTATTACAAAGCAGCTTGTAATAAATAATGCCGAACAAATGCCAACTCACCGCTAATCCAGTATACTCTAAATACTGCTTCCTCGGGCAACTCAGTTAAGCGGTTACCTTTCTGTTAACGGTCAATTCTCCTGAAAAACTGATTAACTGTTCCATGAGACACGTGTAAATATTCTCTCTTGCACGGCCCCGCGCCTAGCACTACCCTCGTTTCGAAGACTAACCTGTACGCGACTGCCACCTCTAGCGATTCTGAGAAAAGTATTGCTGTAACTAGTGGTGCTAAAAGAGTACTTATTTTCACGCAAAAATACTTAAATTTTCGAAAAATTGTACAACACTTTGATCAAAATGTACCTTTAAGAAACATTTCATTAAGGGGAAAAAGTGTCTTCATAATTGTAGTTGTAGGAAGAGGCGGAATTTTTTTAAAAGTTTTTTCAATTTTCGAAAAATCAGAGTTTTCAACGAAAATGAGACCTACAGCATTCTCTTAAACATCCTTCACTCTACCAACAACAAAATTTATAAAAAAATGGAGCTATTGTTTTGAACATTTGGAAAATGTCCCAGGGGCGTCATGTTAACTACCCCCAAAAATTAAAATATCGATTGCAAATTCAAGAGCCCGCGACACCAGCTAGAACGATTGGGTAATATAAATTTTGGAGAAAATCGGCTGAACAGTTGTGCCGCTAGCGTTGTTGACCGACAGACGTTTCGCCTCGATTTTTCCGTATCAAGGACTCACAAAACATGGATTCTGACTACACCACGTGTTACAGGATTTTTTCTAAATTTAGCAACGGGCTTTATCCATTTTTTCCTTATCAGGATCCATTGTGGCATGAAAATGCAAAATAATCAACCGTAAAAGATTTTTTTGTGAAAAGTGAGTAAAATCAATGCTTGAACATGCTTGTCTAGTTTATAATTAAGGGTGTTTAGTTATAATGGAATACAGTTAGTTAGAATACAGGTTTTACTGTATTCATACTTCTAATAAATTTGATTGTTTAATTTAAGGGAGATATATACGTGGCGATTTGATTCTTCTTTCCTTTACCTTCAATTGACAGTAAGTAATGTCTTTTTGCACCGGAATATTTCTTCAGGAAATTCACATACTGCTGGTAATATTCTTGGAAGAACATTTTCCATTCTGCTGTACTCGAAAGTACATAACAGAGCTTCTCCGTCATGTTTCCGCTTTTTCGCTTAACTGTTGCAAGTTGGTGAGAGAAGTACTGTGAGCTTTAACAAGCTTTCTGCCGTGTATCGTGTTAAAGCTGTAAGGGTAATTGACTCAAACATTTGCCCGTCAGGGAATCCCTTTCAGTCACCCTTTAAACAAACTTACTCGACAACTGCTTCACAAAGTATGTTGAAGTTTGTTCACTGAAAACTTCATTCTCGATTAAAAAATAAAAAAGATCCTCAACTTTGAGAATAACAGTCTTATATTATTTAGCAGTGTTCATTTGTAGAAAAGAAAACTTTTGACTTTGAAACTGTGCCAGTAGAACTGATATATAAAAAACATTTACTCACTGTAGAACGAATATTATTTTGTAAATTAGATTTTTAGTGTGATGATGGTTACAAAAAATTTAATTTTTCTCTTTTCTCTATTCTTGCTACAGTATAGTGCAGAATAATAATAGATTTTTTTCTTTGTTACAGGTAGGTTGGCGGAAGACGTCTTTGAATCCTCGTTGGAGCAAAGCTAATGTGGCTGCAAGTCTAGCTTATTAGTAGTACTTAAAAGAAGAATGCATTCAGTTCCAAAACTTCCCTGAAGTCGTCGAGCAATCCGCTTTGTCCAGGTACACTACCAGCTGAACTGCTCAGCTCAGCTAAACCTACAGTTTCCTCGTCTCATCTGAATATAATGAGCTAAAGTAGCCAGCTTGTTGGCTACCTGCTTTCCGCTAACTCAAAATAATTTAACCTTTGGAAATAATAATCACTCTATTCAAACAAAATCCCTTCCTTTCCGACACTCCATACTCGATTACTTGTAAACTTAAGTACAGTTTATGATGTTTAATTATATGGTAAAAATGAGTTCATAAACAATGAGCTGCAATATCAATATCTAATGGGAACCGGACCGGGAGCATTAGTGATCGATGCTCACACTGCTACGCAACACACAGATGAATTCATAAAACTTGTGTTGCATCGACCTGACCGCTCCCGGGGCATGGCTTTCCACGAACCGACGCCGCGCTCCCTTCGCATATTGCTGCTGTGGTCGGCCGCCAGTTGGCCTGGTAACGCGATGCCACTGGTCCCTGAGGTAGCCGAGCAATCCGCTTTACCAGGTACACATCCATGTGAACTGCTCAGCTCAACTCAGCTTAGCTAAACCCTGATTTCCTCATCTCATCCGAATAGGACGAGTCACAGCGACACAGCGTGTTAGCTTTCCTCTTCTCACAGTAGATATTGGGCATCGAATCTCAAGCGCTCCACCCAGGATTCGTAGGGAAACGAGTGGTGCTAAAAAAGGCACGTACTTTCTCGTCCGTAGTTTTACGCAATATTAAACGAAAAGTACTCAATTTTTGAAAAATTGTACATGACCTTATTTTGAAAATGTATCTTTAAGGAATTTGCTCATTGTAAATGACGAAACATCCAATACTTTCAATACACCGATTGTAACTCTCACAATCAAACGACGTAATGAATAAACGGCAGCGTGAACACAAACAGTAGACAAGCGTTCATTCTATTAATTTATTTTTATTAAAATACAGTATTTATAATATAAACATGTTAATAATAGCAAGCGACAACAAATCTACAGCCCTCTACCTTTCATTTCAAGTGAAAATTACGAAATTTGGTTAGGAGAAAGCTCAAATTTATTTCTAAACGAAAACCATTACTCAATAAATATAAAGATTATCGGTTTCTGCAAGTTTGTTAAAATATTTCAGTTTTTGAACTACGGCAAGAACATAAATACATTGAAAGTTGACGTTGTTTTGGTCTATCGCAGATGCCCTCCTCGGTTTTTAAGATCTTGTCCAAATTAACTTTGTTGCTCCGAATGCACTCTGTTCTCTATTTCGACAGATAAAGTTTCAAATTATTTTGTGAACATCCGATAAGCATTCAAATAAGAAACTGGGTTATCACTTAGGGTTGGAAAAGTTCTAATAATCGAAGTCCTAAACGCCGAAACAAGTCTTACCTAAACATCAAGTGATGCCAAAACAGCACGTATTTTCTCGCCCGGGTTTTCACACAAAATTACGCGACAAGCACTCAGATTTTCGAAAAATTATACATGACCTTATTTCAAAACTTAACTTTAAGAAACAGATTTAATTAAGACAAAATCATCTCTATCTTTAATATTTCAATTGTTGGAAGACACTGAAAAAATTTTGAACTTTCGCAATATTCGAAGAATCAGGGTTTTGAACGAACATGAGACCCACACCGTTCTCTTGACCGTTCTTCACACTAACAAGGAAATTTAATCCAAACGATAGAGTAATTTTTGTTTAAATCCTGGCAAATATCTCAGGGCGTCATGTGAAGTATCCCCAAAATTAAAATCTCTATTTCAAATTCAAAAGGCCGCGACATCAGCCAGATCGATTGGGGAATATCAATTTCGGAGAAAATTAGCTGAATGGTTTAGCCGCTAGCGTTGTTTCCAGATGGACATACGGACGGACAGACGTTTTGCTGTCAACCGATTTTTTGGAATCAAGGACCCACAAAACCCGGTGGCTGACTACACCATGTGTTATAGGATTTTTTCTCTAAATTTATCAACTGGATTTTTCTACTTTTTCGTTACCAGAGCGCTGTGATAAAGAGTTTTTATACCGAAAATTCCCCGTTTTTCATGCAGTTTTACATAATTTTCTCTTTACTACGTAGCGAGGAAATAAAAAGGAAAAAGATTCGCTGGAGTCCATTGCCGCCGCTCCCCAAATAGGTATGCGACTGTTAAGTATATTGTTATGTTTTGTGGGTACTAATGTTTTGCGGTATTGGAATCGTATTGTAAATACTCGACATGAACATGCTCATTGAACGGTTCACATTACGTAGATACTAAAACTATTGTAAACGTATGAAAACTACTCATTTTGTTGCAGCTATTAGGTTGAAAAATAATATCATTAATTAATATAAAAATGTTAAAATTAATATAATCATTAAATAATCGAAGGAGTTGGTCATCCTACTTAGCAGCGAGCTCCCGGAAGAAACTCTTTTATAATCTATTTGTAATAAAGTTGTAACACCGAATAACCACATTAATATTTACTCACAAATAGAAGTCGATTATCATTACCAGAAATATTTTTCTGACAATGTTTTGGTCGAAGTTTTGCTGTTTCTTCGCAATGGAATTCGACAAATAATGTAAATAATAGGCAATACAAATTAAAATTTCCAGTAAATTATTGAAAATCATCCATTTAAAATTAAATGAAAATGTGCATATTCTTCTATTAACGTATTTTTATATTTTTTTCTTGGCTTAAAAAGGTGTTCAAATTTTGAATCATGACTGATTGAATAAATTCTAACTGAAATATAATTAATTCAAACCGCAGGGCATGGTTTTGGACGATCCACAGGGATTCGAATGCACAAATATTTGGTGATGAGGGAAGTAAACGTGCCCGGTTGCAAAATTAATCGCTCTTGGGTTAGAAAATTGTACTTTACATTTGCTTTCAGGGGGTAAGTCAATTATTAGCGGAATAATCTGCTTATTCTCCGTAATGTGATAACACGCAACAAAGAATAAATCAATTAGCTCTTCGATTTTCAACCGTTACCTTTTTTTCAGAGTACCACTTAATGAGTCTACACCGCAACGAACTAACCGTAAAACCAACCTCACATTTCGATTCAGAATATAGAGAGAGAAAGGATGGAATGATAATTCAGGGAGAGAATATCTGATTAAAATAATTATCGAATTATTAACTTTCAAAATATTCATTAAAACTCGTAAAGTTTTTTTTACAAAGTAGAGAAATATGGTGGGCTAGTGATAAAAAAGCTTAATGAAAATAAAATGAAATAATAATTGTAATACGGTAATTAACGAAACGAGTGTAGAAAGGGGGGATAATTGCTTGAGAGGTATGTTCAAGAAAAAGAGCGACGATAGGCGCGAGTTTCCTTATATACCACAAGTGCAATTGTATCTCTTTATACACATGTTACGTTCAATATTTTTTAGTTTCCATTTACGAATAATTCAAATTTGGAGAAATTCAACAAATTAATACCATTCGCAGCATTAATTTCATGACGAGGTATTGCTTCTGAAAAATATCTATTTTAGTGGGCCTTGTAGTGTTTTTGTTTCAACGAAATATTTGCAAATGGAAGGTACTGAGCATATTGCGAATAAAATATTAGAGTCATGAAAACATTACTTCCCACGAAAAGTAAAACAGATGTAGAGAGAATACAACATGTGTAAATATTGGGGAAAACTAGAACTTTGACAGATTTGCTATAGCGTACTTTTAGAACTGGTAACACATCTGACGTTTACATTTTTTACATTCGTAATCCTTAGTCCAAATGTTTTACACGTAAAACATTTAATTTATTCACGTTAAATATTTTATGTTGTTCCATATGTCAGCTAGTTTAATGTTTACTTTCCCAATTTAGGTTAATTCATTCGTTGTTTATATGTAGTTGTAGGTTCGTAATATGTGATGTACACTTTTGTTATGTTTCATGGTCGACTGGAAATACTTGCTACGTCTGTGCTATAGTTTCTAATTTAAACAATTTGGCTCCTTTTCTGAATTCTGATTGGTAGGTATGGATTTTTAAATTGCATAGTTGAATTTTAATTCACGGCTTAGACATTCAATGCACGGTGAAGATAATTAACGATATTTTCACATTTTGAAACATCTAAACCCATTCTTCGTTCGAGTGCTAGTCATTCACATCATGTAAGACTTAACTAGAACCTAAATTTTACACTGCAAAAAATCTTTGAAATGTGTATGAATATATCAAGTAAAAGCTTCGAAAAAAATATGCCAAAAAATATATTATTACGTCACAGCACTGTTTCTCGTAATTTAAACACACTACCATCATAAAGCCCTTTTTCTCTTCCTAAATCGCTCTATAAAATTTTAAAAGGATTCGTAGTATCAGTAAATATTAGTGTTCCAGTGAGTATCTACTGCTACACATCCAAAAGATATGTTCAGACCACAGCTTTTTCGTATGACCCATATAATTGCGTCAACACATTCAGGCAATTACACCGAGAGAATCGTACTCAAGTAGAGGTAAACGTAATAATCGACCACAGCTTTTTCGTGCTTGTCAGATACCCGTGACTTCACAAAGTTGTCCCCAATAATTAACTTCGATTCTCTTAAAAATTTATTATCTGTTATACAAAAAATTGCGTGGGCAAATCGTTTTTAATGTTGCTTTATTTGCATAAACTACTGTTGACAATTTAATGTGCACCAAGATAGTCTCTCACCACCGCACCGAGTCAGGGCCTCCTATAAATTGCATTTATGTTGGAACCAAGTAGACCACTTGGAAACAAAGGGCAGGGAACACCACTTCTTGCATGTGTTATGATTGTGGTGTCTACGCAATTTACATGTTATTTTGTTGGAAGCTTCAACTCGTGCTACCAACATAATTTCTGCACTCACACCAGCAATGTGCTACAGCGGAGAGCTTTCCTGATCCTGTATTAAAACATTTTTGTAAAACAATTCGAGAATCGTTAGTAGTCACCTTCATTGTTCTTTTCTTCGCGTCCTGTTTCGCTCAATTTGTAGGGTAAGAGATTGTCGGAGACTATCTGTGAGTTCACGCTACATAGGTTGTACTTGGGTTTTTCTAACCTGGCCGATGACATTTCATCAGCTGTTACAGGGTCATCCAACTGAGAGCTGAAACGTCATCAAGATTACGTCACTGGGGTGGTGTTTAAGCACACACCAAGTGAGAATACTTCATGATCAGGAAATAAATCATTCCATTTGCATTAAAATCAGGCGTTTAGACAATCAAATTATGAATATATCTTTGGATTGGATTAAATTGGATATGACTTGTTCTAATTGTCTACCAGAATCTACCCCAATACGTATTTTCCTCGTCGAAAATTGATTCCAACTTTTGCTTTTCCTCAATTTCTCCCATTTTCCTCGCCGAAAATTGATTCCACCTCCCTTCCTTCAATTCTCTTAAGACACACAAACACACACACACACACACACACATTGTATTTCAGCGTGTTTGACAGAGAATTTTCAACGTTATCTTTTCATCGCTTTTATTGCAGATTGTCGCAAAAGCTGGAAATTCAACTTCCGTATCCGCGCTCCGATGCATAGTCCCCTGCATCTGCGCTCACGTCTCTGAAATAACCGAGCGGAGCGGTGCGCAGCGCCGCTGAGCTCTTCTAGAATATCGGAGACCAAGACGGAGGGGAAGAGGGGGTAGGACGGGCGTCTTTACGGAAAGACGCGCCCTTCCTCGGCAACCGCTGTCGCTCGGAGCTAAATTCAGGGATCCAGCCGCCGCGCCGCCCCACTAGCCCCATCTCCTTTTCGACTCCTCCATGCGTCTCTTCAAGTGCCCCTTCCCCAATGCCCTAAGACCCCAGTACCTAGATAGAGAGTACTTAATATTAAAACAGTAAAGTCTGCCTAAACCTGAACCTGATTAAGCCGGAAACCTGCCTTAACCGGAAAATCTCTCCGGCACGTGAAGTTAATTAGCACTTAACACTGCATAAAACAGACGAAAGCCTCTCCAAGAGAAACGGAAAAGTTTTTCATGTTCGCAGGAAAAAAATCCTTTATATCACGGAATTCTCGTAAATTTAATGCAATTGGCAGTAAGACTTGAGGTGTCCTTAATGAAATGAATGCATCTGCAAGCCTTTTTGAATTATCTATTCCTGTGATACGCGATTTCATGCCAGCCCGACAGTAGGGAGATTGTTAACACAATAGCGGACAGCAATATCGAAGTTCTGCGCATGCTCAGATGCACAAATGTGAAGCAAAACTAGAACTGCATATGCGCAGAAGATCGATAGTGCTTTAAATTTCGAGTGTGCACAAACTCCCTATTGAAAGAGAGGGGCTTCAGCTATCAGTGTAGAATTCGACCTTGTAGTCGCTTGTACGCAAGGCGTAGGCCGCAGGAGAATTCCTTCTCCCGATTCTCTGAGCTTGGGAAGGTGTACAGGCGTTGCTTCTTTTCACGCGTCTCCCTGCCCTGCGTTGAAAATTATAACTCCTCTACTGGAAATGCATTGGTCAAGGCCATGCGATGGTATCAGAAAGTCATAGTTCTGGGTTCTGTCTCATTGTGCGTTGAAAGAGTCAGCAAGCAATCCGAATGCAGACACTAAGCCGTAAGGTGTTGATTATTATTCAATCAGAAGCTGTTAATGAAGGTTTAATATTCACTTATTATTCTTCCATAAATACGTTATATGTTAATGTATTGAAACATGCCCACAAACTGCTCACTATTGGACGTTTCGTCGTAACCCGTTTCCGAATTTATGTTAATATGGGCGCCAGGAAAAAGGTTACGATTTTTAGCTATTATTGCTTCAAAGAAAACTAAATATTGTCCCGATAACTGGGTCGATGGGTTGCGTCTGGAATAATCGCTATTATCTATTGATAGCCGATTACCCGATCTGCCATCCATACATTGTGGCGAGGAATCTGAAAACAAATATTTTATCTAGCTACTTATTAGCTGGAATGGCCAATGAAAAGTTTTTTTTCATTTCAAATAGAAACTTAGGATTTATTGCTTATTGCAACAGAAAGATTGTCATGTGTTCATGATCTTGTTCGAACCTTTATATTGCACTATACTTCGGGCGTGTTTTTAAGGGACCTAATGTAATGAAAGATCGAAACTTTCTTCAAAGTTTAATTTAATGTATATCTTTTATTGTGCTTCATGTTTACCTTTACTCTTTTGACATTCACTGGACTCCACGCTGAATCAACCATTTTCAATACCGGTTTCGTCTCCTCTAGGCCTCAATATACCTCTCACAGCACTGCATCCATTGGACACTTCTTTCTGTTTTGTTTCCCAGTATTCTTAGAAACTTTAGTGTGTTTCAAAAGTCCACTATATTCTTGTAACTCCAAAGCTGAATCAACCATTCTTCAACGTCAGCGTTTCGTCTCCTTTGCCTCAATTTCCCCTTCCACTTCTTTCTTAGTTCTCAGTCCTTCCCTGCCTCCCGTATTCTTAGAAAAATTGGAATGAAGCATACTGTATGATCTCAACAAAGGATGTCATTTAGG
Organism: Teleogryllus oceanicus; assembly: GCA_964035755.1. Taxonomy (NCBI): domain Eukaryota; kingdom Metazoa; phylum Arthropoda; class Insecta; order Orthoptera; family Gryllidae; genus Teleogryllus; species Teleogryllus oceanicus. The sequence continues at coordinate 132,466,191 of CAXIVR010000005.1, read as the reverse complement.
GCAGATAATGAAGTCGGTTGCATCTGCACGAGACGCAGCAAAAGAGTTAAAAAAAATTCCTGTGAGATTAACTTGTTTCGCTTGTCCTTGATAGGAGCCTCCAGCTACGCATATTCCCTCGTCAAGGAGAAAAGAAAATATATAAAAGAAAAATTCTTTGGGTAATTTCTGAAAATATTATTCCTGAAAGAATATTGTCTTGATATTTTTCTTTTTGTTTCACCATCTAACTATTCTACTGGTTACTCCTTGTCTGACAATTCGTTGTTATACACCTGAAGGTTGCACCATTAGTAAAATGCGTCTAATTAAGGGAGTTCACAGATCATTATGAACAAACGGAAGTTTCACATTTTCCCATGGGTATTGTGCATTTTTTTCACTTTCTTTGTTCACACACTTATTAAAGATCTCGCCACTGCAATTAACTATCATTCTCTCGCAATGCCATTTAAAATATTTACAACTGACACACTAGGATTGTGTAATTTTTTCCTTAGGAGTCTTGAGATATTTATAGAGGTCACACATGGTAAAGAATCGCTTGCAAGGAGCACTTAACATCTGGCGCAGGAAGAACGAATTGAAGCTTTCAAGAAATTGGGTTTAAGTGATCCTGTTCAGAAACACCAGGTACGAATTTATTGGGAAAAGTGGTGAAGATGTGGTAATGAGTCTCCTGCCAGGAGCATTGTAAAAATAAAACAAGGACCCTCTTAACGGAAAATGATTTGGATCTAAAGAGATTTGACGTTACTTTAAGGCAAGCTGCACTCCGTCTCGGAGAGTCACGGAAGGCACAGCGCTGCCATTGTTTGATCCTGCGCGCGGCCGAGAGCCGGATCTCCCCCTCCCTCTGCGTTTCTCTGTCTCTGCTTGCTCTGCCCCGTCCCCTCCTTGCCCCATCCCCTCCCCATTGCAGCCCCAATAGCCATCTGATAAAGCAGCTGATCTGAGCAGTGCGGTCGCCTGTGTATTCCCGAGAGATGGACGTCACCAGATAGCGCTCAAGCAGCTCCTGTATCTCTCTGTTGTGGCCAATAGGTACATCAACCCCTTCCCGAGGTTCAGAGGTCGCGCGCTGTGTCCTGTCAAGTGGCAAGTAGACTGATATAATTTTTTTTGTTGATAGTAGGTATTTTCTTCATGCCTTCTAATGAGGAAGTAGACTAGGTAGATAAGTTCATTCCCCCCTCCTGGTCCTACAACAAACCCCGCGTTTTTTCTTCTTTTTCATAATTTGAACAACGTTAAGCAGAGTTTAGAATCGAGATCTTATCTCGACTGAGACGGTGCCCCGACGGGGGAGATTTCCTGAGAGGAAACTCGTAAGCGTGCAGATCAGCACGGGATTTCACGTTTCAGGTAGGAGGAACCCGCCACCCACGGCATGATATTAGTGACATCGGTAATTGACGTGCCCAGAAACAATGCTCAACCGACTATCCTGTTTATCCAGTCTTAGAAGCCTTGGAAAGCGAAGTATCAGTTATCTGCAACTTGAGTCACCCAGAGTCCAGAAGAGACACAAGACAGGAAATAAAGCGCTACAAATCCTTAACTGAACGCCGCGAAACACAGAATGGAGCCGTGAGTGCAACGCGGACGCAAAATCCCTTCACTTGTGCTGATTAAGCTCCGCGGGGGGCCGTGTAGGCGCGAGGAAAAGGTCTCCGGGAGCCTGGGCCCCCGTTGGATTAACGTGCGCTTTTTGGAGGGGCGAGGCGGACCAAAGGTTTCTGTTGTTGGATTTGAAAGTGATGTCGTTCTAAATCTGCAGATGTGGTTTCAGTTGCGGGAGCAGTGACGTGGTCGTAAAGTGCGCACATGTGGTGGGGAGGCACTATAAAAAGGGAAACTGTTAAAGGGAAATAATTTAAAGACGCAAAGTAGAATGTGAATGAGAGAATAATGGTTAGTTTTCCGTGAAAGAGACGAATTAGGGGCAAAATGCCGTAAGCCAGAAAAACCTAATGTAATAAACCCTGGATGTAATAAATGACTTACGTATTGAACAGTATGTAAAAACATGCCGAAATGAAAATAAAATAGTTATGGCATTTCATAAATGTTACGTGAACGAAAAATCGAAATTGTAACAGTTGATTATTTCCAAGTTCATCTCTTGCGTAACAAGCAAACGCGAAGTATATGGTAACGTTACGTGTCCAGAATACAAATCAGAATTAGAGTGACGAGCATATCCGAAAACAGTTCAATATGCTACATAGGAATTGAAGAGAAGAGTTGGTAGCCGAGTAAGAAACAAGTTTTGCTCCAGCGTCCTCAAAAGGCTTTAAGTGATCACCGCAATGTTCAAGGCGTACTTCGTCAGTACTACCGCACGAAAGAGAGATACACAAGTGGCGACGTCCAAGAACAACGAGGGCCAGAGGCGAGCGGTGACTCGGGCAGGCGATGGAGCACAGGCATCGGAGCGTAGGCGGCGACGATGGGAGGGGCGGAGGCGTCCGCTCGCGATAATTTATCACACGAGTTGTCATATCAAGCCCCGCGAGAGAGCGAAAGCGGGAAAATAAAAGCGCGAGAGTCTTGCAGCCCAGAGCACGAGCGCCGAGTTTATTTCTGCGCAAGGTAGTCATCCCTACGAAGTGCTGCTGGCGCCGCGCTTGATCTCCGATGGGATGTAGGAAGGAAAATATATCTGCCACTTTCAAGTTAAATCCGGCTGTGAGCCTGCAGCAGCAACGGTGGCGCTGGCGGCGCGTTGTGGGGAAGGAAGGAAGCTGGGGGATGGGGAAGCGCCTGACAACGGGGATTTGGCGGCGGCGTCGCGACTCAGCAGACAGGTGGCGCGGTCCCCGCTCCGTTCTCGCTTCGCCCCGCCCCCTCTTCATTCCGCTCCGCTTCCGCTCCTCTCGTTTCGTTCCTGCTTCGCCTCCTCCTTCACCACTACTCTGATCCCCTTCTCTTCATTCGCTCCATCTGTGACTTGAGCCCGCTCGCTTCTGGCTCATTCGCCGTTCGCGTCTGCTTCTTCTTAACTTCTCCGCTGCTAACCCGCTTCATGTGGCTTTGCTTCTCCTCCAGCCATACCCGCAGCACTCCGCTAATCCACACCCTCGCTCCATACCATTCACTCACTTCATCTTTGTTGAACAACCACGTCCCATTTCCCGCTCCATTCGAACATATGCATCGCTTCTCTTGCACCCTGCGTCCTAGTTTCTTTCCTGTTACACACCATTTCGTTCCCGTTCGCGCGAGTTCTTCCATTGCTCCTTCTGCCTTCTCCGGCCTCCTCCGCTCTCTGTTTTTCATTCCCTTCCCCCCCCCTTCGAGCCACCTTTGCATCTCCATCGTTCCCTCGTCTTCTTTCTCAATTTTCTTCATTTATTTAACCGGGTCAGTGGGATTAGCACTTTACTGGTGAGTATTTCTTCTAACTACGTACTATAATAGATAGCGGCTCGAAGTTACGAGTAACTGTAAATTTAAACACTATCATAACCCAATTTTTGATCAAGGATATCCCCACTGGTTACCTCCATGATGATTGTTGTTAATTTTGTGAAAAAAACAAGAGGTGAGTCAAAAATTTCTTTTAGTTATGGGGGACGAAACAGATCTTTTGGGAGACGGGATTTAATTTTTATAGGAGCAAAGGTTAAAGTAGCTGGTACGAGGGGCAGTTTGAAGGTTGCAAAAGAATTTGAAATGTAATTTACAATTGGTTCTCTATGAAGTTGCTTATTGGTTATATACCATGGGGCATTGGTAATTGTACGAAGGATTTTATTCTGGAAGGTTTGTAAAGGTTTTATAACGGAAGAAGCGACACCTCCCCAAATTGGAGCTGCGTAAGTAATTGAGGGTCTTAGCACTGATTTGTAAAGAAACAGAATTTTCAATTTTTAGAGTCGTCCTTCCTGGAAGACATATTCGCGGATGGACAATGCTGGACAAACTCACGGCCACTCACGCAGCCTCCAGTGGACATGGTATCACGACATCCTTTGACACGGGATGGATTAAGTGAAATATGGGAGAAATATAAAAAATAATGTTACATCAAAAATAAGATTGAATACATTTTTTAATTCAAAAAAAAATGAAACTCACATAAATTTGTACAAACATCAATTCTGAGAATAAAAAGTAAATGAATAAAGTTATTTACATTCTCGCTCTTCAGTGTGCAAAATAATTTCACCGAAATATATCTACAAAGGGCTTTCTGTAAAGTTTATTTCCCACATGTTTTGTTGAGAACACATCTTAAATTCTTAGAAAAGAACACTGTGAAAAAATAATTTAATATTATTACCTTCATCGCATTAGCTTTAATATCATTTGCACCAGATTCCACGAAATAACATTATTATACTGGTATTATGTATTTGATAAACAAACCGATGCTGGAGGGACGTAAGTAAATGGTCCACCAAGTCGTACTTTAAATGATGAAAGAACGAAATTGAATGATTTAGTATTATTTAATCTCTAATTAAATAAACATGTAAACATAATGAAATGTAAATATTAATAACCATATTCAGTGGACTGTAAGTAAGTTTTCTATATTTTTTTCAAGAAATACTGAAATTTGAATGTATTGTCCGACGAATTGTTGTTTCTCTAGGTAAACGTAAAGAATTGATACCACTGAAGGATTTAATCGAATTTAAAAATGCTCGTACACAAGAGGTATCTGAGTGAGTTGGGAAACCGGATTGGGGCAACAACTAAGAGAAAACCCTTGAGACATCTAAGCACTTTTATTCTGAAAAAAAAACAGCAAGAGATTATTGGTTTCAGTCAACGAGAATTTCTTCTAGAACGTTGCATTGTTTGTGATTTCTTAAAATACAGATTATTTATCTGCTTCGTGAAATGCAGTTCGCAATTATCACAAGCCCACTACATTCCTAATGGGTAAGGCACTTCTACTTTGTAGCAACATATTTAAAAGAATTCTCGGATTGCTAGTTCAAGAATTAATAGTTACAGCCTACATGCTGCAACATTGTGCTTCTCAAGCCGACCCGGCCGCTGTTAAATTACTTGCAACAGACATTACAAAGTCACCCGAGTTCTGCGCACCGCTGTACGAGTACCGTCGTCCGCTGTGAGTGGGTGGCGGCCTTACTGCGTGTGGAGGGAATTGTTTGGCATACTAAAGGTCAGGCGCCATTTGAAGCACAGAATGTCATAGTTCAGATCAGTGTTGTATTCATCCGTTTATTTTCCATTTATTTACGGGAACGCAGGGGCTTGACTGAATTTTCCCAAATACATCAACTGCTGTGATCATTAGTGTAGAGAATGTTTTATATCGGGAGGGAATATGCTCCTCCTCCTCCTCTGCTGGATGCTGAGATCCGGAGCCGACCTACAGGTCTGCTTGGAGAAGGGGGGTCCCTCTTACGGTTATCTACCTACAGCGAGACCTGCCGAGACAAGCTCTAAGCTCCCGACATGAGAATATTAGTGTAGTACGTGAAAGTATGTGTGGATGTGTAATGGAAGAGGATACAAGAAAGAGGAAGGAAAGATCGCGCACGAACCTTACCCTGCTTGATAAGAGTACTATTTTTTCGGCATTTTTCTGGTACTGATCGGAGAAACCATGAAAAATCACCGATTAGAGCAGGTGCCGCTATAATTATCATCCCGACAGCTGCGGAATTCAAATTAAAATTTAATTTTTTTAGAGCTGCTCTTGACGTAAATCAGCTGTTACAGTGTAATCCAATTGTGGGGGGGGGGCTTCAACGTCACTGTACTGATGTGTAAGCTTCTGATTGGATGACACCGTAACAGCAGATTTACGTCAAGTGCAGCTCTAAATAAATCCAAGTATAAGCTTTGTAGCTAGTGTTGAAACTCCGCCTCCTGGTCAGACTCGCCGCAAAGACAGCGGCAATGGCAGCTCCGAGCTAAACAGCCATGGGGCGCGCTGTGGCGGCCGCCATCAGTTTCCTTCCCCCCGCCCCGCGAGTAAACTCCGCGCGTGCAATACCCGATGCGCGCCCGTGTTTTTTTCTTCCCTCCGCGCCGCCACCTGCAGAGCCTTCTCGCGACCTTTGCCCTCGCGCCGTCTCCGCCCACACCTGCCCGCCCCCCACTCATCCCCATCCCGGATCATCCGCCGCTATTTCACTCCGTGCGACTGCGGCTGCGGGGGCGGCGGCGGCTGGCGCGCTCGAGCGGTCACTTAAAAATACATGAGCGACCCAGCAAACATTTTATTATGAAATATGCACCACGCATTTCCTAGCCGGCGCTCGAAAATAATGCAAAGAGCACGAAATATAGAGCTCTTTAGTTGGTGGGCGAGGGAGGGGAGGCGGGAGGAGAGGGGGAGAGAGAGAAAGAGGGGAAAAAAGGCGCACGGCGCGCGCCTCGCGGTTCTTTATGACTGTTTCAGGTAAATGAAAATTAGGTGCCCGGAGCGGGACGTGAAGCGGGATGTGTACCTCCGTCTCGCCGCGCCTGCCAACGTGAACCGCGCGAAGTGTTGGTGGGGGAGCGAGGGCGGAGCCCTTCAGCGGGGAAAAGTAGGCGAGGGGCGAGCGCGCGTTATAGTAAACGAAAGCATCCATGGGCTAGACAGCGTTCGCGACGGCCTACGCCGAAGGAGATGAGGAGCAACATACGTGCACGCTTGGTTGGGGGTAAATGAAACTTATCTCTGTAAGTTGAGGAAATGGAACCAAGAAAGAGGCACTAGATATCCGGTGTAAGACGAGGAAAGGGATGATACATTCTTTATTCTGTTCTCGATTGAATTTCTTATAATTAGGGAACGGAATTTATTGTAATAAAAAAATGCAAAATATGCAAAAAAATGTAAAATACTTATTTTTTGCAAAACACGTAAGAAAAATAGAAAATATGTTAAATAAAAATTCATTATTGTTCTTATAATTGTTTTGTACAAGCATTTTCCGACCATAGAAAATGCGGATCAGTTCTTAACAAGTATTCCGAGTGACTGAAAGTAGGTTCTATCTGTAAGTGTACATTGGACTTCACCACATATACGAATTTTATTCGTAATATAAAATACGTCCATACTATATATTACAATGTTCAAGAGGAGCCGGTGTACAAGTGAACAGTAGATCCGTGTAGAATGATGGATTCCGCGATGAATCTAGTTCCTGTAAAAACATGTAATTACAGTTCCCTTCTTATAATCAAATATGAATTTTTATGTACACACACACAACACACATTATTTGGGCGTAAACCAGGTGACCCGTGGTTTATGATTCATTGATTACTTTGTGCTTCAAGGCGCGTCAATTTCTAGGTACGTTGGTGTAGTGCATGATACATGCATATGTGGCGGTGTTCCTCTCCTTCCCTAAAGAACGAGAGATCCAATGCCGGCCTACGTCTCGACGTGCGGATTTTCCCCCACTCAGGTGTGTCCCCAACGGAGCACCGCCATACCCACGAGATGCTCTAAACGTCTAACTGGGCTCTCGACTTGTCTGGGAGTGTTGTGCATGTGTGAGGGGAAGAGGGGAGGTAAAGTTGAGGAAGAGAAGATCGCGCGCGGTCGTGTCGTGTTACACTGCTCCCGCATACGCCTGGTATTGGTCGGAGAAACCACGGAAACCTACCTACGAGAGTGGCTGGCTACTTGAATTCTCCTCCAGGAGAGAGGTAATTGCGACCTAGCTATGGAGCTAGTATCGAGCTAGCAACCGTTGCTGGCCCGAGCTGTGCCAGTCATTACTCCCGTGTTCCATTCTCGGTCGTTTAACAGATTTTGATCAATCTGAATTATAAAATGTGAATTATGACGATTTTGGACTTGATATTAAAATGCTGATTGTGCTATTTACAGCAACGTTTCAATCACGAAATTCATTACATGTTTATTATTAAATTTTATATAGTAAGTAATTTTGAAATAAGAGGCTAGCAGATAAGGAAAGCGAGTACTACCTACAGTTGCCGTTTGAAAATGAATCTGAGTTTAATATTATAACGTTAGAGAGTTTGCCACTCAAATAGTGGCACAGATATAGCGCGTTTTATTTCGAATATAGAGATAACCTATTAGTGGCATATGAAATACTTTCTTGATATATTTGCTGCAGAAATAAAGATCTCCGTGAAATTAATTTTAAGCATCGCAAACATAATTACATTACTAAATAGAGCGCAAAAAAAATTGCGAAAAGAAATTAGCCTGGAGAACGGCGTTATTCGAAAAAGCTCAGAACGCAATACAGGAAATGTATTTCATTCTCCGGAGTAGGTTTAAAGACAACTTAAGCTTTCAACTGCGTGAGATGAGCCCGCGCTCTGGACTTTTTCTCCTGAACCCGCACCCTTCGCTCTCCGCCCTGCGAGACGTTTTAAGAGGAGGCGGCGCCGCCCTCGCGAAAGATAAATCGATATCATCACAGCGAAGAACTACGAGGGCACGGAGACCCAGGCCAAACAAAAGCGGTGGAGAGATGGCGAGTTTGCGTGAGTCATTTTACGGAACCTCACCTCAGCCCCGTGTCCGCGTCCACTTCCTCTCGCTAAATCATCCTCATCCTCTTCAGCCTCATCGCCTTCTCCCCTCCTCCTCCTCCTCCACATCCTCCTCCTGCTTCTCCACATCCTCCTGCTTTCTTCACATCCTCCTCCTGCATTCTCCACAAGCTCCATTCTCCACATCCTCCTCCTCCTCATCCTCCTGCTTCTCACATCCTCATCCTCCTCCACATCCTCATCCTCCTCCACATCTTCCTTTTCGCCCTCCTCGTCCTTCACACCCTTCTCCTCGTCTTCTTCCTCCTTTCCTGACTCAACATCAACCACTCTAGTCGTCCTCATGACTCATAATCATCGAGTCCGTATCTGGATAGCTGATTCGAATTCAAACAATCTAGAGGAAAACTGCCAGCTGCTCCGATTGGTAGTTTTCCTTGTTTTTACTTTCTCGCTGTGGCTTACGCAGTAGAGAGAAAGTTATGTTAGTTGCGCGAAAAACGGCAAATTTTCGACAGAAAAACTGTCCGTCCGTCCGTCGTCTATCTGTGTGTGTCGGTCTGTGAACAACGGTAGCGAGTGAACTGTTCAGCCAATTTTCACCAAAAATGATGTGTCTCAATCTATCTGGCTAATGTCGCGGGCCCTTGGATTTGAAACCGATATTTTAATTTAGGGGGGGTATTTACATGAAAACCCTGGGGCATTTTTCAAATTTAAAAAAACAGTTCCAACGATTTTCAATAAATTTTGTTGTTGGATACGTGAAGAACGTAAGAGAGTGGTGCAGGTCTCATGCTCGTTGAAATCCCTAAGCGAAAAGTTCAAAATTTTTTCGGAGTCTTTCTACAACTAAAATGTTAACCTAAAAATGTTAATAATGATCTCGAAATGGTTGCACGTGTGTGATCTTGAATGAACAGTCGGTTCAGAATGGTAACATTTTATGTAACATACATCAGTGGCAAGCTTTTGCGGTCTCCACTATTTCTGCTATTTTCTCCATTTTGCCATCTATTTCACGTATTCACTTGCTTTCAGGCACTTGAAGTTGATATCAAAGAGTACTTAGGCAATAAAATCACTTCTACAGAATAAGATTGACGTTATCTCTTTATTATCAGCAATAATCAGTACCACGGTTTTTAAGATCATTTTTACTCTCCTCGACTTCCCTGTATCTTTAACAGCAACATACATTACGATTTCTCCAATTCCGATATCTCTGGCTTCGTTAGTGGTCAAATGTATGCATCGCAAGACCTCTAGGCGACTCGCACAGGTGTTTCTGTTCGCCAATCATAAAACAAGCACACGTTAATCTACAAAATTATAACTGTAAAAATGCTATTTTTCTTTGTATTTCTCTGTTTTCTGAAAACGCTGGGATAGTTCATGGTCCAAATCACTTCGAACAATTGATAAATTCATGTTAATAACCTTTTTCTCAAACACCAAATACTAAAAATCGAAGTAGTTTAACGTACGTTAGAATGTTTTGTTAAAATTCTTAAAACATAAAAAATCTGAATCCATTTACAAATTATAGTTAGATATAAACGACTTTTCGACTCGTATGACTATCACTGTGTTTGTACTCATTTTCAACTCGGGAGAAACAATAAAGTATATTGTTGAAAATTAAATTAACGGTTGTTTAAATATTTTGATCATTAATATTTGGTGCCGGTAAAAAAGATCAAGTCTAGTCTCAATATTTCCATTTGAATGCAAATGTGAACCAAAGTAACACTGAATAATTGATATGCATTCATGTTTAAATTTTGGCTCCCACAAAATTCTTATTTCTGCAATATCAATACAGGCCCGCTGAAAATCTGAGGGAAGTGTTTTGGCCGTAGGCCGCCTGGGGGCGGGAAGGCAGGGCGGGACGCGCGTGAGATCCGGTTCGGCCCGCCGCACGCGCCCTCGGGCCGTGGCTTTCACTCGCTGCCTGCCCGCGGCCTCCGGAACACGGCGCCCGCCTCGTTATGCCCACGAAACACGGAACTGCGCTCCGCAGCCCGCCCGAATGCGCGCTCCAGCAACAGTGCTCTCCGCGGAGGACGAGGCTTTTCGATTTCCGTACACGCGCTTCCTTGGTTTGCCCTGGCTGGCGCAATCGCACGTGACGAAGTCGTTTTGAGCGATGGGACTGTGAGCACGAAGGAGCGCGTAGGCTTCCGCGGCCGGTGTCGGTAGGTGCTTGGCTGACCGGGAGACGCCGCGTCCTAGGCACACGTGCCAACAGCGCAGGTGCTTTTCGCCCTGAGGAAGGTCGCAGAATGGCGGCGGAAACTGTGTCACCTGTGCCGAGGACGCGGCGTCTCCCGGACAGCCAAGCAGTTACTGAGTACGAAGCATTCCGCGTCAGCCTCTAAGGTCCCGAATGTCTAAGGTCCCGAATGTAGAGGGCGTGTCACGGGATGTGGCGGTGGTCCTAACCAAAACCTGGATTGTGAGATCCGGCGCCGACCTTCCTCTTCCAGGCTTTCCTCCTCAGATATCTCCCACCACCCCCACTCCAGCTGAGTCAGCCCAAGCTCCCGTCTGGTATCCCGTCATGCGTGGGAGTGTTATGTTTGTGTGTGTGTAAGGAGAGAGGAGTGAACAAGGAGGGGAAAAGAAAGATCGCACGCGGTTTGTGGCTTGTTTGTTAAGATATTCCTCCGGGATTCACGCATTTTCTATCGAAAAATAAAAATAAACAAAAATCTCACCGATCAGAACAAGCGGTCGTTAGATTACTCCTGCAGACAATTTCGGATGAAATTCTACTCAGTATCTAGGTAGTCTGGGAAGCCACCGTCTGGGCTCGAATGCTAGGAAATACCAGTCAATAACACTGCAGGGGAAACTGCGTTAATATTGAGCTATCGTAGTCGCCACTTCTAGCAATACTGCCATTTAATGTACGAGAAAGATATTCGTCAATTATTCTAAGAGATAGCAGTAATTTCTACATCTTACATGGATATCACAGAACATCGCGACGTTATTATATGATTAAATGAGGGTTCTGAGATCTTCACTATTTTAGCTACTACGTACCAATTTATTAATAAATCCTCGGGGTATTTATATATTATAGTTTTAAGTTCATCAAGCATTAACTGACGTCAGCCTTTTTTAATGTAATGTAAAATGATTTACCGAAATACCCCAGCGTTTCTCGGTAACTCAGTTTTTTAATATCTGGAAGTCTTGTTTGGAGATATTTTCATAGATCGTAAAATCGTATTTTTATTAAACGTGTCACTTCAGTTACAATTCTACATATCATTTCTTGACCGTTTACCATTGACACTCACATCCAAAATTTGGAACACTGTCACGTCACTGGTTGAGCGATTAAATCACACAAAACGCGGCACAAAAAATTTTAAAATTTTCAGACAAATATAAAATCTCACGATTATTTAAGTATTTATATTATACTCTCCTTTAAATTAATAACTAGAGGGACGATCAGTTCAATTTCATCCAAAACAATCATTTTCCTCTCACTTGTGGAAACCCTGTCCATGTTCCAAAAGTAAAAAAAATAAGGCTTTATTCTCCAATGACGAAGTCTCATATTTTATGTTAAGTAAAATAAAATAAATAGGCTAAATGGATTTTCACACGGAGCAGCTACATTGTCGCCAGGGCAAGTGGCGTGCGCTTTTTGCTCCGCCTCCTCCCTCCCGGCGACTCGCAGCTTGCGCCACTTCGCCGCGGCTGCGTCGAGAGACCCGGAGGAGAGCGGCGCTTTGTGTTGTCTTGGCGCGCAAACAATATGCGCGCTGGGGGGGGCGTGGGCTAGGAACGCCCTTGCGCTGCCCTCTTGAGCTGCTCGCGGCGCGTGGGAGGGGACGCGCGCCACGGAGATGCTCGCTTCGGCAGCTGCAGCCCGCGACACACAACACGGAGTTTTACTGCGCTCGAGATGTAGAGAACTGCACTGTTGGCGAATAGTGCGTTTGCACTGTTTTTGTAGAGAATTGGTGCAGTTGGGAGCTGACTTGATTGCGAGTCTGAGGAATGCACTCGGTGTTCTTCAAAGCTGCCCTTCCCCCCTTTAGTTCGCAACTTTTAGCTGTCCCAAGTATATTGCTTCAAGTGTCCATAGGCAAACATTAAAAGGGCAAAGGAGAATAAGTAAAGCAATTAATTCAAAAGCAGCCCGCTCCCAGCACGGAAACAAGCCAGCTCCCGACTATAGTCCCATTGGCATCATTATCAATAATCATCGAGCTTTACGTCATCCGAGGTGGCTCAGGGCGTCAATTGATGTCGTTGGAGGGTCTCTGAACGGGAGTCCTAATGTTCGAGTCCTTGCAGGATTTTCGACACTATTGCACATAGATATAGTACATAGCTAGGTCGAGTTCACCAGCTGTGTGGAGGAGAATTCTTTCGGCCGGCTGCTCAGATCGGTAATTTTCGGAATTTCTCCGATCTGCACCTGACGAATGCCGGAGCAGAACACCAACAAACGGACCGAGCGCGATTTATCCTTGCTCTTCCTAGTCTAATCATCATCTCCTTACTTAGATACACTTACACTCCCACGCACTTTACTACCACACATGCGGAGAGTCCGGTCGGGAGCGTAAAGCTTCATCCGGCTGGGGTGGTGCTCCGTTGGTGGAAAATACCTGGTGGGGAAAACTCTGCTAATCTAGGGGTAGATCGGCGACAAAACTCACCATCTAGCGGGGAAAGATCACTGCCACCTCCCGCGATAAACAAAAATGTGCACACTTACGAGACTGACGACCTTAGAAGTTGACGCGCCGAGAATGACTAAGCAATCAATCAGAAAATTCCTGCAGGATATACCGATATCTTCCCCACCCTCACTTTATCACGGCTCTTTGACACTGATGCACATCGCTCTCCCACACCTTAACACCGGTAAGCTCGGAAGATCCATTGCGACTTCGACACAGTCGCCTGTGATCCACGGATCCTTAGACGCTTGGAGCTTTGTACAGTTGAGGATGAAGGATGAAGACACGTGACGAGCATGTCATGATTAGCAGACCCATTGAAGTGCGTTACTTCGCCTGTCCGCGAGCAGACCATTTTATAAGATGATGCGTGATGTAACGTGGCAAGTTATTGTCGCCATTTGCCTCCACCTAGCAACGGGGTACCATGATGAAAGACCTTGATTAAACATGCAGAATACTTCGTGAGATCGTGGATACTAGATCGACACCTTTTCGTTCCAGGGATTGCGAGTTTTATGCAAATGTATGCATGAAATGCTAAGAAATTAACAGTGATAACTTATTAGTATTTAAAGGAGTTGATGTATGTTGTAAAACTCTGAGACGGAAAGCTCGTAATTAAATTTTGATTTTATTTAAATTTTAATTAAATTTTTATTTCTTGTTGTTGAGAAAAAACTATCATTCCTCGCGAAGAAGCGATCGACGGGAAGTCGATGACGTACCTGTGACACTGTAAATTGATGTATTAAAACGGTGATGTCAAAAAGCACCATGCCAGTACCCACAAGGTGGAACCATGCCTAAGAGGGACTCGAGCGGGCGACTCACCGACCGGAGCTCTCCAATGCGCTCTTGCCATAGCCACCCGACCGGCTGGCTAGTAGTTGTATCGTTTTCAAGTTATGTCTGAGTGCGGCTTGCTATCCTATGGTACTAGAATGCAGCTATTTGCAAGCTGTTTACTTACGTCAACAACATTTGCAAGCTTACGTAAACAGCTGCATTCTAGTACCATAGGATCAAGCAAGCTGTACAGACTGTTGCGAATCGATTTGATATTTGCAACGTACACGATACCTACAGACAAATCAAATCAATACGGCGGCACATCTTTGCCTAGTCGGAAGTTAAGATTTACGTATTTTCCATTCCCTCAGTTCTAAATCAAAGACGAATCATAGGCAACCCGTTAAACAGGTGAGTACCACTGGTCAAAATTAGGTATCCGCTGGGAAAGGCGTCTTTGCCAGCTTCCTTGGCGTGATATTAATAGGGCATGGGATTCAAGATGGGCAATCAGTAATATTGTTTTCGGAAGTTTTCCGCGTGAGATATAAACGTTTTAAAACACCGTAGAGAGGAGATAAGATAAATTGTATATAGTGTGCAATGAAAAACACGTTGTATGTCGAGATTTGTGTTAAGCTTAGAACGTGACGTGGTCTGGAATTAACTTTCCCAGAATTTTTAGTTCGGCATGTTGTGTTTGTTCATCTGATTAAGGGAGTTGAATTCCAGGAAATAGTACTGAACGGTTACTAACGGGCATCGTGAGTTAAATTTGAAAACCTACTAATCTTAATATTTGTTTACCTCAATTCGCATATTCAGCCGACCGAGTAATCAACAGAGATATTGAGATTTCATCGTTATGAGTAATAATTTTTACTTAATTATAAATGATCAGATAAAAATTATCTATTTATATTATTATTATTATTATAAATTAGACATTTAAAGTGATATGTCCGCCTGATTGGCTCAGTGCCTTTGTCCAAATGGTCGTGGTTCGAATCCAGTGATGAAGATGGAAGTTCGTCCCTTTTTTTTTCCTGTGTGTGTTTCGTGGAAGGCCTCGAATTCCGCTGATCGCAAATCCGAGAAGCCCCGAAGTTCAATTGTGTCTAGTTTATTTTTAAACCCGTTTCCGTCGCCAATGAGAGCAGAGAGCGCTAAACGTCGCCTGAAAAACGTCTCCACAAAGAAAAATGTATATGCAATCGAATAAATTAACATGTCACAAATCAAGGTGAAGGGATTATTTAAGGATACTATTCTTCTTGGCCAACTTTCTTTTATTCTTTTGGGAATTATTTTGAGCGTGTCGTAAAACAAATAAAATAAATCAAGGACTAAGTACCACAATTAGTTCTGGTTAACCAAACCTAAAAGGCAATTTGTAATATTTCTTTCGGGTCCTTGAAAGTGCTTATAGTAGACGACAATAAAAAAGTAAAATAAAATAAAATAACAAAATATTTAAATCGCCTTCGCGTTTAGATTTTATTAAGTCTTCATCGTGGTATTTTATTAAACTTATTCTAAGACCTAATCACTCCCTTTCTTACTATCGTTAAGGGAGGAGTGGGTGAAAATTTGAAAATTTACATCCTACATTCAAATAACTTCAAATTTTACCAGAAGAAGTAATACATTATATTTATGTACCCTACAAAGTTTTGTTGCTCTGCTGTTTTTAGTTTTGAAGAAAAAACTTTTTGAATTTTTAAAATTTCTTAGCATTTTATAAAATGCTCTACGTTCCACATGAAGTAACATTCATCACTGATTTTTTATGAATTACTCATAAAGGTATATAATTACATTCATGGAATATAAATAAAATAAATGAGAGCGTTTCTGAGAAAAATAATAAAATATACAGTTATTACCTGATGGCTATAAAAAACACACATAAAAAATATTTTTAATTCAGTAATTAATGATTATAGCACAAAAAGCTTCCATAGTTCTATTAAACTACATTTTCTTAAGATGTTTTAAAGTTTCATTGAAATATATTAAAAATTGTAGAACGTGGAACTTTTTGAATTCCATAAAAGGTCAGGAAAGTGAAATGCGGGAAATTGAAAATGAAAATTTAACTTTATACAAATGCATTTTACTTTATCAACTTTCATTTAAAATTCTCCAGAGCCATACATAGTACCCTCAACAACTTTTCTCTTTTCTTCTAGAACTGTATTTGTAATTTTGAGTTGCTTTTTTTGACATTTTGAAAACCTGGTTGTGCAGCTACTTCACTTTTCTGAAGACGGCGTTTATCCCTCATTGCCATTATTTTCTTCCCTTGAGGTGTCATGTTAATGCCAGTTATATTTGATCTTATCTTTTCACTTGCTTCACACCCCGTATTATATTGAGAACTGCTGATGTGACAGCAATTTTATTTTCTTCTTCGAAACTTTTTCCAGAGAACATCTATATAAAGTTCATGCCGGGAAATTCAAAAAGCAAATACATTCAAAACTTCTATGAGATGAAAACGTTTGGAAACTGAAAAAGGGGGCGTGGCCATCGACGCTTTGAGATCTTTAAATGCTCGCAGAAGCCATTTAAATCGCGATAACGAAAAAATAAAAACACCAAAATTAACCACACATTCCAAACAAAATTATCACATCAAAAATTAAAAATCGTATTTTTCAATTTTTTTTGCCAATTTTCACCCACTCCTCCCTTAATATTCAAAGCCACCACTTTCGAAAACTTTACAATTCTGAAGTTTGGCTCGTAACAATACGTTATGAAGCACTCTTTAATACCTTTGGAATAAAAATATTCAACCACCGAATGAATAGTGACTGAACACCTATTGAACTAGTCGTGCTAAAACAGCACATATTTTCTCGTCCGTAATTTCACGACAAATTACGCGAAAAGTACTCAAATTTTCGAAAAATTGCACCTGGCCTTATTTCAAAATCTACCTTTAAGAAACAGATTTCATTATGGGAAAAATCTCTTTCTTAAATCTTTTAGTTGTAGGATGACGCCGAAAAAATGTGAACTTTTGCAATTTTTGAAAAATAAGGGTTTTCGACGAACATGGCACCTTCACCATTCTCTTAGACGTCCATCACACTATCCAACACCAACATTTGTTAAGAAAGCGATGTTGCCATTGTTTGAAAATTTGGAAAATATCTCAGGGGTCTCTTGTAAAGTACGCCCCAAAATTAAAATATCGCTTTCAAATTCCAGGGACCACAATATCGACTATATTGATTGGGGAATATCAATTTGGAGAAAATCGGTTGAACGGACTAACCGCTAGCGTTGTTCACGGCGGACATTTTGCTGTCATCCGATTTTTCGGTATGAAGGGCCCACAAAACATGGATTCTGGTTACACCACGTGATAGAATATTTTTTTCTAAAGTTAGCAAATGGATTTATCCACATTTTCTTTACTAGGGCCCTGTAATCCTTTTTCTGCAGAAAATTTACCGTTTTTTCGCGCAGCATTACACAACTTCCTTTCGATTCTGCAGCGAGAAAGCGAAAGTGACAAAAGTTGGGATAAGTCCGGACTTACGATCTCTTCGCTTGGTAACAGCCCTAGTGACGGACCCGAACCGTCGCTGGGCCCGCTCCGGCCAGCTGTCTGCATGTGGTGCCGCAGACTGCCTGCCTGGCTGGGGCGGCGGCGATCCAGTATTCATGCGACCGCATTCAGGCCAGGGAGGTGGAGGCGGTGATTGTAGTGGTCGTGACAGTAGCGTGTGCTGTGGAAGCAAACACTGGCAGTGGAGTCGATGTCGACTTTGGTTGTGGAGACAGACACTGGAGCACTGCCAGTGGCTATGGAAGTTGGTTGATGGTACAAGCTGCGTTGGATGTTGTGACGGACTGGATTGAGTCAGGAGCATAAGAAAGGCAGAACACGACACTCAGAAAGCGGACAGGTTGTCATAGAAGATATTTAGAAGGAGATGGAGTTGGTAGAGACGTTTATTATTGGCAACGGGAAATAGCCTATCTACAAAATTGCAATACAATCGATCTTGCGATGAATTGATATTGCAATATATCCAAACTTCAAAGCCGTGAATGATAAAAAGTGAAAAGTAAATAAATTAAATAATAAACACCAACTTTTGTTGTAGAATCTGCCGAAGTCTCCAGAATTAAAGCTGAGTGGATTTTGTCAGAATTACTGATAAAAAAGTTTCTTTTCGGTGTCTATTACAGTGATGTTCTCAACATCTAACATCTTGCATTCAACACAACTTTAAAAACCGAGAAAATATTTCCCTATTGCAACGCATCGAAACCAAATGTTGATATCAATATAATGAAAGATAAATCCAAGTATTCAGAAGAAAAAAATGTCTTTCTTTCCTGAGAGAGACAATATTCGGAAATGGATGTCAAAATTCCGTTCTAGAAGCAAAAATCCTGACCGACGATGCAGTGCTAGTAATGGAAAGAAAAGCTGTGAAAACTCTTTGGTGGCGGTGTCACAGAACCGACTAGGTTTCGCGGTGGGCATGGCGTGGCCACATCAGTGTAGTGGCCGTGCATAGAACGGCTGAGGCGGCAAAGGCGGCGACGGCGACTGCGGCAGCGGTGGTGACCGCGGCAACGGCAAAGCAGCGGGCGGGACAGCCCCGAGCAGGTCGCTCGAGCGGTGCCAAATTCCACTTTGCGGCCGCGTGAATTGTTAAGCCGGCAGTAAACTAAACAACGGCGTAATGACACGTAAAAAGTTTCGCTCGCCCGGCCCCGCCCCCGCGGCGGCGGCGTCCGCAGACCGGTCCCTTAACGGCACGGGGTAACGGTGCGATTACAGAGGGAGAAGGCGGGGTGGGGCCGGCCCAAGGCGACCGCTTCCCTGCCCGACGCCACGCCCACCGCGGAGCATTGTTCCGGTGTTCGTCTCCGCTCCGGGTTCTCGGTTTCGGTTTTGCTCTCATTCTCTGTCATGTCAGGGAATAATCATTTTCACACGTTCCACGTTTCGGCCTAAGCCCTTAATGGATTCATCAGCTAATTTCACGCGGCTGTAATTTGATAATCCTTTCCCTTCATTATTTTTCCCATTTCGCGTTCTTTTAATCTCTACCTTCATTCCACGTATTACTTTCACTTTTTGCGTTATTTATGTTTTCTTTCGTTTGACTCTTCGCTTTCTACTACCATACTTTTGTTTTGTGTGAACATAGTCCGTATTTGCGTCTTTCAAAGATTATACCGCAATTATTCTTTTACAATCGTAAATTACCACTTTCATTTATTTCATCTAGCGTCGGTTCCCCCAGGATCACTAAATATTAGTTATGTCGTTATATCGCACACATTCTGGCTTCTTTCCTCACTTTACCTTGGCTTGTTTCCTTATTCCTGTTGCTTTTTCTGTCGATGACCTGCAGCCAAAATAACTTTCCTATGGATATTGGATCGAAATTCAATTCATGCTACAGCATTAACCAAATATCAGCTGTTCAGAGGGCCGAACATTCTAATAGGGGACAATTACAGAAGCCTTCGAAATGCATGCCCGCACGACTGCTTTCTGAATAGATATCCTCACATCTTCTGTCTCTCCCATCTTTTCTTGTCACCAATACCGACTTGTTATGATTGATTGATTGATTTTTTTTTGTGTTTCCGGGCGCGTCAACTGCTTTGGTCATTATTCCCGTTAGTGTAGTGCATGTTTTCCCGGGAGATGGCGGTGATCTTCCCCCGCAGGATGGCGAGATCCGGCGCCGACCTACCGTCGGCTAATGGGGTTTCTCCCTAACCAGGACTCTCCCAACAGCGGGGCACCGCCCCAGCCGGGACTAGCTCTAAGCTCCCGACCGGTCTCCCGGAATATGTGGTAGCATGTTAGTGTAAGTGTGTGTGTAAGGGGGAGAGGATAGGACAAGGAAGAGGAAGGAAAGATCGTGCGCGGTCCGTGGCCCGTTTGGTAGGGTACTGCTCCGGCATTCGCCTGGTGTTGATCGGAGAAACCACGGAAAACTACCGATCAGAGCAGCCGGTCGCTTGAATTCTCCTCCAGACAGCGACTGAATTCGACCTAGCTGACTTGTTATAATTAGTCACGTTTTTGCATGGGCAATGAAAACTTCAAACAGTAATTTTTTTTTTTTCCATACAGGCATATTCTAAAATTCACTCTATCTCATCCATGAGTGAAAATAAACATGTGTTCAACTGCATCATCCCATCACACCGTCCATTTCAACCCGCTTCAAACATTTGAACTCGTCACATCGTCCAACAACGTGGTGTTCGCACCGGCTCGCCGGCCCTTTCTGTCCTGCGCGGGCAGACTCCAGCAACACGAGAGCTCTGACGCCTCAGTTTGCCGAGCACATTGGGCGAAAATGGAGCTTCTGCGGAACGACTCAGCAGGCGCCCGGGGCGGAGGTCAGATGAGGGCGTCGTCACTCGCAGCGGCGCCCTCACGCGGAGATGACGCCCCCGCAAATGACGCGTAAGCCGTCCTCTGCGCCCCCCCCCCCCGACCTTCGCAGCTCCGCTCCACTCGTTGTCCCAGCCGACCGCGTTGCCTGCCTACTTCGCTGTAGATGTTGCAGGCTACGGGCCTCGGCCAATTGCAGATCCCACCCAAGAGAGATTTTGCATTAAAATTATATAAATTATGTCAATTATTATCATAAAAAATTAAACATTGTTGTGAGACGTATTGCCTCACCACGTGTATCCAGAACATGATTTACATTCAAAAGTTGTAATATCTGGATCACAAATAGAAAATCTTGAATCTTGATAAAAATAACATTCTTATTTCTGTCTGACAAGAAAGCAAAGACTCGTATACATTCAAGTCTCCAGATTTCCCTGCCTCTTATGACTCCGTGGAAGAGGTGGGAAATACGTGAAGGCGGGGGGGGGGTGTCATATGTATTTGTCGGTGCAATGGCCTGTTTCATCTCCTCGCTACCCTTTATCCGAACTGTTTGATTGTTCAATCACCGTTTTGAAAGTAACGCAATTTTATATCGGTCTAGAATAATTACGAAAAGATAAAAGATTATACAAATGAAATTATGGAAGAGATAGTATTAGGAACCCTCAACCTAAAGTTTGTTGCGAGCGGTTGCAGTCAAAGTCTTCCGCGCTATTCAAGAACGTAATATAAGTAAAAACGTACGTGTAAAATAAAATATATACGATCACAGAAGTAAGTATGCCTATTTAATAAGCGACGGTGGGCTAATCTGTTTTTACCGAACAGGTTCCAACAATTATATTTTTTTAATTTAAACCTTACAGGAAATTTCGCAATAACTCGACGCGGTCCTTTCCTCATTCCCGCGTCGTTTTCTGCGTCGCTGCTATCTTGTCAACAACCTCACCTAACGCGTCTCCATTGCGTGAGCTTAATTTAAAATTCCTCGTAAGCCTCACGTTCATCGCCGCGCCATCGCTGAAAGCGGCTTACTGCGCACACCGCTTGCACACGGTCAGGTAAGACATAGGGGGGCGTCGTCCATTCTATACAGCTTAAAACAGCGATCACAGCTTGGAAAACATGCCACGAAGACGAATCGAAATAAACTTGAAAAGTTTATTGATTGGTTGGACTGGGAGCGGTAGCTCAGTGCAGTAACTGATGTCACTGCAGTGCCTCTGACCGGGAGGACCTAGGTTCCAGTCCTGATGGCGGCAGGATTTTCGACACTAGCGTTTCAGCTAGGTCGAATTCAGTCGCTGTCTGGAGGAGAATTCTAGAGACCGGCTGCTCTGATCGGTAGTTTTCCGTGGTTTCTCCGATCAACACCAGGCGAATACCGGAGCAGTACCTCAACAAACGGGCCACGGACCGCGCGCTATCTTTTCTTCCTCTTCCTTGCCCTAGCCTCTCTCCTTACACACACACACACACACACACACACACAACACGCTCACACACTCACACACACACACTTACACTAACATGCACTACACTATCACATACTCAGGAGATCGATCGGAGCATAGAGCTTGTCCCGGCTGAGGTGCCCGCTGGTGGAAGAGTCCTGGTTAGGGGGAAACCCCACTAGCCGACGGTAGGTCGGCGCCGGATCTCGCCATCCAGCAGGGAAAGATCACCGCGTATATTCCGAGAAAAACATACACTACACTAACGGGACTAATGACCAAAGCAGTTGACGTGCTCGGAAACACGAAAAATAAAATGAAATAAAATTGATTGGTTGATTAATGATTGCTGGCGCGTCAACTACTAAGGTCATTAGTCCTGGAAGTGTAGTACATTTTTATCACAGGAGGTGGTAGTCTTTTCCCTCTGGTTCGCGAGATCCGGCGCCAACCTACCCGTGCACTTGAGGGATTTTTCCCAACCGGGTATCTCCCACCATCGGACACTGCCGTTAATCGCGTTTGGATGCATACTCACTCGAATTGAGGTACTAGGCCATAAGATGAATTTTAGTTAATACTAGTGACCTGCTGTAGGAAAAATGCTGATGAAGTGAGTGGAAAATAAGGTATTGGAGCAGCAAAAGTTGACTAATCTTGCCTTGGCTATGCTTACCAATGATTCTTTATTAATACGATATTGACTAATTATTAATATATGTATTACTTCACATTAGTTTTGATTTCACTCTTCTTACCACTCTCTTGTTTTGTTTCAGGTAAGCGTTGATGACTGCACTCGTGTGAAATAGCTCTCACTGCCACTCGTGCCTTCGAGAATCAGGTACGTTAGAAATGATATGTGCGTAAAAAGAAAACGGGATACGTGCTGATTTGCTTTCGTCCTTTATGCACAGTCAGAAGGCGAAAATATCAACTTTTATGCGGGATTCGAATTCAATCTCTGGCACTCTTTCTCTCGCATTAGTGCTACTTAGGTCGGCTAAAACATTCGCACTGGATAATACCGAGAAGAACGTATTCCAGAATGCAAAAATAAATTGGAAAAAAATATTTCAATAAAATCATGTTTTTTAACACAGTACAATATCCGAGGCGCAGATAAAATTGAGTGAAATTCTCGTAACTGCAAATGAGCATACGACCTCCGCTCATGCATTGGAATGAAGCAGATGTGCTGAATCAGCGAGCTAGTTGTTGCACAGGTACTGCATAATGGATGGCTTAACCTGGGTCGGTGCGCATAGTGCTAAACACACTAGCTTGCTGAATTACTGAACATTATTAATGAAGCTTCAAAGACAGAAGCACGATGTGAGATAAAAAATTGGCAAACCGTACCTAACAGGCGCTGGTAGTCAAATTCCTATTGATTATTCGAATGTTTTGGGAATTATTTAATGATTTTAATACGAATAAAAATAAATGAAAATTAATTTAAATAAAGTTAATAATTCAATTAAATAACAACCAATTCAATAATTATTAACCAAGCCAGTTTCTAAAATAGAATTCTCGATTTTCCAATAAGTATTGTCCTTAACAAAATTTCAAATTTCTGCTAGATTAAAAAAACTATCTATCTCGTAAGGGCAAGTAAATTAAAAATGAAGGAATTTGTTTCATTCATCACGCTCATGTCCTACCGTACGTAAAGATGGCCACAATCAAAGTAGCCACGTGTCTCATAAGACGTTCACAAGTAATCTTACAAAGACGATTGTACGGAAGAGAAACGATTTGTTTCTTCTCAAGGTAGATCTTTCAATTAATGAGTACTACATGATATTCTCACAGCTGAACGGAGTACTCTCGGAGTTTCTCACATTTGAAACGCAACCTTCGTGTTCTCAGGAAATGCAGCAAAAATTGCGTCGGTGGCTTTGATCACACGCTCCTTCATCTTTTCATTTCTTAAATCGTTAATTCTGTCGAGGCTTCAAAACAACAACCCCATTTATTTGCTGCCCAATTCGAGACTTTGTCTAATTTTTCGTACTCGGAATACTGCTGCAACTTTCCTAGTTAATGGGGCATGAGTAGAGGCAATCTTTTTTGCGTTCATTCTTTTTCAATTCAACGAAAACTAATAAGCGATATCGCGTTACTTTACCTTTGATTCTTTTTCCGCCAAGAGCTGTCAGTAATTATATTTTCAATTTATTTTTTTAATTATAAGAGTGAAGATATATAAAACAACTAAATAACAATAAATGTTTATTTTGACTGTATTAAAGTGGGAAATAATATTAAAAGAGACAATTCGTTTTCAGGGAGAAGAGAATGGCTGAGAATCAATTAGCATACTCCTAGTGCAATATTTATAGAACAGGATTTCAAAAATAATCACTGTATTCTGTCTTTTCTTCAACGCACAAACTCAGAAATGCACATTTAAAAAAATGATGGATTTCGGAAATACTATGCATTTGTCGCGAAAACAAACCAATATTGCTTGAAAAGCAATTTGTCGCGAAAAGTTACGAAGAAAAGTTATTAAGATCTATGTTCCAAGTATTCAATATTTTAAAATAACTGGAAATTGCTTTAATTTATTGTATGATGCTTTTATGACTATATAAAAAACATGCCTCCGAGGGATGGATGAGAAGGTAATTTCATATGCAGCTCGGGAGTGACATTTAGAATACTGATCCCGCTTCCCCCAGGAATATCAGTGAAAATCACAAATCAAGCTGACAGAGTATCCGGTGTCTTCGAATTCTGTAGTGCTGTTGGCAACTACAGAGCAAATGTCGAAAGTCGGCCACCGACGGGGATTCAATCTGGGTCCTCATCGATCACAAAGCTTCATTTGCGAACTGACAAATTCATGAGACAACGCACACAGTCGGATCTTTGTGTACGGTACAGGTACTTGTAATATCAATAACATAATGCACGGAGATGAAACCAAAAAATTAAACACCAGAGATATTACAAAACGCGTGAGGCAAAGCTTGTGCAGGCAAGGCGTGGGGCCATAGGTTCAAACAGCGCAACGCCGATCGACATCAAAGGCTGTTGCCTACGCACCATCGTCTAGACCAGTGTTGTCGAACTGGCGGCTCGCAGGGCCATTTATTGTGGCCCGCGTAAGTTCGCGTAGTTCTTATTAGTAGGGGGAAGATTTTAATGAAATGTTTTTTCTTTTTCATTTTAGAACAAAGTCGTTTGGTATAGAAATTCATTTTATGTTATGACAAAAGAAAATAACCCATTTTATAGGTCATTATTTTGCATTAGTGTCAATTTCGACTAATAAGTCATTTTTTACCTTTTCCCGTCATTTTTAATGCATTTTTTGCTGATTTCATCGATTTTTGTCATTTTTAATGGTACTTGATTCAAATAATATTTACGAGATGCAACAAATGTTCTTCACAGTTTACTTTCAAATCCTGTCCCTCGGATACGAAAAAGACAGTATTTCCAGGCTCGCGTGGGCGAGACGTGAAGCCTGACGGTGTGGACAGCGCACAAGCCTGCCCGTGTGTCCAGTGCCGGAACACAAATTTTACGTCAAAGAAAAACGGAGATTTTATTAAACACGAACTAAACATAAATGTTGTGTTTGGTTCGTGTTAATAAAATAATTTGTTGTTAAACACATTAAATAATAATATGAATTTCAGTGGAACTTATTTTAATGTTAACATCATTTGATTCATTTCATAGAGTCCTACCTTCTAAGTAATGACCATAATTAAATATTTAAGGTAAAAATTTAATTGAAAAAAGTTGTGAAATATCAGACTACCGTACCGCGACGTACAAAATTACGTTACCGATTTCACCGAGTTCTAATTTCTTTTTCACTCGTTTATTACTTTTTCCGATCAGTCCCATCATGGAACCCCTTCACTTGCGGGGCTCTCGGGCGATCGCCCGGTCTGCCCCTGCCTAGCGCCCGCGCTGCGTCTGTCTGTCTGGCGGTCACCTCCGGAGCCCGGGAGGCCGGCTGGCGGTGGGCGAGGCAACCGGCCGAGCCTCGGCCAGACACCGACCAGACGGCAGACGGCCGCCCAAGGCCACGGCAGCTGTGTTGGCGGGCGCTGCATGAGCTACACTCAGCACTCCAGGAACACGATTTCCTAGAAGAAGCAGGCTGTGTTCTCGAATTGAGATGGCTCAGTTCCTAGTTCAGATCGTGTGATGATTGAATGACGCTTCCAGACACGTCAATTCCCGTTATAATAATTATTAATTATTTATTATTATATATTATTTTTATTATTATATTATTTATTATTATTATTATTTATTATTATATTATTATTTATTATATTATTATTATTATTATTATTATTACGGGACGGATTTTGATCTAAAACAAGGCTTAAATGATCAATAAAATTCTCCTTTTTTTATATGCCCTGTAAGCAAAGAAAAATTACTTAAAAAATGTTATCAAAACCAGTTCAGACGAACTCAAGCTGTTGGATGTGTTAATGATGTAATGGAGGCTTCTTCCTTTCGTTCAAGTGAACTCTGCTTGCAAAATTTTGGTTTGGACCGTTCTTTAGTAGGAAATTTCTATCTTTAGTTATCCCGAAATCGGTCGAATTGAGAATAGCGCTGATGGGCGTCACAGGAACCTTAGATTTCGTACCTAGGGCTGCTATTACAATTTCAGAGCGAAGAAATCGAACTAGCTACTGAGTTTGCTACTGTGTTTTGCATCCCGTAAATATTATTTGAATCAAGTACCATTTAATGATATTAAAATCGATGAAAATAATGCTTTCGTTAAAACACAAAATTCTGCCTGCGGCAGATCTTCCCTCCAGGTATCTCCCCAGTGGAGCATCACTGCACCAGGGATACGCTCTAAGTTCCAGTCTGGTCTCCCGACATGTGCGTTACTTAGGTGCATGTAAGTGGAAGTGTGGGAGAGTGATGGTAGAGGATAAGACAAGAAAGAGGGAAGGAAAAGATCGTGCACGGTCTGTGGCCCATTTGTTAGGTTTCTGCTCCAGCATTCACCAGTTATTTAGAGGAGAAACCATTGATAACGCAGAACAGAGCAACCAATCCCTAGAATTCTCCTTCAGACAGTGGCCGAATTCTACCTCGTGATAAATAGATAAAGCCATAAGTTGCTACCGTCACGACTTGAACATTAGATCCTCCCGGTCACAATTGCCTCAGAAGTAGTGGCAATGCTTGCTCTGAGTCAAACATCAGCCTGTAGATGGTATAATAAGAAACACTTAATAATTAGTGACAATAGTTCTGAACTGTTCACTGCCAAGAGCATTTAGACCTTACTATACCACAGAACCGCAGGGTCCGTCTTTTACTACCCCTCAGAGTATTCAGCTAATGCTCTGTTTAGCAAAGTAGTCTGAGCTAATTAAATGCAGTTCATCCGCATTGTGAAATGATCTGTAAACATTGTTGATAACAAGGAAGTTGCTAATTCGCGGATAGGTGAAAGCACCAGCGAATATTTTCATACAAAAACAAATCATCACACGAGATCTAAAGGTTTAGAGCGAAATCAATTCTCTCCCCGTGAGATTATACGCCAGTCAAGTGTTTAACGTTTGCGACTCATCTTGTCCTACAATACATTATTTTAATTATTGGTTCTACCACACGAATGATGTTCAGCAACTGTATTTCAAATGATTATAAAAAAGTCGTATTTGTTAATATGCCTTTTATTCGGTTTAATTATGCATTAATACATTATTTTGCAATATATAAATTTCAAAGAAACATCAGTATTGAATCTGCGAGCATGACCCTAGACAAAGAATACTACGGACCGATGAGACCCAATTATCCTGGAACTGCTGCTTGACCTCCGAGCACCACTACACACCGCACGTCCGAACCCTCCAGCAGAGTTCGAAGGAGCCGCTCGGGCCGGGGGAGGGGGCAGGGGTCACGAAGCGCCATGAGCAATCAGCTAATTGGTCTGCGGTCTCCGAGGGAGGCGCGCACTTCCAGAGTGCTGCTGCTTGTGCTGCAATCTGGTGGAGTCAAAGGCCCGGAGGCGCGGTTGTGCACTGCTCTCCGTGCCGCACCGCGCCGCTCACGGCCCCAAAAGATCAACCGCCGAAGGGCGCTTGCGAGAGCTTCTCCGGAGCGAGGGCGAGGGCGAGGGCGGGCGAGGGCGAGGGCGAGGGCGAGGGCAGGGCGAGGGCGAGGGCGAGGGCGAGGGCGAGGGCGAGGGCGAGCGCGAGGGCGAAGGAGAGCGCGTGGGCGAGGGCGAGCAAAAATGAAGTACCCCAGGCAGGTACTTGTTTCCGGCAGCGTATAAGCGACTCTTGACAGTTTTCTCGCCACGTGCTGTGCTGCGTCATGTCATTTGCTCTGAAGCAATCAGCTTGCGAGGATTTGATCATTTTCTGACAGCTGGGGTTCAGCGCTCCCGCTCATTTGAGTCGCCCGAAGTGGCGGAGGCTCTGGCGAAGGTTATGAATCTAATATCAAGACATGTTATCGTCTTGTGTTGAGTGTTAATGTTTTGAGATGCCATTTATCTGTCATGTAGTACCTTGTGCGTAGTAATATGTGGCATCAGCGCATCGAACTGCCGAAGTCATTTATACGCTGCCGACACCGATGTAGAAAGTTAGACAGGTCATCTTAAGGGCGAAGGTGACTGGACGACGACGAAAGCGCGTTGGTGATTGAGAGGTAAGCGAGGAAAAAAGAGAGGGAGGGAGTAAATGAGAAATGGATAGTGGAAGTAGGAAGACAAAAGGGTAAGAAAGAAAGGCTTAAGAAAGTGAGACAAGAGAAAAATGGTGAAGATGTAGGACTGAAGAGTGAGGTGACGAAGAGGAAGACATGTTCATAAGACAGATGATGGAGGGAAAGAGAGAGTGAGGCAAGGTGCAAGGGAGAAGCAAAGGCAAAGAGAAACTACCCACAGGCGATCAATGAGAAGCATCGAGATATCGCGAGAGGTAAAGGGAAAAGGTCAAGTTTTTTTGTCAAACAGTTCTCTGCACAATTTTCGTGAGACATAACACATATCAGAATCGCGAAATTAAAATTCCTAACCTTTGCCACAGAAAGATAACTTGATGATGCGGGCCAAATGGGAATTGTGGGCTGAAGCAGAAGTAATGAAAAACAAGGAGGAAACAAATATGAAGAGGAATCGAAAGGAAAGGGAGGTTGTTTGGAAGATGAGTGAGTTATATTGATAGAGAGACAGGTGAGGATACAGAGGGAGAATGACAGAGAGAGCGGGAGTGGTGCAGGTTATAGAGCGAAGAAAAGAAAAGAGATGAGAGGAAAAGACATGGATGCTCTGAAAGAGAAGTCATTTGTCGTTGACAAAACCTTCACAAGTTCAATATTCAGGATTAAGATCAACGTCTAATACTTAACACGATATTGTTCTGAAAGCTAAGTTGTAATTTCAGAATTATCTCACTTTGTCTAAAAAACGAAAACGATATGCACCTGTTGCTTGGAAGCATATCTAAAATGTTGAAATTGTCATGCGAAAAACATGTTTTGTCAGTACTCCTCTTAACAAAACGTATTAAACATTTCATCCTGCGTAAAGTAATTTCCGTTTAGGTGTACAAAAATACAACATTGTAAACGTTAAGTTTTAGAAATATCAATAGAACGATAATGCAAATAATACTACTCCACTCAGCAAGTCATTTCAACTCCTAGTGAATGGGTCCTCTACACGGATATTTCCCAGCAGAGTTGCGTCAGAGTGAATGAGGGTCGGGCGGCATCGAGCGGCAATTAAACGAATAAGTATAATTGGACGTGGCGTTACGTGATTGTAGGCCGGAACAGAGCGGCTCCGCTAACATCCGTAATTCCCCAGCAGAAACCGACCCGCGAGTTGGTCTCCTATTGCGAACGGGCCAGGTTCTCCGGCTCACTTGGTAGTAAGTCTCGCCTCGCGCGGTGGGTTGGCTGCGGGGCGCGCGAGTGAAGGCGGATTAGTTATACACAAATAGGAGTCGCTCCATTGGCGAGCGACTGCGACACGCCCATGCGCAGAACCGCCGCCGCCGCCGCCGCCACGGTTCAATTACATAATGAACAGGAACTTGGGGAGAGCTCCCGCCCGCACAGACGCCGTTGCCGCTCGCGAACTTTATCCCGGCGCGAAGGCGGTAGCGGCGGAGGTCGGAATGGCCATGGCTGTGGCGGCGGTGGCCGTGCTGGAGGTGGCGACAGGGCGGAACCGAATACGTTGGGACGTAGAAGCGAATAAAGGGCGTGGCAGCGACATTTGGGGAAGGGGAAGGGGTGGTTAGGCAGGGCGTGGAACGTTGTCTGCGGGTATAGCTGTGGTGGGAGTGTACATGATTGATGATTATTAGTGATTCCTTTTGCAATAACTACTAGGGTCATTAGTCCCGTTAGTGTAGTGCGTGTTTTTTCCTCGGGAGGTGGCGGTGATCTTCCTCCGCTGGATGCGAGATACGGCATCGACCTACCGTCGGCTAACTGGGTTTTTCTCTACCAGGTACCTCCCACCAATGCCGCTCCGCCCCAGCCGGGAATAGCTCTAAGCCGAGAGTGTATATTGTAAGCTCTAAGCCAAGAGGGTATATTGTAAGCTCTAAGCCGAGATGTACATTGTAGCTTTAAGCCGAGTGTACATTGTAAGCTCTAAGTCGAGTGTATATTGTAAGCTGTAAGCCGAGAGTGTATATTGTAAGCTCTAAGCCGAGAGTGTATACTGTAAGCTCTAAGCCGAGAGTGTATATTGTAAGCTCTAAGCCGAGAGTGTATATTGTAAGCTCTAAGCCGAGAGTGTATATTGTAAGCTCTAAGCCGAGAGTGTATATTGTAAGCTCTAAGCCGAGAGTGTACATTGTCGGCGGGGCGGGGCCAGTGATTTGGCGACGCGGCGGTGCCTGGGACCGGGCGGGCAGGTCTGTAAGCAGGCGCGGAGCCGGACGGCCTTGCGGCTGCGGCGTGCGCCCGCCCCGCCCATACGAACGCTCGCACGTCCCACAGCCTCCGGCTGGGGAGTGGAGGCGGTTGTGGCGACGGTTGTCAGTAGATGACAAAGACTGACCGCCCCACTAAAACAGTGGTTCATGGCATTTGTTAGCACTCAATGGATGTGCTTTGTAAGACATTACGTATATAACATAAATATTCAACTTTTGGATACTTAGGATACACTTTTTACGAATGCAGGAGACTTCTTTTCAAACCAGATCACCTTGGCCAATTTCAAGCATTTTTCTTGAAACAAAATTTACAATGAATGTCAATAACGTTACCAAGTTCTTAAAATCTTTAACAACGAAATGACGGTCCTTCTCTTAATTTTGAAAATTTATGTACAATCAAACATCAAGCACCGATCAGGAGTGAAGCAACGAGTAACGCGTGTTTTCGACCTGACTTCCCCGCGTTCTGCCCACTGTGACCGAGGTGCGGGAGATCGCCGGGGTCGATTGGCAGCGCGCGCGATAATCGCGGGCCGAGGGCGACACAAGTTTAATTAGAAATCGGCGCTTCGCCGACGGGGCTCGTTGAGGGGCGAAGGCGAGTCCGGCTGCGAAGACGTCGGAGTTGACGTCGGCGGGGGAGGGGGGAGGGGGAGTGAAGGAGGAAAGCGGATCGGGGGGCACTGAGGACGGTCGGTGAAGTGGGTGTGGTGTCTGAGGGGGTGGGGAATAAGTAGGTAGGTCAGTCACAAAATAATGTCTCCTACTTTTTTTTTCTTATAAAATTAGTTAAGAGAAAGCTTTGAATCTGGCACTATTCCTCAAACCTTCTACGATCCACAGCAGTAGTAACGTTCTGCGCCAACATGTGGCAGCACAGCAGTAACTTAAAAAACGGCTGACATCGATGTCCGTATGAGACAAGTGTATGATTGAATACTTGAATGCAGAAGGTAAAATGCTCCTCATCATTTACGAAAGACTGAAAAATGTGTACGGTGATGCAAAGATGGATTCTGCACTGATAGATGATGGGTTCGTCGCGGTAAAGAAGCTGAACGGGTGACCCATTTTTTAAGCGACTGTTGTGCTCTCATATTTTGACGCAGAAAGTTACTTCTGCAGTGGATTGTAGAAGCAGCTTTGAGGAATAGTGACAAGTTCCAATTTTTCACTTAACTAATTTTATTTAATTAGAAAAAATAGTGGGCATAATGTTCTGACTGACTCTCGTAGATATGCAGTGGGAACAATGAACTATTGAGTTGAGTATGCCACGTCGGGCTATGAGCGGATAGACGAGGCCGTGGAGGGGTGTGGAAGTGGGGGGTGAATACCTTGAACGATGGGCCGTCGTGGTCAGGGTGAGCATTAAAAGCGGTGTTAGATAAGCACCACGCGCAGTAGTGGAAATTGCTGAAAGAGCGGATGTTGAAAAATAGGAAACTTCATAAATAGGTTGGCGCGAAGCATATTATGTGGAATATGCTTACATCACACACATGTCGATCCTAAAATGATCGTTTTTAAGGCGAACATAAATCGAGAGAAATTAGAAGAAGAAAGGTGGAGGATTGTGATTGATGGAGGCAGAAAGGGTTAACTGATGAAGCTGTTAAGTTGGAAATTAAAGTTTAGAAGTCTTCATATTGAAGTTATTAAAACAATTACTCTAACGGTGAAGGAAATGGGGTACGAGGGCAGGAAAAGCAGATCAGAGAGAAGCAAGGAAAGAGGACAGAGGTCAAGAAGATAAGCATCGAACGCGCAGTAAGAAATATGAAATTGAACACTATGGCCCGAGCAGACATGAAAAGCCACAACGAGGGGGACAGGCCAAACGGAAGTTGACCCGGGGAATCAGAGCAGATCGGGTGCACAGAGCAAGCAAGTTGCAAGGCGAGGAGAGGGAAAGGAGTGGAACAAAGGGAACTAGAGCGTAAGCAGGAAGGAAGGGACATCGGGACCACAGAGCAAGCAAGTTGCAAGGCGAGGGAGGGAGCGTCATGACGTGGGTGCAGATGACAGGTGTACGAGAGTCTTAAGTTCGCGCGCGTACTTGCTGCAGTCTGCTTGACGGGAAATAGTATCGCTTACAAGTCGCGTCAGAAGCGGATTTATTTATAAGCGGTCCAAGCACGTGATGAGGGCCCCCGAAACATTTTAAGCAACATTTTCATTCATGAAGAATGTTACTAAAAGTTTAAATCGCTAAAGTTACAGATTTCGTAAAAAAATAAACGGCCACAAATAAATAATTAATTATGAATATCATGTTGACCAAATCCAAGAGTTCCAAACAAGTTATTGATTACATTACTAATTTACAATGCGCACAGAAATTGTACGAAAATTACGCATTCTCCAGCCATGTGAGATGTGTCTATTGATTCAGATACCCAGGAACTCGGGAAAATCCAAGTTCCGGTTTTGACTGAAAAATAGAAATACTTATTTGTGTTATTCCGCGTATTCTTATGCTGCGCTTAGTGAACTAGGAAAGCGATTCCCTTTTTAAATATTTGTTATTCACGTTTACGTTATAGGAAAGCACCGCTTTTATATTATTGGTATGTAAAGAACTCATGTGTTGCGTATCCGTAAACTCTATGCTATGTTATCGCAGTATCCCTTAAGAGTGTTTTTGCGAAAATATTTCATTTATTGTAGTATTTCACGATAGTAGTTTGTTGTTCTTGATCAGTGTGCACGATACTTTTTGGAAATCTAATTTATTCCATAGCTATGATAGTAGTTTTGTATGCATATGTGCAATACTTCAATATTCGTAGCGGTCCAAATAGTTTTGTCATGCTTCGGTTTACTTAACCAAGCTCTAGTGTTGGAACAGCAGCACTGTGTTTGGTCTGGGTGCTCAACAGGGAGTGTTGGCGTCAAGCGTAAGGTGACACGCTTAAACTATATATCTAAACTATATATCATGCGATTAACGACGTTATACAGCCATGTAGACCAATCCACACTCTCAAGATCAACTTTCAGATGAGCAGTTGCGACTTCGCTTTATTCATTACAATACAAGAAACATTTCAAGCATTGAGTGAAGTGGCGAAATGTATCAAAGAGTCTATACATAAGTTATACATTTGAACCGCGGAACGAATCTAGAGTAAACAAAAAATGTTCGTCATGCAATACGTTTTAGATTTTCTGGCCCAGCGCGATAACTCTGCTGTCACATTTCGTTATGAACATAGATTCATAATGTCGAAGATACCATTTCAACTTCGTTTTCACAAATATTTTATTTCTTACCTTTCCAACACTTCTCGTTTATTCTTGCCAAAGTTTATGTTTATATTGAGGATTAATTTAATCACTCCATATTAGAGAACCAGTTCATCATCGTTCGTCGTTTGTAAGATGACCTTAAAGACTCCTACAGACATACACTATTTACACTGCGATTTTCACTGAGTTACGTTTGAAGGATATCAGCTGTTTCGGTGTCATCTAATAGGAAGTCTGAACGTCAGCATTATGACATCACTGTAAAGACGTGTCACGTCCCGATTGGACAAAACACAAAACAGCTGATATCCTTCAAACGCAACTCAGTGAAAACCGCAGTATACGTAAGGATACGGTCGTACCTTACGCTCAAGGTAGACAGGTCAGTCACGTGACTGCATACCGTCGCTACCTTACACGTGGCGCTAAAACTCCCTAACAACGGCACGAGCCGCGCGGGAGCCGACCAGTGCACCGCAAACAAAGAGGCTAGGCCTAGGCAGGGCACTTCTGAAACCGACGCTGAAAGCCTTGAATGTAGTTACGCGAGTCTGAGTTAATGGCTGCACGTTTATGGAGTGAACATACGAGTTTGCCGCAGGCGCCGCTTGGGGCAGCGGAGGGAAGGAGAAGACGAGTCGACGTTCGAGGAGCGGAACTCGACCGGTGCGGCTCGGCGGCAGGTTTCACGCTTTTGGTTATTTTTTTTTATTTATTAATTTTTGAAGAGATTACATAGTTCAGTAAAAATAACTATACATATGTATTTACAGACTTATATGCTAACCTTAAATATAATCTTACATACTAACAAGGGGGAGGAAATCCCTTTTTGGGTCCTCAGTCCGGATCTAAATCTGCAATTTTTCTTAGGAATATGTGATATGGATATTTGTTTTTGATTCGTGTTTGGTAATTGGGGTTTTTGGCTAGTTTGAATGGTGATAGGGCTGGGATTTGAGGTAGGTTATGATAAAAGTTGGTGGCCAAATATGTGATGTATTGTTCAATGGGTTCCAAATTAAATTCGTTGTGAAGTTGGTTGTTGGTTATATACCTCATGCTTTTGGTATCGACACAACGCTGAGGAAAAGGTGAAAAGGCAGGACAAGAAAGCTGGAATGTTCAGGATGTTTGCGATGGAATGGCAGGACTTGAAATCAACAGACGTTCTCAGAAACGAATATATGATTCCGAGAGACATTTCCAGAAATAAATTCTGCCTCGACAACTCACTAATAAAGCATTCTCATGTTCATTCTGCAGTGCCTTTGATGTGTGGAATTTGTTGATATATTGTTTTACATTCGTGGAAAGGAAGAATGAACTCAATCTTTATTATTGTTTCAGAGATCTTTAAATCGTAAAATATTCTGAAGGCCTTTGTGTTTGACATAATAGTATTTTTTTTTGCATATTTAAGACAACAATATTAATATATCTCCATTCTTAAATCTCTTCACATTTTATCAAAATTCATAGTTGATTAAGTCGCACGAAACCCATGAATTCGCTCTCGTTTTCCAAATCACTCATACAGCCTTAATAATGATTGTATCAACTCAAAATTTCATTTTCATTCGAAATAAAAATGCTTTCAATTCTAAATCTCCATTTTCGCCTTCACTTTCTTTCATGTACAAAAATGATCGTTAAATCTGCCCTGGAAAGCGTCTTGAGCTTAAAGAAAACTGCAGACAGATGTAATGTAATAAATTAACGTTTTTGTACTATAAAATATCGATAAGGTATCGATAAAGTATTGATAGAGAAGAAAATAATTTTCAAAAATGTGCAGTTTTTTCTCCTGGGGTTACCCAGTGGCACTCCAGTGATTCTCGCTTTTATCTCCCCAAAAGGAAATACTATTGTAAAGCACGAAAAAAATGTATCAAAATAAATGATTGATTGATTGATCAGTGATTCCGGGCGCGTCAACTACCCGTAACTGTCGTGCATGTTTTTTCATCGGGAGGTGACGGCGATCTTTCCCCACTGGATGGCGAGATCCGGCGCCGACCTACCGTTGACTAGCGGCGATTTCCCCAACCAGGTATCTCCCACCAACGGGGCACCGCCCCAGCCGGGACTAGTTCTTAGTCCCCGAACGGTCTCCCGGCATGTGCGATAGTGTGGTGCATGTTAGTGTAAGTGTGTGTGTGTGTGTGTGTGTAAGGGAGACGATGGACAAGGTAGGGAAGGAAGAATCGCGCGCGTTCCGTGGCCCGTTTGATAGGGTACTGCTCCGGCATTCGCCTGGTGTTGATTGGATATACTACGGAAAAGCTACCGATCAGAGCAGCCGGCCGCTAGAATTCTCCTCGAGATAGCGACTGAATTAAACAGCTGAAAAGCTAGGGTCGAAAATCCTGCTGCCGTCGGAACTCGAACCTAGGACCTCCCGATCAGAGGCACTGCAGTGACAAAGTAAATGCATTTCCATGCTTATTGCTTGATTAAGAGATACCAAAAAGCAACTAGTGAATGTAGTTGATAGACATATGATTTGGGGATGTTAGAAGAGAAGAAAAGCTATTATGGTACTATACATAATTTTTAATTTTAACTTTGAAAGAAGTTAATAGATTCTGGTTATTGAAAGTTGAAGCTGATAAATGTTGAGCACTTATGATTATTAAATTGAATGGTGAATGCTTATTATTTAATAAATTGTAAAAATAAACATGTTCCACATTTTTGTCTATCTATTTATCGATTACTCATTTTTGTGCGCATTCTTTGAAACACTTAAACGTAATTATGAGCTGTTTCAAGAAGATTTTCGATGCGACTATTATTGGTTTAACACACGTAGAAAATTAATTAAGTTTCTACGAAATACATTTCTCTAAACATGTACTGTTCCACACCGATCCATAACGAAACTTCGAAGGCCGTTACTGTGGCCTCCGGATTCTTCTGGCGCCCTCCTACGGCGACGGCGTCCATTGCGAGAGCGAGTCGCCATCGCCGTCGCTGTTACCGTCGCCATCGTCCATCGTCATCGCGGCCTTCGCCATCGTCACCGTGGACGCTTAGCGCAGTCGCGCAAAGCTTCGTGCCATAAGCAAGAATTTTTTTTTACGACGAGATTATGGAAAAATGGAATAGGTGTGAAATAAGCATATTTAATTCAAAACAAATTCTTTGTTAGTTAAACGATGGGCCTGAGTAAAAATAAACCGTTTCAGTATTTAGTGGAAAATGCATTGGAAATTTTGAGTTGGCTGGACTCCACGATGCCTTTATGTTAAGCGCAGAGCTAGAAGGCCGAGCACTCGCGCGTGGAAATGCACGTGAGAAACGAGTCAAATTAGGCCGTATTAAGTTGGGAAATTTTTTGCTAAACTAACTTATGCCAACCTCCATATCACATTCCCATATACATATTTTTGAATCACCTCTCATTAAACAGCGCATTCCACGTGTGTTCCATTCATCCGTTAGCGTTATCTGCTTGTTAAAAAATAATCGCGCGCTGGAAACGGCATACGTACTCGCAGAAGTGCCGACGTTGGCGGGGCGAAGTACAGCAGTGGTCGACACGCGGCCGGCGCGGCGCGGCACGGCACGGCACGGCACGGCACGACACGACACGGCACGGCACGGCACGGCACGGCACGGCACGGCACGACACGGCACGGCACGGCACGGCACGGCACGGCACGGCACGGAACGGCACGGCTAAGAGATTCCGCACGTCAACTCAACGGATGGGTGCTCTGCTGATGAAAACAGGACTCCCAAAGACACTTGCCTCATTTACGAGGACACGTGTTGCTTGTTGGACCTATAAGCGGCAAGTCATTCAGTGAGACAATGGAACGTCGATTATGAGAATTCCTTCGTTCTCCGTATTTTTTAGTTTCTATTCACTTTCCACACACATTTTTGGTTTATGTATCTCAACAAATCGAACATTAAGAAAATGATGTGGTGTCGCTCTGTTACAGACAAATAAATGAATTAACAAACAAAATCTTAATAAGATATCACACGCTTTTCTGGATACGTAGTTCAATTTTTTGTCAACTTGTTTAACAAAATAATAAATACAAGTTTATTATTGCGAACTATTCACAAGTTGTAAAATTTGTTTTTTACCACGATTATTTCTGAATATCATACAGTGTCCAAAAGAAACACACTATTTTTGTAGATTTATGAAGCAGAAACCATAATGTCTGGCATTAATTTTCTGCAACACTTATTTAAAAACAACGTAAAATTCCAACATCATTACTAACATATTTGCGACGGGGAATGCACACAAAAGAACAGTTTCAAGTCCACTCTAATGTCGATTGCTCCCCAAGCGAAATGCAGCCCTTGGATATCTGCGTCGCAGAAATCAAAGAACGCGAGTCGACGCAGCGAGTGCCGGAAGGCGCCCCTCAGCTGCAGCGCTGGTCGAAGAACGCGGGGAGGGGGGGCGGGCAGCGAAGGTGCTCAGCTCACGCGGCGCGGCGTCGGTGAGCGGCTGGGGATGGTGAGAGTGGAGGGATGGTGAGATGGAGGGAAGTGAGAGTGGGAAGGATAGTGAGAGTGCGGAGGGAATGATGAGAGCGGAGCGAATGATGAGAGCTGAGGGAATGATGAGAGCTGGGATGGTGAGAGTGCGGAGGGAATGATGAGAGCTGAGGGAATGATGAGAGCTGAGGGAATGATGAGAGCTGAGGGAATGATGAGAGCTGAGGGAATGATGAGAGCTGAGGGAATGATGAGAGCTGAGGGAATGATGAGAGCTGAGGAAATGATGAGAGCGGTGGAGGTGGTAAGGGTGGCGGGGATGGCTAGGTTGGACAGTTTCAACACCAGGGAGAAAAAAAAAGTGGTTTGTTTCCCGTGCCACATCACGGCTGTAACTGTGCGCGAGCTATAGAGTGTAACGGCACGATGGACTATCTCAGAAACTTAATGGACAAAAACTAATACAGTTTTTGTCCGTTGAGTATAGACACAGTACTCGGCTCAGTTTTTTCTTAAAATCCATTCGTACACAATTATTGATAATGGCTAGTCATTTGGAATATTTCTATGTATTATTGTGAATTTGATTGGCGGTAATAATACAGTATTCTATAAATTTGCTTACCTCACGAAAAAGGATTAGAGTTTTGGATGCGACATATAATATGAATTCAGACGAATTAAGACGAATATTACGACTCAAAATCGAACTCCATTTTCTGTGAAAAACTTCTTTGACTTACAAGTGCGTCGTATGAGAAGTATGTTATTGATAATCGAAATATCATATTCGCCCTTAATGGAGGCACATTCCTATAATTTCAAAACTTGAGAAACAGATCAAACGGAAGAGACTCATGCCATTTTCTAACAATAAATTAGGTTTTAAATCTAACAAACATTGCCATTCCAACTTAGAATAGTAAGTACATTAAATATAATACTGGCGAGTTCCTTTGATCTGATACTACAAAAGAGCAAAACTTAGTTGATTAAGTTAGCTTTAGATTATGACTTACGTAAGTATTTTTATCCCACGATATAGTGGGGTCGACAATACGAAAACCCAATTTTTATATTAGTACACACACGCTTGAAAATCATGAAGTCAAATGTCAATACAATATCTGAAATGTTCATCAATGTTTCTATAAGTGTACATTATTGGGTAAAGAAATGGTTGGACTTAGATTGGCGGGATGAAAATAACACGTGAAATTTACAATTATAAAACTGAAAATAGAAGTACCTTCTGGTGAATGGTCTTGCAAAAAGATAACAACAAAGTTTATATAACGATATTCAAACCTTGATGCTTGGTTCTAAAGTGGAGTTGGACTGTCGTCGGGGTGTCCGGCATCCTTTTGCCCAGGGACTCGCGCAAATGAGCCACCGCGGTCGAGGGCGCGCTACAAGAGCCGTCGGGCAGGGTGGGGAGGGGAGGGGAGGGAAGAGGCAAGGCGGGCGCGAGGAGGGGCGAGGGAGTGGCTGGGCGGGGATGGCGCGGGGGCGGGCTGGGGCGGGTAGGGGCAAGGCGAGTGGAGCGAGGGAGGGCATGGAGCGGGGTGAAGGCGTTGTCGGAGAGGAGGCTAGGCCGGTGTGGGGCGGAGGCGTGGGCGGGGCCGGAGACCTGAAGACGCCGGGGGCGGCGCCGTCGCCGGGCGCGCGCTCTAAAGGCCATTGTGCTCGCCGCGGGGGCGCCTCGGCTTTGTGCATTCGCGCGTGTGAAGGATGCTGCACCGGACGTGGCGGACGGGCGGTCATCAGAATTTCCGGCTACCTGTGCCGCCGCCGCCACCACCGTCGCCTGGGGCGAGCAATCTTCGCCACCGCCACGACCGTCGGCGTCGCTACTGTTGTTGCCACGAACCCCACATCTCGCCCGTTGTCTTTGCCGCCATTTCGACTCCGACACTCACCATAGCCCCATTCCGCCATCATCATCGCCTCTGATCTGCCCTGATTCCACTTCGGATGCCGTTATTTCTGCCTCCCGACTTCTTCTACCGTCTACGTATTGCCTGAAAACGTACGCCTCGCATTGTTTCAGGAGGTACCACGAACATTATCTTTCCATATTTCATTAACATCACAGTCCCCCTATTCCAACTTCAGCGTTCTCTCCGCCACTGCTTCAAACTGCATTGATATCAACTCCCCGCTGCCAGCACCCCGAAGCTTAACATCGGCCTTTCCTATCCTGCCGTACATGGACCTCCCCCTCTCCACTTCCTCCATTACCTCGAAACCCTCTTCAGGGTGTTATCATGGCTCCCACAATGCCCATCGCTTATTCCAGCGCGGTCGTCACCTGCGCGTTCTTCTCTCCTTTCTGTTCTCTTACGTATCCTCTCTGCTTCCAGTTCATCGCCACCCCTCCTCGTCCGTCCCACTCCCCAAGTTGTATCGTCAACCAGCCAGTTTCCACCACGGTCGACAAACCCGCCACTCCCTCTCGTGCTCTTCGTCCGTCACCTCCGCCTCGGCCCGAGCGTCGTCTTTTGTGGAGCGCCGTGATTGATTCGCTGCGCGCACAAAAGACGCCCAAAGGACAACGCGGAGAGACAACTCGCGGGCCGGGCGCCGGGCTCCCCGGCCAAATAAAAACACGGCAGCCCAGCGGCCGACCACCGGTGTACCTGGCCGCCGCGCCGCGCGCTACTGAGGACGCCCAGCGACCCGCCGGAAGTCAGTCGCTCCCCGCGCTCAAACGAGGAGATGGACCTGCCGCCCCGCCCCCTGTGGGTTTGGACGTCCGTTCGCTTTGAGATTTGGCCTCCAGTGACTCGGTTTGCGAGTTTGTGTACAAGGCTCCGAGTTATATACACCCGAATGTGGATGAGTAAGGGTTTTCGTGGTGGAATGGGGGACTCGTATGACCAAGAGTTAGGGATGCAGCGTTACCAACAAAACATCGATGTTAATAAAACATCAACCCAAAACCATCAACATTTTTAATCATCTATGTTTTAAAAAGTGGATTAGAAACCATTGAAGTTCACGCAGATGGGGATATAATTTGAAAGTAATTTTAATGAGATCTAACTGGCAAATAATTTAAAAAATCATCAGAACAATTAAAGAAACTTGCATTCTCTGATTAGATAATCCATTAGACATCCCTAAAAACAAATCATTGAAGATACTAAAGCACATATGATGGTGTATGCAGAACGGTGAGTAAATCAAGGTTAGTGAAACAGTTATGTAATAAAAGATATCTTATGGACACTGAAAAATAATATTTTTAGAGTAACTTCTTAAACAAAGTGAATGAAAACCCTGTTTGATATATCTAACAACCATTATTCCACAAAGTCATATGCGTTGTTTTATTTAGCAATCGTTCAAATGTTCCTGTAATAAAATGTATACCCCATACCTTTTGGCAATTTAATATTAATCGTATGGCATGACGTACCTTCAAAGTATGAATAGTGGAAAATTTGGTATATCTTAAAATCTTCTTCGTGTTTTTTAATAATCATGTTGAAAGTAAAAATATAAGAAGAAAATATGCACCACCGAAGTAGAGTTAATAATTAAGGCAGTTTTGCAAATAAGCACTGATTGAATTTTACTGCTTACAAATGCCAGAAATTCTATTTGTTGAAGCAACATTTGATTCAAATTACGTTACCAACATTGTTTGAATATTTTGGCAGAGCTCCATCCCGACAACCTTGATATTAACACCCAGAACGGTTTTCTTTAAAGAACTGCCTTCAAATTCTTTACAGCTCAAGAGCTGAGTGCTGCAGTTACTTTAAAACATTATCAAGAAATCAGAGAATAACGTCCAATGAGAACAAAACCTTTGACATGCTCCTGTTGTTTTGGAAATAATTCGTTCGCAGTGACCAAAATATTTGTTCATCTATTTACAATGATAAAAAATAATACCGAAAATGACTAACAAATTATGACAGAAGTTCAAAATCCGTAGGACAGATTTAAAAACTGTTATAACTGCTCATCAATAAATGAACAAGATACGTTGAACTAGTAGCATATTATTCACAACAGTTGAAACCACGACATGATTACTGAGCAATCAAGAATCGACATTACTGAATACCAATAACTTGGAAAACTAAGGAAAACGAGAATCACAGGAGTAAAAATTAAGTCTGAACCACTAAAATGAAACGAAAAAAATAACAACGGCATTTTGTCTTCGAGTATCTGTTCGAGCAAGCTCTCGTGTCCAACGACATCGAACCTCTTCGAATCGGATTCGTTCCACAACTGAAAGACGCCCGAGTCGTTGTCGTCGTCGTCGTCGTCCCTTGGTTAAAAAGAAACCAATGAGCGAGTTCTTGAGCTGCAGTTTCTGCTATTCCTACTTGTTCCTCGGAACCTCATCGTGTAGGAATCAGACGGGTGCATTGTACCTTGTTTCGAAGAAAATGTTGTGACAAACATCGCCTTGATCTAGAATTATAAATTAATTTCGTGCAGAAATCCTGTGAATGTCCGCCGCCGACTGAATCAAATCGAAAACGCCTATCAGCGAAAATATTACAAGAAAAATTTCAATTTAAGTGGTGATGTTGGAATACACATTGGAAATCTATAATGTTTGTATATGCAAATTATAAGAATATAATTTGCTCATATAGAAAAGAAAGATCAATAACGTACGAACTAGCCGATAACAATATTCAAGAGTAGCACTAAATGCATGAGAAGATGTATGATGTTATGTGTACACAAAAGTTTGCAGAAAGGCCAAAATGTAGTTAGGGCCAACCATCGAAAGTCAAAATACCTCTCGTTTGATAGACATCCAATACTAACATCCAACAAAGTAATATAGATCATGAAAATAAATGCATATAGTTACTTTCACCTACAATAGAATTGTAAGCCTATTGTTCTAAAGGTTTGCGTAAATAGTATTGTTTAACTACATTTTCAATTAAGAAATGTTCATAAAGACAATGCAATTTATCCATATCTTCGGAATGTCAATAACACCTTATAAAACAACAACAACAACAACAAAAAAACTTCGATTCCTAAAGCTAC
This sequence comes from Teleogryllus oceanicus, assembly GCA_964035755.1. Taxonomy (NCBI): domain Eukaryota; kingdom Metazoa; phylum Arthropoda; class Insecta; order Orthoptera; family Gryllidae; genus Teleogryllus; species Teleogryllus oceanicus. Next base: position 132,422,690 of record CAXIVR010000005.1, on the reverse strand, counting down.
TGCTTGAAAAAAAAACGCATATATTTTAATCGAGTTGACATTCAACGCGATATTTTGTAGCAAAAAAAAAACCTTCACGTAGCCGTTCTTAATGTCTTTTGGTTCCCAGATCACATATCTGGCGCAGATATTCCGTTTCGCGAGTTGCACCTATTACTCCAGGGTCTATCAGGAAGGGATCATTATCATACTAATTGGCTGCACGTAGCAAGAAACGTCGAGAAAAAACCTCGACCGAGGTTGCGTAATTTACATCTCCATTTTCAACGTTCTTCTGGGAGTATTAATGTACATCCATAGCGCACAAGGTTATCGGATGCACATGAATCGCAACTAGAATGCTGCGCGGTAGCCTTTCAGGTTTATGAGGAGTTTGGGTCTGGTTACTACGCGATCGTTTCCGATAGAGGGAGCAGCGCGGAGGAAGCAAGCGTGCAATAGAGGGACCTAAAGGTGAGGCGAAGCGTCTACCTTATCGGCGACCTCACCGACGCACGGGCGGGCGATGGGCCTTAAGAGTCCAAGATATGGGTTAGACTGCGCGGCGTTGTAAAGAAGAGCTTTGGCATAAAAGTGTTCCTGGAAGTCGTAGTAGATGCTGGAATGGGTGCCACGAATGAAAACCTGGGCGAGGATAGAGGCCTGCTCGGGTCGAGATTAGGGCAAGGAAACGACATCCAAGAAGAGAAATAAGTGTAAGAAAGGAAATCTGGAGGCTGGGAATATGATGGAAATATCTGCGAATACGCCTCGGGCGAAGATTCAAACAAAACACAAAATTTAAATTTAATCGTTGAAGTTATTCCATCGATATAAAGAAACTCACGTTTCAGATTAAAGTAGATTAGGAAGAAAAATAAATTCGAAAATTGCGTTACTATTTGTGAAGAGAAAACAATAATCACTAATAATAAAAACCAGTGTAAGTGCTCTTCCTTATGAACTAGTGAAATTCAATATTTTAGTTATAAATAATACTAATAATGTTACCAAGTACAATTTATAATTAAAATAAATAGAATTAGGATTCTTATTTCGGGCGTATATTTTCAAGGAATTCTTGGTAAAGTAACATAAATAATACATGATTATTTGAAATATTTTCTTTTACCAGAGGAGAGTTAGGGATCTCTTTCCGAGTTTTTCCTTGCCCTTAAAGCGTTCCACCCATCAACGGATTTCCGCGATCGACAAAGAACCAAAAGAATAGACAAAGATCAATTTTCAACTTGGGTGTAAATCAGGCTTCATAAACTTATTTAATGCATCTATGTAGTACATACTATTTAAAACGCTAAGTATTTTTGTTTAGAAAGAAATTGGAGCTTCCTACTCTACCAAATGTCGTGGTTTTCTTTAAATGAAAGGTAGTGGTTAGCCTAGATGTGTTATCAGTTGCTTTTAAAAACTGGTTTTATTATGAAATAAAATTAATAAAATATTAAAATGAATAGAATGAATGCTTATCTGCCATCATTTGTTCTTTGTGTTGTTTCCAATCCATGAATTGAAAGCTGTCGACATGAACGTGTCTAAAGGTGGAGGATACCCATGCTTCACGAGGTTATAGATTACAGTTGACGAAGCTGATATAGCGAGTTTTTTTAAGTTAGAAGATTTACTGTTTTGAAATGAAAATATTAGCTAGTATGTAAACGCTTTTTCCAGCCATCGTTGGTACTCGTACACATGAGTCCCTTTATAAAATGATTAGAGATTATAACTTCGAGCATTACGGTTTATATTAAGGTGAATAGCAGGGTATTCTACCATAGCCACTGCAACAAACCTGTACTTATTTTTATGAAAATGAAACGTTTCAATTACAATCTAATCACGATTGTATTGTTCTAGAAGTTGTAAAATTCCCTGATTTCATTAAGTTTGGAGAATAAGAAATGAATAACATGAAACAACATTTTTTTGTTTTTGGTTGTTTTCTTTCTTAATTGTGTATTAGTAATTTTGTGTTGTAACGTTTCTACAGCACTTCCTTTTGTGCAATGTAATCACAAGAGTTCGGCTAGTACGTCATTGAATGCACATTAGCAAGGAAAGTTATAAAAGTTCAACGCCGTATGAAACAATGAGATTTTCGTTCGTGAGGACTCACTATATTTATATCAATCTCAAGAGTGATCGACATTCTACAAGTCACTTATAATCCATTTTTTGTACTCTCCTGAAGGATTTACGTTGTTAATGGACCCAATGCGAGTGAGGGTAAACGGCCGTTTTGGACACAGACAGGCGATCGCGCTGGGCAGCCCCGCGGTGTGAATTGCCCCTTGGGGCTCGACTTGCGCGATTAACGCCCGGCCGGAGGGGGCGGCGACCGCGCCGCCCCGCGCCTCGCCCCCCCCCCCCGCCATGTCCCCGCTCCACTCACGCCTTCCACCCACCTCTCCTCCACCTGCCATGCCTCCCGGCCTCGCCCCCCTCGCCCCCCGCCGCGCCCCAGCCTCGCCCCCCCGCCTCAAACCTCCCAGGCCCCCCCGCCTCGCGCCCCGCCTCGCCCGCTGCTTCGCTCCCGCTCCGCCCACGCGGAAGAGTAATGCGAGGGGCGATTGCGCGGGCGGGTGCGAGTGTGTGCGTGCGCCTGCGCATATGTCTGTTTGCGTGCGTCCGTGGACGGTTAGTAGCGTGACAGCGATAGCGCTGTGCAGAATGCCATCTACAAGCACTGGCGTGTTCAAGAGGTTGCGTAACGTTTCCTTCATACGAACTGTATGTATGCTGTATTGAGCTGTTGTTATATATTAAAATACGTGAAACCTCCAAGGCCGCCGCTATTAAACGACCACCCCTCCCCACCAATTCTTTCTTGGATTGGACACTAAAAGCTGCATATTGTATGTAAATGGTACCCTTTCACTGATCAGTTCCTTAAAAGCAATTTTCTTCATTTACCCCAATAAGAGACCACATTCTGAAAAGGTGTAAAATTACAGTTCATCCAATTTTCAGTAATTGAAACTTAAACCGGCGATGTTGTAACGGACTTTCATTTCCTTGAGTAGTTTGAACATGTCATTCGGGCGCGAACGACACAATCTATGCCTTAGTCTGTGTTACTACTCCACTGAATTTCACAATCAGTTTGTACTAATATACGGTCGTTAGTATGTGACTGCAAATAGGGTCAGACAATATATTTTAGGGTTTTGCTTTCTCACAGGTCATTACGTGGAAATACCTTCGGTTTTTAATACTATTAAATAAAATAATAATGCATTACGAATTATGTCGAGTGATAATTCAGTGTATGTCTGTAACTAAATCTGACAGCTACACGACTGAATCTTAGTGCTGTAATTAAAATTTTAATTTCCTTGGCCAAAAATTCTGCATTTCGCCTTTTCCGGGTTAGTCGCTGCCAATTTCTGAGCACCGTAGATATGTTGTAATTTATTTGCAGTTGGAGCAGACGGCAGTTCGAGTCAATTGATGCAGGATAATTTAAAATATTAAAACCGCGATGTATCTTTGGACATGTATAACACTATTCAGTTTGCTCTAGTTTAATGGTTCAATATTGAAATACTCTCATCCCATTTCAATAGTTCGGTGGGAGTGTCCCTATTGGAAAGCGATACGCGCTAATTCATCCAAGAACATTTCTTCGACCTCTTCCTTCCTCATATATCAATTTTTAATTTACTTATTTACTGTAGTTTAGGGTTCCCTCAACTACTAACTTCATTGAGACTCATGAGTAATACTCTTTAAGAGTGAATTATTGCGATAATGATTAGGGGAAGAAGTATGAAGAATGATAAACATAGATGCAGAGGAAACTGTAGAACCCCGTGAAAGCCAGCAAAAAACTCGCTTTGTCCACCACAGATTTCACAAGGATTGTTCTGGGATCGAGCCTAGGCCCCTGTGGTGCAAGGCGTGTGAACTAAGCAATGTGTCTCTTGCCTCTTCAGAATTGGATCATACGTAAGTGGCTTTTCAAGATGTTTGATGTATAAATTCATAATTGAATTTCGTTTTAAAGACTTCAACAGTAATTACAGCCAAAAATCTGAAATTCAGAAAGTACAGGTGCAACAAGGTATGATGATAATAATTCAATGCAATAGTGTAATAAATACAAGCTAGAAACTCTGAAATGCATATAATACAATAGGACAGAAGATATCATGACTTAATTTTTATTTATAACTAAAATATCAGATTGCAGGAAATTTACTAAACAAAATTCAAAGAGTAAAATAAAAAACACCAAGAGGCGCAACAAAAGCGCGAAATTAAGTAATTAATTAATGTATAGCTATCTTGGCAAAAAACAAATTATTTCATAAAGATTCCGCTAACTGTGGAACATGAATGGCTGGTGCGTTGCATCCTCCCCCTCTCAGGCATCCCCGGCCGGAATGCAATCGGGGCATGCCTAGTGGACAGTCCAAAAGTCATCATCATCAACTGCAAGGATCCATCTTCTCAATGGTCTTCCCACATTTCTTCTCCCTTTTGGCTTTTAGTTCGAGGCAACTTTGTTCGTTCTTCGGGCATTCTTAATACATGATTTTTCCATTTCTCTCTATATTCTTTAATAATATCACTCACACTTAAAAATTTTAGTTCGTTTCTAATATCTTCACTTTTCTTGCGATCAAGAAGAACCTGCTATGGCTCGAAGAAACTTCATTTCAGCTTATTCTCATTTTCTAATCTGGTTACCAAGTCCAAAAGTGAAAGGAGACGGGGCTCCGCTGGATGGAATCGGGCGATTCCCAGAAGGGCTGCCCACGGCTTCTCCACACGCCGGCGGCCGCCGGAGCGCGCTCGGGTTTCGCAGGAAATCCGCCGGGACGCGATGCGACGTCCACCCGGCGGGCCCGGGGGCCGGGCGCGCCCCAAGGGCGCCCTCGCGTTTGTCCGGCCGAACGGTCATCGGCCCGGTTCCCCCCCCCCCCCCCCCACCCCTCTTCCCATCTTTGCCGCCTCCCAACCATCCAGCCCGCCCCCCCCCCCCCCCCGGCTCGGCCCACCACTGCCACCGCTCCGTCCGCGGTGCCTCGGCCTGAGCTGGTTCCTGACCCGCCCGCGACATTCGATGCCGCGCTGCCGCTAGGACAATGCGCGCGCACGTGGAGGCGGCGGGGCGGGGCGGGCGCTTTGAAACAGAGGCGGGCGGACGGGCGGGCGGCGGCAGGTCGGGTTGCGCCCGGCGTCAGGTGAACGCCGCCCCCGCGCCGTCGCGACGCTGCGGCGCCGCTGGGCGCAGGCAACGACCGCTAGGGGAACAGGGAGGCCTTGCTTGGCCACTGAAGGAGCGTCTCAAACCTTCTTATTCATTTATTAATTACCGTTTCCAGTGCATCAACTGCTAAAATCGTTATGTGTAGTGCATGTTTAACGCGTGACGAGGTGGTGAATGTACCACGCTGGATGGCAAGATCCGGTTCCGAACTATCCGTCACATTGCGAAGTTTTCCTCATCTAGGTATCTCGTACCATCGTGGAACCGCCCCAGCCAACACAAGCTCTAAGATTCCGACTGATCTCCTCAGCATGTGTGGTAGTGTAGTGTATGAAAGTGTGTGTAAGTAAAGGGTGAGGTTAGGACATGGAAGAAGAAGGTAAGATCGCGCGCGCTCCGTGGCCCGTTTGCTAAGGTACTGCTCCAGTATTCGCCTTGTGTTGATCTGAAAACCACTGAAAACTACCGATAAGAGCGGCCCGTCGCTAGAATTCTCCCTCCTGTCGCCGGCTCATTTCGGCCCAGCTATCTTGCTACTTTCGAAAGTCCTGCCATCGCCGGAACTCAACTCTAGTACCTGTCGGTCCGAGCATTACAGTGATATCAGTGTCAGTCACTGAAGTGACATCAGTCGATGCCCTGAGTCTTCTAAGCCTGTTTGGTTAATTGAGGCTTTAGACGTCTGGGGATAGAAAAGGAACGGGCACGTTAGATAGCGCCCGTCCCGTGACCCTTTTTGAAGGTTGCTGCTCCAGCAAACGCCCGAAAGTTGTTAGGGAAACCACTGATCAGAGCAGTCGACTTTCGAATTCGATACCAGCGGACGCTTCGCAAAAACAAAACATCAAGATTCTGAGCCCTTCCTACACAGAACCCACGACCTCCCAATCAACGGCCGCTGAAGCACAAGGCGTACCTGCACCCTCTCTCGCAGTTTGGTCGGAGCTTGCGACCACATTGTAGACCCAAATTTGTTAAAGAAATAAACAATACTAATAGCGCAAGGCGTTTCTTTTGTGCTCGCCTCTACCGGTGGCGGATACAGACGTACTGACTACCCCCGCCACCACACACACACTGGCGTCTCTGCGACCCCAGCATGACGAGAAAATTTCTCGAAGTAAATTCGTTGGTTACGATTTTCTGCAGGACACAGTTATGTGATTGGCCTGTGTGAGACAAGGTGAATCGAGTAGAGTGTCTTTTAATTGTAACATGTAAAATTATGGAAATGCTATAAATTTCAGTATTTGAATAGACAACCCTGATCTCGGACATCCTTTGTCATTACCTCTAGACTGATTTAATTGACACAATTAAAAGGAATAACATATCTTAGTACACTTCCCCTGACCAAGAGCTTACAGTAAAAATATATGGTGCTGAATGATGAAGTGCCGGTTTTCCTAAAACTGAACAGTTGTAACATGAAAGAGAATGGAGAGAGAGAGAGAGGTTTTCATTCATCAGTGCGAGGGAGGAAATTAACTCTGCCAGGTGCTTACTGAGGGTACCTTGATGGTCGCGTCATGCCGCAGCAGCAATTCCAACTAAGAGCAAAACTATGGCTATTTTATTGTGAAGCGAGTGAAAATTATTTATTTGTGAAGAAACCCGAAACATTTTAAACCGATTTTTAAGAAAGCTATTTCTTTACTTGAATTTCAGTTTGTGTGTCTTCATATTTTGAGCCACGAAATAAAATTCGGAAGGTATAAAAATTGGAAGGCTCATTATAAGCTTATCACGAATTCATCACCGGTTAGTAATTGACAAAATATTAAGAATTGTAACAAAGAAGAATTTGAAACGAACATATTTTATTCATTTCAAATGCAATCGGTCCTAGAATAGTACTTTTTACTTCTCTGTTAGTACTATGACTACACGGGAAAGGTAGGTTTCTACGACACAAGCAGTTATTTTAATATTCTAATAAGAAAGTATTTATATTAATATTTGCATTTGTATTCAAAAATCATTTTCAGTTTTGTATCGAGAAACAATTTTTATTTGCTAGTTCTGATTGCGTATGTTCGCAACAGCTTGTTTGAACGAAACTTGCTGGCAAACTTTTTAATTTTCCAAAACATAGTCCAATTAATTACAACGCTTCGTTAACAAGTTTTCCTCAGCAATGTTTCCCAAACGCGCAAACTCCAGCCAATAATCTCGAGGTAAAACAATGAGGACTATTACCATGAACTTTTCCGAGCAGGGATAGCTTTGGAGCACGGAGTTGTTTCGTAACTCGATGTTTGCTTTTGTTGGAGCGGCGCACACTGGTTTTATCGCGGCAAAAACCTGGCCATAATTGCAAAATTCAAAGTGCGCGTTTGGAATTCTGACTTATCAAATCTCGTTTGGAAGACATTGGAGCATATTACTTCAGCTTCAGAAATTTATTTCAATCATTTTTGTCTTCCACACGGTGTTGTAAAGTTACCGTTGCTCGAATGGCTCGAATTCGTTGATTCTTGCCAACGATATTCGTGAAATTAAAAAAACGGGTTAAAAATATTTTTTTAAGATTCTTTTTGTATATCCGAATATAAGACACTTATGGCTGTAAGTTAAGTATATTTTTAAGAAAAAGTGTATAATATTTTTATATATGATGCGGTTGAATTCTAAACCATGTCGTAATCTGTCTATTATCTTATTTAAAAAGTTAGTCGTTTATATTGTAGATTATATTTTTTGTCCTGCGAGGTCCTGCCTCAATTATTATTTTTATTTATCAAGTAGAATGTCCTTAATCAGAATAACACAAATTTAGCTGCACATATCTGCATCTTTTTGTTTTAAAGCGACTATACTACAATGCTACGTAGTAAGATATAACATTAGATCGCCCCGATGGTTTCTTCGATGCCACAGGGAATTGATTTCTTGGAATAATTTTTTTACTTCTCCTTCAGATAATTACTTTTAGTAGTAAAATTAATAATATAAACTTTTGGAGGGATTAAACAATAATAACCCAAGCCACCGAGCACTTTCAGATTTTTAGTGTATTTTAAGGATTCTTCTTTTCTTGACGCAACAAACAAAACTATGGGTAACTAAGGTGTAAGAGTGAATTCAATGTGGTCACCTCAAAGTATTGTTGACTAATTTTTGATTCAATTATTCATAATTAAATATTAAATAAAATATTGTTTATTCAATAAGTGCCGACGAAATTAGATCTGTATACATAGATATTGGGCTCCCAGCAGATGTGTGACATTTGTTTGAATATATATATATATATATATATATATATATATATATATATATATATATATATTGAATATAGATATATATTACATAAATCTTAATGAATCAACAAATTCAAAAACTGTCTTAAATAACATTTTACTTACAATCGATCTCTTTTTCCTTAAATCCGATATTCCTTTTTGAAGCAGCTATTTGAATTTCATAGCAATTTTTGTATTTAGTGACTTATATTTGCTTCATTTTGAAGCTTCGATTCTGAATTTTGATATTTCATTCCGATAATCATTCGAAATCAGCGATCTTGAGAACCATTTTATACATATTTCTACGCACATTGGGCTCATTTTTATGAATCAGTTAGCCATTTTGAAGCCGCCATTTTGAATTTTGAAATTTCATTATGACATTTGAAATCAATGACCTTCAGAGCCCCATATGTATATTTTTATATGCATTTTTCTTTGTTTTTAAATGAGTCGATCCGCCATTTTGAATTTTGAAATTTCGTAATGATATTCTAATTCAGCGACCTCAAAAACCCCTTGATACCAATTTTTACGCAAATCCACTGACATTTGCAATTATGACCAAGTTTTAGGCCCGATTCAACCAGTGTGCGGCGTGACGATCCGTTTAACGAAGGGCCAGGCGCTGGTCTAGGTCGGAAGGGCGTAACCTTTTGAAGGCTAAGGGTAAAAAGTATAAAACATCTCATGGAAGCAGCGATTATATGATTTCTCACATTGGCAGGAGCACGTAGAACAAATGTTAGACGTACGTTGTAATTTTTTCTTAAACTTTATTGCGAATTGTGGAATAGCTTGATAAGAGCTTTACCATCATTTTCGCAAGAAACGAATCTGCTTTTTCTCCTAAAAGGAGAGGCATTTCTGAGGTCAATGGGGTATACAGTGGTCACTGTGAGAAAAGCCAAATCACACTCATGACACATCGCCATCGTTCGTGAACTCATACTTCACACTCTCGCGCTCCTTCTGAGCAATCTGGACAGTCCTTAAATACACCCAAATGAGATTGCTGCTCGGTTAGAACGACCGAGTATCACGCGAAAAATCGCATTGATTTATTAACTATATGATGTTTTGGGTACGTCTACTGCTTTGGTCATTAGTTCCGTTGGTGCAACGAATGCTTTTTATAACTGAAGCTCGGAGCAATCCTCCCCCGCTGAATGGTGAGATCCGACGCAGACTTGCCCGTCGTCTTCCGAGGTATATCTCCCTCCTGGTATCTCCCACAGCAGGGCACCACCCCAATGGGAAGTAACTAAGTTCTCGACTGGTATCCCAACATAAGTGGTAGTGTAGTGCATTAGGTGTATGCACATAGCGAGGGTAGGACGAGATAAAGGAGAGAAAGATCGCGTACAGTCCATGGCCCATTTGTTAGGATACTTCTCCGGTATTCGCCTAGTACTGATCGAAAAAAAACACTGATAACTACCGCTCAGAGCAGCCGGCAACTAGAAATGTTCTTCAGACAGGGACCTCCCAAAGTTGCTGCCGAGACAGTCGCGATGCTCACTCTGATAAGAACTCAAACGGTGGAAGCCAAAAAATCAACGAGTCTGTCTATTTTGTGTTTGATGCCCGCGGACCACAGAAAATATATATGTGTGCTGCCAGCGACTCGCCGCCACGGATTGTGCACAGAAGATCTAGACAAACAACCCCCTCGACTTTTCGTCAACAAGATAGACAAAAAAATCCACAGCGACAAACATTCTGACTGTCGAAGGGATGTGTCGAGATGTTCATTTTACCCAAATAACGTAAAGACACTGTTTGTCCATATTTGGTCCGTAGGGTTATGTTCTGCACGTTGCTTCATACAATTAATTTTAATGCCTTTTTTAGGAATGTTAGATTTACTCTCTAGATTAGTACTGAAAATACATTCAATTTTTTTGTTAATTCATTATTTGTAGTTATATTTATTTAAAAATCGTCAAGGAGGAAATATATATAATCGAACCCAACAGTAGTGATCGCACCGACCTGTTCAATGATCATTGTAATGATTTATTTTGATTTCTGAGAGCTTCTTCTCAGTGTTTCTATCCATACGTACAAAAATGAAGCCAGATTAATAGTTTGAAGTCCTACTTAGCTCACGTGGTCACAACGACTCCTTTCTGCTTCCACTCACCTCTGAGGAAGGGGCTGCCAATGCAATAGAAATGCAAATGAAATTGGTGCATGGGAGGGGTATCGCGAACACCGCGCTGAACGGTCGCAATCGGTGAAGGAGGAGGTAGGGGCGAGAACAGGGGCTCGATCGGGAGAGGGGTTAGTTGGGAGGGTGGATATGGGACGTGTTAGAACGGCGGCGGAGCATGTGAGGGACGGATGCGAAAGAGAAGGCGAGATAGGAGGGAGGGAGGGAAGGGGAAACGTGAGGGAGGGAGGGAGAACGCAGGCGAGAACGCAGGCGAGAACGCAGGCAAGAACGCAGGCGAGAACGCAGGCAAGAAGGCAGGTGAGAACGCAGGCGAGAACGGTAGCAAGAGTGATGGTGACAGCGGAGACGAGACAAGGCAAGAGTGTGTGTGCGGAGGCGAGAGCGAAGACGAGAGCGGAGGCGAGTTCGCAGGCGAGTGCGGAGGCGAACGCGGTTGTGGATGCGGATGTTGAAGGTGTAGAAAAAGAACCCAGGGCGGGATGTCTCGTAGTGCGCGTGCCGTTAACCGCTCGTGGCGGCCGCAGGAGGCGCACGCGGTGACGTGTCTCATTAAACGCGGGGCTGAGAAGCGGGGAGCGAATAGCGGTCACGTGACTGGCCATCGACCGCGTGCGCCGCCGCTGCCAAACGACGCTTAGAAGGGGCTGGTCGCTCTCTAGATTGCAACCCTGTTGCCCATACCTGATTCCGCGGTGCTATCCTTTTGAACACTTTCAACTGGATATCCCGTTCGGTAAATATGTTTGCAAATGTAAAAAGAATTTGTCACGTTCTGAAGGCCAAGATCAATAACAGAATACATATTTTCTCTGATGCATGTTCAGCGACAGGTAGTGAGAAGACAGATAAAATTAAATCAAAAACACTTTCAAAAAAACATTGTGCGCGTGTTTTTTGTATTCCTCGTACATTGGACAATAACTCTCAAAAGGAAGCTCAATGTTTACTTCAAATCCGGCCGCTGAAACGTGTTTCACACAGAAACTGCAATTAATGTACTTTATCTACAACAGGAATGTAGTATTTTTCAAGAGTTCATGTCTGGTACGGATGATGCTTGGGTCGGGTGGAATTTTTAATGCTGAAGCAAATATTTTTATTCATTGTCACAATCATTCGATGAAGGTAATGGCACTTTTTACGTCAGAACTAATAAAAACACTACACTAAATAAATAATACGTGCAAATGTGAAGTGAAGATTTTAATTGAATGAAAACAATAAGAAAGAACTCACTATCAAAATACAGGGGCCCAGAAATGAAGTAATTTTTCTTGGAGACAAACATTGAAGACTCGAGTTGAATTTACACTGAAAATTTAATGAAAATAGTATGAAGAATTATATTCACTAATAATTAAAAGAACCCTTTACTACCTCAGAGAAGTGGAATGTAGTTTTAACAGGAAATGCTTGATTATAGTGGCCTACGATTTAAAACACTCAAGACGCGACAAATTAACTAACGGATCAGACTTTACTGGCATTAAACCATTTTTAAGGTCGCATCAACATTTAGGTCATTAGCGACCACTATTGGAGTTAACGCTATGGTGACTGTAAAGATGAAATTATATGCTGGTAATAAAGGGTGAAGGTGAAGACGAAAACAAATACAACCGTGCTCGAGGCGAGACTCCTCCGCCACCCTCCGGTCCGAGATCGCTACAACACTTCTGCCTTAGCGATCTCAGCCATCGAATCGGCAAACCACATTTTGTTTAATGAAATCTAAATAGTTCCAATTATGTCGAGTGGAAGTTTTATTTTGTTTAATAAGTAAATGCATGATCTATAAAACAATTTCCAGGAACATCGAGAGAAAAAAATGTACCCGGTATGTGGTCTTATTGACTCTTACTCGCATGAACAGTTCTGAACAACTCAATTCTGCTAAATAACGTGTATGGGGATATGTTTTGTTGCTGGAAATACACTTAACTGAAATGCTCGAACCAAGGTAGACAGCTGTCCGATGAACGCGCTCTTGCGATGCAGACATGCGTATGACGTAAACGTCCTGTAAAACGCCTGCACACACCTAACGATATTTTTTTACGAAACAGGCCGCACGCACACACAGTTGCCCGAGTCCCCTCCGCTCACTTTTCCGGAATGAGAAACATTGCGGCGTACTTCCAATAACGAACCCGGGAATATTCTGCCATCATGCATAAAAGTGCAGGATCATTTGTAGTTCATTGAGAACAGGGAAAGTGTTGGTGCTATAGTGAGATACAATCTTAATTTATTCGACAAATTCATTTAAAAAAAACAAATAATAGCAATAATGAAAATCATGAACAGGCTAGTCAGATGTCGCGACAAAGTAAAATCTTAACAATGTCATTTCATAATGTTTGTGAAGTGTATGATTATATACTTATTCGAATATTTTAGGAGTATGCAAGAAGACAGTTGTAAGTACAAGTAACTAATCAGATTATAAATGCTCTACTTTGGTCCCTTCTCACTTTCGCATCTTCCGGCCCTGTTTAATAGTAGATGGGTATCTATGAATTTCAACAAAGGAAAACTCGTTTGTAATAACGCAGTCACCAGTAGTAGAACCTCTGTCCAGAATGGCACATACAGAAATAGGTCACAAAAATAACTATTTCATGCACATAACTGGAAGACAATTTCAGATGATCCACTACAGCACAGACAATTTTTCAACCTGATTCCGCAGAAGCTGATTCCACACCGTACCCGTGACCCATTTGCTCAGATGGCGGCGGCACGGGAAAAGGCCGCCCCCGCTTTGTACGCACCTCCACCGCATCGCCCCCAGGCACCAGGCTGGCGAGCCTACCGGCCGGCCGGCCGGGGACGTCGCAGGAGCAACTTTAAACATTCCCTAAACACCTGTATTATTCAAAGAAATGGTCGGGTTTTAACACTCTAACGTCATGAATAAAAAGTAGGTTTACAGAAAGAGAATATTTTAAAGTTTGCCAACTACCTCGGGGAGGCGGTGTCGTCTTTTCTACAAGTTTAATCCCCGCCCCCAAGTTGCGCGCGGCCCAGACACCCGCCTCTCTCGCCCCGCCCTCCGCCGCCACGGGCCGGGGCGGCGTAACAAGCCCGCGTCGGGGGGCGGGGCGGGGGCGGGGGCGGCGGAGGCCTCGGCGTACGTGCGCGCGCCCCACCCCCGCGTATTTCCCGGCATCGCTGGTGGCGCAACAGCAGCGAAATATGCATGAAGCTCCGGTGGCGCCTCTTCTTCAATCGCCCCGGCCCCCCCACCCCGCTCCGCTCCGCCCACCATTGTCGCCGTCTTCCAGTCAGAGTACTCGCGCCCCGTAAGCCGAAGCTACCGCGAATCGTCAAATCTATTACTTGTCTGGTTTGGGCGTCGTAATGCAGACATCTCCTTCGTGATCATCTTCGCCCCTACTTTAGTTGTATCTACATTTACTTTCCGTAGACGCATTCAACGCATACGTCTTTCGTTTAACTCAATCACCACTTCCGTGTTCAACACCATACAGTCAATTTCAGTGCAGTCCTCACCACCATCTTCCACTATCATCTAAGATGCCACTCTCTTTGAATCGTTACAATTCATCTTTTCCACTTCCTAACAGTCCCCTTTCCGTCCTCCCTTTCGAGCTTCCTACAATGCCGCACCCTCTACCTCTTCCAGTCGCCCCCGATCTCCCCAGTTGAACCCCTTCCCCTACCGCTTCCTTCTTCCCTCCCGCCCTCGACGCGAAACACTTTGACGCGGCGATGATTGCTTAACTTGGGCGCGTTTATCATCAAAACTGCAAGGCGGCGTGTCGAGGATGCCCCACTGACGGGCGCGTGAATAAGTCGTGACGGCGCCGGGAACAAGAGGCAGCGGCGGTAGCGGCCTCTTTCTCCGCCCCCACACCTCCGCCCTTGGCCCCGCCCGGGTGGATTTGTCTCGCACAAGCCGGCGCGGCGCCGTCGTTTCGGAACTTTCCGCTGCTGCCGCCGCCGCCGCCGCCGCCGGAGGCGTCGCCGTCGCCCACGACGACGCCCATTTGTCGCAGGACGCGTCACGTCGCGTGGCGTGGCGTCGCATCGCGTCGCGTCGGGTCGGGATGGGTCGTGTCCGCCTGGCGGCTTGTAGTATCGTGTCGTTTCGTCTTGGAAAAAGTGACACGAAGGAGAAGACTCTGCAGACTTTTCCTATCAAGCCGAAGTCTGCGTCTGCGCGCGCGCGCGTGTGTGTGTTTGTGTGTGTGAGTGTGTGTGTGTTGATGGGTGGTGTGTGTGAGTGTGTGTGAGTGTGTGTGTGGTGTGAGTGTGTCTGAGTGATGTGTGTGAGAGAGTGTGTGTGAGTGTGTGTGTGAGAGAGTGTGTGTGGAGTGAGTGTGTGTGAATGAGTGAGTGAGTGAGTGTGTGTGAATGAGTGAGTGAGTGTGTGTGTGGAATGAGTGAATGTGTGTGTGTGTGTGTGTGTGTGTGTAGGGACCACAATTCCCTTGTAAGTATTGTTCCCGTTAATGGTGGGCCACGTTCGTCGATATACCTTCTTCGTGTATTCGCCAACCACGGAGTCTTTGACCTCGCAAAAGTACAATCCACTTGAACAGATAACTTCACATCCGACGATACATTTCTTCGAATAACTCATACATGGGAATCTCCAATACTGCAATGACACCCTACAAATATAAATTGAAACGAACGTTTATTTTCGCTGAAAAGCCTGTGAAACCCTGAACTAACTTAACCTCTGGCGACTTACAGGAAAGCGGCTAGCAATATTGCCGTTGTGGCGTGAGGCTGGATTAACGCAATCTCAATTATTCCACTGAAGCGAACGTCCGCGAGGATCACTCGTCGTCAGGTTGATTGGGTAGGCGGTAAATCATCCCGCCACGCAGGGCAGGCTAGGGAGAGCGGGGCGGGTGGGAGTGCGATGGTGGGTCTGAGCGGATGGGAACGGGACGGAGGGAGATGTAACGTGTCTGAGCGGATCGGGACGGAGTGAGGTGGGTGAGGAGGAGAGGGAAGGAAGGGGGCGTGTGAAGGGCGGGTAGGATATGGGGAAGTGAAGAGGAGCGCGGTGAAGATGGACGAGGTGAGGTGAAGCGGAGGTGAAGAGACGGGAAACGGGGGAGGTAAAGTGGAGCGCGGCTCGGTGAAGCTGGCGAGTGAAGCGGGGATGAGTGCCGTGAAGCAGGGCGAGACGGCGGGAGGGAGTGAAGTGAAGGGTGATGTAGTGGGGCTGGGGCGTGGTGGAGTGAGGCGGTGATGTGAAGGGGGGCGGGTGAGGGGATGTGGAGACGGGACGGCGGGAAGCAGGTGAAGTAAAGTGGAGATGGGGCGTGGTGGAGTGAGGCGATGATGTGAAGTGGGGCGAGGAAGAGGGGAAACGAGGTGAGGTGACGTGGAGACGGGAAGCGGGTGAGGTAAAGTGGAGAGGGGACGAGGTGAAGCGATGTGGGCGTGGACGCGGGCGGCGGGTGAGGAGGGGAGGGCGACACGAGACGAGGCGCCGGTGCATTCGCGAACGACGAGCGCTGTTTAATTCAGCGGCCTCGAAAGCGATTTGGCCCTCGCTGAAAGCCCGATGACAGGTAACCGGTAAACAGCTCTTCGGCGTATCGCTGGCTGAACGCTGCCGCGTCGCGACGCCGCAGACTCCCGCAAAGCGACGCGACGCGACGCACGCACAGCCGCGCCCGCCCACCGCGCATCCAAGCCATCGACAGGCTGACGGGAGTGCGGCAATCTAGGTCGGACAACGCGAGAGCGGAGAATTAAAAGGTTTCTGAAAGCGTTGACTAAGCAATGGTGAAAACGAAGGGGACCACAAAGGTTAATTCGTGATGTAGTCTCGATTTAGAATTGAATGATCGTGGGAACTGTGAATAAATTTTCATCTTCTAGAAATTGTTGAAATGTACGTTCTACTGAATGCGAGAGAGAACACTCAAAGAGAGGAAATTATTATATTATATCTCGTAAATTTAGTAGTTCTCAGTGGGATGAGGTTAAGTTCGCAAGTGGTTTGGTGTATATTTTTGCCCTAAATAACCACTTACCTTTGAGAGGAATACAGGTAATAGATTTCTGCCAGATGGTACACCAATACAAATATCAGCACATGAGATATACAGTGTACAGATTACAAGAGATATCACATATCGTGAGATTTCATCTATTGCGCATCAACATAAATCCAACATAAACAATATATCGTTCAATTTGGGAATGGAAAATTAAATTCTTTAAAAAACGTTTATCCACAAGTCTCCTTAAGTTGTTTAGCACTTCTTTTGATGTATGTATAAGGATATTTATAATCTTTATCGCTCATTTACAAACTATAGTATATAGTCCTATTCTTTTATCACAATCCACGGAGTGTTTCAAACGTTATATGAAGTAACCAATTCATGGTGACGAACATTACGTCTTTGCGCAGCCGGGTAAAGAACAAAGAGGATTCTCACATACCACAGTGGGCCATTTGAGGAACGGCGCCGGCCGCTGCTGAGGACTGTCGAGTGGGTATTTACTGTTTGCGGCCGCGTCAGCGCCAACAAAGGGTCACGAGGAGGAAGCAGTTTGGTGACTAAAAATATCGCCAAAAATGATGAAGGAAATTCTCTTTCATGTGTTTAAAATGCCATAAAAGCAAAGAAAAATGACGAAAAATTTAGACCAAAATCAGTTCAGATGATTTTGGATAGCTGTTGGATATGTTAATGATGCAATCGAGGCTTCGTCCTTTCGTTCAAGTAAACTCAGGTTGCAAACTTTGGTTTGGACTGTTCTTTACAAGGAAATCTATCTTTAGTTTTTCTGAAATCTGCCGACCGACAATTGCGCTGATACCACAGAAACCTTAGATTACAGATGACGGCTGATATTACAATTTCAGAGTGAAGAAATCGAATAAGTGAGGAATTCTATGGAGAACATTTGTTGCCTCCCGTGAACATTATTTGAAGCATGTACCATCAAAATGATATTAAAATTGATGATATAGGCCAAAACGCTTTAAAAAGGACGGAAAACACTAAAAAAAAGACAGTCGAAACCGCCAAAATGCAATTGTTGTTTAGAAGTGAAA
The DNA here is from genome assembly GCA_964035755.1 of Teleogryllus oceanicus. NCBI lineage: Eukaryota > Metazoa > Arthropoda > Insecta > Orthoptera > Gryllidae > Teleogryllus > Teleogryllus oceanicus. The sequence goes on along the minus strand of CAXIVR010000005.1, from coordinate 132,404,991 downwards.
AGAAAAACTGATATTTCATTAAAATCCGTCCCAATTCGTTTGTCTCGTGATTGTAGCTATGCTATAACCCTGGGATCGCGGTTGCCCACCCCCGCTGGAGCGTGAGATCCGGCGCCAACCTACACGTTGGATTCCGGGGATTCCCCTTCCAGGTACCCCCATTCGGGGATACGCTCTAAACCAGTGATGTCCAGGGGCAGTGGCTTCGTTTGATGTTTTCGTGTTTCCGGGCGCGTCAACTGGTTTTGTCATTAGTCCCGTTAGTGTAGTGCATGTATTTCCTCGGGAGATGACGGTGATCTACCCCCGCAGGATGACGAGATCCGGCGCCGACCTACCGTCGGCTGGTGGGCTTTCCTACTGACCAGGACTCCCCGGGGACTCAGCGGGGCACCGCCCCAGCCGGGACAACCTCTTAGCTCCCGACCGGTCTCCTGGAATACGTGGTTGTGTAATGCATGTTAGTGTAAGTGTCTGTCTGTAAGGGGTGAGGATAGAACAAGGGAGAGGAAGGACAGATCGCGCGCGGTCCGTGGCCCGTCAGTTACGGTACTTCTCCGGCATTCGCCTGGTGTAGATCGGAGAAACTACTCGTCAGAGGAGCCGGTCGCTAGAGTTCTCCTCCAGACAGCGACTGAATTCGACCTAGCTGAAAAGCCAGTGTCGAAAATCCTGCCGCCGTCAGGTCTCGAACCTAGAATCTCCCGGTCAGAGACGCTGCAGTGACATCAGTTGATGCACTGAGCTACCGCTCCCGGTAGTGGCTTCGTGATACCGTGGAACGCCACGAGTTTCTCAGCGTGACTAGCACCGGGAAAGGAAACTATCTTAAGTAAGCCAATTTCCAACTTAATGGAACTGCAGAAAAAAAGAGAATATGTACAGAAAAAATAACAACAAACGTTCTTAAATATATTTATCTAAATCCCGCCTAATCGTATTTCATACGTATCGTTCAGGGCGACTTTGACTACCTACTGCTCTTGTGGCGAGGTGATCAACTGCGTTGAGGGGTGATATCGTCGAGCTACCCGTGCCAGGGACTCCCGCTGGTGGCATCGACCTTTACATTACTGCACTAAACCCACTGGTCTCACGACCAGTGGCAGTGTAGTGCATGCATGTGTTTGAGTATGTGTGTGTGTGTGTGTTGTGTGTGTGTGTGTTTAAATGGACGGCTGACGAGAATAAGAAAGACCGCACGTGTTGGCTCGTATTGTTGGGGATATTGTTCTTCTACTATTGATCAGAGAAACCACCGATCAGAGCAGCTATATTTCTCACGCAGATAGTGGCTGAATTCCACCTAGCTGTCTAGCTAATGTCGACAATCCGTCAGCGTGCGAACTCGAACCCTCAGTCATCCCGATCAGTGACTGTAGTGCCTCTGACCGGGAAGTCCTAGGTTCGAGTCCCGACAGTGGCAAGATTTTCGACAATAGCTTGTCAGTAGGTGAATTCAGCCGCTGTCTGGAGGAGAATTCTAGAGGCCGGCTGTTCTGATCGGTAGTTTTCCTCAGTTTCTCCGTTCAACAACAGGCGAATGCCGGAGCAGTACCCTAACAAATAGGTCACGGACCGATTGCAACCTTTCCTTCCTCTTCCTTGTCCTATCCTCACCCCTTACACAACTTACACTAGCATGCACTATACTACGACACATGCCGGGAGTGTGGTTGGGAGCTTCAAACTTGTTCCGACTGAGGTGATGCCCCGCTGGTGGGAGGTAGCCAATTGTGAAAAAAAAACCACTGGCCGACGGAAGGTCGGCGGCGGATCTCACCATTCAGCGGAGATCACCGCCATTTCCCGATGAAAAAACATGCACAACACTTACGGGACTAATGATGTCAGTTGTGCACGTGCCCGGAATCGTTAACAACTAACCAACCAAATCAGTGACGCTGCACCGAGTGTTACCGGAGCTATCGTAGCCGGTGTCAAAAGGGCGATCGCGCGGGCGGGAGCGAATGGGTTTGCCTTTCGGGTGACACATCAAGAGAGACACTGTGGGGAAGAGCCGAATTTAGCGTGTCCGACCTTTTCCGCATTTCAGCCCGCGCCTCAATTACGTTCTGTCAGCGGGCGACAGGGCCATCTGGGTTTTGTACGCGCTTAGAGCACGTGAGATGTAGAAAAAGGAAAGGGTATACAATTCTGAATTCCTTTTGTAAATGGAATGCTAATATCACATCACAAGAAATAAATACTATAGTCTTGTACAGAAATTCTTTGTTGTAGAAGAGACGAGATTTTCAATTTTCTTTCTAGAAACCGATTGAACGGTGAGTTTTATTTGCGCTCCTGTTCTTTTTTTATCTACACATTTCCGTCAAGTGAGCGTACGCGCCTTCAGTGGAGGAAGCCCAGAACTCCGAGCTTTCAAATGAGAAAGGAGCGCGACGCGGTGGCCGCATCATTGACGCAAGCAGGGAGGCGGCGCGGGCGGGTTCGCCACATGAATGAGCGTCGCCCCGACCGCGGCCCACGCGCGCTGTCAAGGGGCGCCCGCAGACATCCGGCCGCGTTTTCTAATTAAAACTCGACCTTAAAGGACGACCCGCGCGCCGACCTTTAAAACATTCACAACGCTATCGCTTGCGAGGGACTCGGGCTTTTTAAAGGCGTAGGCCTCCTGCGTCCTCACGAAGCGAACCGTCCGACGAGGTGGTTAGTGAGCAGGTAACACGGCAAGATGAGGAACGACAAGGTCGAGTGTGACGACGACGGGGACAATGAGGTGGAATGGGATGATGAGGTGAGGTGGGACGATGAGGTGGGTGGGTGGGCGATGAGGTGGGTGGGCGATGAGGTGGGTGGGCGATAGGTGGGTGGGACGATAGGTGGGTGGGACGATCAGGTGGGTGGGACGATCAGATTGAGTGGGACGTCAAGATTGAGTGGGACGTCGAGATTGAGTGGGACGTCGAGATGAGGTGGAACGACGAGATCGAGTGAGACGACGAGATCGGGTGGGACGACGTAATGGGGATATGACGAGACCGGACATGACGAGTGTGACGAGAGGACAGGTAGAGAACAGTAGCTCACACTACACAAGGCTCTCCGGGCCATTCGACTCCGAGTTTAGCTAACAAAATCTGTTTTTACGAAATGTTTTACTTCAGTGTATAAATGCATGTTAGGCAGTTTTGAATCTTCATTTGGACTTCGGGTACACTGCAATAGTGGATGTTCATGAGCAGGGTAACATAAAAGTGATCCTGACGACTCAGTAAAAATACGATAACCACAATAAGTAGCGTTTTAATTAATATTGTAATAGTCTTTAAACTTTCGCGTGGAAAGTTCTTTTCTAAGTAGTTCTATATTGATATTTTTAAATCATTCGATACTCTAATCGACAAACATTATTTCAACTCTATGCTAACTCTCAGAATGCAGCAATGTTTGGAGTTTGTAGCATTTCATAATTTTGTGAAATTTGTTTCCTTTTTTGATATATCTTATTATATCTTTGTTGACAGAATTTTGATTATTTTATGATCTAGTTTAAAGATAATGTTCGTAACACCAATCTTGTGCTTGTTTCAGGTAAGCGAACATGGTCACCTTCTCTGAAACTGCTCAGGTTACAGTTCTTTCACATGAAGTCAAGAATAAGGTAAGTGAGGAAATGTATCATTTAATTCAGTGATGCAAGTCATTCAGAGATTCAAGTCATGGACTTATAACATGAAATCAAAAATCATCCTCAGACTTTCCAGCGACATCAGTAAAATTATACTAGTCCATCTGCAAGTTAATAGCAATGATACGTGATTTTCTATTGTCAGTTAAAGTGATATAAATAATATAACAAGAACTCGATGGAAATTCGGGACTAATAATTTACGAAATTCACCTGTTTTAAATTCCCAGAGGATATCGGATTCGGATATAAAAATATCTCTACATGGTAGAGTTGACTCCTTGGCACCTAAACTGGTGCTGGATGTCCTTTGAAACACAGGAAAAACCGTATCGTTTTGAGAATAAATTGCGTGTGTCAGATTATTGTAATGGTATTAAGAAACTTTTTTGTGGGGAAAATGTCAATAAAATCATCTCTCATCAAGCATCTCTCTCACGTCGTTAATATTTACTTTACCAGCGATTTGTGTAGGTTTTTGCATTTCTGAATAGAAGAGTTTCAAAGCTGTCAGACAAAGTTTCTCGAAAACTCATTTGGATACGCTCAAACGTCATTTACCTGAAAAGGGTTCAAAATGTTTTATTTTATTTTTTTGTAAGGGTAGTGCTAAATGCACGGAATAAAATGACATCAATACTTCTCAATTCATTCTTTTGTTTAAAAAAAATATACAATGTATTTTTAAATATATCTGAAGTCGTTAATATTTACATTAGGAGAATTTGTTACGCATTATTGTACTTGTCCGTAAAATAATTTCTTATGAGGTTTCTTGACAACTTAAAAGCTTTGGGTGAAAGTGGGCTTAAAATACGCATTTTCAGAAAAGCTTAAACTACATTTTCTTAATAACGGCTCCACATTTTTTCAATACAAACCTGCATGTATGATCAGATTTTACCCTTCTATAATATTCTTAAAGTCACATTTCCATTCTACAAATACTAGATATCCGAAAAATTAAAGAAACGTGAAAAAAATATTTTAGACGCTAATAGAAGGCAACTGAGAAGAGGGTGGGACAAAACCGAATAAATACATCAGACTGAAGAGATAGGGAAACTACTTACTAACACTATGAAACTAGTACTAGAAAATCTGTGCAATTCTGCAGCAACATTACTTTTCCTGCTGTGCAACACGTCAAATTTTACAAAACTTCCACACAATTCCACATATTAGAATCACAGGAACTTGGTTGAAAAAGCCAGAATACACTGTCAGAAATTACATTAATTTAATGTAGATTTAATGTTCGATTAGATGAATTTCAATGTACCTTGTACATTAAAGGGAGGTTTGTACATTGTTTAATTCAATTAAAATAACTACTTGATTTAATGTACGACTGTGAACGTACTTGTCTACATTACATTTAATTATACACATACATTAAATTTAATTAACGTACATGAAAATTACTTTCATGTACTTTACATTAAAAGTAATGCAGAAATTTCTGACAGTGTAGCGGATTGGACACGCTCGCTGGTACAATATACGCCGTATATTTGGAGCTATTTTCATTTCCTCGTTACGATACGATTCGCGCCAGCAGTTCCGCGTGTGATGTACATCCTCACTTAACGGCGTTATTCGACATGATGCCTTTACTCTTATTTATGGAGCGCTTCGGCTAGCACTCTCGCGGGGCGAAACACAGCCCTCATGCGCGCAACTGAACACGGCAGTCTGCTGCAGAATGAAGCAGTCATCGGGAGAGCAATCCGCAGCAACTCATTTACCTAATCGATATGAAGTGGATACAGACTACGTTTCATTCAAAATTGAAACAAATGTTTTAATAGACAAATAAAAATAAAATATACATCGCACATCGTGTTTTTTGCAATCTTAATTTTTTTGTAAATCTTGCAAATTTTCAAAGATTTCGTCAATGTAAGGAATATCAACAATATTAAATGTTTGTACCAGTAGAACCTACGAATATAAAATTTATATTTACTTTTCCAATATTTCTTAAAGTTTCTGAATGTTTCAGATTTTCGAAATTCGATTTATTTTGTAACCATGTAGATCCTCCTCCTCCTTCTTCGGCTGTCACCTTTCAAGCGTTTGCCGCTTAGATTTGCCTTACGCATCGGTCTACCTACTCTCCAACTTTTAGTTGTTGTTTTTTCTTTCACGTTATTTATCCAGGGTTGTCTCATTAATATTGGAATCGTATTAATAGTCTTTGTTTGGATATCCAATTAAAATTTTTCTTTCGCCATCTTATAATTTCTATTCATTACGTACATGGATCCTATTTAGGAGCTTCCTTTTTCAGATTTTCGAAGAATTTTTCAGATTTTGTTGAAATGCCAACTTAAGCTTTCTTCGTTGCTTTTGGTTTGTCCAAGCTTGTACGTTGTGTGATTATTTTATATCTTGTTTTCCGATTATTTTATATCTTGAATTTTATTTCTATTCCTGTGCGCTTTCATGTTGTTTTCTACATGCTCCTTTTTAGTTGTGAATTTCCCATTTCTACTTCACATGCTGGATCGGCTACTCTCTGCAATGCTATTGAAAATCGTTTTCCCTGAAAGGTTTTTGCTTAGTTAAATCTTAAGAGTTTAATGTCGCACAGAGATTCGACGAAAAACAAATGCGACTCGTTCCGACAGAGTTGATTCTTCGGGAGTTCGCCCTTCCTTGCCTCGCGCCAAGATATACTCGAGCTATTCGGCGGCGGCGAAGGGGCGCGCGAAGCGGGGTTCGGCCGAAGGGGCAGCAGCTGCTGCTGCTCCGAGTGGGTGGGACGGTGTGGTGGGGTGGTCTCCGAGCGGCCGCCTGGCCCCCGCGGAGAAGCCGTGCTCATGAGGCGAAGCGCGGGCGATCAACCACACACGCCGAGGAGGAGGAGGAGGCCAGGGTTCGGGAAGAGCCCCTGGGGAACACCGCATGCGAGTGCCGCGCTCGCTGAGCGTTGACCAATGGACGGAGCAAGCCGGCGTATTGGTGGGGATAGAAATGGAATGGGGTGGGAGAGGGAAGATTAAGGATACCAAAAATTTACGTATACCAAAGTAAACGAAAAAGCTTTCCTGTGTACATGATTCAGTTTGGGAATAGAGTGCATGCTCAAGTATCGAAACAAATATTTCGACTTGTTTGATGTATAATTTTATTCATTTATTTTTTAACTATCTGAAATTTATTTATACTTCCCTCAACATTCAGTCTTTAGAGCTATAATGCTAATACATTATAACTTCAACTTGCGAGAAATAATTACACACGAGAGAAGAGCACAATGTACGAAGATTAGACGTGGGGAAAAAGATCACTCAAAAGACTCTGGAGAGACTGCTTCAAGAAGCAAGGAATAGATAAAAATACGATGGGGAAATCAGAAGAGAGAGTGAAAAGAGTGAAAAGACAAGAGTAATGGCGAGAGGCCGCAAACGCAGTGAAGAAGCTGGCGTGGGTGGCGAAGTCGGAGGGAATTGAATCCGAGATTGATTTTCTAAATGTGCGCCGCCCCGCATCCTTTTCTCGGGGGCGCAGGCTGAGCCTAGACAATGGCAGGAGTGTCTCAGGGTTCTTTTCGCTGCCCGAAGGGTAGGGGGCACGGCAAAGGGCAGAGCGAGCGGGTGGAAGGCAAACTCTTGACTCGCAATGAGTGCGAGCGGTAGTCACACACAAAACTCGCTGTGCCAGACGCTCAGAATTTCATGCAACTTCATGCTAGTAGGGACAATAAATTAATCGGCTCAAGATTAATTTTTCAGCTGGTTTCCCCACCACTCACTGTCGTGTTGCCTGCCCTCTTCCCTTTCCTGCATACCGACAGCAACAATGACAGTAAAATTTCTGCCTAGCGCTGTCTGCCGACCAGGAGGGGAACGTGCACCGGAGATCACACAAAGAGAAGTGATGCGACAAAAGTAAACTGTCTTCGCGCTAGGAGACACGGAATAGTCGGAAAGTTAGAATCAAAGTTTTAAGTCCTTTGGACAGAAATATTTAGGGAGTTCGGTTAGTCAGTAGATATTTTCGAAGTACGGTGCCCGCAGTGAGGAGCGATACTCGGCTCAACCCGGGATGCAATCCACTGTACTACAAAATTTCATTACCATGCAATATGTTTTTCATAAGTTGTGATATGACAAGTATTGAGAGTGAAAAGCACACGTTTGGTTTTTCCGCCTCCCCCTCCGTCTGCGTCAATACCATAATCCCCCACGTCACCTTCCCCACCACCGTTTCTCCCCGATCCCGCCGTCATTGCAGCTATGCCTGTCTCTGCCGCTCCAACGCATGATTTCTATTTGCTTCCGCCATCCACCTATCGCCTCTACGGACACAGCGAACCCCGTTCTTCCTATGGTTGATTAGTGTTTCCGGTAGCTTCAACTGCTCGGCTCATTATTACCCTTAGTGAAGTTTCTTTCCGGTATGTCTATTCCAGACATGTGGTAAGTAGTGCATGATAGTGTGCGTAAGTAAGGAGTGAGGATAAGACAAGGACGAAGAAGATAAGATCGCGCGTCATCCGTAGCCCGTTTGTGATGGTACTACTCGGGTATTCGCCAGGTCACGATCGGAGAAACCACGGAGAACTACCGATCGGTGTAGCTAGCCGCTATGATTCTCCTGTAAACAGTGGCTGAATTCGACCTAGCATATAGCCATTGTCGGGACACCCGGTACGAGGCACTGCAGTGACATGAAGCCATCTAAGCCGGTGCCTCCCCCCCCCCTCCGCGTGCCGATGACGCCGCTCGCCTCCGCCGCTTCGCGTTTTTGCGCGTCGTTCCTCGCAGCATCACTCACGACGCGCGTCCCGCCGTCGCGTCCATAATTCACCTTCGATCCAACTTTTATCAAATATCGCATGTGTTTCTGAATGTTGCATGGCCGCGAGCCGTAAATATTTCACGCGACGCGACGTCGCAATGGAAGCTCCCGTGCTCGCACGGAGGCGCGGCGGCGGCGGCGGATGCGGAGTCTGCAACGGAAATGATGTCGAGAGGCGGGGACACCGGCAGAGGTTGCAGCGGCACCGGTGGTGCAAGTCTCCTCGGAAGTTGGACTACGCGACGATGGCTGGAGGTGAGGGTGATACACAGGCTACGAGAGCTCGGGAGCAACATCACTGCCTCTGCAGCATTGTTACCAGGAAGGTTCGAGTCCACTAGCTACACAGAAGAGACGAATTCACCTGTCCAATTGTATGTAGGATGTCGGTAGTTTGGCACCGTTTCCAGCGGGGAGGAATACCATTACCTTCCCGGAAATAACAAACAGTACGCATACGGGGAACTAACGACTTGTACTAGATATCGTCTAGGTACTGTATAATATTTACTAAAAGCTTTTTACACGACCTTCAAAAGGTCTTGATGTCTAGTAGAATGTAGTATTTCGTCAAAACTATTTGCAAGTCATGACGTCCGATGATGACTGCACGTTAAAATACTTCGATATAGCTAAAAACAAGTAGTCGAACTCTGATTTCTTTGTAATTAAGTATATATTTCAAACCAATTCCCATATTAGTGAAAGATGATAACCATCGAACCACGTGTCGAAGAATAGAAGCCAACGTAATTGGTGAAAGGGGCGGAAAAAAAGGGGTCAGTGGGTAATGGCGGCGTTGGCAGTATTTGCATTCTCGCCTCCCTACCTGCCAGCTTGCTACTTAATAAATGTATGAGACGGCTGATAAGAAGCCAAGCAGCGAGTCACTAATAAGAAATAGCAAGGTGTGTATGCGACGGGTATGGGACACGGCAACTGTGGTTAACAGGTAGCAAATTACAAAGTGTGACAGTAGAAGACGGCCACGAATAATGGCAGGTATAGGTTACTATAAGAAGGAACCACTTTGACAGGTCGGGAAGCGAATGAACGTCATGCAATGCGATGACATTCAAAGAGATACTAATGAAGCCATCTAAAATGAGCAACGGTAAATGAACCACTGACAAAACTGAGGGCATGAATATAACTTGCTGTTATGTTAGCAGTGGCCAATCAGTAGCTGTGAAAGCGGTACCTCCTTACAGTAATCTCTCTTTAGCCAATGGCAAGCAGCTGCCTACTTGTGACATCCGTGCTTGATTGATTGTTAGTTATTTCGGACGCGTCAACTACGGACTAATTATTCCCGTAAGTATAGTGCATGTTTTTCATCGGGAGTGGCGGTGTTCTTCATCCACTGGATGGCTAGTTCCGGCGCCGACCTACCATCGATTATCGGGGTTTTCCCCAAGTAGGTATCTCCCACCAGCGAGGCTCCGCCCCAACCGGGACAAGTTCTAAGTCCCCGCCTGGTCCTCTGTCGGTAGTGTCGTGCATGTTAGTGTGAGTTTATGTAAGGGGTGAGGATAGGAAAGGAAGAGGAAGGAAAGATCGCGCGCGTCCGTGACCTGTTTGTTAGGGTAGTGCTCCGGCATTCGGCTGGTGTTGAACGGATAAACCACGGAAAACTACCGATCAGATCAGCCGGTCTCTAGAATTCTCCTCCAGACAGCGGCTGCGGCAGCGACAGCAACATTCGACATCGCTGACAAGCTAGTGTCTAAAATTCTACCGCCGTCCGGACTGGAACCTAGGACCTCCCGGTCAGAGGCGCTGCAGTGACATCAGTTGATGCACTGAGCCACCGCTCCCGCCACCGTGCTTGAAAGAAGCGAGTATTGGGCGGTGGATGGCCTGCCTTCCCAGCTGCCTGCATGCCGAAGTAGGGGCGAGAACAGATCTCGTTCCTCATCCGCGGGCGACGCGGCGTGGCGGAGTGCGACGCGGCGGGGGGCGGGGCCACGGCGTGACATCTGCCACGGGAAAAAGGGGGGACCCAGTTCGCCCGCGCATCCCCCGGGCGGCGGGCGAGTCGCGGCGACGCGCGGAAAGATAAACAAGTGGCGGGCGGCGAGGAGCGAGGGGCGGGCTCCAAGTTCATTTTGGGGCGGCGGCGACGTGCACCTCCGTTCCGGTGAAAAGGCGTCCGTCTGAGAAACAGGTCCCCCTGATCTAATGGAATATTCACGATGGAGTTTGCATAAATGATCAACATTTAATGTAGTCGTCGAAAGAAACTCTAAAACAAAGAATATGTAAAGGAAAATAAGAGACCGGTTCATTCGTACGTCAGTTTTCCATGTACATTATGCCTGCAAGTTTGCTCAATTGGATTAATAATAAACAGTGATATGACTCTGTGGGTAATCTTTATTTAAAACTGGAAAAGCATAATTATTTTTTTAATTCTACTTTATCTGGCATATTCCATTTATTTAATCTGGTTCTCATCGAAAATTGCGTAGATGTGAGTCGCCATTATTCCATAAGGCACACCTCTGAGTTAAAGATGTTTACATTCGAAAAACGAGCGAGCGAAATTGCCGTTCGCAGTGGATAGAGATTTAACATATATCGTCTAAACATAGCGAGGAAGCATCATCAAGAATACTTTAGTGTCTGTTTGAGAAAAAGACCAATCTTGATAAGGAACGATTTCCACCCATGACTTTCGTGCCCCTCCGCTGTGTGTGAGAACAAGAGCTGCGACCATCGGAGCGTCGCCCGAGCAGCGCGCGGCACGGGTGCAGAGGGCGCGCCTGGGAACGCCCAGTGAGCACGACGCGCCCCGGCGCCCAACCCCTTCAATCCAGACCCAGAGCTCGGCGCCCGTTCCACCACGCTACGCCCTGACCCGTTCCTTCAACCCCCCCCCCCCCCCCCCCCCCCCGCCCCGCCCGCCCCGCCACGCCCCGCCACGCCCCGCCACGCCACGCCCCGCCACGCCACGCCACGCCACGCCCCGCCACGCCACGCCCCGCCACGCCACGCCCCGCTACGCCCGCCTCGCCCCGCCTCGCCCCGCCTCGCCCCGCCTCGCCCCGCCTCGCCCGCCTCGCCCGCCTCGCCCCGCCTCGCCCGCCTCGCCCCGCCTCGCCCCGCCTCGCCCCGCCTCGCCCCGCCTCGCCCCGCCTCGCCCGCCTCGCCCCGCCTCGCCCGCCTCGCCCCGCCTCGCCCGCCTCGCCCCTCCCTGCCTCGCCCCGCCTCGCCCCGCCCCGCCTCGCCCCGCCTCGCCCCGCCTCGCCCCGCCTCGCCCCGCCTCGCCCCGCCTCGCCCCGCCTCGCCCCGCCTCGCCCCGCCTCGCCCCGCCTCGCCCGCCTCGCCCCGCCTGCCCCGCCTCGCCCCGCCTCGCCCCGTCTCGCCCCGCCTCGCCTCGTCTCGCCCCGCCTCGCCCCGCCTCGCCCCGCCTCGCCCCGCCTCGCCCCGCCTCGCCCCGCCTCGCCTCGCCCCGCCTCGCTTCGCTCCGCCCTGCCCCGTTCCCAACCCCGCCCGGGACCTCCCCCCGCCCCCCCGCCCCCGCCTCGCCCCGCCTCGCCCCGCCTCGCCCCTCGCCCGCCTCGCGCCTCGCCCCGCCTCGCCCCGCCTCGCCCCGCCTCGCCCCGCCTCGCCCCGCCTCGCCCCGCCTCGCCCCGCCTCGCCCCGCCTCGCCCGCCTCGCCCCGCCCCCCGCCTCGCCCCGCCTCGCCCCGCCTCGCCCCGCCTCGCCCCGCCTCGCCCCGCCTCGCCCCGCCTCGCCCCGCCCCTCGCCCCGCCTCGCCCGCCTCGCCCCGCCTCGCCCCGCCTCGCCCCGCCTCGCCCCGCCTCGCCCTCGCCCCGCCTCGCCCCGCCTCGCCCCGCCCCTCCTCGCCCGCCTCGCCCGCCTCGCCCCGCCTCGCCCCGCCTCGCCCCGCCCCGCCCGTCTCGCATGTTCATCCTCGCCCCTCCCTCCCGCCCGTTCAACCACGTTCTGACCTCGCGTCTCCGCTCCGGGGTGTCCCGGCGCTCCGCACCCACCCCTGCCCAGCCCCCGCCCACCTCCTCCTCCTCCTCCTCCTCTTCCACCCCGTCCAGGCGCTCGGCGCCCGTTCCGCTTCGCTCCGCCCTGCCCCGTTCCCAACCCCGTCCCGGGAGCGTCCTGGTGCTCTGCACCCACCCTGCCCCGCCCCGCCCCGGGAGCGTCCCGGCGCTCGACACCCGCCCCGCCGTGCCTTGCCCCGCCCCGGCCGCGCGTCTCCGCTCCGGCGGAGGGGAAGCAGCGGGTCGCGGGAGCGTGTCGCCTGCAGGCTCAAGCGCGGACGCACGGCGTGCCCGGAATGGGAGGATGCCTCCGCCCCCGCCCCTGTTGGCGACGAGGCCGCCGACCCGCACAGTGGGTCGCCAAAGGATGAAAATGATGCGCGTTGCGATCAGAGTAACACTGCACCTTCTGTGTTCCCAAATTCAAAAAGGTATTTCCACGGCAACTGTTACAAATTGTACGCACGTTTCATTTATTCACATCATTTTTACTTTTGACTATTTGCTACACAAAGTTAGCGGTTCAGTTCTAACTTGAGTTCATTCCAAAACGTTTTGTTCTACATACCAACCACTATTGATGTAAAAGCGTAATTAATATTTATCAGCTCAGTGTTTCTATCATCAATTCAAACGCACTTCTCTCATTACGAACACCACCAGTATTAATTTTCCCCTAACCTTTTATTTTCATTATTAATTAATATTGATCCATTAAGCACAGGACGCCGCAACAAATCGAGGAAAATATCACCGTTGTCTCGATTTATGATCATTCAGAACGTTGTAAGGATGCACTGCCCGCAGCCATCCTGCTCCTAACGCCGCCGCCCTTAGTATGTGTGTCAGGCACGGAGGTTGAGGCGAAGTCGCTGGCAGGGGTGGGGGTAAGGCGGCAAGGAGGCAGACGACACGAGCTGCGAAAGGGGAGGCGGCCGGGAATGCGGCTTCGGGGGAGGGGCGACGGCCGAGGCGATGACGGAGTGCGGGAAGAAACATGACGTTGGCGAGCAAGGTGAGACACGGAATTTGGCCGCTTTCCAGTCTTTTGCCTCAACGAGAAAATCCTCTGATGACGATAGTGATACTCAATGAAAGGTGCAACGCGTTCAAGAAACTTGCTAGGACTGAGGAAATGTCTTCAGTGCGTATGGTTTAGTGCGCCAGGAAAGTCTCTCCGCTCTGAGCAGCGTCAGGGCCTCGTATTAAAAAGTTAATTTATGTTGGTGACAACCAGATCACTGAGAAACAAGTGAAGGGAAACACACTTCCAGCATCTGTTATGATTGTGGTGAGTTCGCGATTTACTTTTTAAAAGCTGCAGCTCGTGCTATCAACAGAATTTCTGTCGCTAACACTCTCACCAGCAATGTTTGTCCGCGGAGAGGCTTTGGCGCACTGTATTACGGAGTGCGTTATCGTAGGTACTTACAAGTCAACAAAAGCTACTTGGTAGACGGGAGGTCCCATTCCGCAATTCGGGCGATGACGGTAATTTCCGTCAATTCCACGGGGATGCTACAATCTTCAACAACAAGCCACCATCCTTCTAGACGTACTGTTTTGACCCATTCTTAGAGCTGAGAGATTAACCGATCACTACCCCAATATGACCAATCCTCCATGAGCGTATAAGAATCCAATAGGCGATAGTAATGAAAGATGTGACGAGTGCTGTGAAAATCCCACAGAAAGTCATCATGGTCAAAAGTGAAAGGCTGTCAAAAGGCTGAAAGTACGGCATGAGGAGGAGGAAGATTAAAGGAGATTGACAAAACCTTTGCGAGTGGAAAGTCATATTACACATTCGTCAATCAGAAATGTAGCACAATTCCGGATGTAAAAGGAACTAAACGAGATGCGTGCATAATTAAAATATCGTCACACAGAGACGTTTGAGGTCCACATGTAGGAATATTTCGTGGAACTTGTTAACGATCATTTCCAGGTGCACAGTATTAGCTATTCATTTAAATTTTACGATATCGTGTTTAATTAAAATGTTAAATGTGGAGCGTATATTGTTGAACACGTTTCAGTTCACATTCTGAGAAGGATCCTTGCCATTTATTTTACACACGTAATTTTCAGTTCTAATGAAATAAATGAAAAAGGTTACCAATTACATTTTTTGTCAATTCATAAAAAGAGAATGAACTCACACGTATATTTATATGTATACGGATCAATATTTTGGTTCTTGCATTTCCCGAACACATTTATTCGCATTCCTGCTCCCTATTCATTTAAAACCTTATCTCTTAGAACCTACGGAGTGCAGATGAGACCAGAGACAGCAAAGATTTTCGTTATCATCTTTTACCCTCATGAGGAAACGTTTACAATGGATCTGCCTGGAACATTTTAACAGGCTGCCTATGACAGTGACCGAGACTACTCACGTTCACGCAATCTCAAAATATGGCAAACGCTGGTCCGTTCTTTCGCAGCTATCTACATATTCACGTGAAAGCCGAGCTTTTGAAAGCAAATGTACTTGATGGCAACTTGCGACTACGTGACTTGTGCGTAAACGTCGTTCATTTGTACATTCAGTTCTTCTTCTTCTTTTGCAGATATGTATTCACGGAAAATATGTATTATAAAACCCCTAAATCGAATACAATAAGACAATAAAAGAAGAGATAGAGAAAAGATTTCTTCTCATACATTCTCACTTCGAGTAGTTTCAACTTATGTCTACTTTCTTAGTCAGATCCATTTATGCAGATATTCACGTGAAACCTGATATCTTGACGCGTCTGTCCCATACTTTCAGAGCATTCACATTTATCTGCGTAAAATGTGAACACCTGACACCCAGTGATCGGAAATAAAAACCCAGATTAACCGAGTTGGGCAGAGGCTTTCTTCGCAATCACTTTTCCAGCTCGACTCAAGTGTGTCCGACACACTTCTGTATTTCGCACGTCTTCACGTAAGCATATAAAACAAGAACACTTGAAATACCAGGATCGCTGGTGACAGCCTAAGATACAAGAAGAAACGTCCGATACGATCCCAAGCAGTGCCGGAGCTAGACAATTTTCGGCGCGGGGCATGCTGAAACGCCCCCCCCCCCCAATCCCGCAGAAAAATTAAAAATGTGAAAGTTGCATCAAGAAACGGTGAGTTATTTTATTTCAACAAAAAAAATTACGTTAAGTCAGAAAAATGTTTTGGAAGTCTATTTCAAATAATAGTTTTAAGTGAAAGTATTTAATGATCAAATAATACAATTTCCACTGTGGAGTTTAATCGCTAAAAGATGTGTTTGTGTTTAATAAAATCACTTGTTAAATACATGGAATAATAAATATGAATTTCAGTAGAACCAATATTAATGTTAGTGTCACTTGATTCATTTCATAGAGTCCTTCTTTATAAGTAATGACTAACTAAGGGGGAAAAATTAAAATATTATGGAATATCAGACCACTGTACCGAGATTTATAAAATTACGAAACTGGTTTTCTCGAATTCTAATTTCTTTTTCAATTTTCTTCTAATTTTTCCCTCCAGTCCCGTCACCGGATCCTTTGACTTGCGTGGCCCCGGGCGATCGCCTGGTCTGCCCGTGTCGAGAGCCCGTCTACACGTACGCACATAAAACGAAAACACTTGAAATACCAGGTTCGCAGGTGACAGCCTAAGATAAGAGCAGAAACGTCGGATACGATCCCAACTCTCATTCCTGACCAAAAGCGAGCGACGCCTGTTCGTTCCTCGAGTCCACAACGTCGCTCTGCAGCGAACTTTCCCGCCAAGCCACGCGTCATCAGCAACCCCGCCCAACTTTCGCGCAAAGGCTTCTGCTCTTCCGAGGCGCGCGCGTCTGTGTGTGCGAGAGAGCCACTGCTTTCTCCGTGGCCTTCTTTTCCCCTTCCGACGCGGGATTAACGGCGCGCGATATTCACCTGTCAGCCCGGACGGCACGTGGGCGCGCCCCGCCCGCACGGTGGCTTCGAACACTCGAAAAAGCGGCCAAAATTCGGGGTTTTCTTTCAGTTCTCGCCAATTTATCTGTTTATACCATATAGGACTAGAGCTTTGTGCTTTATGTCATATTTTATTTGCCATTACTGCGGAGCAGGCGACGCAAACCTGCAAAAATCGATATATTTCAGGCAAACGAAAGGTCACGAATACATCAGATAGTTGGATTTACATTCCTTATTGTTTGCGTCAGTTAATGTTATAAAATTCAATTGTTTTCTTTTTACTCTTAATTTCTCTCTAACTACATTTCTTACATAAATAGTTAGTAGTAATTCATATTTATATTAAATATTTTCAAGACAAACTTGCCAGAAACAATATTACGTTTATTGACTTATAAAATGTTGATCTTATGTATTCTGAAACATGTGCTAGTATTCTAAAAGGAATATGGCAGACGTTAGAGAAGATGGACTATGACACTTCAAAAATCTTTTAATGTAGAGATTAAGGTAGTAAAGTTTGGATCATATGCGGTTAATAGCGTGTGGCGTAAGATGCTCCCACATCCACTTGGACTTGTTTGGAAAACAACAGGAGAACGATCGATCAAACAGAGGCCCAAAGGATTCGCATGCAGGAAATGGACGGCTCTTTAGCTAGGGACGGAAATTCGCCAAGGCAGAAACTTCAAGTTCTGTGAAGCTAGAGAAGCAAATTTCATTATATTGAAGAAATATATTTGTGTCCGTTTATTTCCGAATCCGGAGCACAGTGCGCCGCGTTGGCACATGTTTTACGTCTGCCCTCCGCCGGCCCTCCCTCGCCCTCTCTCGCTCTCTCTCCAGGTGGAGGCAATGCGCTTTTGGACGGACGTGCTGAATGTGAAAATGAGAGCAAACCTGTTTTAAAGAACGATCGAGTTGAATTGTTGGTGATACTACAAAACGTTTCAGATACAAACTCTCCATCTTCAGTTTTTTCAATACTTTTTTTCTTCTACACAGGCAGTGCGAATCTAAGACAAAGATCTTTTATTACTCGAAAGTGGATGCTTTGGACTGTATTGTTTGTATTTCCTTTCTTCCGTTATCTGTGTATTATCTCTCGTAATGTTTTTTCAAAATGCAAATTCATTTGTAAATTAATTAGTTCATTTTATCACGGAAAGATTTTGTTCTTAAATTTGTCGGCAACGTCAGTTAAAAACCTAAATGTATTCTTGAATACATTAATCAGGTATTGTACAACTTGTAAATATTTCGATTAGGACTATTAAAAAATTGAATGTAGTAAATACAAAGTTTCGCAATTTTTAAAGTACGCACACTAAAAAATAATAACTAACGAGAAAACGTTATGTGTATTTTTCTCTGGATAGGTGAAAGTACTTCATTTATTTTAACTCGATATTTTAACCCTTGTATTATGTATTTCACAAGACAAATATCGAAAATTTAGAAATATAAAACTGATTTCACCATGTAACGCAAGTTAAATAAAAGCGCTTTTGTCTTCTAACTCCTTAAGCTAGCCATTTATATGGTATTAGATTTTTGAAGTCATTGTCCGTAAAGTTTAAGTTCCTCGGACTAGGTCAGTAAAAACGATTTACCGGGGTAGTTGGGTCAAATTGAGCGGATTCAATGCGCAGTAATATGTTTAACATTTCGTTTATGTGAGCTAGCGTTTTAAGCTTACATTTCGAATATGAAATTAAGAGTATGTACATC
Source organism: Teleogryllus oceanicus (assembly GCA_964035755.1). Lineage (NCBI taxonomy): Eukaryota > Metazoa > Arthropoda > Insecta > Orthoptera > Gryllidae > Teleogryllus > Teleogryllus oceanicus. The sequence goes on along the minus strand of CAXIVR010000005.1, from coordinate 132,386,857 downwards.
GGAAAAAAGTTTTTTTTTTAAATTTAGAGGTTTTAATGAAAATTGTACTAAAGCAATTTTTACAAGCGCCCCTTGCTTAATTCGAACAAAAATTAAGGAAATCTTTGGAATGATTATTGAGAAAATCGTGAAAATGCTCTACAGGTTTCATTTTCGAGTTCCATTAAAAAATTAAAATATCTGTTTCAAATCCCAAGGAACGAAACATTCTCTAGATAGATAAGAGAGAATTCATTTTGGTGAAAATACTACAAACGATTTGTGAACTCTAGTGTAGTTCACGTGCAGACAGACAGACAAAAAGCCGAAAACCAATTTTACGGAATCAAGGATCTCCCCAAACGTGGATCCTAAGTACAAAATGTATTCGGTAAATTAATTTACTACATAAAGAAGCAAAAACACTTCATTTTTATCACTAAAAACGACTGTAGAACGAGTTCTTCTGTCGAAAAATTGTCACATATCCTGTAAAAATACAATACGCAGTAGTATGTAGGAAAGTAAACTGAGTATGATAACAGAAAAACGAATCTTGGCGATCGACTGCAAACGAATCCCAGCGAACGCAAAGGAATCACCCCAGTGACATTTGCTGTCTCCGGCCGGGCGCGCTCCGCGGCGCCTCCCCACCCCACGGCCCTCCCCGCCTCCCCGCTCCGCTGTGCTCCACGCAGGAAGAAGCTCCGAAGGCGGAAGGCGCCCTGGTGGAGCAATTAGCAACAGGCAGAGCTGCGCCACGGCGAGGAATTAGGCACGAACAGCCTGAACTGAGTCGACATCGGAAAAGGCAAGGGGCAGCAGGCCCTGCCGGAGCAAGACGTCTTGCAGCGGAGGTGGGGAACGACAGCGCGCCCGCGCGAAGCGTGATCCAGGATGAATAAATCCCAGTGCATTATCGGTTAGATTTCGAAGGTGACACTGGCTGCAATGTTTCAGTGGTGGTATTGCTGATGCCTCAGCAGAGCGGGAAATTCAGGAGTTCGATTTTTGACGGTGACGGATTTCTGACACAACCTACATTGCTAGTTCGAATTCAACTACGCGTGAAAGAAACTTCTAGCGGTCGGCTCCCTAACCGGTAGTTGTCCATGGTTCTCAACCATTCCATCCATTCTCCGAACAATATTTGGTGAATGCTCGAGCAGCCCCCCAACAAACAGATCAGAAAAGACCGGTCGCGATTCCTTCATCCTCATTCTTGTTTCTCCTCCGACACACACAGACTTCCATGTTCTACACAATCACACAAGTCGGGAGGTTAAAGCTTGTCGACTGGGACGGTGCCCTGCTGGAGAGATACTTCGAGGAGGAATCTCGTTAAGCCAGCCTAATGGTAAGCGCCCGATCTCACCATCCAGCGACCCGGGAGAGGTGGCTCAGTGCATCAACTGATGTCACTACAGTGCCTCTGACCGGGAGTTCTGGGTTCAAGTTCCGACAGTGCCAAGATATTCCACACTAGCCTGTCAGCTAGGTCGAATTTAGTCGCTGACTGGAGGAGAATTCTAGCGGAGGGCTGCTCTGATCGGTAGTTTTTCGTGTTTTTTTCGATCAGTACCAGGTGAATGCCAGAGCAGTACCCTAAAAAACGGCCCACCGACCGCGCGCGATATGTCCTTCCTCTTCCTTCATCTATTAATCTTTACACACATTTACACTAACATGCACTACACTACCACACCTGCTGAGAGACCGGTCGGGAGATTAGAGCTTGTCCCGGCTGGGGCGGGACCCGCTGGTGGGAGATACCTAGTTGGTAGAAACCCCGCTACCCGATGGTAGGTCGGACGGTAGAATCTCGCGATCTGGCGGGGGAAGAACGCCACCACCTTCCGATGAAAAAGCATGCACTACACGTACGGGAATAATGACCTCAGCAGTTGACGTGCCCGGAATCACTAATAACCAACCAACCATCCAGAGGGGAAGGAACACCCCATCTCTCGGCATAAAGCATTCACTACATTAACGGAAGTATTGACAATAGTAACCGAAGTGCCTGAAAAATGCAATCAATCAGTCGCAGTCTTGGGATTGGCTTGAGCGTGAAGCAAGGGCCGAGCGAGGGAGCGAGCGCGAAGCCCCATCGAGAACTCACGAGGTCGGATTGAAAATGGTCGGATTTTAAGAGCGAAAGTGTTGAGCTCTCTCCCTTCGATGAAACGCGCTCCTTTAAAAGACGGATTAATGAAAATAAAATGCGGTTTATTGCAAGAATATCCTCTGAAAAAATACATTCGGGAAAGACAGTTCCAGGGTTTAAGGTATGAAATCGATGGAACGAACGTAATTCTTAGTAAGACATGCCATATGATGTCAAGCATAAAATTGCTGGGTTACTGTATTTGAGAAAACTAGCATGAGTCTCACGATTTGGGGTAGTCTGTGTGTGTGTTTGGGGGCGGGAGGGATCTGTGGGACAACAGAATAGCGCAGAAAGCTTTATCATTTCATCTCACTGGGATGGAGTGGAAACTGTTTGATTTCGAGGGTGACAGTGTTTTCTTTCTCGCTATGGTGCACCGACTGTGAAGGAACTCTGAATTTTCTTCGAAAGTTTTTTCAATTTTAGAAGCTGTAATTTCCTTTTGTGATTTTCTGAGTTCTCTACTTAATTCTAGCCTTACATTTAAATCAACAAAAAAAGTATTATGAATTGTAGATTCTTGAAGGATGAACATACTTTTTTCTTCAAATAGGTAAAGCGTCTTCCATAAGACTTAAATAAAAAAAGAATATTAAAAATCTTGTTTTTTCATGTACAAACTCAAGTGCTTTTCGGAAATATTTTGCAAACTGCCTGAGAGCAGTTTGAAACTAGGTGATAGTCAAATGACGTTTCTACATTCATTTCTACAATGAGACCTGCCGAACGTGTACATAATAATTAAACTGCACAGACTTCACACTTGCAAATTTTACAGAATTGTTTCCTCCCCAGAGACATTATATAACGGAACCGAGAAAGCCTCATCTTCCGTAAATGTGACTACGACGGGAAAAGAAAGGCAAGAAAGGCAATTCGGTTGGCACGAAAGCGAGAGTTGCTTAAGACCTTATTAGAAGAACGAGGAAATTTCTTTGTGGGAGAAGGCAGACGTTCGGTTGGAAAGCAGCGTCGTTGAGGGTGGTTAGGACGTAATCTCATCACGTAATACATCATGAGAAGATAGTGACCTACAAGGAACGAATTCCACGAGAAAAACTGACATGAGCCTCTAGATGGGAACATACAGCGGAATATAGTGAAGTCGAAAATGGGGAGAAGAAAACTGAACATTCTTGAGTCGCAATATTCCCAGTAAAACTGTTCATATATGTGACTGATATGTTCATAATATGTGCCTAGATAAGTTATTACAATTTAACGTTATTACGATAACGCGTTGATAAGTTATTACAGTTACAAGCTATTACAGTTTAACGCTTTAACCCAGACGTAGGTGCTTCGTCTTTCATACATACATGTCCTTTAATAAATCATTTTTTATATTCAAGTAGTAATTGTCCCATTTCAACTTATGTCTAAAAATATTCAACAATACAGAAAAATCTTTAAAATTTGACTGACCTCGGTAAGATCAAGGGGTAATGGCCTTTAATTAACATTGATCACGAGAGTCTTGTAAAGTGCTTATAATGACTTGGTACGGAATAATTTTTAGAAGTTATTCCCATGTGTAGAGGAAGATTAATTATTTCAAAGTACGTCGTTGAAAAATTGGCAGACATTTTTTGTATGCGTGTGTATGCCGCAAATGTGTGGATGTTTGCATGCATTTGTGCGTGTGTTTGTGTGTGTATGCGTAGGAGACGCGTCGCGATGTTTACTCTTTTTCATCATACTTGTCCTCGCACTGCCGAATCATGACCATTTAAACTCCAGAATTCCCATCATTTTAGTGAAATCAGATTGCTCTTTATTTGGAATGAAACTCCCGAAAAATACCTTTGACTCGCTGTCAGTTTGAAACCAGCAGTTCACATGATCCTATTCCGTACAATACGTGCGGTAATTTAATTCATTCCAAAGGACGTGAGGACATTAAAATGTGTTCCTCATTGTTTCATTATTATTACGTACTTCTGCGAAAATTCGTAAGACGAAAATTAGAAAAACAGGTAGATACGTAGGGCAGAAGTGAGGTTTCCTCTGTAAAATGTGGCTTTCACAATTATTCAAGTAAATTCCCCTCGGTTCAGAATCTCGATGTTTTGAAATATTCCCGAACCCAAGGTTTTTGCCTTTTTTCTTTTCCGTTTCGAGATAGTACGCGGATTCCACTTAAAAAGATTTGTAGTTTCAAAAGAGCACGGCGGAATCCCAAGTGGGGATTGCTGCTCTGCGTTGACAAGTATCTCCACCTCCATCCGTTCAAACGTCGCCACGTGTCGTTTGGCGCCTCCCAGCCGTCCGTCAGGTCGTCGTTGCGGGCGTGGCCTCTCAGACGCATTCGCCTCCGCGGCAGCTTCGGTGGCGGCGCCGCCCCGCGAGATGCGTTGCGACTAGGGGCGAAGGCGCGAAAGGCGGGGAAACGATCACATGAGGCACGCACGACCCGAGGGGGTGAGGGCGAGGCGGGGGGTGAAGGGGTGATGCTGTGGCAAGGCGAGGCGTGGTAGGGAGAGGAGCGGTGCGTGACCGGGCGGGGAGGTAAAGGGGTGAGGCCGGGAGGAGTCGAGGTTGGCGCGGCGCAGGGCGGTGCGAGGCGAGGCCGGGGGCGGGCCGGCAGCGGTGGGGGCGGATGGCGCCGCGCGCGACGGAGCGGGGCCGGGGGGCGAGGAGGGGCGCGCGCGAACAAATCGACTGGGGGTCGGAATTTACAGCGCGCCGCGACGCTGAGCGATATCTCCGCCGCTATCGCGGGGCGCATTCTTCAAGTGAGGCTCCGCCGGCGCAGGCAGGGGGACGGCGGGACGGTGGCGATGGAGGTGGAGGTGGAGGCGACGGTGAGGGTGAAGCTCACACGCCCACGGACCACAACACTAGTTCGCAATGAGCGAAACAAGCACTAGAGAAACGATGGAAAGGAACTGTGGAATGACTGCGCAAGAATGGGCAAGTATGCGATGGAGAGGCTGAGGGAGAGCAAGTTAAGCCGAAAATAGGTGAAGTGAATCGAGCACAGGCTTAACTTGATCTCTGTGTGTGTATGTAAGAGGTAGAAGAAGCAAAAAAACTAAGCCGAAGAACGGAGACAGGTGAAAGGGGAAGGGCAAGGAGGAGGAAACGGCCAGACGTGACACATGGATACGAAAGCGAGTTGACGGGTGGATGCAAATTGGAAGCGAGTTGGTGGGTACGAGTCGGTGGGTACGAGTCGGTGGGTACGAGTCGGTGGGTACGAGTCGGTGGGTACGAGTCGGTGGGTACGAGTCGGTGGGTACGAGTCGGTGGGTACGAGTCGGTGGGTACGAGTCGGTGGGTACGGGCGTGGGGCGGGTGAGCAGACATTCAGAGTGCAAATCCGTTGGCGAAGGCAGCAGCGCAGGCGAGCGGGGCGGGGCGTGTGGGCGGTGGGCGGGTCGTGTGTCGCAGTTGCCGCAACGCCCATAGGCGTATCGACGCATCGGTGGCGACCGAGCGCTTTTATGGCCGCGACACGACAGCTCTTTCCCGATACGTGATGGAGGGCAAAAAAGGGATAATCGAACCGGATAACTGATGGACACGCGAGATTAACCGTGCTTGGAATGTATTCTTCTCGTTCGCGTCAGGTGGGGAATAAATCTCAGATAATAGTGTATCCGAACCTTGTAAATTGAACGCGCACGTGAAAAAGGAATGTGGTTATTGGGCAAACAAAATAATACACAGCGTCCTCTCCTTGCTCGTGTAACACTCCTGCCATTTTTGGAATGCGTTATTCTGTCACTGGTCCAAAAGTTAAGTAATTAATAGAAAACCGTATTAACAAAATAAATGTGCAACAAATGCTTTTAATGTATTAAAGCATGTGGTAATTCGTAAATTATTAATTGGAGGACATTAGTATATTTTAGAGTATAAAGAAATACATATTCAAAAACAATTAATGGTTTCATTTATATCAATACATAATGATTTGAACAAGCAGCACACGATTAGTTCGAAAAATAATTCACATTATGTTGAAAAGACCTCGATATAGCACGTGTCAAACAAATATAAAACAAGGAAATTGTAAAAAGTTAATTAATTTATTAACAACTTCAAAATATTCTTAATTTATATTATCCGTGTAGAAACTAGTACTTCAATGGACATTAGTGTTCTGAATGGTTTTTCTACCAACATATTTGCTTCTCTTTGGGATTGCATGAGTTAATACTTGGACCGTATGGACACAGATTGTGAAAAAAATAATTCGTAACCGTTTACAACCTGAGTATATCACGCATAAAAAACAATGCAACGAAACATTTTTTTCTGCATTCACCCACTTTAAACCTCACAGTTATGACTTCTTTGCAAAGGGTTTCCGCCACAATCGCTGCCTCACGTGAGGAATTTTCACTTGTAAACGCAACGCCACCCAGTTCACGAGGTGATAAAGCTGGAAAGTCCTACAAACCTGGGACGTGGTGAATGCTAACACCGGTGGAAAGAGCGCTTTCGAAAGGGCGGCTCGAAGAGAAAGGACGGGTTGAGGGAGGGGGAGGGGGAGGGGCGGGGTGCTCGTACTCTACATCGCGCGCGCTCTCTGCCGCCACTCGCAGCCGGCCATGCCCCGCGCGGCCTTTCCGCCACGGATTCTCTGCTCCTGCAGCCCATGCAGCGTGCTACAGTGGGGCCTTGCGTCCGGCTGACACGAATGTACACGGTTGAGTACCACCGGGCAAAAAGGTTGCAACACGCAAAAAGCATTTGCCTCAGCAGCCTCCTTAAAACTGATTGCAACTCTAATATCAATGGAAATTGTTTATTTTTTTAAACTAGGTAACGTTTGGTAATTAACGTTAAGTTTAGTTAGCCAACATTCTCTTGATAGTATACTCTCCAACATAGTCGCTGGTTTTAATTTGTGTTACAAACTTTTTCCCGGAGATATTCAATTGTGAGTTAAACAATGGCGAATGGAATTTCTCCGCGCGTTTAAAAGATAATTTTTTTCTTTGTAATTTTAGAAGCGAAAACATTAGGAAATGCCTTGGTGAAGAGAAAAATTAATTTGAAAACACAATGACTATCCCGTGGGCAAAGAATGGGGGAATGCATTTTTTCCTGTTTTCATTGCCACCCTGATTGAAAAAAACAAAAAATGACACCATAACGGTAAATATAAAGCTAAACTGTAGAAGATGAAGATGATGAAAGAGACGAACAAGAAGAAAGCGAAGGAAAAAAAAAAGGGAAGTGAAATAAGGGAGGAGAAGATGATAATGTTGAACAAACTTTACTCTGCCAACACTCATTCAGTACTGCAGTTAGCAGACTATTAACTGTAAACTGCCATAAAAACAGACTTAAAAAAGCATTCTTTCGGCATCAGGTATCCATCCAAAAGGTTGAATTTTGTCAAAGTTTTTAGATCAAATTTTTTGTAAGAATTTTCTCCACCCCAAGTCCAGAAAAGAAGCAAAAATCCGAGCCTTCGACCACGCGCATCTACAAAACCTCCCACAGTCCGTCGAAACCCCTATGCAGCGCCTCGCGCCGGGGCGACATCCGCGTGTTTACGGAGTACTAAAACCGGCGCGTGCTGCGAAGGGAGCGAGCGGCCAAGCGGTTGGGGGAGGGGGTGACGGCCGTCTCTCGAGGGGTCAAGAGAGATGCCATTCCCGCGCGGGAATCCTCGATTGCGCCCACCTGCGCGGCGCCACTCGCGCCCGCCCGCCCGCGCCTGAATATTGCACACCCGGCACGGAGTAGAGCGGGGGCGAGAGTGTAGGGACGGAGACGAGACGTGAGCGAAAGTCAAGGAGTGCGTCCGGTCGCCGTCGCCCGCCGACGCCGCCGTCGGCGACAAACGATGACGACGTGCTGCCTGCTCGGGCGCATACAAACCTCGGTCGGCTGGTTCCGCCTTGGAGCGCGCACGCGGAGGTGGCTACTTCCTGCTGCCTCGCGCGCACTGCCAATCGGACTTTCGAACGGAAATGCGGTTCAAGAGGGCCACCTTTCGCTCCCTTACGACATCGGAATACAAATAGTCGGAATAAAATCACACTGGAAGGAAACGGAATAACAACCTTTGTGTTCCGGAGCATTTCTCATTAGCTGAAACATGATAGGGCCATGACCCGTGCATGGGCCAGGTCCATGATAACACGCAAATGAATTTCTTTATCGTGTCTCATGCAAAAACACATTATTTGAAGATTCTGTTTCAAACCGTAAAATTTTCGCTTCCAGAGATTGGATTGCTTCTCTGTAATAACAGTCTGGTAAAAAGATCTTAGTGTTTTCTTACATTTTCCATTCTAATAAGATTTTAGAGAAAATAATCCTGCTAGTCTTTGAGAACTTATGGCACGTGTATATCTTAACAATTTAATGTCTCCATAATTTTAATATCAGCTACATTTCAGATTGTATTCATTCTATTTTTATCTGGTGACTTTTATGAGACGAAACATTTGAAATTGAAACAATGTTCAATAATTATTCGATAAGGGACTTAGAATTTTAAATTTCATGGAATCTGTAGGAGATTACAGGACTTCAGAATAAGTTTCTCTTCTGACATATTATAGAAATATAATTTATGAAGACGCTTATTGAAATTCGTATGCATTTCACTAATGCAGTAAACCACGACCAATTTTAAGGGTGTTAACAATCGTATTACACTCCCTTAGTCTAAATTCCAGGATATACCAAAATGTGCAATCTACGCGGTGCCACTTCCACTTCACAAAGGAAATAATTCTCATTTAGAGACGAATCCAGTCAGATTGTAATTAACATGATAGTATTACACAGTGCAATTAACATGATATAAGACGCACGTGAATGGTGAGCATACCAAACCAATGTAAAGCGAGGATCATACACCATTGGCGCTTATATGTTCCACACCCGACCGCAGCAGAACAATTACAACCTCCCATCCACAGCGGATTGGGATCGTGCCCCGACGTTGATACGGTATATTACAATTCTATTGTTCCCTCGTCTCCGCCGCAAATTAAATGAAAGGAGAACATATTAATTCCATGCGCTATGCTTCCAGTATCATATATGCGAGGTTCCAGGTAAGCTCGATTTCATTTGCTTCTGGAACGCTGACCATTGGCATTTGTCATTTTTTGTTAGTCTACGTACGTGAAAGTGAATTGTGTATTGCATTTTGTAATATTTCTGTACTCCCTCAGCAAGATTAAAGGGCAAAACTCATGAACCACGAGTCCGGGAAAAGTTAGAAAGGAGTTCTTTACAACTAACAATTCCTTGAATTAGTTGCATATTCTCTAAGGACCCAAAGAAGTGAATATATTAGTTGTGTAAATTTCGTGTAAGGAAAATACATAATTCAATTAATACAGACCACTTGACATGAATCTCAATAATTTTATCCTTGCCTTCTTAGTAGTTATATAATTGCGAGAGCTTTCTCAAAAAAGTCACAGTCAATAGTGATAATTGATTACGAAGATACAATTAAATAAACTGATTAAACTAAATAAACTGAATTGAATATTTCGACTTTTAGCTTTCATGAAAAATATGGCACTTTCAATAGCACACTGATTTTAGTATTATGAAGCGTAGGAAATGTTTGAACGAGAGAAACAGCCTACAAGTCGGAAAGTTTCACAAGATTATCATATAAATCAGAAACACAAAATTCTACTGATCGAAGGGGTGGTGAATTTTGATTTGAACACTCGTGGGGATGCTAATATCATTTGCATTGTAGCTATCATGTTTTGTTTGGTTTCTTACTTCTTTTTCGTATTTTTCTTTGTATTTTTTCAAATACATAGAGAAAACGTAGTTTAAAATGGCAACATATAATTATTTGTCTACGAACATAATCGGAAACGGCATTTCAGGATTTCCAGATTTGATAATTCCAACAAGAAAATTTGTTGATAGGTTCAACATTTATGAAGTTGACAAGAATATAACGAGATTCACAGAAAACATAACTGTAAACTAAAAACAATAGTATTGATGTGTCTGATTTTAAAGAAAAAAAGTCAGAATATTTTTACAATTACAATGAGACAACAGACGTTAACATCTTCCTCAAAAAAACATAACTCTCTTACACAAGGCAGTTAAAAAAATTAAAAAGACAAAACATGACTCGGGGGATCATCTGATGTCACTGCAATGCCACTGATCGGGAGGGTCCTAGAGTTGGAGTCCCAACGGTGGCAGGATTTTCAACACTAGCTTTTTAGCTAGGTCGAATTCAGCCGCTGTCCGGATGAGAATTCTAGCGGCCGCCTGCTCTGATCGCTAGTTTCGTGTGGTTTCTCCGATCAATACGAGGCGAATACAAGAGCAGTACCGTAATAAACGGGCCACGGACCGCGAGCGATCTTTCCTTCCTCTTTCTTTCCTACCCTTAGTCCTTCTTTTACACACACACACACACACACAAACTCACATGCACTACATTGTCACACTTGTCGGGAGACCAGCAGGGAGCTTAGAGCTTGTCGCTGCTGGGGTGTGGTCCGCTGGTGGGAGCCATGTGGTTGGGGGAAATTTCCGCAAGCCGACGTAGGTCGGCGCCGGATCTCGCAATTCAGCGGGGGAAGAACTCCACCACCAGAACATGCACTACACCCCTGGGATTAATGACCTTGTCGCGTACAGAATCGCTAATCAAACTGTCAATTAATCCAGAAAAGTCTACGTCGTCGAACGAAAACATAGCAAATCATTAGCAAGCAGGTCGCTTCAATCACCTTCCTCCTCAATATAAAGCACAGGTCAAAGAGGAGCCGATTTTCGCCAAACTTTCGGTCCGCCAAAGTCAGACGAACAAAACCAAAGGAAAGAGCTTTCCCTAACTACCGATGTTTTCGGTCGCCGTCGGAAAAGGTCATTCGGGTTCACTATGACCCTTTCCGTTTAACATCACGTGTTGGAACGAATTTAGTACTTTGGACCAAAACGTCCGACGTCGGCCGACCGAAATTTCGGCCAAAATGGGCTCCAATGTGCTCGCCGACGCGCAGGTAAGTAGCCAAACTGGCGTGCGTGGCTAATCGGCGCGCTAACAGACGTGGATCGTCGTAACAGCCCACTTACTAAGCTGCTTGGCGGCGCGTGCAGCCTGGAGGAAGCGTCATCGCTCGCCGTAACGAGTCCAAACTCTCACTCCGCCCCAAATTGCGCCGCTCGAGCGTCAAGGCTCGGCGGGTGGGTGACGCCTTAACGAGCACCAGATCCACCCCTCCCCACCCCCCCCTTCGCTTTCCCCTCTCTGCTCTTGGCGCCCCGATCCATCTTGGGATGATCACTGCTTCTTTGCCTTCCATCAGTTAATTGATGTGTTATTCATTGGTGTACGAAATTGATCTTAGCTGTTGTGATTGGAGGAATGGGAGCTGTCTGTACAAATTTATTTTTTTAATAAAACAGTTTTTTAAAGTTTCAAGTTAATCTCTTTAGAATTTCACCCTACGAGGATGGTCCAATATAAATTAAAGACAGTCATTTTCTTCTTTTGGGATATTTTAATTTAAGACTATCACAGCCAACGTTTCGAGGCCTTCTTTGGTCTCGTTATCAAGGCTCTAGTATATTTGAAGTATACATTGCATAATATATTGTATTTAGACATTGGTCCACTATAAGAGGGCCAGTCAAAGACGAGAATCAATATTAAAAAGGAATAAAAAAACTAAAAAGCAGTTCCATTATGGATCTATGCTAATCTCGGACCGTCTAAACATGTCCGCGTTTGGATTATGAATCTCAGTTTTTTATCACAATCCTCCGATGGTGAACAGATGGTCTGAACTTACAGGGAGGTGAAGCTACCGATATCATTTATCTTCTCGAGCACCAGATGTACACTTCCCCCACGGGCATTTTCTGCTTCGGTTTCCCCTTATGCTCTACATGCGCTCACCCCGATATTCAAACACTCCAGGCAGCTCGGCCTTCGATCAGCTAGTTCAACACCTTTTTCATACATTTATCACACTGTTGTGATTAAAAGTTCTTTCACAATGGAAGTAGAGGTTATACTTTGGATATCTGGAATACTTGATTCCTTTTAAATGAGGAATGTTATGTTGAAAATCAATGCTCCATCGCTAGAAATTGGACCAGTAAACTTAGGAGTGAACGATTCGTATATACCTCCAAAATCATGAGCACGAGACATACTCCGCTCTCCCTAAGCCTTCTGTTTCCACGTATCCTCGAGTTCTCAGTCGCCTGCGGCTGATGATATTTTCAACGCCTTCCCCCACTGTAATACTCCATCGATCAATTAATCGGCATCTTAGATTGTGAAGGGCATATTAACAGTTTATGTGAATAGGTAACATGATTGCATAATTGTATAGGCCGGTGGAGACGATAGTCTTCGAAGTTCCCTTTCGAACGTAAGCAATTTCATGGCAAAAACGATAGATCCAACCTTTCCCGTTAATGTTCCACCCCTTCTCAACCTACTTGGAAGGGAATTATTCTTAGCTCTTTACTTGCATTCACCTTATGTCTGCGATATCGAAAATCCTTGTGGACTAAAATGGACCTCATACAGTTTGAAACTCACAATTACGTGAAGGTAAAATACCCGAATCAACGACATTTGATTCTTGATGAAACTTCACCACAACAGTTCAGCGACATTGTCGCACAAGAAAAGGTTTAAGTGTCCATTAAAAATTAGTAGGATCAATTAAATAAATAGCTGGCGAAGTTTCGTACGCAGATATGGTCAGGCATTTACAATACAACACAAGGCAACGAACAACCGTTTATTGCATCTCGTTTCACAAATATTTATCGTTCCGATAACAATGGAACGCATTCTCACATCCCTTCCTCTCTTCCGCGTCACAGTGTTACCGCTCATCCTTCGCCATTTCCGCACCACTGCGTGGTTTCAGTGGCCCAGGCGTCGCCCCCAGCCGGGGAATTAGCGCCCAAAAATCGATCCTCCCGCTCCGCAATAATCCTAATGCCGACCGGAACAGCTGCCGGGGCACGGCGCCCCCTCTCCTCCACCCCGAGGCGGGCGGCGTCTCGCGCGCCGCGCGGGGGCTGCGGCCGCGAGCGCCGGGGGGGCCGGTGCGGCGGCGGAGAGGTTGGAGGGAGGAGGAAGGAAGCGGGGATGCGAGGACAAGGTGGAGAGGTTGCGGGGTTGGAGGAAGGAAGAGGGAAAGAAGGAAAGAATGCAGGAAAGTGGAGAGGAAGCGGGGTGGAGAGCAATAGCCGGGAGGGGGAGCGAAGTTTCGTGGCGGTGGCACGGAGGAAACGGAGATCCAGTGGTCGAAACGGGAAGGAGGAAGGACGGCGGTGGCGGACGAAGGTGGGTGGGTTAGTGGACTGGTGGGGCGGGGCGGATGTGCGGTCCGGGCTGGGTTGGGACACGGGGGAGGCAGCGAGGGCGGAGGCGAGCGCTGCAGCAAACACCGGGTCCAGGGAGGCCGCGCGTGGCTAATGGAAAAAGGGGCGACGAAGGAAGCATTTACAAACTACGAGCACGGGCGTCAGGGCTGTGTCACACGTAGAGAGAAGACGCGGGACAAGATCAAAGAGAGAGCGTAATGAACGTGAATATACAACCGTGTGAAAGAAATTTGAAAAGCTAATAAAAAACAAAAGTGGCAAAACAATATGAATGAGCAAAAGGGGAGCAACTTCTAGAATTACGCCAAAGAGAAAAAGAGGGGCAAGAAACAAAGAGATCATACCAAAGCAAGAACATCGAAGTTTATAAAACATTTACGAGGTACAGTGCCTGTCGAAATAAGCTAATAAAGGGACATTTATAAAACAGACGGCGTGAGTCACCTGCCACTAAGAAAGAATTCTAACACGCGCCGCCTGCTTGTCGCGCGCCGCGCCGCCCTCTCCCGTGCCGTCCCGGGGAGAAGATCGCGTCCCCGCAGGGCGGCGCCCGCTCCCGCTCTCCCTGTTTCGCGCAAGTCATCAATCAATCCAGAGCGATTCCGACCGTCGCGAAAGAGAACTTGCCCGTCCACGACTGAGCATTGGACACGATGAGACGGTAAAGAAGAGACAGGGTGCCTTGGGATGGGATGCGACGCGATACGATGAGATGCGATGCGAGGATATAATGGGATGGGATGGGTTGGACGCGATGATGTGGAATGCAATGCGATGAAATTGACTGTTATGGAAGGCATAGGTGCGAAGGTTTTGGATCGATATTTCCGGACATGTCAATGGCTACGATAATTATTCCAATTAGTGTAGTGAAGGTTTTATCCCGGGAGGTGGCTGTGTTCATCCCTCACAGGATGGTGACATCCGGTGCTGAAGTCGGCTTGCAGAAGATTTCTCTCTTCAGTTATCCCCCCCCACACACACACACACACAACACACACACACACACACACACAGACACACACCGGAGCACTACTCCAGCCGGGACAGCTTGAGGTAGCTGCTCCAGGCATCTCCCGGCATGTACGAGTGTAGTGTATGTGTAAGTTGTAAGGATAGGAGAAGGATGAAGAAGGAAAGTTCGCGCGCGGTCTGTGATCCGTTTTGAAGGGTACTACTCCAAACAATCGTGTGGGGTTGATCGGAGAAACCACTCAGAGCAGCCGGTCGCAAGAATTCTGTTCCATACACGGGATGAAATCGAGGGAGGGAGGGAGGGCTGGACGGGACGAGATGGGCGAGGTGGGGCAGGATGGGTTGAGGCGTGGCGGGAGTGTGATTGGCAGTGGGAGGAAACTAGAGCGCTGCTGGTGCACCGATGGAGGAAGCGGGGTCTTGGGAGGCTGGCGGGTGGGCCGGAGCTGGAGCGCGCCGCGCCACTTGTCGAGGCGGAGACGAGGTCCCGTCGGAATACCCCAGCGACACCCCGCCTCCCCTCACGTCGCTCAAGAGACACTCAGACGGAGGAAATGCGACGTAATACATCTCTTACGAAGATCGATCGAAGTTTCGACGGGCTTGGAAACAAAGGCTGAATACACAATGATAAACAAATCCACGGCCGTGACGGATGATGTAGAGAACACAAACACGCGGTACCAAAATTCTGACCCTAAGTTGTTACGCAACCTCCTTGCGGTGTTTGTATTTCAGTCTAGTTTGTTGGTTTATTTTAGAATGTATTACAATATTAACGTTGGTGTGACACGCACCACGTGAATGACTGTGTGATAACGCGCAAGTGTGAATTACGTGTTTTGGGAAACATGACACAAATAATGTTTTTATTTATTAATTACGGTACGATTCATTCATATATTGTCCGACAAGGGAATAAAATCTTGCAGTCTTTTGTGCGGTTTGTTTTAGACTACTGGCCCTTAACACCCGAGTCACAACTGAGTCGTATAAGGACGCTGTAGCGTAACTTTTGATAAAATTATATCAATATATTAATTTTTAACACATGTTGGATTCCATGCAGTTCAATGCATTTTCTAATCTAGTTTTACCCTAAAACAGAACCCAAATTACTCATTTCATTTTCAAACGATAAGAAAGTAAACGATACTGAGCTAAATGTATAACAAGGTAATCCAAGACGTTTCACTTTATCACGTCACATCTAGTTACAGTAAATACGAATCCTCATAAACATCTCTGTGAGCATCCGCGGCCGTACACTGCCGAATTTTCCTCATCCTCCTAACACTGACCGATGACAGCACGCACTACACCCCTACCTTTTCCTCAGATCGACTCCGGGGACGCACTTTTTCTCATTTTCGTAACCGCAACATTATCATAACACTTATTGGTGAATGTTCCGGACATCTTCAAATTTAAGTTTAAAACTCCACCATAGCTTAACTCGCAAGGACGGCTTAGCGAAATGGACGGATTTCTGAAGGCTAAGAAAAAACGTAGAACGAACATAAAATGTCCTAATTGTGTAATCCTTTTAGATCTTGTATATACAGTTAGCAATCGGAAGGTGCTGCTCACAATAAAAGTAGAAGGCGACTTCGGTAAACACAGTGTGTCCCTTTAAGGTCACCAGGTGGCAGGAGAGGGGGACACTGACATCCAATCAGGAGCTTGAATACCAAACATTTGTCGTAACGAAACTCGCGACTGGATGACAGTGTACCAGTTCGTGACCTGCAAGTTCGTGACCTTGAAGAGAGATGTTTTTATCGATGTAAAATCGAAAATACAAACCGTGCCTCATCCCTTCTTTCGGACATATCACCGGGAGGGAGCTCAATGTCCATTTCATTACGGCGGTGGGGATCGAGTCGAGCTTCGGACCGGGCTTGAGTACGACTGGATTGAAAAGAGTTAAGTGCTCTACACGTCATCCCTCCTGTAAATCCAACACCTCCGCACACCCGTTTCGCCATCTCCATTTTTCATAATCCCACTAACCGAAAACACATACCGCACCGCTCCCCGGGATCGTGCTCAGTCTCCATTTCATTACGGCGGCGGGGATCGGGTGGGGCTTCCTTGCAGCCGGCCGCGTCCGGAAGCGGAGAGCTCCGCCGACACCTTGATGCTGAAAGAAAGCCCCGGGCGGGGCTCCGGCGCGGGGGCGGGGGCGGGGGCGGCCGGCGCCGCGACGCGCCGACAAATAGACTTGGCAGCGCGGCCAAGGGAAACGTCCCGACGCAAACGGATTACTCCCACCCGGCGCGGCGCCCGCGGAGGAGCGGCGAGCGAAGAGAAGACGCAGCGGTAGCTACGGAGGTGGACGCGAAAAAGGGCGGATGCTGGAGGCGGAAAGATTCGAGAGGAGCGCTCAATACCTATAATAATAATAATAATAATAATAATAATAATAATAATAATAATAATAATAATAATAATAATAATAATAATAATAACAACAACAACAGAGCGAAGTGGTTCAGTGCGTAGCGGAATGATCTTTGCTGTCAGGGTGACGCCGCGTCGAAGGCTTGAGTTGCCGAAGTTACGACCATCTTGTCGTTGTCTTTCTCAGGGTAGGTCTGCCTGAGGAAGACCACGACAGGATGGTCGAAATGTCAACAGAACAGCCTTCGACGCGGCGTCACCCTGACAGCCAAAATCGTTTTCAGGACTCTGGCCACGGAAGTCTATGACTTCACTCAGTGCGTAGCGCGCTGTCTTCGCAATCGGGAGTCCCGGGTTCGATCTCCGGGTCGGCGATCCTGGCCGGGATTTTCGTGATTTCCCTCGGTCATTCAGGGAAATGCAGAATGGTTCAAAAAGGACACGATCACCTCTCATCATCATCATACTGTCACATAATTCATAATTGAAGGCTCAACAACCTTGTCTTACCAAGAGTTAGAGCCTAAAATATGACCCCATAACGCCACACGTTCATCTCTCCGGGATAAATATCTATCGGTCTCGGACGTTAACGTGTTGCGTGGCCAGTAATGGCATAAACGCAAATACGACAATGACGCAACACGAAATGCAACAATTCCAATATAAATAATCACCTTCTTATAATAATAATAATAATAATAATAATAATAATAATAATAATAATAATAATAAATGTGTGTGTGGAGAATCCATTAGTATTCTGTAAGTCGTCATCCAGACACTCCGTATTTCCCCACCTACTCTCAATTGAATATCTCAAATCAACTGAAAATATCGTATTCTACATGAATTACAAAACTTTTAGACAGCTGGTATATTGAGCGATCAAATTTATAAATTCTCAATAGTTTGTAAGTCATGTAGAAGTAGTGGACAGCAGTAGCAAAAATGTTGCTGTACAAAACCACACAAAATGAAAATCCGAAAAGTAGCTGGCACACTGCTCAAGAACAATAAATTAAATACCCTCGTTTAACACCCTCGTTCTATATTTTTTACCACTATTGTTTAAACAAGGGCAGTTGTACTAGTATGATACGTATACGTTTAAATATACAAGAAATTTAGAATGTGTACTATGAAATAAAAAATTGTGTTATTATGTACTCGTTTATTACCAATGTATTACCAAAACATGTTTTACTACCTTTATTTGAACAACAAATGCAGTTGTGCTGGCATGACAGGTATACTTATATGAGAAAGTAAGCACAAACATCTTGCCGTGCCTGCTCATCTGTAAATATAGTTACTCAAGCCAGCATAACTGCATTTATTTAATAAATGGAAACAGTACAAATTTTAATTATGGGGTAATATATTAGTACTATACGCGCACTAAATAGTCCAATCTGTTTTATTTTTTGTAATTAATTTGACGAAACTTAATCAGTAATTGCATCTAAATGTAATACTTGTTATTCTAATATATCATTTTTGGCTTATATAACAAAGAATTTGTACAATTTATACATTAAAAATATTAATCATCGTCATCATTATCATCATGAGTGGAAACAAAATATTCTACCGACCTTAGAGACTGAAGGATGAGAGGAAATTTGGAAAGGTCAGTACATATTTCAGCATATCAAAGTTAAGTGTTCAACAACTGGAACTTGAGATAAGGCTATTCTTCGAAATGCAGAAAGAGAACACACGCAACTGCAAAGCAGAGTCAGAAGTTTTGACTATGGTTCAGCAGTGCCTTTATGGCCGTGCTGTATCTCTCGTTTGGTGTTGCCAGAGGGAAAGAAAATAATATGAAATCTTGGATAATGAAATGAAAAAAATATGGAACAACGTTAAAATCCACTCGGTGGAGTGGTTCTAAAGAGGATGTAGCACAAACAGCGGGGAAAGAAAAACACAATAAGAAGTCGACATACCGCGCTATACGAACTGAAGGAGGACGAGCCAAGAAGAAGGCCAATGAAGGAAAAGATTGAGGAGGAGAAGGCATAAACAATATAAGCATAAGCTCTGCTTTGAAGCCAAATCTTGCCGAGAAGCCATAAGGATGAACGTGCATTGCGAAGTTGCTCCAGTCGTTTTCAACCAAAGTGCACGCGTCTTAAGAAAAAATAATACTGGAGAGTAGTACTAACCTGAACAAATTTCCAAGCAATGCGTGAAAAAAAACTGCTTAATTCGCCTACTTTTCCATTTTTTAATACCAGAAATACGTTTCCAAGAGATCTATGAAGGACAAAAACAAAATCTCAGATTTAATGTTTTTCATGAATTAAAATTACTTTACCTGGAATTCTGAAAAAAAAATCCTGTCCTCATAAATGATCGAAAAGCAAAACTATAAGTTTCTATGCAATTAGAGACTATACTGAGCATCACAAGAAAAGTAACATTAATTTTAACAATAATACATAATGCATTATTTACCATTTGGACTGTATAAGTGAGTATAAACAACCTGTAACAACTATTGTAATACAGCTTCCGGGTCATTGACCCCATCTCGATCAGGTTTTCTGTTCAGTTTCCCTGATCCATTGAGCAAATGCTGAGATGGCCCCTTGTTTTGCTTCTGGACATAAATGTAGCTTCATTTCCTGTGCACGTCTTCTAGAATTCAGTGGGAAATACAATTATTCAAATTATCGTTTCCATATTGTCACGGCAGGAAGTAATAAGAGCCAAAATGTATTGCTTATTTATCTTTGAAAATAGATTTTATTTCATGGGAGTTTTTGGTTTTTTCTCCTTTCAAAATTCAAAATTTATTGCTTGTTTATCCTTGAAAATAGATTTTATTACATGGGAGTTTTTTTTTTTCTCCCATTCAAAATTCAAAATTTAAGTAGTATATGACTTGGTGTAGGGATGACAGAATTTGAAAATGTGCACCAATTCACTTTTCCCCATAGTACGTCATACGCAGTTTCTAACTGTTTTTGACGTAAAATAAATAAAATAAATAAATAAAAGCAGAATATGCGTATGTCAATGCATAGTGAAGCTCATGAAATTATCTCAGGAGTCGCATCCAGGAGCGGAGGTAGAGCGGATAGCGCAGGACGAAAATTCGAAATATATTCATAAATTTCAATACATGAATGCGTTAGAGTAAATCGTAAGGGCGCGTGTCATTTGCAATGCATACTGGCCATAACTCACAGGTTTCAAAATAAAGCCTATTTACTCGTAGTTAACTTAAAAATCGAATATTAATTGTGTAGAATTTTGTCCTACATTCTATATTATACAATGAACTATGAAACGATCGTAACACACACACACACACACACACACACACAACACACATTCGTTACTGAATGGCCGGAGGTAAGAGTGGAATTAGGAGGAAGGAGCGGAGTTACAGTGGATTACGCAGGATGAAAAATTCAAAATGTACACAAAAATTACAATACATGAATGAATTTAGTATAAATCGTAAGGACGCGCTACCTCTGTGCTGTGTACCGACTTTAACTCACAGGTTTCAAAATAAGACCTATTTACTAGTAGTTCTCCTCAAAACGTCATCTTAATTGTGTGGAATTTTGTACTACATCCTATATCAAGGTTGTCCAACTGGCCGCATGCGATATCATTTATTGTAGCACGCAAAATGCGAAAGGTTTAGTAGGGGGCGGGTTTGATGACCTAGAACATCGCTAAAAATTATCAATAAAATGCTCTTAAAATGTTTTTAAATGTCCTAAAAGCAAAGAAAAATGACGTAAAAATTTGATCAAAACCAGATCGGATGAACAATTCAAGCTGTTGGATACGTTACTGATATAATCGAGGCTTCTTCTAATCGTTCAAGTGAACCCATCTTGCAAAGTTTTGGTTTGGACTGTTCTTTACCAGTAAATGTCTGTATTTAGTTACCCCGAAATCGGCTGAAGCGACAATGGGGCTGATAGGCCTGGCAGGAACCTGAGTTTACATCCTCAAAACGGCTGACATTACAATTTCTGTGCGAAGAAATCGAATGGGCTACTTAGGAATTCTATGGAGAACATTTGTTGAATCGCGTAAATTATTTGAAGCAAGTACCATAAAAGTTACATTAAAAACGAGGAAATCAGCAAAAAAATAGGGAAAAGGTAAAAAATGACTTATTAGTCGAAATCGATGAAAAATGCAAAAAAAATGACTTATATGAATGGGTCATTTCCTTTCGTCACAACATAAAATGAATTTCTATACTAAACTGCATTATTCTAATGTGAAAAAAAAATAATATGACATTTCATTACAATCCGCTCCCTAGTTATTAGACAAGAGTGGAAGTCCCCCCCCCCACAATGTGGAACGAGGACATTGAGCGCCCAGCGCACGCGCCCTGTCGGGATCAACATCCCCACCCTCAATGTAAAAAAAGCTTAAGTTAATTTGAAGATTTTTTTCTACAAAAATCCACAAATTTAAAATCGTTGTGTTACATGGCTTTATGTAAGGTACGGCTGATATCACGCATGGTTCCGTCCCCCCCCCCCATGTCAAAGCAGCCGGGCAAACTGCTGAGATCAACAATACGGGGAAGTCGACTGAGTAATGACGATATGGCTCACAATCACATTAAATATTTTAGTTGCTAGGCCCTAGAGGCCTTGCAAGTTGGTCATCTCTGTTTTATATTATACAATGAACCACGAAACGATCGTAATACACACACACACACACCCGCGCGCGCGCTCGCAACTGAATGTCCTCGACCACGGAAGAGGAGAACGCGGGACGACGCCAAGGAAGAGAAGGGAAACAAAGAGTGAGGCGAACGCGCCAGAATGAACGGAGTCGGGAGGGTGGCACAATTTGGCGGCGCCGGAGCTGCCCCCTGCAACAGTCGCAGGCGACCGCTCTTGGCCCATCACCAGCTCGGATGCACTCAATTAAATCCAGATTGGGTCGGCGGACTCGCGCCAAGCGCCCCGCTTCCCCCCACCCCCACCCCGCCCCGGCCCGCCATGCGCCTGCGGTGGTGGACCACAGCGCCGCGGGCTGTGCGCGAAACGTGGCGCGAGGAGCACCCGGAAGAGCCAATGCCGACGGGTCAACGGAGTCGGGAAAACTTTGTTTAAAATCCAAAAGGGTGCTCCATCATTCTCTCCAGAAATAAAAAAACCGGGAGCGGTAACTCAGTGCATCAACTCATGTCACTGCAGCGCCTCTGACCGGGAGGTCCTAGGTTCGAGTCCTGACGGCGGCACGATTTTCGACACTAGCTTTTCAGCTAGGTGATTCCCTCGCTGATCGGTAGTTTTCCGTGATTTCTCCGATCAACACCAGGCGAATGCCGGAGCAGTACTCTACCAAACTGCGCGTGATCTGTCCTTCCTCGTCCTTGTCCTATCCTCTCTCCTTTACACACACACTTACACTAACATGCACTACACTACCACATATCCCGGGAGACCGGTCGAGAATTTGGAGCTTGTCCCGGCTGGGGCGGTGCCCCGCTGGTGGGAGAGTCCAGGTTATGGGGAAACCCCACTAGCCGACGGTAGGTCGGCGCCGGATCTCGCCATCCAGTGGGGGAAGATCACCGCCATCTCCCGAGAAAAAAAACATGCACTACACGAACGGGACTAATGACCAGAGCATTGACGCGCCCGGAAACACGAAAAAATCAATCAATCAATCCAGAAATCAACAAATTTTAATTTGTGAACTAAGTGTACTTAGTGACTGAGTTCTAACAAATACTACAGAGAAAATACAAGACACATGGGGGTATAACGGGAGACACTTCAAACTAGCGACCCCTATATACCCTGTCATAACCATTGTGGTATCATGTACGAAGTGTATAAGTTTAAAAGATTTTTAGTTTACTAATTATTATGTTTACTTAGGTTTCGCAGAATGATTCGAAAGTTATATATGTATTGAAATTTGAAATAGTCGCCAATTTTCCAGATCACGTCACTAGGTTCGCTAGTGACCAGTTGTCACCCATTAAAAGTATGAGAAAAATTCAAAGTGTATTTTATTGTCTACATAGAATTTGGTACTCATTAATTCCGGGCGCTTCAAAATCTTAGGTCATTATTTCTGTACGTGAAGTAAATGTATATATCTTACGGCAGCCTCCCTACGACGTGAGATCCGACGCCGTCCTCCACGTCCTCTTTGCGAGATTTCTTTCCCTAGGCATTTTCGACAGAGGAGCACAGCTCCATTTGGGACAAATATTAAGCTCCCGACAGGTATTACGACATGTATGGTAGTGCATTTAAATGTGTTTGTGTGTTTGCGTAAGGAGGAGAGGAGAAGACAGATATGTGAAGATCAGACGCACTCGTTGTTAAGGAACCGCTTAGGCATAGGTGTAGTATTGAATCGGAGAAACCACCTAAAGCCACGAATGAGATCCGCCCGTCACTGTTCCTCCAGAAAGTGATTGAATTCGACCTACCTACGAAACTATTGTCGAAAATCTGCTATCCCTTGGACTCACACTCAACATTGCAACAGAGACAACCATGGAAGGTGGATGGACTCTGTCCTACTCCCCAAAAACAAGCGAATTTTAATATTACGTTTAACCATGGAAAGAGAGTCATTTCTAACGCCTAGGTTCTGGAAACCCGTCCATTGACCCTTGTGTATACCCTTGTTGTACATTTTCGAATTTGAAACCACATAGCTCAATGCTACCTTCCATTTACTGCCTGCAATATTGTCCATTTTCGAATTTGAAACCACATAGCTCAATGCTACCTTCCATTTACTGCCTGCAATATTGGCTGCTAGAGATCCACTTAATGTTTTTTAGTCACTAGACCAACACATCTTTCTCAATCATTTTATGCATCACCTGACAACAAATATCTGATCTGATTATGCCAGGAATGGTCGGAAGACTGTATTTCGCCGAGCACTTGGCCAGGGATATTTTTTTACATGCCACTAGCGTCTTGTGACACGGGGGATATTCGTCCCGTTGAAACTGCACCGCCCCCAGACCTCGCTTGCCCGGGATTTTCAAGCCAGTGGACAGACTTCCACTTCATATGGGTTGGTTGAATTAAAAATTCCATCGCTTATTTTCCAAAAACACTCATTCATCATCAGATTTAAATGCAGTTACTGATTGCACGCACTACTTGTTATTTATTTGGTTTAGTGGTCTTCCAATTGCCAAGGTCATTGAGGCTCAAGAGTGATAATCTAATGAAAGGATGATAAGATGATGATGATGATGATGATGATGATGATGATGTGAATTATAATGGAGAAATGGTAGGAGGAAAGGCAGGGAAAATAGGATAATCTCGAGAAAACCTGCCCAGAACGCACTTTGCCCACTACACATTTCTCATGGATTGGCCGTGAATCAAATCCGGACCCAGTAATGCAAGGCGAATGGGTCGGGCTTTATGTGAGGGGTCGTCCCTTCCCCACCTCCCACAATTTATCATTTCATTGGTAGCACTGCAGGGGTACATGAGCGCTTAATGGCTTTTGTTTTACTAAGGGAAGTTTGTGTCTGTTGAATACTGTACACCTTTTCCTGGGACTAGATGGTAATTATTCAATATCCATCCACTCAGGTCACCTTTCGAAATTGGATACTTGTAATTGGCAAGGTGCCAAACATGTGTAACTTGCTGGCATTTGATGTACTGAAATCGATGAAATGAAACAATCTATTCATTGTGGATGTAACACATTGATTAAATCTTCAGAGGCATTCAAAACTATATGCTTTATCTCCATTGTTTTCTTTTAACTACTGTGTACTATATTCACCAATCTTAATTTTAACTTGTTATACATATATAGGTATGGCTGTTAATTTTCTAGTTTGCTGTGATGTTCAACGAAATGAGTCATTAGTATCGTTTGAAGCGGGATAAAATGCATCTAAATTTTATATTTTTAACGACTCTCAACTTTATTTCAATAAACCGTATTTCATTAACTACAAATTATTTTTACTTTTATTAACTACTATAAATTAAATGCAAGCATTTTAACTCACCATTATTCCAAGTTAGATCCACCACTTGCCGCTGGGAAGGCCTAGTAAATTGTTGACGCCATTGTTGTAGTATCTTCATGAGTTTCACTTGGTCCAGGCAAGATCTAAGCATATAATAAAATTCAAGCTATCAGCAAATACATAATTCGGGATTTGGCCATTTCCGGGAGCCACTGACATTGCTTACAGACCTAAGAATAGAGTGAAATTGAAGATGTTGAATTTTCTATTATAATATGTATTACATATACAATGTGTATGTCACACGCAAATACTCGTAGTAGTATAATATGACTTATAAAAGTAATGAAAAATACTTGTCCAACTCTAAAAGAAAATGTTTAAGAAAATATTTCTTGGGTTTTAAACAATGTTTTAAATGTCTCGTTTCAAAATCGTTCATGGAAATGCAAATAACGGAGTGTTTTCCTCTCATTTAAATTGGGTGGATGTGAATGAACGTGAATATCACAGAGAAGCCTAGTTACTTCCTTGTTCTCTCCCATCGAACAGTCGAAAGCTTCCCCAGATCGAATAATGGCCCAGCGTTAAACATGCAAAGTGTTGTTTGTCGGCCTGGTCCTGCGTAATGAAACACGTTGCTTTCATTAGCACTCGTGCAATGCCATTAAACCGTGTCCATAACACCGTAGCTAAGGCGCAAAGAGACCACACCGGACACATGAGCAACTCCCACGCATCGTCAGGTTTCTGATGAAATGAATGTTGTTTCGTTCTGCAAAGAGAATTTATACACGGTTCTAGTACAAACAGCATTACGAGATGCCTGTGATGGGTATAAAAATACTAGTCTGCAATGACTGCAGCAAAGTCGTTCTTTGTTTTCTGTAGCATATTTTTCTTATTCACTTTGGTAGATAATTCAAAGAGCACTTCTTCTGACGTAGATGCAATAATTTAATGTCCAAGAGAAAAGAGGTGGAGAAGACAATAGGAGACCTTTCATCAAAATTGTAAATAAATTTCAATAGCTCATAACTGGAGCCAGAATTAATCCTCTTAAAAAATTAAATACGACTATATATTTGCCCTACACGTAGTAATTTGAGCTACTATACTAGCGGAGTTAGGCAGTATCGAAAATACTTGTATTTAAAATGTGTATTTTCGATACTTTTGTAATTTCCATTTTGCATCGAAAACACATATTTAAACAAGTATTTCGTATTTGTATCGAAAATACTTTCTGATAGTATTTTGTCTTTTCAAAATACAAACATTATTTTTATTGATCTGCCGTTGAAAATTTTAATTTAAATATACGATCAAATCTGGAAAAGACAAATTATTGATATTTCGAAGCAATTTTTCATTCCTGCAGCAATATTTAAAAGAACGTTTTTATATCTCAACATTTTATCGAAGAAAATTTATTTCCGGAGGCACATCGAAATAACGATTAACGGATTTTGGAGACCACTTCACAGATGTTATATTGTCACATTATGCATCACCAACTATCTGGAAGGCAGTTCTGCGCTCTGGTTAAAAGCTTGTGCAGTTTACAGAGCTAATCTTACGATATGAGGGTGGAAATTGATAAATCATGAAAGTGTGCCATTAGATGGAACATACATCCCAGTTATTGAAGAGTTAAGTACAAAAGTGAAAGCGTCATGTGGAATTTGTAACCCTGCCAAACAGACAGTAATAAATGGTTCCAACAATGCGACCACAAATTTTGTGATACTCTTAAAGTTAAAGATAATAAGCAGTTATATTATAAATTTTAAAATACACACAATCGTGTAAAATAGACTATGAACTTTACTGGTTATTCTTTTACTAGGGAACTGATCATTTCTTTACATATTTTAGAGAATTCATCTTGGTGTGATGAGAGAATTCGAGAACTAAAAATGAGTGCTCCAATTGATGAAATCCACACAGGAGGAAAATGAACAGCACTGAGAACAGTGATTCTGATGCCCAAAAAATTAAAATAAACAAGCTTAACATCTGGTTTCATCAATACGCAGGAAAAAGGAAACGATCGAAAAAAATGATGATCTTTTAACAAAATTGGATGTTAACAGAATGAGATCCTTATCAATTACAATTACAAGAACGAAACATTAGAGATACAAAGTTTGAAAACCTAGAAGTGTTGAAAGGAAACTTCTCAATTGCTTACAATTGCAAATCTCGCCAACTTTTGAGAAATAAATTGTGAAACTGGATCACTAATGGTTGTATTTTGTATTTTCAAAAGTATTTTAAAATACTATTTTGTATTTTGTATCTAAACTGGTTTTATGGAAGTGTATTGTATTTGTATCAAAAATATTTTCACCGAAGTATTTTGTATCTGAAATACTTTTTCAAGTATTTTGCCCAACTCTGTATTCTAGTGTCAAAGGCTGTATTCTTGTTTCCAATTTGTACCATGCAGCACCCACATATTGATTCTATTATCTAGGCAAACGCTCCAGACAACAAAAACTAAGAAATTGATAGAGTATAAAAGAACAACATGTGTCTGAAAATTACTTACAATACAAATTTTCTATTATTCTCAAGTATTTTATACTTTTTGAGCAGTTATATATTCTAACATACTATTATATTTTGTTTCAGGTGAGTAACCAGAGGAATTTGAGATGTAACTCACGATTAGACGTCCTGTTCGTAAGAAAAATTACGAGAAGTGAAGAAAAAAGGTATGTTGTTTATTGTTCTTTGCAGGTACCGAACAACAATTTCCTTCATAACAATCTACAATAATTATATAGTATTGTTGACAACTCTCGATGAACATTAACATTTATTAGAATAAAGAATTATTGTGTAAATAATTTTGAATAATATTTAAAATGGTAATTTCATACGTAAACTTGAAAGCTGTTGAACATTTTGAGACACTTCTTTACCCCTGCAATTAAATGAAGTATATTGTTGGAGAATGCAGCAAGTTTGAAATTATTTTTGACTTGAAAAACAGTATTAACGTATTTTGAAAATAAAGCTATTTGAAGAGGAGAACTTCAAAAAGAAGACTCAGTCTATCCCAGACATTTCGCCATTTCATTTCCTGGTTAGAAACTCTCCTTTATTCGCAGTTCCTTCGTCGTAATCCCGGTAACGCCTTCATTTCGCGACCACTCGCAAACACAAACTGAATCGATACGCGAACGGAAGTGCCGTTGCAAGGGTTCAGTTTCCACTTGCAGCGAGCGTTTCCACTCGTAACGATGTACTTGGCGACCCCGCCGGCGCGCGCCCCGTTTTCACCCCATTCAGCAAGCGCAGGCCCTCGGCGTCCCCACACCTCTCCGTATTCTTCCACTGTTCGCCCGCCCATCGCCCGTCGCCCACAATCGCCCATCGCCCCGCTGGCGGGCGGACTCGCCCTCAACTTCCCTGGCTAGTGGCACGCCCAAGATACAGGCTGCCCCGATCGCAGACTAGTCTAGGGTTTCTTTTTGAATGATCGATTTAATAATTGTAAACATTTCGACATTTTCTCATTCAATTGTTCAATACGTTGATATGAAAAAAATAAACTCCCGCTGGCGGGCGGACTCGCCCTCAACTTCCCTGGCTAGTGGCACGCCCAAGATACAGGCTGCCCCGATCGCAGCTACTCTAGGGTTTCGTTTTTGAATGACCGATTTTTTTAATAAAATTGTACACATTTTCGACATTTTTCTCATTTAAATTGTTCAATATATTGATATTGAATAAAAAATTAAATCGATCATAAATTTGAAATTAAATTTGCATTATCTGTCGAAATGGGATGACGATAAAAGAATGGGATGATCTGAAGATAAATAATGTTTTAAATATGTTATTACATCATTTCTGTACAAAATAGAACAAAGTTGCTGTTAGGAGAGTATTATCAATGTTTCTTTTCATCTAAAAAATGTTTTTTCAAGTCTAATATTCAATCTTCATTATGCAGAACCAAAGGCACGATCAGAAATATTATAGAATGGCTGGGTTTACGTTATCTACGAGCCAAAAAATCGAGATTTTCATGTACAACTAGCAAACTGTTCCTTTTATTATCTTCAATGGAGAAGATGTACTTTGGGTCTTGTTCAATTTTGTTGTAACAGGCGTCATCAAATGGTGCTCTGCTAAGGGCAGAACTGTAACTGTTTTTCTCATTTTCACGAAGAAATCTTTTTTTTCAGTAAGGTCACATAGCCCCAATACGCCACAATTATTTTCGAAAGGTTTCGAAGCCTTTGTCAATCTAATTATACAGTTAAAGTTGGGAAGCGCGTTGTTCTTCCGCGCGATATTTCGCCTGCGAGGATTCTATTTCCCCACCATCCTCCTCCGAAATGTGAAATTGTTCAATGTTTTCGTTCGATTCCGAAATACAGTTTTCTAAGGCTTATTAGTCTAAGAAAAAATATTATCTCCATTACCAGTGACTGCGTGAGGTGTTTCTCTGATGTGAGGTGTTGAAAAGTATTATTGTGCTAGGCGTCATTTATATTTTTAATTAATCATTTCTAGGAATTAATAAGTTTTGCGTTATTTAGTTGTTAGCGTTCCACGTTTCCATTTGAGAATCACTGGACACATCAAAAAGTCTACTGCCCTATTCAATAACAGACGTATCATTCATATTTCTTCGTCCACCTGCCTACTGTGCACGAAAAAGCAGCAGTCGAATATCTCTAATTTAATAGTTTTAGTAGTAGAAGTTCCGTTAACTAATACAATAAGGTTATTCTATTAAATTGGAAATAATGTGCCTTCTAATTATACTCCCTTCCTGTACTTAAGCCTCTGGCAAACGAACCACATACCCTTCAAATCTACTTCTTTACTATTCCGATGTAGGACCTTGCTCCTCGTACACCCCCTCCCTGCCTGTGTTATTTTCCGCCTCTTCCCCAACTCATCACCCCCGCCTCATTCCTTCCCGGGCTGGCTCTCTCATATCGCTGTCTCCCGTCACACCCCGGCCCTCCTGGCCCAGCCCCGTCCCGTCCCTTCCGCGATCTGCCTCTCCATTTGAGCCCAACTTCATCACTTCCTTGCTTGACGCGACCATCGCTTCACTTCTACCGATCCCAACACATAGCCGGCCCACGTCCCGCCCCTTCCTCAGCCTGCCTCGCCCACTCACCCTCGCCTCGCCCCTTCCCTGCATTGCCCGAACCTTGTTTCACACCAGCCCCCTGTGCTGTCCCGTGGCTTCTCTGACCAGCGCCGCCATTGCTTCTTCCATCACGTAAGCCCCACCCTTGCCTCCTTCCTTCCCTATATTGTTCGACCCTCGCCTCACTCTGCCTCTCCCCGTCCACGTCCACGTCCACGTCCACGTCCACGTCCACGTCCACGTCCACGTCCACGTCCACGTCCACGTCCACGTCCACGTCCACGTCCACGTCCACGTCCCCGTCCACGTCCCCGTCCCGTCCGTCCTCTTTTCCCCGCCTCTCGTTGCCCGTGAGCTGCCTCCCCTGTCCACGCCCCCGCCCCCGCGGCGCGGCGCGGCGGTCGCCGCAGAGGCTGATTTCCCTGGCGCCGCGTCGCGTCGATAGCGGACAACGGCTCGGGCGCGGGGCGCTTATCGAGCTCTTTATCCGCGCCGCTCGAGCGCCGCGTCACGCGCCCGGTCATATTATTGCGCGAGAGGCGGCTAAGGACATAACAATCCATGTATGATTATCCACGTGCCGCTCCATTTCTTTTGCGACACTTAAATCTTTGTTATCGAAACGTGAATAGTTACTATGGTCGAGATATTATCTTGCATTTTACGGAATCAAAATAATTGGTTGAAGAGGAGGAATGGATTTATGGAAAGAATAGAAACACTAATTTGCCGTTAAGAAGTTCAATGAGTTCTTTTTTCTCGTTTTTTATAGCAGGATAAACTTGTTTCATATAGGCGGACATTTATTCGGAGTGGCATATCAATATGAACATAATTTTGAAATCTTTGTGAAAAAAGTACAAAAAACAACTCTCCCCGATGTGATCTGGAATGAAAGAACTAAATAAGGAAACCTTAAGTGGATATCTAAAAGTATAATGTTCGTTTTTAAAAATGCAACACCTCGCAAATGAAACACAAGCGTGGTCATCCCTAAAAAAAGTAAAAAAAGGACTATTATCCCCCATCCATCCTTTTCGTTTTCATTGAAGGAAAACTGAACGAAAGGTTACCTGAGAGTAAATTTCCTTGCATCCAGATTAAATTACTAGTTTAATACATTAATATTCATTTCAATTCGCATTCCCGCTATCCCATATAAGCAGGCACGCTCCGCCGCTAACAAATCTTGGTCCCACATACGAACCCTCACTATCATTCCGTCTCAGAATGATAGCACTCTGCAAGAAGATGCAGAGACCCGCGTCTACCACACACATAGAATAAGCCGTAACCGTGTATACTCGCGCCGGGGGAGTACGGTAATGCGCCTGCGCCGACACCGCGGCCGCTTCTATTGCCGCTCCCGCCGCCATTGCTGCGTCGAGATGAAGGCGTCGTTCGGCCGGTGGCCGTTAGCGCGCTTGCCAGCCGTTTAAATGCAAGGGACCGAGCCGCGCGGACGCCGCTCGCGGGGCCGATCCGTTCCGCGCAAACGGGGCCCGCGCAGGGAACCCTGCGGAACGCCAGCCTCGCGCGTGCTCCGCCGCCGCCGCGCCGCCAGGATGCGCCGCGCCGCGTAGGGCCCCGCGGGCGCCGTGCCTCACGCCCCGCCCCCCTTCTGGCTGCGGGACCGCAGGCGGTTGGGCGGCTCAACCTCTCATACAATTTTTACTTTCTCGCTACGGAGTAGAGATAAAGTTATGTAATGCTGCGCGAAAAAACGGCGAATGTTGGACAGAAAAACTCGTATTATAGGGTCCTGTTAACGAAAAAGGGAATAAATCCAGTTACATTTAGAAAAAAAAATCCTCTAACACGTGGTGTAGCCAGAATCCGTATTTTGCCGGCCCTTGATGCCAAAACATGGAATGACGGCAAAACTTCTGGCTACCCGTCCGTCTGTGAACAAAGCTAGCGGCTAAATCGTTCAGCCGATTTGTTCCAAAATTGATATTCCCGGGACATCGATTTGGCTGCCCCTTGCATTTGAAATATATATTTTAATTTTGGATATATTTTACATGAAGCCCATGGGACATTTTCAGAATTTTAAAAAATTGCAAAGTTCAATTTTTCGGAGTTCCAATAAAGATGTAGATTTTTTCCTTCAATGAAATCTATTCCTTAAAGACATTTTGAAATAAGGTTATGTACAATTTTTCGAAAATTTGAGAGTACTTTTCACGTTATTTTGCGTGGAAGTACGGGCAAGAAAGTACGTGCTGTTTTAGCACTTTTTTGTTTATTTCCAATAATCGTAATTTACAGACTGTTCAGAAAGTATGCAAAAAATCGATAATGATATTTTCAAAACTGAATGCTGTTTGCGACGAAAAAGAAATATTTTTAATGAAAATTTCCTATCATCCATCGTTTCTTTTTCAAAGTGATGAAAGGAATCGTCTTCTGTATTATTTTAGTAGTATACATACTTTTTGTGCCGCTCACAACCAATCTTTTTAAATGATTCTCTAAAGAAAAAGAATTTCACGGAGACGTGACGAATTGCACTTTGTCTTTAAAAACATGAAGGATTTGTTTTTTAAAAAATGCACCTAAATATTCATGTCAAATGCAACCCGCAACACTCAGTCAGTTATCCTTAAATAACTCCTAAACGAAACGTTCTAGCTTCTTAAAAATTAAAGTTTTGAGGCCAAATACCGTAATCTATAGGATGAAATATTCTTGGACATTCTATTAAATTTTTGCCGGTTCGGTGCTTATCTATAGTACCAATAAGGATGAAATATTCTTGGACATTCTATTAAATTTTTGCCGGTTCGGTGCTTATTATACATGGAGGAATACAGAATATATTCCTATACAGAATATATATTTCAGCCCTTGGTGCTGGTAGCCCTCTTTGTGCGGCACGCTTAGAAGGATTAGACTCCTCTTTCTATGTACACCGTGGTTTGCGCAGACTGACGAAGTTTATTTGGATAATTATTAATTCAGGTTTGCTCTCGCAGCAACAACAAGAAGTACTAACAATACTTGCTGGATGCCGATAAAGATTGTTACTTATATGTGTAGTGAAACCATTCATTTAACGTTTTGCCGTGATCTACAAGTGTTTTGTATTTAATTGTAAAGAGAACTACGATGGAAACAGACATGTTTCCATGTTTCAATTTCACGATACCTTTAGAAAAAATTAGGGTGGGGTTTAACATGCGAGAGTTCTCGCATGGGTACGCTAATTTATTAGAACACTTTCTGACTTTTTCGTTACATATTTGTCCGTCCGACTGCGCGTAAATCTTGAAAAAATAGATCTACAAATTTTATAGCAATCTCCAGTTTACTTCACGTAGAAAGCCGAATACACGAAACGTGTATATTCGGTTTTGGTGGAGAAACTGCCGTTAGTTAACGGGGAAGAATCTTTCCAATTTTCATTCGTACATTAACATGAAAATTTGATTAGTTCGGAATAGAATTTATGTATACCTCTCTATCTGATGGAACAGTATTTTCTTACTATATATATATATATATATATATATATATATATATATATATATATATATACATGAAATATTATAGTGTTGTTTTCTCTCTGCGAATCCAGCAAAAATGTCATTCTTGGCAAATGTTTCTGAATTCGAACCGAACTTTCATAACATGTTTCGTTTTACCAGTGGACGTAGTTGAATAATACAAATCTTCCTTTCATTTCAACAGAATTCCTTTCAATAAAATACTACGACATCAATGGGACAGAGAGAATTAGCCACGAGAGAAATTCCTATCTTAAATTCTCTACGTAAAAAGAAGCATAAATAAAAGGGAATTTCGCTTCAATGGGATTTTTATGTGACGCGAACAGGCTTCATTATTGAGACATGATGAAGTGACCGATGTACGGTTAACGTTAATGATGAAACTGCGCCAGTCACCGTATGATAAAGCATCCACCGCATGCAGTAAACTTTTAGAGCTATTGACAACTTACCGCACCGTGCCGCTGTTACAATATTCGAGAGAAGATTTTTTTAGGTCACAAAAATAAATAAATAAATAAATTGTGCAAGAAACAAAATTGTAGGATTATGGGACACACTGCTGTTCCATACAATGCAGCAGTACCTAAAATACGATTTTGACATTGTAAATATAAAACGAAGGACCGTATAAACAAATGTATTATAAATTCTCGGATTATTCCTAAATGTGAGAAATGATATAGAAGTGCCAAATTCTATCCCTCTTCCCCGCACTTTCCAATACTGGTCGAATATTTTCTCCAGCACTTCCGCACAACACTACGGCAGTCGTCTTACCTGTGCAATACACTATTCACTAATAAAACTGTCAAAACATGTATAATTTGCAATTCTAATATCAAAGGTATAATCCGTTTTTCACAATTCAATTTTATTTTTCTCCAAAGAGTCCGTAAGTTAAAACTAATGGTGCGAGCGTGCCACACCTCATCTCATTCTGTTATTTCCCCGCGAAGGTTCGCAGGACCTATCGCCCCCACCCCTCACCCCCACTGCGGAAGTTCTCAACCTCTCGGATGCGACGTCCAACCGCCACAGCTGCAGCAGCTGCCTCCGCAGTCGCGCCTGCAGCTCCGCCTCCGCCGCCGCGGCGCCGGCGTCTCTGCAGAGGAGGCGGGCGCCGCCACCTGAATATTTCACGCGCCCTCCGTATGATACGTGTCCTCACTGACCCGGCTCTCACTCCGCGCGCGCCCTGGAGCGCTCTCCGAAGAGCCCTCCCCCCCTCAGGAAAGAAAGCGCAAGAAGTTCTCTTATTATAGCGGGCTCCAGGGACGTCTATTCCCCACACAATTGTATCGCGTTTCGGGACCCCGGGGCCCGTGCGCCGGTGCGGCACGGCACGGCACGGCGTCGCCAGCCCAGCGCCATACCACTTCATTTAAAATTAATGGCGCGAGTCCGTTATTTGTAGAAAACAATAGCGGCTCCGAAGCTCCCCTGGGACGCGGCGGCCGCCGCCGCCGCCGCGACCGCAGAGCGGCGAGCGGGGGACGCTGCGGAGGCGGTGGCGGGGGAGGCTCCTCTGCCCAGTAATTGGGGCGAGGACGCAGAGAGGGGGGGCGACGGCGCCCACTTACTGCGCGCGGAGAATTGCGGGGCGCCGCGGGCGCGCTTGGCCGGCCGCAGGCTGGAACACGCGGTTTGCCCCTCTCCCCGACTCTTTACGTGTCATTATCAAAACGCGATAAACCACGCTGGAATAAAGGTTTTAAAAAGCAAGGCGAAATGTATAACGGCACGCGCATGCATGAAAGTGGAATGCTATTTATTGATACCTTCATAAAATACCTTCTTACAGTTACTTGTTCTAATTAATGAATTTAAACTATAGAAAACATCGATAATTTTTTTTATAACTGTCCTGGGAAAATAGATTTCTGCCACCTCTCATGGGTCGCCAAAAACCCGTTAGGTACTGATATTGGAATAAATTATATATTATTTTTCTCTGCAATAGTTTCTGGGCTATTACAGACAAGTGTTAATTTCGGTTCCTCGTCTCTCATTACGTTAATAAAATAAATGAACGAAGTTTCAATAATATATCTGCATTTCTAGAAATGGCTGGAGATACGCTTTGTTCAGTGAATTACCAAAATTTGAAGAATGCGTGCTCAGTATTTGCTCAATGGATCAGGGAAACTGGACGAAAAACCTGATCGAGATGGGGGTCATTGACCCGGAGGTTGCAATACAATACTTTACAATGCAATACAATATTTACAATACTCGTTTTAAAATGCATGGCATTCTTCTGAATATGGATAACACTTCGTGGAATAATTCCCAAGTAACTTCCTAGAGACAAAAGAGAAGTGTGTCTTCTTATCCATATCCAGTTTGCAAACCGTAGTGTTATACAAATTGCCGAAGAGCATACGAATTTTAAAGCACTGCGTCTGGCGCGTAATACTTTGGGTAATCCACATAAGTCATTACTTCAATAAATCTATGGGCACTGCACCTTGACAATATTTTCTCGCTAGCTTTCGATTTTCCTACATCTTTGAGGGTTTCGCGAATTATAAAAAAGGTGTTGCAGATATTATCGATTTATGAAACTGTAATACCCCCCAATTGACACTTTTTTCGATATTCATGATGATTAATACGACAAAAGCTGCTCTTCACTACTTTTTGACTTCAGATTTGCGACTCAGCATTTGCAATGGGTTTCCCATTCCGCAAGACCCATCAATATTCTATATTTCTGTGGAAATTACATATGGAACCAAATGTGAATTTACTGTCGTAATGCACGTGTAAACTATGTGTGGTAAAAAAAATTGAATAAAATATTTTTTTGAATGTGATCAGGTTGTGCACTTGCATCTTCGATTCAATTTTATGAAAGGACGTAATATCATTAAAATTTGTCTTCACACACCCGCATATACTCATACAATCTACATCATATTAAAAAAATGGGTGTTTAAATTAATCTTTGGAAAACGTAGAAACCACTTACCAGCAAGTCTTCTGACATTGCTCACAAAAATAACATTTCAATTTCACACCTTTTGGCTTAGTTTTAACTTAGCCAGGCGTACAGCAGGTCATCTTTGCGGCCAGCATTTTGCCGACAAAGAGTCGTCTTGGTTACAAATCAACCTGCAATCCATTAGGCGATCCGGCCTCGACACATTGCGCGCCCAACAGGCCCACAAGCCCACTAATCCCCTGGGCAGCGCGAAGAGGCGTAGGTGGCCATGCAGGGCCACTGGGACAGCATTTCGACTCCCTCTGGAGCACAGGCCAGCCCCTTTTTGCATTGGACAACAGTTCGACAATTTCCAAAAATTATTTTCATAATGTGACTTTAAGGTGGGGTTAAAACAAAATAAAATATTTCACTTCATAATGGTTCACGCTCTACGTTTCAGGTTCAGTGTGCAAATGATATTACGGATATAAAATGTCCCAACACACTAGTCACCCAGAATAAAACTAACTTTATAAATCGTTAAAACAATTCTTGTTAGGGAAACAAAATACATGTACAATTGTTTGGAATCGTGTCCAATATTCCATTGCAATTCTCAGCAGCGTAAACAAATATTTCACAACCTTCAACGCTCGTGAGAAATGTATGGTCGCGCCACACTTTCCTTTCCAATCGACAGCAGGGCGGAAGGTTTAGAGAAACGACGGCCGAGAAGTTGGTCCCAAGGAGGAGGAAACTTCCCCTCGGCTACTTTCCTCGCATGTGCAGTCCGGCTGTGCTTCTCTAAG
This sequence comes from Teleogryllus oceanicus, assembly GCA_964035755.1. NCBI lineage: Eukaryota > Metazoa > Arthropoda > Insecta > Orthoptera > Gryllidae > Teleogryllus > Teleogryllus oceanicus. Next base: position 132,349,649 of record CAXIVR010000005.1, on the reverse strand, counting down.
TTGTCGAGTGTAGAAGATTTTGAAATGTAACTGTGGTCCGGAATTCAAATGGTTTAAAAGCTATTTTTGGAATAAGACTCGTCACCTAAGAACAGTATCAGTTTTAGTCAGGTGCAGAAAATTTACTCTATATTCAACTTAATTTGAATATATGCAAATATTAGAAGCAATAAAAATGCACGCTATTGCTACTTTTTACACTTAAGCGTCAATAAAGGTACAGTCAAATAGTTCCAGTCTCTCCTTTGATTCTTTTGTCAGGGCAGCAGATGGACCGCCCTAAAGTACAGTACGTATGAAGAAAACGAGTTCGGCCATGTATTCTGATACAGCAGAGTCCAATGTATGTTGTTTGTTCAAAAATTGTGAATTGTATTCTGGCAACAATTAAATATCAGAAATCCATCTTATGTCATTTACTTGGCAATGAATATAAAGTACAAGGGAAGCTAACTAGAGTGTGACAACTAAAGTCTATGGAATCGAAGAAATGATTTGAATAGTAAAGACAGCCATTAGCAACAAATAAAATTTACCTCAAAGAGGTTGTAAGTCACAAACAAGTCTTCATAGTTGATTTTCATAGAAAGAAAGAAAGAAAAGAAAAGCAGTGAAAGTGAAAAAAGATACTTATTGCCTAACAATAATAATGGGTTGTATTCTGTCCATATCAATGTTCACCTTGAGGCATTTTTAATCCACCAATATTGAGCGTCGCCATTTAAGATTCATGCTTCATCAGGAGATGCAATATTTTAGGGAATTCTCCTTACACAATGAATGATTTCCATCGTTTCACGGAACGTGTAAAGTCGCCTTGCGTTCGATTACAATTCTTTAGCAATTAGTGAAAGTAATTTCTCCATAAAACAGTAAAGATCATCTGCTAGATTAATGGTTGATACCAAAGAGGCCAAATGTCTCAACATAATGTGTACTATTGATCATATATAATAATTAATAGTTCCATCAACCTAGCTCTTTAATCGATTCTATAAGTGTCTCGGAATAAACGTTACATAATTCTCGTACATGTAGGGAAATTAAGGGTTACATCATTTGTACACTTGCATTTGGCCCAATTTTCCTTACAATGTCTGGCAGGAGGATTAAAACTTTAAATTGCATGCAAATTCGTTAAATTCAATTTCTCACTGCTTGTTTATCGTCAAAAAGTGAACATTTTCAACCCATCTACTGCCCTACGAGTCTGTAACATTTATTCCGACACAAGATGTACTCGATTGAATTAGTTTCCGGGCGATAACGGCTAAGATTAGTCCCGTAAGTGTATTGCATATTCTTTCTCGGGCGGTGATCTTCCCCCCTGGATAGTGAGATTCGGTGACGACCTATCATCGGCTAGCTTTTTCTCCCTCAACCAGATATCTCTCACCAACCGGGCACCGCTTCGGCCAGGACAAGCTCCCGACTGGTCTCCTGGCAAATAGTGCACGTAACTGTACATGAAAGGGGTGAGGAAAGACAAGGAAGAGGAAGGAAAGATCGTGCGTGATCCGTAGCCCGTTTGCTAGGGTACTGCCCCGGCATTCGCGTGGTACTGATTGGAGAAACCACGGAAAACTACTGATTAGAGCTGCCGGCCGCTAGAATTCTCCTCCAGATAGCGACTGAATTCGACCTAGCTGAAAAGCTAGTGTCGAAAATCCTGCCGCCGTCAGAACTCGAACCTAGGACCTCCCGGTCAGAGGAACTGCAGTGACATCAGTTGATGCCCTCAGCCACCTCTCTCAGTCCGTGTACTCAAGTTCGGCATTTGGGTTTGGCAGCGTGCTTCAGAGGGAAACCGAAAGTCCGGGCGGCCATCTCCACCTCAGGAATAATATCCATGATTTACATTTAGCCACAGGGAGTACGGTAATGAGGCTTTATGCGGAGCTTTCAGCTTAGCTCCCGGCGGGCGGAGGGCTGGGTGGGGAGGGCGGGGCGCTGGCAAAGGGCCCTGGCTGTAATTACGCCGATTTACCTAAAGGCAACATCCTGGATTGCAAGGCCTGCTTGCCATTCCAGCGCACTGGAGAGAAAATTGTTTTGTTTTGATGTTGAGTTTGTGGGTCGACAGACTGATTCGATTGCTAAGGTAGTGATCGCGTTCGTTTCTTTTGTGTGTCACTTAATATGGTTAGGAGAAAGAAGGTATTTCCTAACGCTCTCCACTAATAAATAATAATCATAATTATTATTATTATTATTATTATTATTATTATTATTATCAATCACGAAACTGGGTGCATAAGCAACTAATAGAAAATTCCGTCCTAATTTTGAGGCCCGAAGGAGGTGAGTTTTCGACACCAACTACTAGCATTCCTTTAAAAATTGGCTACAGATCGCGCGCGATCTTTCCTTCTCCGATCTGTCCTTACCTTCATAGTCGGGCGGATAGTTTTATCCCCCATAATTGTCGTTCTTCCCCCGTCATCACGAAAAAATGGAAATATCCGGATGTCAGGCCAAAACCCGTTAGGGGAGAGCCAAAGAAAAAAATCATGCACAAAGGCACCATATAGAGATAAATATTTCAGCACACTTTCTTATATGAGTTGCCTGTTAGATGACTTAAAACAAATGACACCTTTTGAGAAATTCATAAATTTCCTAAACATTAATTCTGTATCCAAATACGTATTTCTGAGGGTAGGATCCATTCTTTAAATACTATATCACTTCATTTTCTTTACCTTCATTTTGTTTGCCATGATTTGAAGGTAATCCTTATCATTATTTTTAAGAATTGTATGTGCAGTTTGATTTAAAATTATGTGTATGTAAAAATTATATCATTATTAGAAATGTTTCACAAGAATGTTTTGTAACTGAATTTAATTTTCTATGATAGAGAAGTGCATCCAATATCGTACAAAAATCTCTATTAGACTTTTAACTTGGATTGTACGTATCTACACAATACATATTTAAAGATGAGTAAATATTAATCTACGTATGAAGCTAAATCGCCGACACCGATTTAATAAATGTCACAACTTGTAAGAAAGTGAAAGCTAATTCTTAAGAAAATATTTAACAACCCGAACACAATTACTGTGAACAACCTCCATTGAAGTATTTCAAATCGGGATCAATCGACCAGGTTCCGGTTAGTGACAGGTCATGCATTAAATAAAGCTGATCCAATGATTAAATCAACCCCTGGGTAAAGAGAACAAATTCTCTCATGATGAAGAAGTGCAAGCACAAATACTTTGAATCGTTTTAGATATATTGTTTCATGAGGTAGGTCGAATCTCTCTAGATACTAGAACACTGTTTCTACATAATATCCATTTAAAATTCATGAGATCTAATCTTACTCTGTATTTACGTAATCAACATAATGCATCCTAGTTGCTTCTATTTATCCCAGAAGTCTGAGGTTTGTAGTAAAGTTTGAAGTCTAACATCAGTAAGATGAGGCGTGCTATTAGTTCTTACAGAAAGAAGCTAAGTTGGGCCTACGTAAAGTGAAATATTAAACAGATGAATACATTCATGAAAGAAGCACATAGCGAATTATCTTAAAAGCAATATCCGTTCAAATTTGCAACACATCAATATTACCGTAGACGGGAATAATGAACGGAGAAGGGGGTGAAAAAATAGACGGTCGTTTAGTAAGAGTCTTACAACCCCGAAGAAATAATACAATCGGAATAAGGCAATTAAATATAGAAAACAAAGAGCTATACTATGCTAACCTTTTATAAATACTAGCTGAAAAAATTAAATTAAACACGGATGAGTAATGCACAATACCCTTTGCTAATAGTTTTTAAAACCAAGGTAAACTAAATAAATATTTATGTGTGTAAATAAATGTTCATCTGATTTTTATAGTGTTTTGGCGTTTTGCAAGTTAAAAGATTTTTTTCTTTCATTAGTGATATCCATTTTTAGAATCTACTAGCAAGAGGCAAGGAAACCATATCACAACAACTCTCAGATTCCCTTGCGCGAACTGAATGCATAAACACATATGTACTCAATGGCCACGCATAATTCCCGGTACTGCTCGGATTAGTGATCAAGAATTTTTTTTTTTTTTTTGGTGAAGCTGGGAACGTGACGGCGCCCGGCGGACCATTTGCAATGACATTTCAATCTCCTCCCTTCTCTCATTACTAAAGAAAACAAATTTGGTCGAGTTGCAAGTCATCTCTGACGGTCAGACTCTTCTCTGTGCGACAATGCCGAAAGTGGAAGTGTTGGGCAGGTGAAAAACTTGAGAAAATTTTTTAAAGAGTTCAAAGATATTTTCAAAAATGAAGGATACGTTCTGTTTTCCAGTTATTATATAAAAACAAAAATTGACTATGATCAAAGATATTCAGTATTACAGCACTTGTCTACTGCCAAACACAAGGAGCAAGATAAACTCAACAGAGGTCGGCAAGTTTGTTACAATTTGCTGTCTGTGAAAATTCACGGAATACAGAATTTAACCACGATTTAACTAGAGCACATTAGTTTCGAGGCAAGATAAACTCAACAGAGGTGCGGCTAAAATATTGGTGTTAACAATCGAAGAAATTCCGAAGGCAACTACCAAACAACCGCGAAGTATTTCAGTGATTCTACGGGTCGTTTACGTCCCAATAGAATAAAGCATGAAAGCGCACTGGTGTCATATCTGATGCAGCCCCTTTCTTTAACAAAGCAGCCTAAGGTAACAATCTATTTTATCTGAACACTATGTGAGTAGTAGTTTTCATTCAGTTGTGTACATACAGTTGCTAAAACATTAAGAGCAGAGTGTAAAGGCATAAATAATTGATACCTGCCTACCATTAAGTTGTTTTCAAGTGGATTTCAACTCTTTGAAGAAGTGAATCCTGAAGTTCTTTACCACCCCAAACCTATGGTATCAAGATAGAGCGTGATTGAAAACAATAATGTTCTACGCCGAAAACTTACCACCTATTGAACGAGCCATTCAGACATTGGATAAAACAGTGAAGCCATAGCGGAAGCTGAAGGGTGTCTCTCGTCGAAACCCATAAGGGAAGACCTTGCTTACGTTTGGGCGAATTTCCAAATTATCCCAAGCACAAATGAGAAGTTACAAAGAAACAAGGAGTTAACGGAAAGTTTGGGCGTTGTTGAATCGTTGCAGTCACAACTTTGGTGTTGTAAAGGTGAGGTTGCCTTCAAAGTTTCTGAAGAGCTCAAGATAATTTCGTTCAACAACCCCGAATTCAAGACGTTGATGTGGATTAAACATGTTTTAGACGGAAATGCAAAAGATGACGTTCAATTTACCGAAGTAAGGAAGAGCCTTGGTGATCTTAGCCCTTCTGGCATTGAAACATTCAATTTTGATCCTATCACGTCTTGTGGCGTGGACAGAGATTTTTCCCTGTTCAAAGCAGGCTTGAGAGGCGATGGCCAAAGTTTTTCATTTAATATCCTCAAAACATTTTTATGTACTGTAAAGAAGTATGTGTTAATGATTTTAGATACGAACGTGTCCTTTGTTTGTTTGTATTCTGTAACGTGTAGTGATTTTGTCATGCTTTATACACTTACTTACATTTTCCCTTAAACTATTACGCAATTATTCCTTCAACAACAAAAATGTTTGCTTGTTTTTAAAAAATATTTTAACTATATTTCTCGTTTTTTTGGCAATTTTAAGCCCGGGTCTTAGTTATAACATACATTATATTATTAGAAAATTAGCCCTATATACATTTCGAGGCATTTTCAATCTTCTAAAATTTGCCTCATCAAGAAAATAAGACGTAATTAATCAACAATCACTTTGAACATATTTGAACGAAATAGAAATTTTAGTGATATGTTTAAAAATATATGAATCTTGGAAGTTTCATCACTTAAAACTTTCATAAACACAAAAACGGACTATACCTTGAGTAATCAAAAAGTTGTTCCAGTCTTCCAATAGTAAGGTGTGTTGTTTTGCTTTTTACAAATGATTTGATTTATATCCACTCCTTACCCCAACAGCGATACCACTTAACTCCACGCAATTACAAAGCGAACATTTCATCCAATTACCGCTCAAAATTGTAATGAGCGTTTTGCATGCGTCAACCCTTGTTTACAACGTGTTATTTTAGTAATGACACTCGAGTACTCCACAGCAAAGAAGGGACAAAACGTGTTACGGTATATCAAATTAATTTTGCAATCTCATCATATTCTTTGCTTTTTTCGTTGGTTTAGACTTGCTAGCGTTTTATTCCCGAGTATTCGGTAAAGAAATCCTCAAACCTAGTTTAGCGAGTCGTCTGAACGAATAACTTAGGCGAAAGCATTCCGGACTGCGTCTCCGCAGTGCTACCAACTCTCCCACCACCGCCTGCGCGTCCTTCGTCTCGTGAAGCACCAGTTACCCTCGTCATAACGGTCGCGCGAGAGTCTCGTTTATATTGCGAAAGCAATAAACGCTGATATTGTTCCCGGCCGCTGGAATTGATTCTCAACGTCGCATCAAGAGCTCGAGCATCGCTCTTGCCTCGGCGCGCTTTGTGGTGCCGTAGGGACCCTCCCCCCGCCCCCCGCCCGCGCTCAAGCCACACCCACTCTCGCCCACGCTCGCTCGCTTCTTCACTTGACGCCAGGCGCGCGCCCGGGCAGTGTAACTCGCTGAGCGGCAACGGGGGCGCCAACTCAATTCGACCGAAAGCTGATGAAGATCTGTTGACTCGATTCAGATGAATTAAAGTCGTTGGCGTAGTTATTTGAGGAGAGAGGGACGGTCCACCTTGGATGGCATTATGGTAACAGTGTCACCTACTTAAAGTTATTAAAATTTTCGAATTTCATATAGTTAATAGAAAATTTGATTTAAAAGAAACTTTTTTAATTTAATTAAGATTTTCATAATGATTTGAAATTATTATTATTATTATTATTTTTTATTTTTTTTTTTTATTATTATTATTATTATTATTATTTATTATTAAAGGTCAAAAACATAAGAAATAAATATTAATTTCCCTTTTTATCATTAAATTCAGGAAGATATTGCTATTTTCCGAAACCGTCTATTTATTTATTTGTATATTATTTATGTATTTATTTATTTTACGTCAAAAACACTTAAAACTGCGTATGACGTGCTATGGGGAGAAGTGAATTCTGTGCACATTTTCAAAATTCTGTGACCCCTACACTAAGTCATATACTACTTGAATTTTGAAGTTAAAAAATTTTGAAAATTGTAAAAAGCGCTCCCATGGAATAAAATCTATTTTCAAGGATCAACAAGCAATACATTTTGGGCTCTTATTCATGATGTCCTTCGTCAAGGAATAATACTTCCTGCCGCGACAACATGGAAATGATAATTTGAATAATTATATTTCCCATTGAATTATAGAAGACTTGCACAGATAATGAAGTTACATTTATGTCCAGAAGCAAAACAAGGGGCTATCTCAGCATTTGCTCAATGGATCAGGGAAACTGGACGAAAAACCTAATCGAGATGGGGTCATTAACCCAGAAGCTGCGATACAATACTTGTTACATATTGTTTAGAATTATGCAATAATTATCATAAGAAAAAAAATAACGTAGCACATTAAGCATACTTTATAGCATCACTTATTGATTGTAACATTTGTAATTACAGTACATGCTACTTCTTATTTTGGTACAATTCTATTTAACAAAAGACGGTGTCAATTATCAAGCCAAGTTGTGAGAAAGCTACATGCATGAGGAACAATTTCATTCGAACTGGTGTGCGTTCATAAATTGTTCATACTCTACCAAAATATCCTCTCACAAACAACTACCATAACAGACAAATAATTTCAACACACACTAATCATTCGCATGGCCGAGCTGCACATCCACACTCGCACGCGCGTAGAATTGATATCTTCCAGCAGCGATATCGTCCAAAAACGTTTCTACTTGACGTCGTTAGACGGAACTGCTGTTCCGCGGCGGCGGCGGCGGCGAAGACGACGACGGCGGCGTCGTCTCGCGGAGCGATTAGCCAATCAATTTGGGACGCCCGACGACGCCGAAACTACACCATCCCCCCTCCCCCCGATAATCTCCTTACGCGCGCTCCGAAGCGCACGGCGCCTCGCAGCTCCCCTTCGCCACCAAAGCCGCCGCTCCTCGTTTGCAGCCGCCCCGCGCCCACACTCCGCTCTTCCCGCTTCGTTCCGGTCCGTCCCTACCCCACACTTGCTCCCTTCCCTTTCTGCCCTCTGCTCTCCTCTTAACCATAACCGCTTTGTTCTAGCTCCGACTTTCTCGCCCCCCCCCCCCCCTGCTCCCTTCCCTTTCTGCCCTCTGCTCTCCTCTTAACCATAACCGCTTTGTTCTAGCCCGACCCGCGACCGCGACCCGACCGACCGACCCGACCCGACCGACCCGACCGACCCGACCGCCCGACCGACCGACCCGACCCCCGACCGACCCGACCTCGACTCGCCCCGTCTCGACTCGCCCCGCTCCGCTCTGAAATTTCCCAGCCCCGACTTACCCCGTTTCGCCTCGACTCGCCTCATCCCGCCCCAACTCACTCTCTGCAACTCCGCTCCGCGCCAGCTCGCCCGACTCGCCCGACTGCCTCATCCGCCCAACTCACTCCTCTCGCCCCGCCCCGCCCGCCTCACGTGACCTCATTCTTCCCTCACTCTGTCCAACCCCGCCGCGGCGTCCCTTCCCGCCTCGTTCCAGCATACCCCACTTCGCCTTGCTAGTGCTCACGTCTTCGAAGCGCAACAACAGCGCGGAAAATGCCAAGCGACACCTTTAATTAATCGTTTCAACAACACTGCAGCCGGCGTCCTGTGAAAGGACGTCTGCGAAGGGCTGACAAGGATGCAGGAAGGAGGTAGAAGGGACGAATGCAGTCGGGTCTGAGTGCGTGGGAAAGGCTCAGAACGATGAATAAGAAAAAAAAACACAAAACCGAAGTTGAGGAAGACATGCGAAATAAGGTTCAGACGACGCAAAAATAATTCACGGGGAAAGGTGTAGTGATGACAAGACTGGGGGAGAAATGAGAAGCTAGAACAAATAGCACAGAGAATGCTAAGGTATAGTATTAAGAAACTTGGTGAGAACATGGAAGGTGAAACGAGGTCGAACTGATGAAGACAAGCCGAGTTGAGAAGGGGGAAAGTTGTGAATATTCATAGAAGGAACGGAGAGAAACGGAGTGACATACATACATAATGATGCCTCAATGTCTTATACAGCGGCAGACAACGGGAGTCGCGCTAGATGTAAATCAAGACACTCGAGGGTGAAGGTGAAGCGGTGAGTGTGAAAGGCGAAGCGAGCGCCTCTTGGAAAGATCGGACGGGAAAAAAGTGAGTTAGAGGAAGGCGACATCGCCAGGGACTAGGACACGGTGCGGGATCGTGGAGGAGCGGAGCGGGAAAGAAGAAACGATTGATTGATTAGGGTTTTTCCGAGCGCGTAAGCTGCAAAATTCATTAGCCCTGTAAGTGAAGTGTATTTTTTAAACCGCGGGATGTGACGGTGGTATTTTCCCGCTGGATGGAGAGATCCGGTGCCAACCTATATGACGGCTTGTGGGGTTTTCTTCAATCAGGTATCTCCCCCTAGAGGGGCACCACCCCAGCCGGGACAAGTTCTAAGTCCCCGATCTCCCCGGTCTCCCGGCACGTGTGGTAGTATTTTGCATGTAAATGTCAGTGTGTGTATGTAATGGGTGAGGATAGGAAAAGGAAGAGGAAGGAAAGATCACGCGCGGTCCGTGTCCCGTTTAAGTGTTAGACTATTGTATCGACATTCGCCTGGTGTTGATCGGAGAAACCATGGAAAACTAACGATCAGAGCAGCCTCGGACCTCCGAGTCAGACGCACTGCAGCGACATCCATTGATGCCCTGAGCCACCTAAGTCGGCAAGAGAAAACTGAGCACGGAGCGGGAGATAATGTTAGAGGAGATGTTAAAGAGCAAGAGTGAGGCGGATGGGGAAGAGGCTAGGAGGAGAAGGAAAGAAGTGGATCAGAGCAGGGAAGGAGTGGAGCGAGGAAGAACAAGGTCGAAGAAGAGGAAGAGCTGACCGAAGAAGGGATAGAGCGGAGCGGCGATGGAGTTAGTAGGGTAGATGTGGGGTGAAAAGTCGAAAATGAAGGGTGAAGCAGGGAAGTAAGGGAGACGGGAGAAGAGACGGCACAGGGAAAGGGCGAAGAGGAGCCGGGGGGGGGAAGGAGCAGAGTAATGGGAGTGTGAACGCCTCGCCTGAGGACGCGCCCGAGGGCGGGGGCGAGGGTGGGGGTGGGGGGACGAGGGCGCCGGAAACTGTCGAGGAGGACGATGAGGATGCTGGCGAATGCGACGTGGCGTACGGGACAATGGACGGAAGGCTCCACGCAAGAGCATCACTGGATCCAGGCTACTGTCACCCTGTTGTGGGCGTTGACGAAACGTCGGAGAGAGGTCGGCGGGAAAATGTTGATGGTATGAAGTAAGACGTGACACGAGACAAATGCTTGAGAAGAGGAAATAACGTAAGTCAGACGCTCGAAGACTGAAGAGATACTGAAAAGAAAGCAAAGAATTCTAGATATTCAAAGATGCGTCGTAATGCGGGGAGTTGTTTCAGATGATAGGTAATATTCTTCAATCACGTATAAAGTAAGGGATGGACCTTATAACGGATCAGCGAAGAGGTTGAAAAAGAAGTCGCCCAAGTGATGAATGACACCTGTAATGGAAGTTAAGTGCTGAAAGCTAGAAACAGTAAAATGAATAGGCTCAAAGACACCATTGTAAAAGACTTCCTCTTCATTATTTATTTTAAAATATTAAACAGTGTTTATATTTTGTTTGTTTAATAAAATACGAATACAACTTATGTTTTCGGAATACACTTTGAATTCCAGAGGTTCCTAATATTCCTACTTTTCCGTTATCCCGACGTAAACACCATAAAAGTTTGTTTAGTAATCCTCCACTAACTTAAAATTTCCTTCACAATTTTTTTTAAAACTTCAATGGAAAATCTCGAAATATGCGTACATCTTCCAATGCGTAATTTTTTTCACTACATATAAAATATATATAAACCGGGCGTTCAATATCGGTCTCCCTTCTCGAGATGAAATATGTCAGTCCGTTCAATGTCAATAAGGGAGAAGGGCGCTTCTATAGCTGACAGGAGGCAAAAGGTCTGAAGGATGGCGAAAAGGGCTCGCATCAGCATCACAACATACTGCTTCGTGCGCCAATAGAAGCTAGATATCCATGCTTGAAGAGACCGAAACTGTAACCTCAGGAACGACTCATACTCCTACACAGGTTTTACATTAACGATTGAACGGAAGAAAACGTAATGTTAATTGTGATAAAGACTCCAGGCAGGTACAAAGGGAACCAGGCAGTTTCTTGTGACGAAATTCCAAATTTATTATCTCAGAAAAACAAAGGGATGCATGACATTTCGAAACTTATACTAGACCTAGTCTGGTGAAATACACAATTTCATTATTGCAATGAATTGAGGAAAATTTAACATTTTAGGTACTAATTACGCGAAAGGCTTCACAAATTCACTTGGAAATTTACAAACAATGGCTTAGCAAGTTGAACGCAGCTACGGACAGTTGAACGCAGAGAGGGTACGCGAGGTGTCACCCCGCCCCCAAACCGAGCTGATCCCACTGCCTCGGCTCCCGTAGTAATATAAATATAATGTAGGGTTTTCGGCACTTTCATGTTGAGAAAAGGCATCTATTTATCTAATTATAACACCCAAGTAAATCACATAGGCTTCAAGATCGGGCGAGGGTGCAGGGCTGTAAGAACTGGCCTGACGGCCTATCTCACTGTCCTTACTACCATTGGTTAGGTAAATCTACAGAATTTTACGGTGTTTGGCACTTTCCATTTCTCTATCAATTGTTCTCTTGTGAGGCCAATGGACAAGAAAAAGGGCGAGGAGAAGGAGTGTAAGACAACTTTCATAACGCCTTCAGATTTTTATCCAGTACGTTACACTAAAACTAATTTTTGCGATGATTACACTGTTTTTTCGTACGTGTATCTGCTCTGCACTTGAACCTGCAAAAAATCTTTTCAACGGCACTAATTAACCTTATTCCTGTCATATTTACAAAGTTAGAGCAACGACAAGCGACTTGAAAGCTCAGGAATAACAGATGGTACCCCCTCTTTATAGATTATGCAAATCTAAAAAAAATAGTTCACCGGTTCATTTTTTCTAGTTAATCATTTTCTTACTAATCATAGAATTTTCATAAAATTTAAAAGAATGAACTCTGATAAATTTCTCGATGTGAGCCATTCATTATATTTTCAATTCCGTTAAGGAGTAAAAAGTCGAAAAGTCATTATCAAAATTTTAAAAAAACCCAAATTTTCCCCCAAAATAACAAGAACGACAAATTTCTTCTTCAAATAAAATCTCCCATACTGAAACTTCATTCCCTCAGATGACCAATCAAGATAACGTGCAAAGAATGCGTTTCTGACCCATAGATAACACACAGTTTTTAACTGTTTTTGACGTTAAGAAAGTAAATAAATCTGCCATTGAAAAAAAAGTCTTTGACTACTTGTGCTGGCATAAGCTGCGTAAGAGGCGAAATATTTTTTTTCTTCATTTTCAGTGTTGTTATCGATTTTCTTATTTAGCTGTTCAGCTTCACGTATCAATTTAAGTAGGTACTTCTCTTCTCAGATGCCTCCTAAACTTGGGGTCTTGAAACAATGTCCAGGTTGCCTCGACGATGGAGACTCCTGTTTAGACCTTAAATGCTTCTGATGTGCCCGAGTTATGGGTCACACACACGCATCACAACGTACTGCTTCGTGCGCCAATAGAAGCTAGATATCCATGCTTGAAAATCCATCCATCCAGTCACATCACAATAAAAAAACAACTTTTTTGTCACAGAAATACTCAGAATGTATTTTACCGAAATCTGGACCTCGAATCCAATACTTTCCTCTACACTACTTATAGTCGAGAGTAAGTAAAATTATATAGTTTCAAAGACAAATTGGATTATGCTCATTGGCCAACTCTCAGTTTTGGAATCCTTGTTTACGTGAGGTTTTCAATGGCAACTTCCTTTTTGTTTTCCACATGAATAAAACACCATGACTACAAGTATAACCTCCAAATAATTATCACACATTTGATGTTGAATAAAACGTCAAAAAAGATAACTTTTATCTCTTATGTCTCAAATGCATTCTTTTGTCTCAAAATAACTATTTCTCTTACACTTTTTTACTAGAAACCGTATAATGATTATGATTGTGTATTTTAAACAGTGTTCTCAAATACACATACACGAAATTCGAAAGTATGGCAAGTATAAAAATACTGAAACGATCTCAAACCACTACCTTACCTCTAAAATATCCAAAAATAGTGACACTATTATCATTATTAATTATTATTTTTAATTATTATTATTTCATTTGTTCCTTTGAATACGCGTCTGATTAATTTTATCAAGAATGACATTAAATTGACGTTTGATCAATAATTCATGTAAACGCTTTCGAAGTGCTACCACAACTTGTTACTATGAAGCGATGTAGTATCTACAGGCAAATAAGGAACAGAAAAATAGAATCCAATAAACGAAATACCTATAATCCTTTCGTGAAAGAACATGTCGAATCATTTGTAAACCCATTGTACGCCGATTACACTATGAGAATGGACATCGTAAGTCAAAAGCGCAAGTCTTCATAGAACTTCCAAATTTTCAATCAATGAACACTCACAAACCAATAGATCGAATGAAAATTTGAAACGTTTTATGGATAAATATCCATTTTAATAAAATATGCCCCGATAATTATACGAATATGCACCAACGGGAAAAAATCTGCCAAATATGCACCGACATATTAAACTACGTAGCATCCAATTCAAAACAAATGTCAAGAAATTTCACTTAGCTGTGCACTGAAGCATCGGACAAAAATATGCAAAATCTTAGAAATCCGCTCCTCAATATGAATCTACAGAGCGCGAGTAATGTTACCGACTGCCGACACGTCGACCACACTGCTCCTTGATTCTGCGTAGTGCGACCGGGCGTCGCACAGGAGGCGCGAGGGATCGAGGGCGTGCATGGGAAACAAACGAGCGGCGCAGTGGGTGGGGGGGGCGGGGGTGCGCACGCTCAGCTGGGCTCCGAGCAATCGCGCCGATGGAGCCCCGCCCCCTCCGCTTTTACGCGCCATCAAAGTTTGCGCCGACGCTCAATTATGCGCCCGCGGCGGCAGGTGTTGTCCCGGTGCTGATTTAGAACCGCGCTCGCCCCCCGCCCACGCCCCCGCCCCGCCCGCATCGGCGCGCGCTACCCCCTCGCGATCCGCGCAGTGTGCCGTGTGAGCGATCTACGCGGACACACTTTTTGTTTCGATTTTTCTGGCTTTGCTTTTCTTTCTTTTTAACGGTGTCGATGCTCGCGTCGCACATCGCAATCGACCGATATAATGCGACTTGTCCTCGATCTACCGGGACACAGTTTTCGTTCCTACTTTTTTTCTTCTAACTTCTTATTTCTTATGGAAGTTACATGATAAATATTGAGATTAAAATATTTTGTGCCGAGGCCAATTGACAAAGGAGATCAAAAGTTCTCGTGTTCCCTTATTCACAGATTATGCTGCCCTTTTTTTCTACGTAAATCCAAAACACTCGCCGACTCCTTCCGAGGTATTAGCACAATATTAATTGTCAAAAATAGATTTGTAAATTAATCAGATAAATAAGCATAATCTATTCAGCCTAATTTTCTGAAACTATTACAAAAAATATAGGGAGGAATATTATACCAAACTTCAACTTTAAAGGAAAGAATAACGTACGTAATAAAGGAAAGAATAATGTACATGATAAAGGAAAGAATAATGTACACAATTTAAATAGAATTTATAAAAGAAAGGGAAAACGCGTCCGAATCACTTGTAAACTCTTCCCGCCGAACCCTAGAGAAATCTGGATTACAATAGTAGATAACGCGACCACGTTATTAATTTGAAATCGTCGTTAAAAATATCCCGCGAAGTAAGAGATTCGTGGAATCCCAGAAAAAACTTCTTGGACCCTGGAGAACGATAGGTTTTGATTATTTTATTGGATGATTTGCCGCTGCATATCATGACACCTCAGAACCCGCAACCTTAACTTAGCAGCTATTTGCGTTACTCAGGTGAGGATTTCCATTTTTAAGACCGTCATAAAACCTCGATTTCCAAGTCTAGTGTAACCGCTCTTAAACTCTTGGAGAATCAACTACTGAATTTCAGTGATGGGATTCATCAACTCTTCACTGTTTTGCTTTACCGTATTTCACCACAATTAAATTTCGATAACTTCCAGTTCATGTAGCGAATCAGGACTGTGGATTACGAATTGATCGTTTATAGAAACTGGAACTATATGCACCGAAGGGAGTTTTATTAGTACAAGAACGGAATCTGGCCTTTTTCAACGGATACAACGTAAATTTTCTAGCCTCTTGTAAAGAATTTTTAATCACTAAACTATGAGAATGAGCGATTAAGGGATTTAAGTATAATTAGTCGGTTCACATGACACTATAAAATCAAACATATTGTATTTCCTTTATGTAATAGTTTCCCAGTTTTTTAGGGAAGCAACAAGGAGCATCGTATACAATGCTTACTGAAAACATTACGTCTACTGCAAGCAACAGAATTTCGAATGGAAGATAATATGTTGATCCCTCTATATCATACTCCTTTCTCCCTGCTTCCCCGCGACTTACTTCTTTCCAATCCCGTCTTATCTGTCTGCCTTTCGTTCCTGTTCCGACGCCGCCCTTCACGCGCTCCTCTAATCCGCCCCTCCTCACGTTCAGGCCCCACTCCCTGAGCCAGTGTCCCCGTCGCCTAAGGAAGGCGAGATCTGATTAATAGCACATTAAGTTGAAGGGCTTCGCTAATTATTTTTCAACGACCTCTAAACAGTTAAGAGCAGGTTTGTGATCTCATCTCCTCTTATATTCATGTTGAAGAGTAACTGTGAATGGACACGATGCAACCTCTAAACGACGCAATATTTATACGATTACACGAACATTTAGGGTTTACATTGCAACAAAGATTACTGTACAAGACTTAAGTACAGAGTAGAAACAAAACAAAATGTAATGTGATTTAAAATCTTATATTCTTCTTCTTTAGTTATATAACGTGTGCTTTCTGGCATGTCGTCGTAATCTCAATACAAATTCAGAAAGCATGGAATGTTCTTGGCGTAATGTTGCGGCTTTTCTTGAAATTTCTATCTTATAAAGATTTTTCCAAGAGGTCACCAATGGACCTTAATCGCTTTGATATTTCTTTATGTCAAAGTCATTTTATTAAGCCTAAAATGTTCCTTGGCGGGCAATTTTTTCAGTAGCAACCGTTCTCGAAAACACGTTTCCTCTTTACAAATGTATAAAGAAATGTATAAAAAAGATCAAACATTTCCTTCAGATTGAAAATTCGTTTGCTTTACAGAAATTGAACTGAATCAGTGTTCAATACAAATGTCACGTTGCCTAACTACAAGAAGATAATGAATTCGTTTTGTTAATTTTACTTACCAATAAACGTAGGCAGGATCTATTATTTTTTTGATGTACTCTCCACTAAGAGTTAGAAAGTCCAATTATTTCAATTTACTTAATATCGTGACTTTAAGACAATAGTGAATTTAAGTACCTCAAAACCTCAAATACATTTTTTTAAACAAACTTTTTAATAAGAGCAAGGGTAGATACATTTTCTTCCTTCCATACCAGGGGCGCATGAAGGGCATGCAAAAATTCAAAATTTTTTCGGCATCTTCCTACAACTACAATTATGAAGATAGAGATTTTTACCTTAATGATATCTGTTCCTTAATAGTACATTATGAAACGATTATGTAATGATGGGCCACGTTACTTTAGTGTACGAGTGAACTCATGCATTAACACCCATTACATCGAGTTTCGTACAGTACTTTTTCTACGACTTATGCTAACTATAATAAGTTAAACATTCACGTTGAATCGTTTCGTAGCAGTTGACATACAGGTTTTAGCTAAGGCCACGTAGCGGACAGCTCGCTACCCTTAATTGAAATGATTGAAGACGTTGTCATTGTCAACAATACTATTTATTTCAATAAGAGCAGCTTTCGATGGCTTAGCCATCCATCATCATCAGTTTTCTGATACAAGAAAAATATAAAAATTAGAATTAACAGAGTTACATAATTTTAAAACATCTTAAGAAATGAAAGGAGAAGAATTAAAGAAAAGAAAGAATGAAAGAAAGAAGGAGGCGGAGAGTTAGATCTTTTTGTATTATGGTAGTTTTTTTTATTTAAGTAAGAAAATGAATGAATACATATACAATTTTGAGAGAGAAAATACAAAAAAGTAAGTTGAGCCGTTTCTTACCTGCTGTCTGGAAGTCACAAAAACGACTACGCGGGTTCGGGCGGGCCTAGCAGCTTAAGTACCGGCTGTGTGATGGAGGAAGAGGGTTAATGGCCTGGGTGCGGTGTGCTGTGTTGTGTCGCCCCCAAAGAGTGTGGTGTGAGGGTGGTGTCAAAAAAGTAATTTTAGCAGAGGGGAGGGGTTGTAGTTTATGTTTACATTCAGTAGGTTATTACTGAGATGGATGTGAAGGTTTTCCAATGTTAATCTGGTATGATATTGATTTTCTATTTCCAGTAGGCGAGGGAGTAAATGATTGGCAAAGTGAGATTTCAGGTGTTGTGTTTCCAAGCGTGTATATGTTTTTTATTCTTGTATTGAAAGTTCTGCCGTTTGACCATATATTTAAGGCAATGTAGTGCGTAGACACCGCTTTTTTTTAGATCGTGTTTTAGGGGATGGTTTTCTTTTGTGTTTTGAATGAAACTTTGATACCGGCTTTGTGTATATTGTGTGCGACTTTTTCTGAAAGTTCTCCAAAATATGGTAAGCAAGTGTACTTGTCTGATGTTAGTATTGCATTAGAGAATGTAGTGTACATTTTCAGTTTCCGTTTGTGTTGCGGCGTAATATGTTGTTGACAATAGTTGTAACCGCTTGCCATAGCAATGTGTTAAATAGTGTTCAGTTCTTGCAGAAAATGAGATTTAGGAGAGGCAGGCTTAGTAATCTGTGTAACATGTAGTGGAAGGCGGCGTGTTTGTGAATAGGGTGTTGTATAGAGTTGTGGATGACAGTGTCTGTGTACGTCGGTTTTCTGAAAATATTGAATGCATGTTTGTTTTCAGATATGCTGATATTGAGGTCTAGGAAATTGATAGTTCTTCATTCTGTAGTTCTGTAGTGAATTTTATAGTGGAATGTATGTTGTTGAGGAAGTAAACGGTCCAGAGAACAAGGATTCGTCTACGTAACGGTGCCAATATGTGATATATTTGAGAAGTGGATGATTTGAAAGGATGATGGTCTGTTCGAAAGAGTCCATAAAAATATCTGCAAGGAGAGGAGAGAGGGGTGAACCCATAGGAATTCCTGAGGTTTGTCTGTAAAATTTATTGTCAAAAGAATTTTGGTCCATGCATAGGTTGAAGAGATTTTGGAGTTCATCACGAACGGGTATCGAACATGATGATTTGTCTAGTAAGTTACGTAGCAGTAATTTGCAATCTGAAGTCGGAGTACTAGGAAAGAGATTCTTTATGACAAATGAAACAAGTTTTGCATAGGGTGGAACGGGAATCTGTTGGATCTTTTCTACTAGATCTAGACTGTTTTTTACAGAATATGAAGGTTTGAACTGGATGTGTTTATGGAAGAGGTTATTTAATTTCTGGGCGAGTTTGTGGGTTAAAGTGTTTGTGTACGAAACCACGGGTCTGACGGGGGTATTCTCTTTGTGTAATTTAGGCAGGCCATAAAGCCTCGGAGGAGAAGGGTTAGACGGTATGTATTGTTTGGAATAGGGAAACAATGCTTGAGAATTGTTAAGTTCTTGTTTAAGCTGACAAAGATACTTCTTAGTAGGGTCATTGAGAAGTTGTTCGATCTTGTTGTCGTTCAAAAAGTCATAGATTTTGTCATTGTAATCTTTTTTGCCCATAACCAATACAATGTTGCCTTTGTCTGCTTTAGATATGATTAAGTTTTCCTGTGTAACTTTTTTGGCGAGTTGTTGCGCGTGTTGAAGATCAAAATTTACTGGTTTTTTGTGCACTATGGTGGATTCTGTGTGGTTTGTGATGGTGTGATCTATGTTGTATTTAGTCTCGACGGAAATATTGTGGAAATTGGTATTAGTGTCTGCTTTGAAACATAACTCTGTGTGTTAATTAAGGGGTGTGGAAGGACAATGTTTTAGGCCCTTGTTTAGAAGAGATGTCCTGATTGGATAATGAAGTAGAGGAAAGATTACTGACGCGAGAGTGGAACTGATGAGGCATGACCTGACTTTGGATTGCATTAATATTATTTGAAACTTGGTGGGTTGAAAGCTAGTATTAGAGTGGCATATAAAGCGGCTCAACTCAACAATCGCTACCCTTACCTCAGGTGGCTTTCGTGTTCCAGTCCGCCTGCCAGAGAGTATAAAAATTCGGCAAATAATTACAACTCACCATTTTCGCTTTTTCTCTTATTTATAAAGATTCGAACTCCACCTCTGATTCACTGGACATTTTAAACTAAAGAATTGGACTTTTTTACCGTAACCACACGGCAGCAAGATATATCACAAAATCACGCGTTCAGATCTTAACATCAGTCAAATAATCCCTCCAATATCTACCACTGCGCTAGTCAAATAGGATCAAACTGAAATTATGGTCCACTTTATTTTAAATAATATTCCTCGTGAAAATGACTAATAAGAAAAGAAATTAAAACTGACAAGCATAATATAATATTACAAGCAATTTTAATGTACACAATTGAACGAAACAGTTACTAGAAATAATCTCAATGATTAATGAAGTGTCAATACTTGGTTTGTAAACTTCTCTGTGATTGGTCAAGAACCTTTATCATAATGAAATCTGTATTATAATAAGTATCATTATGCAACGAGCTGCAGCGCTGAAACGACAGGATTATATAGTGGGAGTTGAAAAAGATTTGAAAGAAGGTCGTGTACAAATTTTCGAAAACTTGAGCACATTTCGCATAATTTTGCGTGAAAGTACGGGTGAGAAAGTACGTGCAGTTTTAGCACCACTAGTTTTAAGAAGGTCTGCGCTCAACTATTTTCTAAAATGTCTCTTCCGCCCAGTAATGAAAGGGAGCTGAAACAAAACAACGCCGTCTTTTTACGCGAAAGCATCGGAGTCCTGGCGGCATCGCGAGTGAAGGCGAGCGGCAGCGGGCGCTTATCTCGAGTGGCCGGCGGGGGTGGCAGCGGCAGGTCGGCTTCCGTGCGCGTGCGTATGCGGGCGGGCGCCCTCCGCTCATTTGCATTGAACAGCCATTAGCTCCCGTCTCGCGCGGACGAATATAGGGTCGCGAACCTTCGCGGGAGCCGAGGGAAAACTTTGTTCGAAATGCACGGCGTCGCGTAGTTATTTTATTTTATAAATTGCTGGTGCAAATGGATAATTGAACACGTGTGATTGATTGATTGATTAGCGATTCCGGGCGCGTCAATTGCTAAGGTCATTAGTCCCGTAAGTATAGAGCGTATTTTTTTACGGGAGGTGGCGGTGATCTTCCCCGCTGGATGGCGAGGTCCGGAACTGACCTACCCCTCGGCTTGCGGGGTTTTCCCCTACTAGCTATCTCCCACTAGCGGGGTACCCCCAGCCTAGACAGCTCTAATGCTCCCGACTGGACTCCCAACATATCTGGTGGTCTAGTGCACGTGTGTGTGTGGTGAGTGCGCGCGAGTGTGTGTGTGTGCGTGTGTGCGTGCGTGAGCGTGTGCGCGCGTGTGCGTGTGCGTGTGTGTGTGTGCGTGTGCGTGTAAGTAAAGGGTAAGGATTGGACAATGAAGAGGAAACAAAGATCGCGCGCGGCCCATGGCCAGTTCGTTAGGGCACTGTTCCGGCATTCGCCTGGTTTTGATCGAAAAGAAAACACGGAAAACTACCGATCTGAGCAGCTGTCCGCTAGGATTCTCCAGCCAGTGGCTGAAATCGACCTAGCTATTTAGCTAGTGACGAAAATCCTGCCACCGTCGAGTGGGTAGGGTGAGCACCGAATGTTTGTCACTCGGCAAATAGTAAGCAATTCATTCACACTACTCGGGATTTCTGCGAGCGGTCGCTACTCTACGAATAACGAATGTGAGGAGCCGCCTTTAGACGAGAACAAGTAAGCGGGTTGCCAAAAGTCGCCAATCTGACACGCTTCCCTCAAGCATTTCCAAATCAAAGGCAGGGCTTCCATCGTAGGCACAGGCAAGGCCTTTGTCCTCGCGATCAATCCTCGCGTTCAGACACAAAATGTCAACGCCTACTGACAGTTGTGGCTTAAATGTGTTGTCGTCGCACGCTTAACTACTACTATTTCTATTTAATTAAATGAACTGGAAACACCTTTCAACGTCCGTTGGATTATAAATACATATTTTTTATTATCACTTCTAAAGTTGCATTTTACGAAATTAAATTTTACAGACTTTTACTTTTTGTTTGTTAGATGTTTGAATTAGTTACTTAAACAACAAACTTAGTATTTGCACAGTTTTTTGAATCGCCGTTGATTGAACAGCGCATTACTCAGTGTTCCCATTCATCTACAATGCGTTAATAGCTTTTTGTAAAAAAAATTACATTAAGAATCGCTTTTGGAAGTATTCTGAATAGTACTTAAAAGTCAAAGAATTACGAACAAAGAGAAAGTAGGATTCTTTGATAATTTTGAGTTTCCGAGCTCGCCAACTGCAACTTCTCATTGGTCCCGGAAGGATAGTTACACTGCCGGGTACTATACGTTCGAGCGAACTATGCAAATTTAGTAGTTTACTGTTTTGGCATGCAGCCTGTATGCTAGTTACGATAGTTTGTGCAGCTAATTAGTTCCGGAATTAACTGCAAGTACAGTCGTAATCGGAGACGGTGCATTTTAATGCCTACTATTACCAACAGTAACGTTCAGATTAACAGTTCACTTCAGTACACACATAATACCCGTACTAATTTCATTGCCTAATTCAACTTCAGCTAGTAATGTTTGTGTTTCATTAGACTTCAAACTTGTAGGAAAGTTAAAAGATGATCTGAAATCACAATGTAAATGTCTCAACCAACGACTTAAATACTTTGCATTGACTTTATAAGAAACAAAACTACAAATTCCCCTTCACAAAACCATGACCTCCCTGAAGTAAACACTCGAAAATTATAACTTTCCCACTTCAGAGCGACTATCAGCGTAAGTTTGTTACGTCACTGAACAAACTTGTTTCTTTAGAGATACAACTATATATGCTGATGTGTACTGATCAACAAAAGGACCATTTATTTACAACCAATTTTTATATTGTTTGTGATTTTCATATAAAAATCATCTCTTATTGGAAATACGTGCGTAATTGTTTTCTCCTGAAGAATGCCCGAAGACACTAAGAGAAACAGAAAGGGATGTTTTCTATTTTCGATGTAATAAACGAAAATTGTTCAATGTTGTCAAGTTATTATAAATAAATCAAGGATTAATGTTTATATTGAATATAACTTTATTAAATAAGACTGTACATTAACACAATTATAAGTACATCTTCACAATGCCCAGTATAGAAACTGACCAGATCACTATCTACTATATCTTTCTCCACGTCAGTGCTGCGATTGTAATGTAATTCAAATTCCAGCTATGACAAATCCATATCTGTTGTCATGTCAATTATCTATTTTTTCTAGAGAAGTTTCGTTGGTAATTGAAATTATAACCACAACATTGGACACCTCTTCCAAACGCCGAATGTCTAGTTGAGATTTACATGGATACTGTGTGTGTGTGTGTTGCAGCCACGACCGTGACCAGCCGTTCACCTTCCAGCTGGGTGTTGGCCAGGTGATCAAGGGCTGGGACCAGGGCCTGCTCGACATGTGCGTAGGCGAGAGGCGTAAATTGGTGATTCCCCCTGAGCTGGCGTACGGCGACCGGGGAGCGGGCAACGTCATCCCAGGAGGTATATACTTCGTGAATTTTTTTATTTCAGTTTTAACTAATTGAATCACTTAAGTAGTTGGAGTAACACATCGATAACCCTCATTTTACACATCCGGAATTAGAATATTAGAACTTCCCCAAAATCCAAACATTTTTATCCAAATGCATGGAATCATAGAATAGCAATAAAAATATAGAGAACATTTGGTGTGTGTGTGTGTGTGTGTGTGTGTGTGTGTGTGGTGTGTGTAGGCGCGTATGTGCGTGTGTGTGTGTGTGTGTGTGTGTGTGTGGGTGTGTCGTGCGTGCGTGTGTGCGTGCGTGTGTGCGTGCGTGTGTGTGAGTTTGTGCGTGTGCATGTTTTACGGCTGAAGACCGAAATCTCTTCTCCCAATATAATCATATACTACACCTCCGATCCCTCATCTCACCCCCTTTTAAACTGCAAAAATTCCCTTTATAGAACTATAATCAAGAATATATTTCCATTCCACATTTGTCTCATCAAATTCGCTGACCTAAGTTGTTTATTGAGGTTTCTCAATAGAATTCCTCAACTGTTTATATTAAGTTAATTTAAGTAGTATTGTAAATTAGATTAAGGGTCGTATTTATGAAGCTCTGCCAGCAGAGCTCTTCGGGGACTGCCATCTGGGGGCTTGCTGGGAGGTCAAGGAGCGACTGCAATTGGCCGGGGGCCGTTCATAAATCGCAAAACCGAACACTGGCAGCCTGCTGGGCCTGGCAGGCCCCTGGCAGAGGTTTATAAATACGGCCCTAAGCCTACTCTACTTACGTAACTTTAATGTGTAATACTGATATATGTAAACCCAATAAAATCAATAAAATAAACAAAAAAACTTAAATTTGACCACTCAAGGTTGTTTAATGTAAATCGTGAAGGCCCAAGCCAACTCGAAAATTAGTAGCAAAGCGTCAAATGAGAAATATAGTGAAGTCAGGGTAGGTTGTAGGGTGTGAGTGGAAAGGGCACCCCCGGATAAGATGGTAAAAAGCTCCCCTAACCCAAATGATGTGCGAGTGGTTACATTATAATTCTAATATAAAAATAATATTTTTGAAAGGTTTGTTAGCCCCGTCCTACCACCCACACCACTCTACAGCCAAAAACGTGTTTTTTTATTTTAATTTTATTTTAATTTTTTTCGGAAAGATAACACTATGTTAAACACTAAAATAAATTCACAGAATTGTTGCATTTTCAAAGTATATTTAAAGTCAAGATGATTTAAAGGCGGGAAAATAGCTTTATTTTTTAAACTGCAGTCCAGCTGACGAAAAATCTTAAATAAATTCACTACAATTTGTGTTTTAAAAGAAATGTTTGAGAGTTTTTCGAGCCTGTTCCATGGTTCTAAGACAATAAAAATTATTTTTTGCTTTTTGAAAATATTTTTTTTGTGTTTGAATTTGGGTCTGAGAAAATATCAAAAAATATTTTTCTGGTAGTATAAATTGTTTTCTTATTTATCGTTTTTAAATCAGATAAAATAGTGTTAAGTTGCCGAAAAAATTAAAATAAAAAACCGTTTTTGGTTGTAAAGGGGTGTGGGTGAAACGGGGGTTAAGAAATCTTCCAAAAATATTATTTTTATGTTTGAATTATAATGTAACCACTCATACGTCATTTGTTTCAGAGGAACTTTTTTTACCATCTTATCCGGGGGTTCCTTTTACGCATGACACTGTGTAATTCGAAACTTCGAAACTTGTCCCTCATTAACCTTAAAAACTTCCTTCTGTGCTGTGCTTCTGAAATTAGAAATGTTCTGCTGCGTACATATCTATTTTCGTCAAGAGTCAAAGAGAGGTATCGTGTCCAGTGAATGATTTTTTCTTGGTTCCCACCGCGTCAGCTACTACGATCATTAGTTCCCGTGAGTGTAATGCATTTTATACCACGAGAGGTGGAGAGGTTCCTTACCTCTCGGTAAGTGACATCCGGCGCTGATCTACACGCCGACGGATTTCTATCGCCAGGTATCTCCACCAGTGAGCACTACCCTAAGCTGGGACAAGCTCCAAACTCGTGACTGGTCTCTTCTGACATGTTTGGTAGTGGAGTGCACGTAATACGTGTGTGTATGGGAAAAGGAGGACAATAATATAGTAGCAAAGATCGCACGCAGTTCTCAATCCTTTTATTGATCTAGTCCTCCGGCAATCGCTTGGTATTGATGTGAAAAAGCACGGAAAATTAATTATCAAAGCATCCGGCCGCTAAAATTATCCTGCAGAGATTCGATTCGATCTAGCTGTGTAGCTAGTATCGAAAATCCGCCACCGTCCGAACTCAAAGCCTAGATCCTTTCGGTCACCTGTTGGTTCGGAGGCAACGGCAATACTGTCACTGAGCCATCACAGTCGTTTCTCGTCACCGTAACGTACTGTTTCATCTACCCTACCCACCTCCGAAATGTCAACTTCATCCGGCTAAGGTCCAATGTATGCTTGGAAGCTTTTTCAATTTCGGACTTACTCCATGACGCTATGGCTGGATTTTCATAAATTTTATTTTTTCTTTGGGTTAGAAAGAATCATATATATATATATAAATTTCTTTTCTTCTTGGTTGATTTTTACTTTTCTGCAAACTACTTACGTACAATACAGTATTGTGAAGCTGCAGCAAAAAACGACGATTTTCTGTAGAAAATCTGGTTTTGCGAATTCCGGATATCGAAAAAGTGGATAATTGTTCCCATAAATAATAAATAACTAGAACTTTATTTTGGAAAAATATCGTACGAATATTTTGGCACAAGACGGAAGTGGAGATAGACCAACTAACGTTTTGAAAGAAAAAAGAACTTTTAGAGACTCCAAAGATAGAGTATTTCTCGAAAATCGATTTTCACAGCGTCGGATTATTTTATAATTCCGTATAAACGTACGTATATGAGAAAGTGCAAACCGATTCAAAACTATTGCATTTTAACACACTGCTTTACATCATACGCAATGCGAAGCGCAAATACGGGGGATGAGAATACCTGCATTTCTAGCGTTCTAGTCTGATAAGGCTTGAGCAATCGACAAGAAAGAATGTGATATTGAACATATTATTTAAATCACAAAAAAAAGTTTACGCTGCGAAAACATCGATGTTCTATTCATGTATGAGGGAGAGAGAGAATAATATAATATTAAATAATATGAATTAATAAGATCTTGCATGTACTAATATCAAATGCCCTATTCAAATACCCACTCTAATTTTCATACTTTTTCTAGGTGCTACTCTTACTTTTGAAGTGGATCTTGTTAACATTGGCGACTCCCCTCCACCAGTCAATGTCTTCAAGGAAATTGATGCTGATAAAGATCAAATGCTATCACGAGAAGAGGTAAGTCTAGAGAAGTAATGAACAACTTCTAGTTGATGAAACAAAAATTCTTAGAATAAATTTGGAATATTCGTGAATGCTCTGATTAAGAACTCGAGTTACTGTCAGCAATGTAAAGTGCAGAGGTAAACGATCTATTGGTCATTTTTATTCGTATTTTATTACGTGACCAAATGCCTTTTTCAAACGTGACAAACTTTCATAAACTTTTGACTGAACATTTCAGTCGTGCAAAAATAAATAAATAAATAAATAACAAAGGTAATATTATTCTAATAAATTTACATGGTAATTTTTTTTTACTAAAAATGTACTGCAACGAATTACAAGTCTGTGTAATATAATGAATGCATGAATCTTTCATGTGAATTACATAGATCACATTTACATATTGTTAATACACAAGAAAGGTGGCATCAAAAACCGCAATCCCTACAAAAACGATCTATGACAGGAGGGAAGGAGAGAGAAGACAAGGAGTGTCTCCTTATGCCCTCCCTCTAAGATTACAAAAAACGCTCTGAAACAATAAAAATAACTTACCAAAGTGCGATTTCTTCGTGTTTCGTACAATTTGGAGGCGCCGGCAAGGAAAGTCAAGAATTTTTCATACCCATTTTGCTTCTCGCGAAACACCTCCCCTTTCGCACACATCACTTACACATATGACTTATTTCTTTTACACTTCCACTCGAAGTTATCATGCAATTTGTTCCGTTTCGCCAACTTCATGGGACACTTACACACAGGACACATGAACACTGTCACTAATAATCCATGGTTTTGAATCCACTCGATCACAATCAGACACCCCTTTGGCACTATGCGTTGAAAAAACACATTTTTATTCTCTGCATAGCACAAACACTCGACAACTCACAAAAAATTAGAAGAACACAAGAAGTCAGGAATATTTGACCGGAAATCACTTTGAAAGCTACCCCGACACACACGTAAATAAAACTAAAATTATGGTTCTGTAACTTTCGCTTCGACGGACATAATGGTAATGGCGCTTCAACAAGGTAGTATGACGTGAAATACGTAATGAAGAAAGTGACCAATCACGAAGCCTTAAGATTATTTCAGTAGTTTAATATTTATAATTTATTTAGATCGAGCACGTGCGCGTCCATGCCTTGCCGGCGAAACCTCCCACGCCTTGCTTATTGTAATTATGTACTATCAGCATATACTGCTCGCTACCTTTGCCCACCGTAAGATTCCCCTCAGAACCATCAACTCTTCGTCTCCTGAACGGGGAAAAAAAAAAAAGTAGAAAATTTTTACAAAAGTAGAACATTTTACAAAAGTAGAACATTTCATTAAAATAGTTATCAAGACAGTGGATTTATAGATCAATAACACTTCATATTGATAGCAAATTGTCTCTATTCAAGATGAAACCATTTTGCAAAATGACAATTTATGAGATGTCACTTTTCTTGAGCAACGATGATTATGCATTTAAATAAATTCTCTAATAGAGAAACGCTTAATCTTACAAGCTCTAAGAAGTAGATAGATATTTTCTTTGTTGAAAGGGTGTTTGTGTAGTTTACCTA
Source organism: Teleogryllus oceanicus (assembly GCA_964035755.1). Lineage (NCBI taxonomy): Eukaryota > Metazoa > Arthropoda > Insecta > Orthoptera > Gryllidae > Teleogryllus > Teleogryllus oceanicus. Next base: position 132,321,640 of record CAXIVR010000005.1, on the reverse strand, counting down.
ACTTTTTTACTAGATATAACCTACACATGAGTTAACAAAGTTGTGTATGTTTAGATCACAAGTATCTCTTCTCAAAAATGTAAACTCTGGATTCTTGGTCTGTGAACTTGTTACTTGTCTTGTATTTGATATTTTGTGTTTGGCATTGGTTTTATGATTGTTAAAGTTAAATTTTCTTGCAATACTTCACCTCTTCAGCCTCTTACAATCATTGACTGTGTCAACCTTTTGTTTCTAATGCACATCCACTCTTTCTTCAGTCACAAGTCGTCGTCTTACAAATGTATGTCACCTACAGTCCAGCGTACCTGGGTTCAGAGATCTTGTTGTGCAAGATGAAGCCATTTTCTATCAATAAGCAACTTCCTTATGGGTCACTCATAGCTTTTTCATATTCCTAACCTTTACTGATCACAAAAAAAACTTCATTTCACCTTTTTGTAGATGATTAATACAGCACATTTCCTTCTACACAAAGCAATCAAGAATTCGTATCTTAATATTTTTTAATCTTGCAACAATTAAAATTCATCAAGAAACTTATCTTTGTGTTCAGGTGAGCGAATACCTCAAGAAGCAGATGGTGGCAGCAGACCAGGAAGGCGGAGAGAGTGAAGAAGTGAAGAGGATGATGGAAGACCATGACAAGCTAGTTGAAGAGATCTTCCAGCATGAGGATAAAGACAAAAATGGCTTCATTTCGCATGATGAGTTCTCTGGGCCTAAGCACGATGAGCTGTAGGTGACTTGACGAAAAAGACTGTGGTTGAATACAGTGAAGTGCAGGTGAAACAATCTTCCAAAAGCAAAAATTACAAAAATAAATCCAATCAAATGAACTGCACTACCAACCGTGACATGCCAACATTAAAGTGGCTATTAACTTTTCTGAGTGCTACTATATCATCATTTTATACAATCTATATAAAAATGAACACTTTTTCTACACATATAACAGATACCTTTATTTAAGAAGAAAACTTGAAGATACATTTTGTACATACTTCTAAGAATTTATTCATTACTTTATGATTAGTTAAAAAAAAAATTTATTTGGCTTATTGCTGAGTTTAATGTTGTCCAATGTTCTATAATATCTTCACATTCCACTTAATTCTGATTGACATCTTCTTTGTCCAAAAAATTGCACAGTAAAAGAGATTATTGGGTTTGTAAATGTTATAAATGTGTGTTGTTGTTGAAGTTGTATGATGTTTAAATAAAAGCTGTATTTTAAGTTTTGAGTGAAAGTGTAATTTTTAAATTCCCATTTCCACAATTGCATTTTTAAAATTGAAAAATGAAAATAAAATTCCTCTTTCCTCAGTCAAATATGAAAAATTAAAATAAAAGCGTTCACATTTTCTCTTTCTTTTAATCCTTTTTACTGGTTGTCTCCAACAGAAGACCTATGCTCCAATTTTGTAAAATATTCCATAACATTTTTAAAGCCATATTTACCATTTTTGTGTAAATAATTAGAACCTATCATAAATTACATTTAAATGTGGTAAAGTTTGATTTTGTTAAAGTGTGTCTTGACATGCAGTTTGCTTTTATAGGAGAACTTGAATGGCAAATTGAATGTTAGTAATGTTTTCTACCTACTTAAACTTTTTAATTAAAATTTTTGCTTTCAAAACAAATTGGAGAGATGAAAGAGAGAGAGAGAGTGCTTCTTTAATTAGAAGAAGTGAAAGACAAAAAGTTTAAAAAATGGGGAAAATAGAAAAGTAAGAAAAATCAAAAGAATTTTCAGCAAATGATTTCAAACCTCAGTATTCACAGGATTAGATATACAACAGGAATTTCTGAAAGAGATCCATACAAATTATTAATCAATTTTTACTTTAGAAATCAATAATTATTCAAGAAATAACTAGAAAGTGTAATCATTGATTCAATTTTCTTTCTTAATGATTATAAAAGGTTGTTTGAACTTTTCTCACTTACTTTGAGAGTAGAGAAACAAATACCAAAAAATCAGAAAAGGATGAATGAAAATGTGTCTGAAAAAAATTCATTATGGTTTTCATTCCCATCTCTTATTAAGTATTGTAAAAATTTTAGCCATGAAAATTTTTACATGTGCTGTTCAAATACATACTTTAAATCTACATTTTTATGGAATAAGTGAATAATGAAAATGGAAAATTATTAAATTACATGAAATATAGATTCTCTTAAAAAAATGGGCGAAGCCTAGAAGGATTTGTAAAGAAACATACCGTATATCCTGTGAATCAGGCAGAGCAAGTAACAATTTTGTAGAAATTAATGTGAAAAGCAGTTAATGTCTGGTAAATATTGTGCATTGACTATCATGGATCAATTAACAGAAACAAGCTTTTTGGAAATAGTATTTTGTCTTAACCATTGTTCATTGCAGCTCTGGTTAGTACTAAAAATATCCCTTATATCAAATCCAGTTCTGAATCCATCCCTAAATTCATAGAGGCATCATAAATTTTAACTTCAGTAATTGGAATTTCTCAATACAGTGGTCTCTCAATTGTACAGATTAATGGGACCAGATCCTGTCTGAACCAATAGAGATTTGTATGATGAAACAGAAATAAATACACATGAACATCACCACCAAATTATTTAGTGGATTTGGTAAGTTTTGAGTACAAGTTAAATTGGCTGGATGATTCATTAGATAAAGTGTGAATTGCCAAGAAGCCCCTTCTAATACACCCTATATACAAAAAAGAAATAGAAGGGGGGGAACATTTCCCTCAGTAGTGTTGTCCATGCAAGAAGCACTTTTGAGCACATGAAGTCATATTGAAGAGAATGTCATATGAAGATTGAAGGGGAATGAAAAATCATTTACAGATCGTTCCAACATATTTACTGTAGTAAAGACCGTAAGGACTAAACAATACTAGTATAAGCATTGCAATTTTTCCCCAATTTTATTTTTATTTTGCCACTAGATGCCTACAGGTAACATCCAGATGTCTATATGACTGAGGTTCATAAAACAAGAACCTCCTCTACCTCAGTTTTCATTCATTTTCTTTCCTTTATATTATGTACTTGTTGAAAGATACTATTTAAAATCACATTACAGATTTCAGAAGATTTCAGAAGGATTTGACAGCATGACGTTTATTTTTTCATCTTAAGAGTCAAGATATCAATTCTCTTCTGTGAATCCAAATCTAATCCAATCATTTATTGGTATTTGATATCGGTAATCATTTATGATTATTTTATGAATATTGGTATAAACATGATGTATGAATATTGATGCAATCATTTATTGATTTAATGATATATTAATCAAGAATCCAATCATTTTTAATTAAAACCCAATTTTTTTTTTTTTAATTAACAAAAAAAATTAAAAATTAAATTAATTATAATTAAAGGTTAACAAGAAACCATGGAAGTAACACCTCAAGTTTGCCAGTTGTTATCAGTACTAAGAGGAAATTTCATGTTCAATTTCTAATTTCACAAAGGTAAAACAAGAAACCAATCGTAAAGATCACATTTTTCTTCCTTTTTTGGACATGCTTTTGTACATGTCATATCAACAGTCATGATATCAGACAGTCCATCATAGTAATAAAATAGATTATACACTTTTTCGATATCAAATACTGAATTAAAAATTTTATTGTGGTGGAGCTTTTATTTCCATAAAATCATTATTTTCATTATTAATTACTTCTGGTGGCCTGCAGTGGCAATAATACTGCCAAACCAAACCATACAATTAAAAAAATGCACAATGTTCAAGAACAATAAATAAAATACTTTCATATATTACTGCAATTAATTAAATATTTCAAGAAAATTAGTCTTCACAAATACTGCAATAACAGAGTGTAGAATATACAAAGAACAACTGTACCTTACATGCTACCAAGAAAATCAAAAAAATTGCTGTACCATTACAAAACACATGAATAGTAAATATTTAATGGTGAGTAAAATCATCCTTGGAGCTTTGCTGTTGTCTCATATCACCTATGTCCTAAGAAGTAAGACACTGAGTTTGAGAATTCAGACATTAAGCATAGAATGAAAATAGGTTTAACAACACAATGAATTATTTGCATTTTTCAGTCAAACTCTAAACTCTTTCATTGTTTTGTTGCCTCTCACATGGCTGGAGAGGTGTCTATTGTTTTCTTTTAATTTCTGCACACATTGGAAATTAGTATTATTTTGAATTTTTCTCAAGTTCCTGGGTATCTAAATATCTGTCACATGGCTAGAGATTCTTTCAGTTTCTGTGCTCATAGGAAATTAGTAATAAAGATCACTGGAAATTGGTGTGCCTATTACGGTAAGTTTTTCATTTCATTTCACTTTAAACATAGGATATTTTTCTTCATGGAAGAAGTTATTCCTCTAAGATTCTTCTTTGGATGTGTCTGATGGTCCTTACACACCTTCACTGGAAGAAACCGTGGTAAGTTAAGGAGAATTATCACATGCGGAAACCTGACCTCGGTTTCCCTCCACATTCATCTGAAGTCAGAAGTTCAGCATGAAGAGAGTATGTTAGTGAACTGTAATGTAATTTCTGATCTCTGTAAATAGATTCAAATGGAATCCAAGACATTGCATGTCTCAGATTTCAAGATGCTTCATGGCATGAGCCAGGTCCTGAGAGAGTAGAAACCTAAAAGAATAGAGACCTAAGAGAGCCACAAACCCATAAAACCATAAGTCACTTTCTGTAATTGTAGCCTGAGGAACATGACTTGAGACCTCTGGCTTCCAAACCAATTCTTAAGGCATTATTTTCAAGTTATACACGGTTGATATCAAGAAATGAAGTTTGTGGCATTGCATTTGTGCCTGTCTAGTTCAGATGTGCTTTTTCAACAAATATTAATATTTAGGAAAGGAAATTTGCAATTTGTCATTTTTCCATAATTCCATAACAAATTGGGTTTAACAAAAACATTCTGCGATGAAAAACAGTCAGTGTGTGGCATGTCAAAATGTAATGTGCTTGTTCTCCATTTCTCCTTGCTATGCAAACAATATGTTATTGAGGTCAATTACAAAATGGGTTGTTTCTTTTTTCTTCTTCTTGGATTATTCGAATATTGTGTATTATTTGTTTAAGTTTTCTTAGGCCCTAATCCTATTTCTTTGGCAACATTAGTTGAATTAAGAATAAATTATGGCAACAAGCATTGTAGACAAAATCTGATAACTAGAAATGTTCATTCCACTGTAATAAAAACTATTTTGCATTCAAAAAGAACTATGAATTTGACATAAAATTTCTTTTGTCAAAATAACTAAACTCCTCTCTCCTCTTGCAAGTAGCGAAGCAAAGGCTGAAGAAAATGTGCAAGAATAATAGTGAACTTAATCATGTTGTTATGTTATGTTTCTTGCACTCCTAATACAAGTAACCACAATAAAATTGTCATTGTGTTTTTTTTGTTTTTTTTTGACACATACTTCCCAGCAGTCATACATACTGCAACATGGAAGGAATATAACAACTCATAGGATTGTATTTCATTTTCATTAGATTATGCATGAAACAACACATTAGAAAATAAACTCAACTATTAGAAAAATATTCCTGGTTGAATTTCATGAAATATGATGCATGTCCCACCACCTTAATCACTTATTGGGATTTTAAGAAAGTTTTCTTGAGTTGTTTTGTAAAGAACTTTAAACATGTAATGATAAAAAAATTACTTCACACAAAAAAAATTTAAAAATTTTCTTCAAAAGGTTAAGAAATAGTTACTTATATAATCATAATCTCCTTATCAAACAAAATTCACAAAATATATAGAAAAAATAATTAATTCTCACAAATTATTCTTTTGCATAATACAAATGACAAGGAAATAAACCCATCATTTAAATATTTTTTGAAAAATGTACTTCACAAGATTTCAAAAGTATTATTTTTAGCACTTAATTACAAATGAAGCTAGAGGTGCTACAGAATGGCACAGACTTTCTTGTAGTAAAGTTTTCTAATTTCCTTGGTGTGGACTGGTACTGTACAATCTTGTCCCTCCTTCTTGCCTGCTTCCATCTATTGCGTTCCAAAAATGTTTTTTTGAAATTTTCACAGCTTTTCGGTTTCCAACTTGTAGAACCTGAATTATATTTAAAGAATATTAAAGAAGGCTGTAAAGTGGTCCTAAATAGCAATTTTCACTGAAAAATTGGAAGCCGTTTTTAAGACAATGACAGTTAAGTATTACCATAAATGCGAAATTTAAGCTCTTTTTCACAGGAATTTATTGAGGTTTCGAAAAATTTAATTTAAAGTCATTTGAAGCACATCTACTCACAAATGTAATAATGCATATATATATATATAGTATTTTATTACATATTATACATTTATTATATCATATTAAACAGTGCAATTAGCACTATCCATTGGAAAATTTTGAAGGAAAAAATTGGAGCCATTTTTGAGAAAATGGCTTTTGAGCGTTTCTGAAAATGCGGAATTTTGAGCTCATTTTTTTACACAAACTGTTGAGTTTCCGAGAAACTTTATTTGACATTATTTAAAGCACATGTACTCATAAATTTAATAAAGTGAAGAAATCGCCTCTAATGTAAATATTTCCAAAGTGAGAGATAAGTCAAAAAAATTACATTTTTGTAATTTTTGGAAAAAATAAAAGAATAGAGCAATATGGTGTTTATGCCATGGTATATAGTACGTTTGGTACTAACACTACCAAAAATTTAAAGAAAAAATGGGAGCCGTTTCTGAGAAAATCTTGTTTTTGTAATTTTTTTAAATTGCAAATATTGCATACACTATTCCACGAAAACTACTAAAATTTCCAAAACAATCCACATGACCTTATTGAAAGAACTGTTTATGGACTACAAATTTCATTTGAAGGAAAACTCTCCGTCTTGAATTTTGTAGTTGTAGGAAGACGCCAAAAAAGGTGTAACTTTTGCAATTTTCGAAAATTCAGAGTTAACTGTGAAAATGGGACCTATGCACCTTTATAAGTGTATTTAATATTTAAAGAAAAAATTTGGCATTTTTGGAAAATTTTAAAACTTCATGTAAAATACCCCCAAATTTTAAAGAATGTTTTTAAAATTTAATTCCGGGGGGTAGTATTTACATAAAGAAGAAGACTAACACAGTCGGACAGGGGTTTCTTCAATTTGGAAAAGATCATACCTGTGGTTTAGGCACTAGGTTTGTTCACATACTACAGATAGACAGACTGACAGACAGTCGGACGTTTTGAAAACAACACTTTCTTGGTATCAGAGGACCCGAAAACGTGTATTTCCGTTGACATTTCAAAATCGATTTTCTGCAGCATTACATAACTTTCTCTATATTATGTATATTACTCCCATATATACATATGTATATGAGAAAGTAAAAATTAGAAACTACATAAATTGAATCACCAATAAGTTACCTACAAATGAAACTAAGAAAAACCTTTCAAATTTATTTAATGTGTTTTGTCTCAAACTAATTCTTATTTAATTTATAATAATAATAATTTATTATTATTATTATTATTATTATTAATTATTATTATTATTTTAAAATTATTACTTGAAAGAAATTAATACTATTCAAAATAGGTATTTGTCATTTTTATCACAAACCATTACCATTCGCAGAACAAGCAACAGAAGCAAACATTGCACTAAAACCATGCTATTGAAGGGAATCAGGGATTTCACAAAAAATTGGACATTAAAATGGTTCCACTTATCAAAAAGTCTAAGAAACGTTTTAGATGGAAACTTATTCTGAAAAACTATACCAAAAGTTGACTAAAGAAAAACTGGGTTCTATCAGTAACACTTATTTAGATACTTCAAAACCACTGTCAAATGAAAACATGACCCTGAAATAAGGAAATTGAATTAAAACATAAAATTACTCATAAAGAGAATAACATATTTCTCATTTATTATTTTCTTGCATACACTACATTTCACTTTTAAAAAAGCATACACTTGCAATACTCAAAAAATTCATTTAGGCCCCACAATTTGAATGATGCAGTGCCAATGGCCGACTAGTAGTAATATATTAGATTAATATGTATGGTATATATCACATCAAAAATTATGAAGAGTGAATCTTTACAAATTTATACAATGGGATGAAAGCAAATCTATGTACAGTTTTTGCCAATTTTACATCATTCATCACACACATGTTCTATACATACCATTTTACATTTAAAACATGGTTGGAAGGATATTTTTATGAATGGAATCTTAGTTTTATTAATATTTTTTGTTTTCAATAAGAAGAACATTTCTGAGGCTACTGACTTAAAACAGGCAGTAAATTGTAAAAACACTGTATTATCCAATTTCTTTTGACTTAACAAATATTAAAGCAACATTGAAATCTGATTTCACGGGAGAATTATAAAATAAAGTATTATTTATTTGAATGCATACAAAATACTTATTTTCCTTGGGTTAAAGCAAATGAATATTTGTAAATTATCTCATGAATTATGTCCTTCTTTTGATTCTCTGTCAGTGTTCCATATGCAAGTAAAATTTGAAACAACAAAATTTCAAGTAAGATATTACAGTTTTAAATCAACAATTTGCATTACAATGAGAAAAATAACTAATATATAACATGACACGTTGGTTGTAAAGAATAAATGAAATACTGGAATTTATAGTAAATGTAAAAGGTGCATGGGGCAGAGCAAATTTATAATCTGTAAATATTGGAAAATTTTATTTGGATGTACCAAATTAATACGAAAGTGAAAAATACTCATCATTTTCTAAAAATATTCACTTGCAATAAAAGTCAAATGTGTTCTAAAGCTTCATCAGTAACAAACACTGCTCAGAGTATAAAAAAGACTAGGAACACACCTGAAACACGTTAAGGGGTCTTAAAAAGTGTCATACAAGTTAATGTTGATCCTACATGACACATCTCCCCACCTCAGTTCCAGGGTTGGGATCTCTCATGAGCCCCACAGTTTATAACAGTATTTTGAACAAAATAATGAACTTATCACACGCAATCACTAATTTACACTGTATCACAGTCACTGAGTGCTGAATGTTTGTAGTTGCCCTTTGTACAACTGCTATATTAGTAACTCTTAATGTAAGCAGCTAGATGTTTTTTATCCTCTTCTGAAAGTCCATTTCTGAGAGTTCTCCTTACTGAAAAAAAATAAGAACAATATTTATAATTTTATGGAAGTTTTTTGAAAAGCACCTTAATGATGTTCAAAGAGATATTTTAAGAATGTACGGCCATTTTGTTCTTTTCATTCAAAATTATTCTTTTCCTCATTTTAAAAATTTTTAGAAAATAATTCAAAAACATTTTTTTATATTTATTTATTCTTTATCCCTTGCATTGTCTCTATTTACTTCTTTTAATGTAATTTAAAAGTAAAAATAACAATAATCAGAATTTTCATTTTAAATAACAAGAATCCACCACAATCTAAATATAAGGGGAAAAGGAGGTACAACAATTTTTTATTGATATTTCTAAGTTCTTTTAAGTCTTCTTTGTGACCAAGTGGCTTTTCTTTTAACTGAAAGTATTTTTTCTCTTAAATGTGTAGTGAATTCAATTTGAAAAATTACACATTTAAGAATACTAATTTGAAGACATCTAACTGTGTAAAATACAAAAGCTTACAAAAGCAAGTACTTTAATTGTTACTTCTCTATACAAATGCATATTCCAGTGATTAGGCAGAAGAGCAGGGCCTATGGCTCGAGCTTTGCCATTAATAAAAACATTATTATTTATTATTATTAATAATGAAATAAAACTAGCATCTATGATGCTGGAACATTGAACTTCAAACATGAAATAAGACAAAATTCCTATTAATTGCACATACCAATACTTTTTCTTCAATATTTTTTTGATATTTGCCCTCATCTCTCTGCTGTGCTCATTATGAAATCTTTCATATCTTATTCCATTTCACCTAGCACCAAGAGGTGATCTACACTCATGCAAAAGTCAATTAGTGATTTCATGAAATACACATTTGTACAAATGTTTGGTTAATTAAATTTTAAATGTGAGTGTACGTGCAAATCAACACTCGTGCAATAAATAGGTGATAGTTGAAGAAAAAAGCTTGTCTTCATGGTCAAGAGAAACCGAATACCAAAGTAAATATTAAGCAAGTTAAAAACACATTAGGAGAAATTAGGGGATTTCAAATATTTCTTTTGTTAATGAAGTATAAAACAAAGAAATGTCATTTCTTCATGGTTTTTCAATTTATAATGCAGATATCTCAGCACCACCACCACCATCATTTTTCAAAGAGAAAAAATTTACTTTTAGATTTCTCCCTGTAAAAGTGACAACCAAATATGGACAGAGAGATATAGGAAGACCAAGAACAGCCCACCAGTCTTTCTTCCTACAGTCCATGATGTTCATGACGATGATGAATAATGATGAGATTTCTCCCTTCCTTGATATTGTCCCTTCTGAGCCCATTTGTCAAAGAAGCATATATCCACATGCAGATGTATGGAATTTATTGACAAATTACGTGTTGTATAATTTTCAAAAGATGTTTAATGATTATCATTATATTAGCATTTTTAATTATATGTAATATTTTCCTGTGTATAACCAGTTAACATCAGAATACCAAATAAAGAAATGACTTGACAAAAGGAAATAAAAAAATGTTAAATAAAAATTGAATGCTTAAGAAATGTGGGATGACATTTACTTATGGGGAAATTACGCAGCATTCGTCCTTCATTTGATGGAATTTGTTCTAACGGTTGTAAGTTTTCAAAAGTCACTTTGCTAATCCTACTGTGACTGAGGTGCACAACACAGCTTATAATGGTAATCAATTGAGTGAGCTTAGTGAATGTGAGAAGCAAAGAGAGATGTTTACAATGGCATCTCCAATAACAAAGACATGAGCCTTATGATGTACAAGTTAAATTATGCCTTGGCCGGCGCAAAGATATTTTATGTTAATCACAAAGATGAAAGGCAGTGCCCAGTGAATGAGTTTTGAATAAAATGCATCATAAATTATAACTTGGACAGATCCAAAGATGTCTTATGTTAATCACAGACGCTGAAGGCAAGAACATCCTCATGGAATTGGACAAGCATAGGGAGTCGTCTTATCACATTACACATTTGAAGTTAAAAGTACAATGACAATCCACTTGCAAGTATTCATTGTACATGCTTACAAAATTACTCTAGGGCTGATATGTAATGTTTGCTAAATCAATCCACATTAGATTTTTACAACATTAAATACATGGGGTCAGTGGCATAACTAGAAAAAATGGCACTCAGGTTGTAGATTTTTACAGCCTTTGCCATCAGATCTCTCTCCTCCACCAATAACATTAAGGCAATCATGTTTTGTTCATAGTTCAGAATGGCAGTATCTTTGGATATGAACTACATAAGAATTAAAAAATACAAGTAACAATATTTTATTTTATAATAATAGTAAGAAATGCAAATGTCCTTGTGTTACTTTCTTTATTCAAAATTTTGGAAAGAGAGTAAACGAGAATGAAATAAAATTTCTATGTCTATCAACTAATTAAATAAAGTAAATGACAGTAATTTTGAAAAGGCATAAAAATGATAACACTGAATATCAATATACACACTAAATAGACTGTCGGTTTCCTTATCTTTGTAATGCATCCTGATTAATTATTTCATTACAATTTGTTTGTTCTGTTTCTTCTCTTTTTGTATTATGAAACTATAAGAAAAATTACATGAAAACATGCTCTTTCTACATTAAAAAATAATTATGCCAAACTTGAGTTATACTTTCAAAAACTGTATAAGACTTTATTTAAAGATTAATTTTGAAGATTAAATTTCATTAAGGAAAAAATATCTATCCTGTACTATATTATAGTTGTAGATGCTGAACAAATTTTTGAACTTTTGAATTTATAAAAATACCGAGAATTCAATGAAAATCAGACCTTGCCATTTTTATAAGCCTACTTCACTCTATCAAAAAACATAACATTTGGGATCATTTTTATGAAAATGTTGAGGCATCATAAAAAGGTCCCCAAAAATCAAAATATCAATTTCAATTTCTCAGGACCTTGAGTTCAACCAGATGGTCAGGGAATGTCAATTTTCGAGGAAAGAAACAAAATTCGAGTAAATAGTTTGGGCACTAGAGTAATCCACAGACAGACAGAGACGTTTCGCCATGTATAAAGTGGCACACAATTGATTACACAACGTTTCAGAGGAAGTAATTTACTTCAAATAGGAGCAAGAGTTATCCTCTTTTTTCAGTATGAGTGACCCACAATACAGAGATTCACAATGACAATACAATACTTGCTCTTTACTGCATAAGTACATAGTAGGTTAGAAAGAGAAAATGATATATGTTACACAACAACGAACATGTTTATAAATAGTAATAAAATTTTAAGAAAGACATTTTTTTATACTTTTAGCAGGCAAAAACGTGACTCCTAAAATGGTGCCCAGGTCACATGCCATGGCTGCCACTGCATGAATCTGTTACTGTCATGAAGGATGAGCAAAATTGGATTTAATTCCCAGTAAGTGAACAATAAACAAAATGTGTCCAAAAATTTGATAATTTTAGTAAGTACCAACTAGAAATGAAGATTTTGTCAAAGATAAGCAAATGAAACAGAGAGACAAGTGCACATACTATTAAATTGCATCACCACTACACTGATGTTAGTAACAGGTGCAATGTGTCATGCACTTGCATTCATGAGACATATGAAGGATAGAACCACAACAAATATTTTCACTTGTAGTAACAAACCCTGATTTAAAAGAGATGTGTGTTTTAAATCATGCTTTACTAGTTAAAACACTTCTATAAACTTTTCACACTCATGCCCATTCACCACGTACCCAATTCATCATGGAGATGCTCTATTACCCTCGAGTGTGTTATTCTCTCGTGTTCGTGACCGCTTTACTGAAGGGAGAAATGGACAAGCATTAGGCCCATTGAGAAACAAGGGGCCAAGAAACCACCACCTTCAATGGATCAGAGACAAGGGCAGGCTAGCAGGCAGGCCAACAGGTGCTTTTTTCTGGAAACAAGGTCAACTCCTACTCCACTGACAAATGGTAGTTAGGGTTATAGGGTTATGATTAGAGATGTCACACGGTTAAAAGTACACTCTGGTTAATTCACCGGAAATAACAGTTAATGAAACAATGGAACCAGGAATAATAAGTAAATGGCCTTTTACAAGAACAAAAGCAAGATGTGATGGGTGACAAAAGAAGGTAGATGGTTAAAAAAAAAAAACACAGAGAATGTTTGAAGGATAAGCCCATAAAAAAACTGAAATTTACAAAAATTAACATCATTTATGCTAACTCAATATTGAGTAGAGAAATTAAATTCACAAAGAAAAAGTAAATTAAAATTCCTTATTACTTAGAATTGGACAGACAAAAAGTAAGATCTCTGAAATGAAATTCTATTAAATCTGTTATTAATTAGAGGCTTGTTATGTGAAAAGATGAGCACAGTTTTTTATTTAAGCCATTGAAAACTGATAAAAGCCAGTGTACATGATCATTTCACAAGCCATCCATGTACTAGTAGGAAATGAATTTGCTTAGAATTTGATAAATAAAATTGCTGAATAAATGAAAGTGGTCATTTCCAAGCTGGGCTATTTCATTATCCTAATCCAAATTAATAAATGGATTCATGAAAGTCTCATTGCAATATTCATTTCTTTACTAGTATTGCTAAAACCCAAGCAGCATCTGTTTAAAGAATGTCATTAACAAGAATAATAAATGCCGATTAGGATTTGCATGTAGAAATGCATCCAAGCATATCATTGTATTTACTCAAATTTTATATTAGGGTTGTACTTACATGACTTGCGATCAGCATGTCTTGTTCTCTTCCTTTCCCTTGGAGTAGTGCGTGTGGTGGGAGCTTTAGTTGCAGTCTTAACCAAGCTTTCCAGGATTTCATCATCACCATCTGTCAAGTTCCCATTGACAGTTTCACTTGAGATCAAGGGTCCCAAAGATGTACGTCCTTTAAAATATAAGCAAAATCAATTTTTTAAAAACTGATCAATGCACATTTCTTCTTTGTACAGAAACAACCAAAACAATATTGTTTGAATAAAATGTTTGTAAAAAGTACCTAAATCCTTCCTCTGTCTCCTCCAAGGCAGTGTACCATGAATACTTTCAGCATCTGAGATATCGCTTCCTAGGAGCTGTCGCAACTCAGCATCAGCTCTGTCTTCTTTTGTTCTGAATTTTCCAACCTATTGAATCATTCAAATGCACATTTGTACCAATATTTCAAGTACTATCTGTCGGGTTTAATTATCACAATGATTGGGTTGGTAAAATAAGCATATTAAGATACATTTCACTTATATTAAGAATGAAGTATTGATATTTTGAGAGTTGAAAGACAAAGTTTAAGAACACAAAAATCTGATTTCCTTTCTGCAGGAAATATAAGAGACATAAGCATAACCAGCTTAAAATAAGATGGGGAGACTACATTTCTGAGCCTCACTAGTGTGAGGGAGTCCTATGTGCTCCCTTACACTATTTTTATTCATACACGACATATTTTACTACAAAATGTTTAAAACAAAAGTGAAATTGATTTGATGTCGAGCCTTTTGCAGGTTAGCAGTTGGTTCCTGAGGAGCCTCTTACACAAATAATCAGCACCTCCCGCCCCCCCTCCCCCTTCTTCCGACTCAAATGATAGCATCCCTGCCCTCCCCCCCCCCTCTGTGCTCACACCTATGAGAGGTAACTATTTGGTTATAAAAATGTTTTGAATTCTTTAGATTCAACAATCTGATATGAATTTATTTTGTTTCTATACAAACAATTTTCTAAAATGCTTTTACCTCAGTGATCATCTTTCCACGAGTCTTATTTCTCTCTCTATGATTTGCTTTCTTTTCTAATTGCTGAAGTACCCTCTCTCTTGTAGTGCGGTATTCCAATGAAAACTCAGAGACAATCCTACAAAATTCATTAGGTTTCATATCTTGTACTCGATGAAGAGGAATGCCCAGCCACAATAAGAATTTGTGGAATCTGAAAGAACAAATTCATTTGTTTAAAATCAATGTTCAAAATAACAAATGTAGTTTTGTAGGCATCCTTACATTCTTGCCAAAACCTTTAATAAGCAAGTCATTGAAATTGTAAAATAAATATGTTATAAATACAGCTTACCTGTTCATTACACGCCTGTGAACAATCCCTAGTACTATTATCCTTTCAGCACAGTCAGCAAGAAACTCTGATATTCTAAAAGAAATACAAAGCATGAAAAGAGAGTCTAACTCGCAAATATCTTATTGTCATGAGATCAAAGTGCTAAGTTCCTTACTTCATTTTCATTGCAGTTCCATCATGTTTAGCAATTACTTTAAGATGATCCCACGATGCTTTGCATTCCTGTTCCATTTTGAGTATGTTTGCAGCAAGTTCATCAAAATCAACTTTGGATGCTCTAGTGACAGCTCCAATTTCAGAATATAGATCAGAAGAATCTGGAAACTTCTCCATGACCATGTGACAAAGATGATGTAAAAGTGAGGCTTGTGAACAGTATCTTTCACTTCTGGAACTTTTGCAAGATATTCTATCTGAAATCCTTTAACCTGAAACAGAAAATAAGGTTTTAATTCTTCCTGAAAAAATATTTTAGGGTATCAGGAAAATAATGTGTCAGTATCCATAGCTCTCTGCAAGAAATCCACATATAATACATGTACATTACTTTACAACACATTGCCAGATGGTATTAAACTATTAAAATATGTACACCAATTTAAGTTAAAAGTAAAATCTTATCTGGTGCATAACTGTTTCTATAGAAGTAGAAACTATACTGATCATCAAAAAGAAAATAATATTTATTTTAATAATGATATATAATGAATTAGTTTACATTTGTATTGTATAACTTTACAAAAGACTTAATATGCCTGTAACAAGTAATGTACTTCCAGTTCTGGGTCAATGACCCACATCTCAATCAGGTTTTTGTCCAGTGTTTCTTATCCATTGAGCAAATGCTTAGATGGCACCTTGTTCTGCTTCTGGACATAATGTGAGCTTCACTATGCACACGTTTTGTCAAGCTCTCCTTTTACTAGTAGTGGTAGGAGTAGAGCTGGGGGTGTGTTACTATTTTGTTAGTTTTAAAACCTTCATTCAACTTTTAACTATTTTGGGAAGAGATTCTAGAGCTCAAGAAAAAGCGTGTAGATGATACTTCTCCATTCATCACATACGGTTTTTACTGTTCTTTGACTAAATATATCAAATCAAATGTAAGAACTAATTTTTACCTCAGCTCCATTGAGAAATATTCCAATTGACAACAGAGTACTCAGAATTCCTCGGAATGTTTTGTTGGCTTTTAATGTTTCCATTCCCTGTTTCAAATCCATCAGGGGTTCAGCAATTTCCTATATCGAATAAAGGAAAATAAAAGAAAAAAAATTAACACAAGAATGTACACAATATTTCTGAGAACCAGCAAAGTTACTCAATATAGACTTACTTTCTCACTATTTTCATAATCTAATTTGAAAGCCCATAATTTAAGGCGAGCTGGAAGTTCAGATATGGAAGCTAGAGTAAGCAAGAACTGCTCAGCACTTCCCAAGGGAAGATCAGGATTTGCCATTTGTGCTTCTTGAATTTTGGCACGTTCTTCTTCTGTTGGTAACATTGTCAGCAATTTCTGGAAGACATCAATAACCTTATAAATTCTGAAATACGTTCAACATTTTCATTGAGAGGCTAACAAATATTACCTCTATGCCTTCTCTATTCATAATGGTTGCATCCATCTTCAGTATTGCTGTTTTAATTGAACGAGGTGGAGGAAGTTTGGTCATTCCTATGTTAATGGCATTGGAGCGCTTGTGGTCCAGGACTATTATTTCCTTGTTTTTATTCATCTCTTGTTGTTTCTATGATCATAATATATTTCATTTATTTTATTATAAAAATTCACCGGAGAATACTACAAATTCACCATATAAAATCAATGTATAACATAAGAACTTTTTTTCACATTTCAGGCAATTAAAAATAATATGCATGACAGACACAAATGCAGTTTGAATGCTTTATGCAAAATAATAACACAATACTCATTATATAAAATTATGCATCTGATAAGCATGACCCAAAATAATTTTAAAACTGTGCTAGAATAAAGTCAATGCACAAAAAAAGAGATACAATGAACTTGGAATAAAAGTAAATAAGAATAAACAATGAAATAAAAATGAAGAAAAATAAGACCCTATTCTAACATGAGAATATTTGATAAATTGTGAACTAGTAGCCTAATGTTTATTTTCTCTTGTAGATAAATGATTGATATAACATCACAAAGGCAATCACAATAAAAGGTATTTAACACAGCACAAAACGTCACAACAAAGGATGGGGCAGAAGCATCTCACCAAATCTATCCAATAAGATGAACCATTGCTCAAAAATTCAAATAAAATACTAAATGTATATATTAAAGTTCTCTTGTGCTTCATTAATAGATAATAGGTTCATTTCTATGCTATTCTATTGACAGGTCTAGCAACTCGTGTGAAGACAAAATAAAATCATATACATCAATTTCTTTTACATACTATTTCCTAGCTATTAAAATGGTTCATCTAATTGAAAAATTATGCCCAGGTACACTTCAACAACCTTCTAACCTCATTATGCAATTTACCCAAAAAAATCTCTTACAAGAAAATTCCTCACAAATTTCAAACTACATTCCCTCCTGCACTATATTGCCTTCTTTTGGTAGATGAAAGAACAGCCAATACCCCAAACTAATAACCGCAGCCAACCCACCAGAAAAGCGCAATTCATACTAAAAATGGCCCTTTGCTATAACGTACTCACCTCCTAATGGGGCAGCATGCCATAGTTGTGATGACCATTCAAAATTGGGGAAGAAACATAAAAGATTAATAAAAAGCATCAGAGTAAGTACCATAAGCCTGTCAAAATGTACAATAAATACGACAAAGTGATTAGAGAGCAAGTCATACGACACCAAGACCCTTGAGCAAAGCAGGTAACAGTGACATATTAAATACCAGCAAGCACAGAAATTGAACATTTAGACATGTATGCAGAATTTCAAGAAAAAGCTGAGAATTGTGATGATATTAGCTTGTTGGTATCGTATATGGCACATAAGTTAATGTAAAACACTGATTAATATTGAAGTTTTTAGATTTTTTCTATAAAAAATATTTAAAAAATCTTAAATAATTCTCAAAATCAGAAACTACTTCAGTTGTTTAAAAAAAAAAAAAAAAAAAAAAATTAAAAAAAATTTTCTAAATAAAAATTAAAAGATATTAAGCAAGTTCATGCACTACAGTGCTGAAACAAAGCAATAAAATAACTACTTGAGAGCCAATCAACTATGATGCATATATAGAAAAATAACTCATGCTGATAAAATAGTACTATAAACTACAGTAGGAAACTACGTTTCACAATCAGTTCAATTAAATACAAAAAAAATATGACTTAGACCTATTGGAAGTATTAATTTTATAAAACTACCCAAAACTTTGTTAACAGGAAAATTACAATGGTAAAAAAATTACTGGGAAACAAAAACATTATAAGGCACTACTGCATCGTGCGTCCAGCAAAAGGGCCAGCATGCCATGTTAGGGCGTTTGCATGATGGTTTTGAATAATTCTGATAAGGTTTTACCACAATAATTTTATCTTCATGGAAGATCATAGGGATGATGTGGCAGACATTTGTGTCCTCTTTCTGCCATCACATGCATGTGGTTTCAAGCACAAATACATGAAGCTAACATGACAGCAAGAGAAGGTGCACATAAAACAAATTCTAGCATTTATTATCACATACCTTTGTTATCAAGTCTTTTGCTCTGGATTCAAAGAGATGTTCCAATTTTTGTGTATCCACATTTACAGGATTCAATTCATCCCAAATCATGCCAGACTTTTGAAGTTTGGCAAGTATGATAGGATCATCACGAACTTCTTTCCAAAACAATTTGACAGTTTTTTTGGTTTTCTTTGTAGGAGATGGAGGTGTTTTGTTGGATTCAGAGGAAGTTGTGTTTCCTGTTCCAATTCTATTGTTTCGTAAATTCACACCAAACAATGGAGGTGGTGGTGCATTTGAATTTCCAAATCTGCTGACTGGAGGCGGTGGAGGAGGAGCTCCATTGCCCATTCGTGGCATTCCTGGAGCCATAGGAACTGGGGGTGGAGGCGGAGGAACTCCATTGGAAATATGAGTTGGTGAAAGAACATCAACCTCATCTTCACTTTTCAAATCAGTGAAGTCCAAATCACACAAGGAAAGAGGTCGCTTCAGGGAGCTGAGGAGTTCTTCCCAATGTAATTCTGTTTCCGATTTTTTCTGCTCCATCATTTTTGGCACATTTTCACCAGTAGGACTTTTTGTTACATCAGCCTTAGATTTAGATTTGGCTAGGCCTTCCTTCGCTTTTGAAATTAAACCAGTCATATCACCTATCCTGTTGATTTTATTTCCCTCCTCAACAGGACTGTGAAGTATGTTCTGATTTGAAAGTTTTTGTGTGAGATCTTTAACTGTGTTCTCACGTTTCAATTGTAAAAGCATCTTTCTCTCAGAGCTTTCGTCTGTTCCATTTTCGTTCGTAGTCTTCATATCTTCAGCTTCGACGTTCTCCATTCCATCTGCATTTTTGCCATACATCATAGATAACACCCAAGGTTTCTTTAATATACCATCACCTACTTTGCCTTCACTTTCTGCTGAATTAACTGCATTGAGGAGTGGTGTCATATCTTTTCGACTAGGCACTCTGTTCTGATACTTGTTGGAACCTTCTATAGACCCATTACTAATTCGCTGTGATGTCTTCTGGTTTTCTGTAGAGCAAAAAGTAATTAAATTAGTCTTATCATTCATAAGTAATCAATATACTCTGAAGAATGCAGGAAAAAAAAAAAAAAAACTGAGATTATAAAAAAAATCAATACGTAAATGACAAAAATGTTAAAAAAAAGTGAAAAAAAACAAACAAAAATGCAAAAAAATGAACATATTTCACTTCAAAAATGTTGATTACTTCTCTACGTACCATCCTCAATACTATCCTCTGTATTACCAAGAGAAGCTTTAAGTGTAGCAGCTGTTTCCTGCTGTTCACGAATAAAACTGCGTTGCCTTTCAGCCCTCTCTCGACGTCTCCTCAAAGCGGGAGTCACACCTACATCTGTTGCAAGCGAGTGATGCATAGCATTGTGTTAGCAGGCAGGTTACATTCACCTCACACAAGCTCACGGGCTCAAAGTTTATATTGCTTGTGAGAAGGAATATCGGTTCTCATAAGGAGGAGAAAGTTAGGAGGGCAGGATAGTATGAATTTAGGTACATTTGGGTACAATTCATTGTGACAAGATGTTACCAAATCAGCATAAATGCAATGAATACTTTCATGTACATTAATTGTAAATGCAAACAATTAAGCAAAATACGATTATGCAGTATAATTAAAATTCACTAGCATCATTAAGATTTATTAAAAAACCATGCATTATTTCAAAGTTTAAAATTTATTCATACTCAAAATATATTACAATGAGATGGTATTTAGGTAAGGGACAAAATCAATTGCAAATCACAAGGCACAATTAAAACTTCACAAGGAAAAGACATAAGACAAACACAGGCAAAGGGGCGATTAAGAAAAGGTCTTGTAAGGTTGCTTCTTGCTATTTTAGCGAATTTATAAAACAAATTGAAAACATCAAACAGTAATGAATTTTTTATTTGTAAGAAATACGGAAATATAAGGTTGCAATAAAAATGATACTATTAAAAGATTTGTTATGTACACTGTGTCTGAGTTTATTTAATAAGTTTGTAATGCAAGTTAAAATTCAGGCAAAAGAGAGAATGCACAAAATATTACTTAGAATATACCATTTTTAGTTTTGGATTTGTAAATTTCTGTTTAGCTGTTATTTAGAGGGCTGATAGTGACCATGGAATTACATAAAATTTTGCAAACAGAAGAATATGGCATTTCTATAACAAAAAAGTAAGTTTCTGAAAAGTAGATCAACATCTGCAACAAATTAAAAAAAAAAAAAAATTTTAAAAATGAGACTTTTTAAAAAAATTCCAAAGAGTTTTTGATGGAAAAATTCAATAATTTTCAGAATTTCTGTAGGTTTTTAATCATAAAATTATATTAATTCACATAAAACAAGTTTTCCAATTCTAGGGTCCACTCATAAATTTTCCAATACCAAATGTTTGATAGTAAACCACAAAATTCCAAAACGCAAAACAACATACCCAAAAAGCAATACCGGAATCAGTGTAAATGTAATTTCCTTCCAGTTTGTTTGTGCATTCACCCTTCTGTTATAACTTTGTACTCATGAAAACCAAACAGACAGGGTTTTTATTCTTATTTTTTCTCAATATAATTCTGACATTTTTATAAATGAGGTACGAGAAACGGGCTCTCACGAATCTTTGGATAATTGTAAATCGAAATCGCCCACACGCATGTTTTTGTCATCCTGTCACGATCGTTTACAGAGCGACTCTTTTGAAAGTTAAGCGCACGATCCCTTAGTGAGTCACTCAGGTTGATGGCATTGCAACCGGATGATTCTGTACGGCGGAATCACCCGTGCGGTCGATATACTCCATATAGCACCAATCAGGGAGACGCCAGAATGGTCAACGATTTAGCTTCATCACTGGAGGCCTTCACCACAAGGGAATACTGAAGGCAGCTCACGGCGAAGAAATGACGTTTCGGCGACTTTTGCACCAAGGGCGGGATATCCTCAAGGCACCTTCAAGGCAGAATGCTGAAGATATCGCGACTTTGATAGAAACGGTAACGTTTCAGCCAACGATCCGGCTACATTGTCAGGGCAGAATCACACCAGAATGTCGAAAACGCTCCTCATAATAATTGTTGGCTATTGACGCGGCCTCTCCGTTGCAGGAGTAAACGGCCACGTGTGGCTTCCGACTACCCAAGGGCCCCAAATTTCGCATCATGCGTCTTGCCCATTTCCGAATACTGAAATTTTATTGAAGATTTTTCTAACAAATCCCTTATCTAATGCATCCAAAAAAATATAATTTTTCTATTTTAAAAATTGTAAAAAAAAGTATTAAGGGAATACAATGAACGAAGAAACACTAAATAACTTGGCCATTTTGTATAAAGAACCAGACATTTAAAATCGCATTGACAAAATAATTTATGATCTTGTAAGAAATAAAGCAAGACCTCAATAATGTAAAAATATTTTTAAAATTAATTGAAGGTGTAACAGCAGAGGTTGTTATTACTTTTCTTTTTTGTTAATAAAATGATGAGAGTATTCTTGTAACCTTTATTTCCAACTTGAGTTTGAGTGTCTCAACACATTTTACCGTTTGGGGCACGGGTGTCCAGCCTGCAAAGACTCAAGGACTATCACTACCCTGTATTGTTGATATCGGCAGTTTGGTCGGTTGCTCTGAAACTCGGGGGGGGGGGGGGCATGAGTGATTTCAGGCCGTACCAAATATATCGCAATGAAACACAGAAGTGAATGATTTTCAATTTTTGAATGTACTACGGAAAAAATTCTTTAAATCTGAACTTGAACGACTTTTACATTAAGATTTTCCCCATACGTCACATACAGTTTTGACAAAATAAATAAAGAGGTGTTGACCCCAACAGAGCGCATGCGCTAGGCGCACAATGATCTCGCCCGACGTGGATGCAAGGGACATTCACATTTGCCTAATAACGTTTCGCACGCTACAATAAATGGCAGCGCGTGCCACCAGTTGGACAACCCTGGCTTGGAGCATCCTCTGAACGATACTTGGGGGTTTTCTAACAAGGCGGCAGAGGGTAGTATCTCCTAGACGGAATTCTGCACAATTTTCGAGTCATTCTCAATCCTGTCGCTTGATCTGCAGCACCGCTTGATGCGGTCGCGTTCACGAGACACGTTGAGGCAGGACTGAGAATGACTCAAAAAGTCGTGCCGAATTCCATCTTGGAGGTACTACCCTCAGCCGCCACGTTAGCAAAACCCAAGAACAGAGCCGCAAAGACAGCAAAGACATGCGTGTGGGCCCATAAAGTCCCCTGGCCCGGAAGCCCCTCGACCTTTTCTTAACGAGACTCCAGGAGCGGGGGCGGGGCAGGCAGGGAGAGGGGCGGGTGGGGTGTGTGAGCTTACCTTTGCCCTCGCGGGGCGCGCCACCGTTGACGTGGACGTCGCCGGGGCCCGGGGACGAGCGCGAGCTGGAGGAGCCCGTCTCCTCGCCGTCGTCGGCGGCGGGGGCGGGGCCGGAGCCGGGGCGGCGGCGGGGCGGCGGCGGGGCTGCGGCGGGCGCCCGGCCGACGGAGCCCCCGGCGCCAGCGGCGCGGTGCCCGTCGAGTGGCGCCGCGACTTGCGCCGCTCCGACATCGAGTCGTTCAGCGACTTGCGGTTCCGCAGCGTCTTCCTGCCGGCACGGAGTAAACCCTCGTTAGCACCAACTCACTTAACACGAACTTGGGTCCCGGCAAGGCATTACATTAATACGGACGTTTATATTTCTCGGATAACACGAACTACACGAAATAATCGGAATAACTCGGATTACACGAAATCCGATATTTTGGTCCCTTGGAATTCGGTTGTTGACGGTTTACTGTATTACCATGGATGAATAGATCAAGAAATAGTAGCATGGTGTTGTTCTCTGATAGTACCACGAATTTTCGTTTTGTTATTGGGTCTCTACAACGCAGCATTTTTTTTTTATTTAGAGTCAATTGGTGTTTTTGAAAATTCTCTAGAGCTTTTTTATTGTCTTCAAAATGTTTCTGGAGTTGAATCTCAGTATCATGTATACGAAGGATTTCTTAGACTTCATGTTCTGTATAAATACTCCATGTTCTGTATCTAGGGACTCTATGAATATAGTTTGCAGCACACTGTTGCCATAGTTTGGAACAAATTCGATATGGCCAAGTGATCGATTAGCATACGATATGTCTCCTGCTATAGAGTTGGCGCAAAGGCATACATGATATACACTAAGGCACTTCACGCTATGTAGAAGCTTTGTATTGAAGATCGAGATGCAAACATAACAACAGAATTAACTTACACGATGAAAAACTTTTGGAAAATGCAACAATATGCAAAACGATGGAAAAATGCAAAAATACACGACGGGAATTTTTTTCCTGTTATCACAGAACTCAGAAGTTATCGCGGTACTCAAAATAATTTTACACAATTCCAAACGGTTCCTTACAAATTAGCAACCAGTGAAAATAATATAATTTTCTTTCTGATCTTTCGGTTGGCTTTTCTCAATGATTTGGTGAGGAGTGATGTAATGTGCTTCAACAAATGCCTGGGACTTTGTCACAACAAACTGCTGTAAAGAAATTATCTGTGAGAAGGATATGAATAAATAATAAACAGTTTCCATTATTTTTACTGCTTGTAAGAAAGCATGCAAGAGTTCATTTTCCTGCGGTAAATACATTTGTTTTGAAAAATCTTGAGTAATTGGGAAAACATCGTAAATATTTAATAGTACGTCCATAATATGTACACAAATTGTTATCGAGAAACATCGTCATAATATATGAAATATGGAGTAAGTATAAAATAGCAGAGGCGAGTTTGCGGAAAGTAAAGGAGAATCAAGAACATTCGAAATAGAGAATTCGAATTATTCAGATTCCATTGCACTCATTCTTAAGTCACTCGTGTTGTTTGCAAACTCTTATTCGCACAGGAGCAATTAGGTTGGATGCACTGCAGTCGCGCGCTCACCTGATGTTCTCGTCCAGCTGCTTGAGGGGCGAGCCCCGGTCCTCGCCGTCCTCGTGGTGCAGCACGGCCTCGTAGATCTGCAGCTGGCGCAGCAGGTCCAGGTCCGTGCCTTGCTTCGACATGTACCTGCGCACGCCGCAGCGCTCCGCCTCAGCACGACATTCGGCCATCGCTTGGCGCGGGCGGCGCGGGCGGCACGATTTGACGCATTATCCCTCCGCAGCCCCTGAGCCTCGACTAGCGCGGAGGGCGGCGACGGACTGCGCGGTTGTGGATCCACGCGCGTAGTTCGCCCGCCAGACCCAGCCCACCCCGCTCCTCCTCCTACGTGCAGAGTGACGTACGCCCACCGCCCGTGATGTCACTCCGCGTCCTGCTACGCCTGATGACAACTTTCCCCGCAGGGGGGTCGGGGGAGGGGGAAAGGGGTAAACCATTCCGATATTTCCAGTTTCACTGGTACGCAGCGAAAGTGTAGTATCCTACGTAAAATGAAGGATATTTATAATTGCAGAAGAGAAATAAAAACGGAGGTAGGAAATGCATTCTGTGAATTTGGTTTAGTACTTCTGCCTTAGATCTAAACGGAAACAACTCTTAAACAAATGAGTTAATGTATGGGAAGGGCATAAACGACTTATTTTAATTTTTAAATGTCAAAATATAATATAATTTATAATATCACTGTGAATTCACAACTTATTTTAAGACGTAAATTAACATTCGTGACTCCTCTTTTAGCAATAAAAGAAAAATTCTGCTAGTTTGCCACGAGGTATTAGGGTTCAAAAATAACTGAAGTTCGTTGAAATATAGTACAGTTTTCCTTGAAGTCGTGAAACATTTGATATTATTTCATCTGCATTTTCATTTCAACTGCAATGATGGAGCAAACGAAGGATGAAAACTAAATGGATCTGCAATTTTCTTAAGGAAATATGAATGCAAATTTTGACTGACTCGAGAACTCTTCGTCACCAATATTTCCAAGGACCTCTCTAGATGTAGTCTATGTCGTCACCAAAGGTTCAAATGCGTCATTAGTGGTATCCACAGACGGATGAGTAATGTCCACATTTGTTAAAGGATCCCATTGATGTGTGTCGTCTTGAGAACAAACAAGAGATACTGTGTCGTATCAGAAAGTTATATTTTGTGAAATCGTGCACGGCGTAATCCAAAGGGAATACATACACTTCTAATACCCTGATTTTCACACGAGTATTAGTCAAAGTGGTATTTCACGCTATGAATTTCCAATGACTAATTCTGAGTTCTATTTTCGGGAATGAATTGTCTGAAAGTAAAGTAATAAAGGCAATATGCTTTACGGAAAATCATTCAAATCTGAACATTTCTTTATACATATTCACAGACCAGGAAACAATTCAGCAATGTTTTAACATTCTAATAAATTCACATATTGTTAATTAAATATTTTTTAAATGCTTGCGTTAATAAGAGACAATTCAATTTTGATGATTTCGAATCCTACTACCTCCTACACGACTACTTACAACAGCGTCGAACAAAGAGAAGCGAAGTGTGAACTAAGATATAAAGTGAGGTGAGCTTAGGTTAGGTGATATCTAGTAAATATAAATTTACGCTTGACACATTCGCGAATTAGTGAGATTCGGGCATTAAGCGTGTGGTGTACCTCTGCACGGCGCCCTCCATGCCCTGCTCCTCGAGCGCGTCCACTTGGTCGTAGTAGGTGTCCTGGTCGGGCACGCCGTTCAGGGTCTTGTTGATGAGCGTCGTGGCGTAGATCAGCAGTTCGGTGTCGGCCGCGTCGTAGTCCTTCAGCAGCTTCATGATGTTGTTCCACGCTGGCACCCCTGCATCAGGCATTGAGAAACACTTTAAAAATAAAAGTTGAACTTCTGAGTAACTTCGCGAAATTATTTTGTTGGTACTTTTTTAAAAGAATGTACTAATTTGAAATGTATGTATTAACAAAATGATTGGAGATACACGTGACACAATGAACTCTAGTGGGAAATCCTCTGCAGCAAAAAACTAAATATCGTTCCACGAGGCATGTTAATGTGTATATTTAAGAGGAAAGGAGGAGGAGGAGGAGGAGGAGGAGGAGGAGGAGGAGGAGGAAGAGGAAGAAGAGGAGGAGGAGGAGGAGGAGGAGGAGGAGGAGGAGGAGGAGGAGAAGAAGAAGGAGAGACAAAATTTGAGAATCAAAGAATTCATATTATCAAATAATTCCAGATAAAAGAATTAGAGATATCAACGGATTCGAAATATTAAGTAATTCGAGATAGATATAAAATAATTCGAGATAGATATAAAATAATTCGAGATACAAAATAATTCGAAAAAGATATAAAATAATTTGAAATAGATTAAAATAATTCGAAATAGATATAAAATAATTCGAAATAGACATAAAATAATTCGAGATAGACATAAAATAATTCGAGATATCGGTGTTCGATTTATCGAAGACCTTAATGAAGTGAAGCGAGCCACGCCCACATACCGTGCAGCTTGTCCACGGCCTGGATGGCCTTGATGAGCAGCAGGCAGTTGGTCTCCACGTACTCCACGAACACCAGCAGCAGCTTGAGCGCCGTCTTCACCACGAGCCGGTACTTGCTGGCGATGAGCGTGTACAGCCACTGCACCGTCTGGTTGTGCTCCATCACGCCGTTCATGCCGTCCACGTACAGCATCACCTGCCCCAGCGCTGCGGACAGGCCAGAGCACGCGCTCGCACACGCCCGCACCGCACGCGCCCGCACGCGCTCGCTCGCAGCGCGTGCGAGTTACAACACGCACATTGCGGAGTCGATGGGGTAACGGTTAGCGTATCGGACTGTTGCACCCGAGTTTGCGGGTTCAAACACGATCGAAGCCGTGGAGTTTTAAGGGCGAAAAAATCCTTCGTACGCCTTCCTCGGCTCCTTTCCCGCTAGGTGGTGAAAGGAGCGTAGCGAAATTTGCGTGGTTAGACGGTAGAGCGGGCCTGATGGCCCGAGTCTCGCCATGTAAAATAAGGCATTAACTAACTAACAACACGCTGAGGCGGCCCAAGGACGATTGAAAGGCTTCGAGAGATTTTTGACAAACAATTGAAGAAATACAATAAGCTGACTAGAAGAACAGCTTAATGTTCATGCCGTCCACGTATGTTTAAAAATATTATTCTTTTTAAATCGCATCGATTTTTAAAAAAATGTTAAGTTTTTAAAAACGCAATCGCAATCGCAATCGCAATCGCAATCGCAATCGCAATCGCAATCGCAATCGCAATCGCAATCGCAATCGCAATCGCAATCGCAATTGATTTGCGGTTTTATTAAATATTTTACGCGCGAAATACAAAAAAATCTATCTGAGAATTAAAAAGAGAATTCATTTATTTTGAGCAAAAATGTCACACAGCGAAAGCACTGTATTTTCGGAGTTAACTGGTGACGTTTCGATAACACATTAAGGAGGTAATTAAGTAGTGGCAAAATTATGCCATGAAAGCTAAGGAACTGATAACCTGAGCTCGTATCACATAGCCGATGTAAGGCTAGTGACAACCTATCAATATTTGTACTTCTGTTAAAAGATTCTAATTATTGGTTCACTTACGTCTCAACTTAAATTGTCATAGTTGTTATTTTTATAAAGCTTAGATACTAAACATTTTGTGGTCGTTTCTTTAATGCAAATGAAAGGAGCGAAGTAATACAGATTTGTTGAGCTAACGGTGCTTAGCCCATTAAATTCTGCTCTGATTACCCTGATGGATACCAATTGACTTCTGACAGAGACTTTGAAAAATAGTTTAAAAATATATCTCTTCAAGGTCGCAAACTTTATGGATCAAACACCTTATTTGAAATTGAAAAAATAATTTTGCTATGTTATTAAATACTCAATCTGTTTACTATCAATCTGTTCTTCGCCACCGTCAAATTCGGTATGTTTTTTCTTCATTGAAGGTCAGCATTAAACATTAAGATCACTAAGGAAATTTAAATTGTACCGAAAACAAGGCCGCGTCATGCGACCGTATTTATTAATTTGATATTCATAATTTATGATTGTTTGTATGCATTTAAGTTAAAATAGTTATCGATAAGACGGGCTCTAATCACATCAAGGGGCATGTCCTCAGAGATTGTATGATAATTTACTGGTCCTGGAGACGCAACGTACTGCTTACACGTGATCTAAATTTGTAGTGTTTGTTTCTTCAAATTAATATGAATATATTTGAAGATTGGAAAAAATATAGTACTTATCAAATATCCCGTCGGTACTAAAAGGTATTACCATCTTTTTTCTTTGACCAAAAATTTAAAAAATCTTTCTGCAATCAGGGCCTTCAGAGAAGTTAGTGGAGGGAAAAATCAATGCATAAACATCGTTTAGTTATTAAAAAGAAACATCGGGTGCATCATTACAGTATTACATTCGCTCACTCTGTAGCATGTTTTTTTACAGCCGTTTGTCCACTGAAATTTACGCAAGATGGACTTATAAAAGCGGCAAACTCACCTCTCAAGATGTAGTTTTGGTAGTTCTGGTCGGCCTCCGACCCCACCTATAGCAATGTATTTTGGACAGCCAGTCCTTATCTTTGAAACGTCGCGCTAGCGACAAAGATCGCTTATCGCTTCCCACCAGCCCTCGTCGAATGGCGCTTCGCGAGTCCCCGCTCCGCGTCGCCGCTCTCGCTCTCTCCCGCTCGCGCTCCTGCCCGCATTACGCTCCTGACTCGCGTCTCCCGCTCGCGTCTCCGCTCGCGTCCCTGCCGCGTCCCGCTCCGCGTCTCCCGCTCCGGCTCCGCTCGCGTCTCCCTGCCGCTCTCCGCTGCGTCTCCCGCTCCCGCGTCTCCCGCTCCCGCGTCTCCCGCTGCCGCGTCTCCCGCTCCCGCGTCTCCCGCTCCCGCGTCTCCCGCTCCCGCGTCTCCCGCTCCCGCATCTCCTGCCGCGTCTCCCGCTCCGCGTCTCCCGCTCCAGCTCTCCCGCTCGCCCTGAGCTCCGCGTCTCCCGCTCCGCGTCTCCCGCTCCGCTCTCCCGCTCCGTCTCCCTCGCTCGCGTCTCCCCGCTCCGCGTCTCCCCGCTCCGCGTCTCCCCGCTCCGCGTCTCCCCGCTCCGCGTCTCCCCGCTCCGCGTCTCCCCGCTCCGCGTCTCCCCGCTCCGCGTCTCCCCGCTCCGCGTCTCCCCGCTCCGCTTCTCCCCGCTCCGCTTCTCCCCGCTCCGCTTCTCCCCGCTCCGCTTCTCCCCGCTCCGCTTCTCCCCGCTCCGGTTCTCCCCGCTCCGCTTAGATTCGCGCTCCGACCCGCGCTTCAAAAGGCGCACCACGGCCAATAACGTGTCACTTTTATGAGGCAGAAACTCCGCTCTCATAATGAACGACGCAGCGGCGGCTGTGCGGGCGATCTGGCGACGTATCAGGTGTAATTTAGCAGCGCTCGCCGCACGAGTTCTTCTGCCCAAAATAACCCCTTATTATGTCTCGCGAAATTATACCACTCCCTGACGTAATGTTTTCCAAGGAGGTACATGTACGTGCATGTATGACTTGCTTTAATCGGGTGGATTGTTGTGGTTTTAGGATTGCGATGTCTCTACCTCGACCTCTATGTTGTAGGATTGCGTTGTTACATTGCTCATTGTTTCGAAGTATTTTGTCACAAAATTGGCATTGCCCAATAATTACGATATTCCTGATTGATTAATATCCAAGGCAAAAGGAAGAATCAGTAAAATTCAAAAGAGAGGACCAGAAAGAAGGTTGAAGAAAAAATTGATAAAGCGAATAAGTAAAATGTTACACACAGTAAAATGTACTGTAACAGCCCAACAATTTAAAAGGGAAAATTATAACGTCAGAAGCTTCCTTTAAATGAAGCGAGGAGTGAAAGAACTGAAATGTTATTTCATGGTTCTATATTTCACCGACCGCAAAGAATACCCCCTTCCCTGGCAGCACGATTCTGAAGTCTCGCTCACGGCCGGCAGATCCCGCCGCGTTTGGAAGAAAAACCGTTCCCTGGAATACTTCTCCGCTCTCCAGCCGGCGGAGGCCCCTGGGGCATTGTCGAGTAAGTAAGCCATTAATATTCAATCCATTAAGGCAAGAAAATAGAAGAAAGAAATCGTGACGGGGAAGTATAACACAAAGATCTGCGCTCCGCCATTAGCGGCATCGAAGCGAGGTTGCTCTCCCGGAGAAAAGAGAAGAAAAGTTCATATTGTGAGAACGTCTAGGGCCCGGCAGAGTTCGTCGATTTATTAATTTTGCCGCCCCTCGTCAGCCCGGTTGGTTGGTCGTCCGCAACGGGAGATGATTGGCCGCCGTTTACCAAAACCCACCGACCGGAGAACGGAGGAGCCCTGGCCACTCGCAGGGGAACCTGGCTTGGTTGTGATCAAAGACTGATGACGAGAGCTAAATTTTTAAAGAAAATATTCGGAAACCGTTCTCTTGCAGTGGAGATGTGTGCAACGGGAAAACATTTGGCTTACGAACCAATATGACGAAGTCTTTTTACGAAACGCTTCGCGAAAACCGGCAGTAAAATTAAGAAAATTAGCAGCTCAATGAAGAATGGCAGAGATCTCAATAACACGAGTATTAAGATATTTGTAAAATTACTTTAATGATGAAACGTCAAATTAGTTGAAGTAACATTTAAAATTAATTACAGAATTACTGAGACTATTGCAAAACTTCAAGCAGACTACAAGGATCACAAGCAAGCTCAATGCTTGCTCACAAGCAAGCTCACCCATCTCGATCAGGTTTTTCGTCCAGTTTCCCTGATCCATTGAGCAAATGCTGAGATGGCCCCTTGTTTTGCTTCTGGACATAAATGTAACTTCATTTTCTGTGCACGTCTTCTAGAATTCAGTGGGAAATACAATTATTCAAATTATCGTTTCCATGTTGTCGCGGCAGGAAGTAATAAGAGCCAAAATGTATTGCTTATTTTTTTTCTCCCTTTCAAAATTCAAAATTTAAGTAGTATATGACTTAGTTAGGGATCACAGAATTTTGAAAATGTGCACACAATTCACTTTTCCCCATAGCACGTCATACGCAGTTTTTAACTGTTTTTGATGTAAAATAAAGAAAATAAAGAATGCTTCGAAGAGAGGCGTAAAGGAAAACCACAAAAGTTTTCATAATTGATTTGCTAACGTAACTAGGATATTTTTGCGAATAGCAACTCATTATTTTCACTTGGAAGCTACGCGATGTTGAATGGGGAGTATTCCTATCCTTATCTGTTAGAACAGTATAACTGAACAAAAATCTCTAAATATTCCTCTAAAAGGCACTACATGAATTTTAACGGTAAATTCAGAATTAGCGTTTAATTTTTTTCTAAAAAATCAAAATTTTAGTTTCATTATCTATTTAATAATTAAAATTTTACAAATTAAATTTACCACAAAATATTAATTCAAAAGAACATCATTGTAAGAGTTTAGAATACGTTAAAGTACATCACGCACTTTTTAGTTCAGAAAAGGATAACCTACAAGGACTTTATCTCAAAATCCAAATTTTTTTGATACATTTTGTGAATGCAGCTTACAATATGGATTCATCTGCCCCCCTACTTACCCTTCTTCTTCAATACCCCAAAATCCATCTAAGATGAATAACATCATTTCCTTTGAACGCAGTAAACGATCCGGATGGGTGAGGGAAGAAGGAATCCTGTCGACCGCTTCCTCTTTGCTTCGAAGGCTCTCCCCTCCCCCCGTCTCGGAGGAGCAGGGACGTTCGACCCCAGCGTAACTGAGTCAGCGCTGCGCGCCCCAGGTCGGGAGACTCGGCTGTCACGGGCGCCTTCACCCCTCGCTAGAGCTTTCTCGCATGCAACGGTGCTGGGTGGTGCGAAGGAGGGTGACGGAGGCGGGGGAGAGGGAGGGGGAGAATGTGGAGGAGGAGGGGGTGACGGAGGCGGAGAGGGAAGGGAAGGCGGAAGAGGACGAAGATGAAGAGGAAGAAGACGAGGAGGAAAAAGAGACGAGGGGAAAAGGAAGAGCAGGACCATAGACTAAAGAAGCATCATCTTTACTCTATGGCAGGACGAGGAGGAAGAAAGGAAGGAAAAGAAGAGAGGGAGAAAAGGAGAAAGGAAAAAGGGAGTGGAGGAAGGTGGTTATAGGGGAGGCGTAGCAAAACACATGGAGGTTTCTCACGGGGCGCGTGTCTTCCTTTTACACGATATGTTGCGTTCAGCAGTGGATCCCTGACAGGGTGAGATCTAAAGAAAGGTGTTGGAAGAGGGGGATTTTTTTGAAATGGTTCAATTCAAATGCAAAATTAACATGTCAATTCCTTTTCAAAGTGACTTATTTAATTTATATAGTGAATGTTGTTCGCTACATTTTCAATCCTGTTCATTGCTACGTTTTTTGAAAAAAACAAACAACTACATTTAAATTCAAAAATAGATATTCTGTAGGAAAATTTACAATTTTTAGAAATTTGTATAGATATTTTTGGAGCGGAATTATTTTTAATTTCTTATGGCTATCTTCAAATTGTGATTTTTGAGGAGTAGAAAGGAAGTAGATAGCATTTTGACATTCGTCTTCCGGGTACTATAATTGAACATTTTGTTCAACATAATATTATTAAATAAAATGTGTACGATGAAATCCAAAGTTCGTTAGACTTGTAATATTTAAATAAACTTCATTAGATATTTCGCAGTTTATAGCACAAATCCAACATTTTATGCTTTTTAAGATCAAACAGAACGTAGCTCGATAAGTACTTCCACGTATTTTCGTTTTCATTAAATTGTTCAAAAAAATTCCCGAAATTACGGTAGAGGAACGGTTTTCAAACTTTGGAGACCAGTAGGCTTCAAACTTTCTACAAGAGACCGAGGTAGCAGGACCATCAAAATATTTTCAATTACAATCGACTCCGATTATAGTGAACTCGGATATAGTGAACTTAAGTCACTGTTCCCGTTTCGCTTACATTACAAATAAGCATAAGAAACCGGCTACAGTGAATCTAGGAAATACAACGTTCTGAAAATAATTCCCTCCTGGAAAATAATATATTGCTCAGTGTCACAAGTTCCAACGCTAGAAGCTCGAATTCCAACAGTGCAAGAGGCATTAAAGGGTGTCAAGACTGCATTACGATATTTAGACACAGAGGTCAATGTAGAATCAATAATGGAGAACACGAATTCTGGAGAAGAATCTAAAGAAATTGCTAACGAAAAAGTACGAAGCAAACAATTGAAAAGAAATTGATTTTTTAAAAACAAATAAAGATATTGAAATTTTTAGTTCGTGCTGTTAATGCGTTTTGCTATGTTAATAAAATTAATCTTTATGGAGAAATTCTGTTAAATTTTGACATAATCGGATATAGTGAACTAAAAATGTTAGTCAGCAGAAGTTCACTATAACCGGAGTCGACTGAATTTGTTATTCGTTAAGTTAGACCCTCACTTCCCCAAGTCACCAAGTTTTGTAGTTTTATGGTTCAATGAAATTACACTTTTTGTAAACGATTTATTTTAAAATAAACACGGGCACGATAAAATCAATTTAGAGAAAAAAGTGTTTTATTCAGTGTTTTTGTGGTCTAACTTGATATGCGACAACGCAACATTTTTTCGAAGAATCCCGAGGTCTTCAAAACATCTTCGCAGAACCCCTGGTCTTAAAAAATACTTCGAGGACTGCTATGCTTCGAGGACTAAATGCTTCGAAGCACATCAGTAATTATTTTTGTACTTTAATGAAACATGCACAGATAGTAAGAACTCACCTGGAAGATCTGCTTCAGAGAGAAGAGCGCGCGTCTCAGCTCACGACCCTCCGAGTTCAGCAATTTCTCTGAAACACAAGCACACGTGTACGTTCCGTGGGCAGAACCAAGGAGAACAAGCAGACAGGCTTCCATAACTACTTAAGCCTTCGTATTAACTAATCGCAGAAAAATAAGACATAACCATGTCAAACATTCCGCACGGGGAAAGATTATCGCTTTTGGCAAGGCTGATGGACCACGTTTTATATCGAGTGAATTGACGCAGCCTTGTTGGTAATTAGTGGCGATAATTACCAGACCCATCAGCCAGTGGGCGGCCACCGCGCGCGCACGCAGACATTTACACGCACCGACACACACACACGCGTGCGGCAGCATGTAAGCAGGCCGTGCGCCGACATCCCGCTCTGGATTTAGGGAAGCGGCTAATGCGACCAGACGGAGACCGCCGCCGCGAACAGGTTACCGGTCAACGACCTGCACCCGCCGCCCATTCATTCGTCTCCGCGCGCCGCCCCGCCCGCCCGCCCGCGAGCGATCGCTCATCTGCCCACCCGCCCGCCCAACTGCTGCGAACAACTGCTCCCGGAATACGGCGACCGCTCTCTTAGATGGGGTTTTTTACGGGCAACGCTGGCAACCTGCGAAGAGGATGTGCGAGAATAAGATATGAATGTGTACAGAGAGTTCTAATTTTCGTGACTAAGAAGTTATTTCCTGCTGGGATAATTTTTGTTTATGGTCATATATCATAGTGATAGTCACTACGGCCAGAAGAGCAGAGCAAATACGGGTTATATGGCAAATATGTGTTGCCAAAATTACACCTGACGAAGGTAAGGAAAAAAAACTCAATTTACAAAAATCTTCTCTTTGTGTACGTATCATTACTTGCTGAATTCTTGCCAGTAAATCGCACAAAATAAATATCTGTAGAAATGTTAAAACAGAAAAGTACACTATAAACATATTTTAGGTACTCTACCGAAAATTGAAAACACCACAAAATTCTTGCATGTTGTTTAGTTCTTTTTCTTCACATGAAATGAGTGAAGTTTACAAATTAAGGTGCAATACAATCACTATTCACTGTGAACACAGAGCTGAACATGCTTCTGAAAATGAAATTAAAAGTTTTACTAAGATCTCAAAATGTATGTTGTAGTGGGCTAATGTCCAGCCATCATCCACTTTTAAGTTAAAAACGTGGTTCATGGTTCATCACATATAATTATCTCTGACCTTTTTTTGGGGGGGATCATATGCCGGGCGATTGCTAGACAATGCGTCTTTACATTCTCATAAATATTTTAATTTAAACAGTCACTCTTAAAATGACATCTTTGCTTTGCCAACTTTAACCTCATGAAGCAAAGATATCCTTGCATCACATATAACCTCATATATATTTGCTCGCGCTAATGAAACCGTGATGGACGAAACCTCAACAGTTTTCGATTTTAATATATTACTAAACTTTGGAGTTTTTACATCACAACGAGCAATACGAGCAAGTCATATAACAAGTAGATCCCACAACCTTTCATTTAAAGAAAACAAACACCTAATTTGTTTGAGTAGAAAGCCCAAATTTCTCTCTAAAACGAAAATTCTTAGCGTTTTAAATACATAGGTACTCAATTAAATTTGAATTGAGTATAATTGTACGTAGATCTATATATCTGATTAAAAATAATTCGTTACCAAAGTCCAAGTTTAGAGCCCTCAAGTGAATGTTCACACGCCAAAGAGAGTTGCTCAGACGCCGAGCGCTCTTCAACTAATCATTTCCCTTCAAAGTCGCCCTGACGCCCGTTTGGTCATCAATCAAATTGGATCATTTCTAGACCACTTACTTCCAACTTTCTTCCAAGCGACCGAGTTACATAAACACGCAACTTACTTTTGCTTACTTATATTTTTATACTTCTGCTCCTTCCTCATTTCTCTTTTCGATTGATTGTTCGTCTTATAAACTGTGCATTCAGTAGAACCTCACAAATCCGAAATTTCGGTTAATCCGAACAAAATTCGGGATGGAGGAAAAAATAAACAACAAACACCTGATTTGTATTTACTTAATTTTTGAACAAAAAACAAAAACATGCATAGAGTGTCAGTCAACACAATTCTGAATATTGTACCTAGAATAACCGTTAACAGCAGCGACACAAACTGTGCTTCAACTCTTCTAAACAATGTAGCAACCACTTCCTCTTGCGATCGGTTATGTACGTACTGCACTCCGTTGTCCGCAACATTACCACTTTCCCATGTCGCTACGCTACGTTGCCATTTTCTCACACATCGCACGCAAAGTTGCATTGTGTCTGGTAATCCTATAGATATACATGTGGAATAATGAGCCGTACATATTTGCGAATGATCGGAACATTTGCGAATCCGAACACACCACACTCCCAAATAGTTCGGAATATCGCGTTCTACTGTAGTTACTCATCGAGTCTGTACGTCGAGTGTTTCGTAAGTCTCATGCATCACGTCGTACTCTAATACACAATTTTCCCCTCCTCCTCCTTCCTGTCTTCTCGCGTGAGAGCAAGCGAGCTCATGCTCCCCAACGCGCAGGGGCTGCACCTGCTAACTCACTGGTCTGGTCTTCTGGGAACGTGACTTGCCTGACGTCGAGGGCAGGTTCCTGCCCGGTCTTTATCTGAATCTTGTTCATAATTTTGGTCACAAAGAATTCCTTTTTCGTCGAGTTGACGAAATAATAAGGTGGTAGCTCCCACTGGACACAGTATTGTGTCCTAATGAAATACAAATCATGCAAATTCTGTAAAATAGTTTAGTTGTGTACTTTGATAACGTATGCGTGATACTGCACATTTAAAGAAATGTGATTACCTGCTTTTCAGAATTATAATGAATGGTAAGGATGTTTCAACAGATGAATTGAGAGCCATTTTCAGGGATTATAAGATCTGTGTTTCTAATCCTGTGCCAGTCGTTAGTGCAATACCCAGTAACTTATTACATCTACAAATAAACAATAACTGCTTGTAAATGTGAACAAAGCTTTTGAATGACTACTCGTAAATACTAGAAAGATAAGTATTGTAGCTCCACAAAAACGACATCCAATATTAAATTTAGTGCATTGAATGATTTTTAGATTTCATAAATTTGCAATTCTAATGTACGTTAGAGTGATTTCGGATCCTGCAATTGTGTTTCTTTCTGCGTTGAACATCAGTCAGCAGTGATTGAATCGAAAGCTAATTATCGAAAAGTAGTTTGTGGTTATGTATGATACAAGTTTATAAGTTACCTTGGGTACCCGAATAAAAACTGTGCTGACAATAGCAAGATTTCTTCCGGTTATAATGAATTTCGCAACAACTTTTTGATCAATTATCCCCCAAAAAGGCAGGTAAAGTACGTTACATTTAATATCATTTGATTTCTCAAAAACTTTTCGTATATTGAAAAAAGTGCATTTTGACCGAATAAATTCTTCAGTATCTTAAAAAGCATTTGATCGCAAACGTTTTTCTGTTACGCCCCAACTAATTTGACCTTATTTAATTTTTAAAAAGACCGTTAAGGCCCAAATTTTTCTTACCTCCGTACGGTAATTTTGCTTTCATTTAAAGTTTTTTTTTGGGGGCGACGGAAAAAATACACCCTTGAGAAGAAACCGCCACAATTTTCAGTTTCGTCGAAATCGAAGAGTCCATTTCTCGCCTGTCTACAAGTCTCCATTTCCTTCCGAACCCCACCAGATTACCGAAGAATTACGTGTTCTCGAACGAAAACGCATCACGCAAAGAACAACTTAGGAACCCCGAGAAATGCCTCAACCGCCGGTGCTGCTGTTCCAGGGAGCGGCAGAGGGAGCGATTAGAGGCCGCTGGCGAAGTCACGGGCCGGCAGACACGAGCATGCAGGTGCATCAGGGAGCAGCGCACTCGCAGCACGATACCTCCCACCCGCCACGTCACGAGGCAAAACGGCTCCACACATTCGGCATTCGCCGAGCAGCGAGCTAGTGCTCACCCAATCCCGAGCAGCTGACGTGTTCGGCGAATGGTCGCTCCCTTTGATGTGCCAAAAGAGGGACACGCGGTGGATAGGCAACCCGAATGTTCGCACTCGCAAATAGCAAGCAACTCATCCACACTACTCGGGATTCGGCGACGGTTGCTCGCTGTTCGCCGAATAACGCATGTGAGGAGTCGCCTTCGTGCGTCGTCCAGACGAAGGCATGAGGGGGAGCTCGGTTGACGGGGGCGGTAGAAGCGTGGCGGGGTGGGGGTACGTGATAGCGACCGGGAGAACGCCTAGTTGCCGATGATGCGGTGGGGGCGACACGAAGTTGAGAACGAGAGCCAGTGAAGTCAGCTTAAAATTATTGGTCAAAATACGAGAAAAGGGCGAGATGAGGTGAGGTGGCGGACGCTGAGACTGGACGAGGGACGGGTGGGAGGCAGGCGTCCACGGACACTCGGGACACCGAACAGTAGAGATAGCAAGCGAATGGTATGGTGCTGAAGTGGAATCTCCGGGAACTAGACGGAATGGTCATAGTAACGGCAGATGATGGGGTGAGTTCGTGGGGAAAAGATAAAATGATGAGGAAGAGTGAAGAGGTGAGGGGAAGAGGTGAGGAGATAAGATGAGGCCACAAGGAGAGTTGACGGGATACGTTGACGGGGGCGAGGCGACGGGGACGAGGCGACGGGAAGGGAGTATGGCGTGAAATGCTGGGGAGAGATAAGAGTGCGGCGACGTGGTAAGACGAGGAGGTGAGTTGATGAAGAGAGGCAATGGAGTGAGGTGCCGCAGTGAGGCGACAGAGTGAAATGGTGGGAGTGCGGCTGGGAACCGGATGAAGCAAACTGTTCCGAGTGCTGTCACTGATTAAACTATTTTCAACGTTTCTTAACACTTTAATTTAAAACTTACTTCAAAAATTAAGAAAAAATACTTCAAAAGTATTTAATTTTCAGAGAAAGGGTTAAAAAGCCGCGTGCATACCCAAAGGATGCATTTATAATTTTGAATTTTCTTTGCTGCGATCTTCCTCAGGACGTAATGCATTCCGTAGGGCATTACGCCCTGAGGAAGGTCGCAGAATGGCGGCCAAATCGTCGGCACCTGTGCCTTAGACGCGGCGTCTCCCGGGCAGCCAAGAACATTCAGACTCCGGCCGCGGAAGCCTACGCTCTCATTTGTAATTTTATTCGTATTTTCTATTTATTTATTCATTAATTGCGGCTTTTAAATAAAACAAAATAAAATTTTAATTTCAAACTCGGCTGCGAGGGTCGCCGAAGTTGAAGCGAAGTCCGCGGTGGAGGAAACGGCGCAACGCGAACGAAAGAACGTGGGCGGCTTCCGCCTGGGCCGGGCCGGGCGCCGCGCTTCCGGGCGGAAGGGGGAGGCTCTTGCTCCTTCCAAGGGTTTCTCTTTCGCGCAGGCCCGCGACGACAGGAAACCGCCCTTGACCTGACTCGCGTTGAAGAAACTGGCTTCCACTGCAAGCTAGGTTTCTCTGACTGGACCAGCGAGATGTTTCCATGCGTGGGTTACGTAACAGTTCTTGGTAAAGGAAAAAGTCTTGGTTGAAACTCTTTCCAATTTGCGTGTATGTTAAAGTAGTGTTCAGAACTCTTGACGTTCCTGAACTAAGGCGAACGAAACATTCAATGTACGCCCTCTAACGATCTATTTTTCTGTTGTTTTTTTTAAGAAACTATTTCAAAATTACAATGACTGTATAAAATTTGACACAGTGGAATAACTTAGCTTAGCTTTAATCTCTGAAAGTTATTTCACAATATACGAGCCAACACTTATTGAATGTAGGATAAATCATAGCAAAAAGATGTCAAACATAGCACAGAATTCATATAATAAAAGCAGGTGTTAAGTAACTACATTGTTATCTCTACATTCCTGAACACTGCAAATGCTATACTTTATTTCGTGAACTCTGAAAACCAACAGAAAAAAGTCGAAAGAAAGGCCATTACAAATGTTTGAATAATTCATATTGTAATGTGAAAAAAATAAACTGAAAAATGTTTCTCTGAAGACATTCCTAAAATTCACATTCTTGCAATTGAGAAGAACACTGAAAGGGAAGTCTCGCCAAGTAACGCGATAAAATATTGTACGTGAACGGACAGAATCCGGTATCATGCATGAATGAACGCAATATGGAAGGAAATATGCTCTAACATGCATCGTCACTTGGTTGCAATTCCCCGTACAGCAGCTCATTACTGACTCGGCGCACACGCTGCAGGCCAGGAGGCCTGGGCCGGGCCGTTGTTACGGGAGCTGCGCGCCATGTAGCCGCGGAGGTACGAAGGCGTTAACGAAGGCGGCGACCCGCGCAGGCACGCGTCCCCGCCCCCGACAAAGAAGCGCAATTACGCGCCTCCCCACGCCACGCCCCTTCCGCGCCGCACCGCTGCCCACGCCTCTCCCACAACCTCTCCCACTGTGCCGCGTCGCCATCCTCTCTCGCACCTATCACACCCACATCGCCCACCCCTCCCGCAGCGGCGTAGTGTGGAGGAAAATTTCGCCACTCCCTTATTTTAATTTAAAAGAATAAAATATACAGTAATTCTAAAGGACTTTTCGGCAAGAACAGATATTATTATCGTGTTTTGTACTGGGTACAATTAAAAAAAGTCACACGCATTATATACATATATATATATAATATAAATTATATATATAATATAAATTATATATTACAATATATTACAACTATACATATTATATAAAACTAAATAAACAGTAAACGCTTATTTTACAATATAATAATCACTATAAATTCATTTACAGAAGTCGTTACAGAATAATAAAAGATTCCGTGCTCATTTCAATCATCTGATTCGTACGTGCGACAAAAATATGAAATGAATTGATTCACATTTTTACGAGATACAATTATTATTTCTTCTGAAATTTTGCCGCCCTCTAAAAGTGCCCCAGGGGCGGGCTGGCCCCGCTGCCTCCACTATGCTACGCCACTGCCGCCCCACCCCATCATTCTGTCGCTGCCGCCTCCCACACCGCCGCGCCGCGCCACCCCGTCACCCCCACCACCACATTTGCCTCTGCCCCTGAAGCTCCATGTGTGCCGCCTCTGCCCCGACCGCTCGCCTCCGCCGCCGCGCACGGCAGCGTCCGGACGCTCCCACGCTCCCGAGGCAGCACCTCGGGCAGCCGCACGCTCGGCGGGCGCTCAGGGGAGAATAGGGAGAGAGGAAGGGCCCAGTTGAAAGGACAGAGGATGTGAAGGCGGCTGCAGATGAATGCAAGGGAAGAAAGACACCGGGAACACCTACGAGCGAAGGGAATAATTTCAGGAATCAGGAATGAATAATGAGAAGGGTGGCGAAAACGACGTGTTAGGAGTTGGGAAATGGTGCGAATAGAGAAATGGATTTTGTAAACACAGAGTTGAGAGTAAGAAGTTAATGATGTAAAAAAATAACAACACGAAGTGGGAAGAGTTATTCAATAATATTTAGCAGCAATCAATGCAGTTAAGGGGAGAGTTAGTATACGTTGAATACTATCTTCTAATGGGAGCAGTAAAAGAGAAGAAAGAGGAAAGAGGCGCAGTAATGTTCGAATTATGACGATGGGAAGTGTGCCGAGAAGAAATGATAGGCGAACAGATATAAGAGAGAAAGAGAAGGAGAACCGGGAAATAATTAGGAGAATTAGAACACAAAAGATGATGTGCGGACGAATGTAGAAGATAAAGAGGACAAGAATTTAGGTGTACAATTAACGGAAAAGAGGTTGTACACTACGGTGCAAAACGCAATAGATGAGATGAGGTTGGACGAGGAAATGAATAGCATTGAGAAGTCGTACGAATTTCCGAGATAATAGAGGTTTGAGTGATTTAGAGTTTCAGGACGGACAAAATAGTTAGGAATTGGCACACCGTCCAACAGGGTCATTGACGACAGGAAGGTCAGGTTTTAGGTGAAGCACTACAAAATGGGACAGGGAAAAGTAATACACGAGAAAAGTAACACAACGAGTTGAGGTGTGGAAATGAAAGAAGTCATCTAGAGAACATGACGTATATTACTTGACGGGATGGATGACACAAGTGGGCGGGATGTAAGTATGACGAGTCAGAAGAGAGGAGACAAAGCCCCAAGTAAAAGTGCCGAAATAAACGGACTGTAATACGGCCAACGGGATAAGATGAGAAGTCGGAGTCCCTGAAGGTCGGGTTGTACGGGGACAAAGAAAGCGAGACGAGAGACGGAATGAAGCAGTTCTTGAGGTGCTGGAAGTGCTAGAAAGGACAAGACAAGGTTTCAGAAACCGCAGTTTAGAACTTCCCTGCCACTTAACTGTCAAGCATATGCAATGAAAAGCACTAAAACGAAGGAAATGTTTTTTAGTGAGTGGAAAATTAACTGAAAGCTGAAAATACTACGTTGTCACGTAGATCTGGAGGCGTGGTCCAAAGGAGGTACTTGATGGCGCGAACAAGCAAACGCAAGACAGAAAAAAACGAAGGAAGCCGCAAGACTGCGAAGGATGACAGCCAGGGATGAAAAAAAAGGGCCCCGGATTGGATTGATAGAAGGTAATTCCTGGCGCGTCAACTGCTAAGGTCATTAATATCGTAAGTGTAGTGCATGTTTTTATCGTGGTAGCTGGCGGTGATCTCCAGGTGGATGGCGACTCGGCTTGCAGGGTTTTCCCCAAATCAGGAATCTTCAACCAGCGTGGCACCGCCCCGGCAAGGCATGTGTAGTGTCTCCCGACATGTGTAGTGTATGTAAGTGTGTGTGTGTGTGTGTGTGTGTAAGTAAGGGGTGAGGATAGCACAAGGAATGGAAGGAAAGATCGCGCGTGGCTCGTTAGAATTCTGCTCCAGCACTCGCCTGATGCTAATCGGAGGAACCCGGAAAATTACCGATCAGCGCAGTCGGC
This sequence comes from Teleogryllus oceanicus, assembly GCA_964035755.1. NCBI lineage: Eukaryota > Metazoa > Arthropoda > Insecta > Orthoptera > Gryllidae > Teleogryllus > Teleogryllus oceanicus. The sequence continues at coordinate 132,278,004 of CAXIVR010000005.1, read as the reverse complement.
TGCAGCAGCTGAATTCGACCCAGCTGCTTAGCTGTCGGAAATCCTGCCACCATCAGGATTCGAACCCTACGACCTGCCGGTCAGAGGCACTGCACACATCAGTTGATGCCCTGTGCTACCTTTGCCGGTCTGGTGGATTGGCGACCTATACTATTTTTTCAATGAGTTCATAAACACGTAAAATTAAGTAGTTTGACTGTCTTGACAGTTGCTGTCAGTCAATTTCAGCTTCGCAGGTCGGCAAATATTGTATTAATTATTTAAATATTAAATTAGCACGTTCTAGTATCATTTTTGAACTGATGTTGGTAACATAGAACGTTCAATATTAAAAGGGTATCACTAGCTTGGCCTTGCTTAGAGAACCTGAAGATACTAATTCGGTTCTAATGCAACATGGTCACAGGAGCATCGACGACCTCGGTAGGACATGCCACCATCGAAGGGCGGACGTTATCTTCTCTGCGGGCACACATTTTTCAGGTAGAAGGAAAAATGTGGAGGGCGGGCAAAATATTTCGATTTCTCAAGAAATCCAGAATGAGCAAGAAATGTCGAGACTCTTTTAAGTACAGTGAGTGTGATGAACTCGTCTTACACTTTAGTATAATGTTACGTACATATTTGCACTAAAACGAAGGAAATTAAAAGTAAAAACTACCTGAATTCTAGATTAAACGTCGTCAGACTGGCAGTACAATGTGAGAGGTGTAACGGGAAAGTGCAGTACTGGCATCATTGAATGATCAGATAACTATGGTGGCACGTTGACTGGATATGAGGTTGCAGATGGATCAATTAAGGTAATATCAGGACTCCGGGAAGTAGTAAAAAGAGACAACACTCAGATGCGGTAGTTGTAAACATCAATGCCCCCAAACTGATGCAAGTAACGGGGGCGAGGTGTTGGAAATAATCAGAGTTTGCTAGAGATGCGGAAAGAGCGAGATAGAACGAGGCAATATTTTAAAAAAAGAGTGGAACGTCTCCCAACTGCACTAGAATGAAATATGATTGAAAATCATCATTTCATGATGATAAAATCATAGAAAGTAAGAAATTAACGGAACGATCGATCAACGAAACGACGGATCAATGCCGTAAAAATAAGAGAACAGCGCGTTACGTTACAAACGTACGTTAAGCAGGCCGAGTGGCAAGGCCAAGCAGAGGGGTCCCGAGAGGGAACAGCAGGAGTAGTCGGGGGAGCAGCCATAGGATAACCGGGGCGCTCGCGACATCCGCCTGCACTCGCAAGACACGACGCTTCGCTTCGGTGCGGGCGTTAAACACCCACGCACCCACAAACCCTCGCAGTTACGAGCAGGGGCTAAATACCTACAAACTGAAGCAGGTAGCAGAGGGGCCAAGTGTTAGGAAAAAATCATACTTTACAAGAGATTCGGAAAGAGCAGGATAGAACGAGACAAAATTCCAGAAAAAAAGAGTGCGGTATAGAACGTTTCTCCTAAAGGCACTAGAATGAAAGAGATTATTGAAACGATGATGAAATTATGAAAAGTGAGAAATTAACTGAACGACAGATCGACGAAACGACAGTTAAATGCCCTAAAACTAAGAGGAGAATGCTGTAGGATATGCCGGCTCAGAGGACAACACAAAGCAAAGGTAAAAAGCAGGACTTTGCTAATGCAGTCTGGAGGTCAGCATTACGACCATCGGGACTCGTGCAACCTCGGCAGAACACGAGGAGTCTCTTCGGTGCGCGGGTTAAACACCTACGCACCCACACACCCTTACAAGCAGCAGGGGCCATACACCCTCACACGCATATAGGAAATATGGGGAGGGGGCACATTGTCAGAAACAATCAATTTTGCTAGATATACGGAAAGAGCAGGATAGAACGAGACAATATACCTAATAAAAGAATGCGGTGTACAAAGTTTCTTCGAAAATCATTGGAATGAAATAGATTATTGAAACGATGATGAAATTATGAAAAGGGAGAAATTAACTGAACAACAGATAAACTAAACGATGTCACAAAACCAAGTGGGCAACACTGTAGGATATGCAGACCGAATGGGCAAGACGAAGCAGATGGCTCGCGATAGGAGACAGCAGGACTAGTGGGTTAGACAGCAACAGGACCACCCGGACTCCTGCGTCCTCCGCAGAACACGAGGCATCGCTTGCGTGCGGGCGTTAAACACCTACGCACCCACAAACTCTTGCAGGTAGCAGGGGCGGGGGCGGGGCCGGCTAATGCGCCTAATGCGGCAGGTGGGCGGGGCGCTAACCCAGGCAACGCGCCGCTCCCTCTTCGCAAACGCGCCCAAAGTGGAAACACAACCACGTGCATTCGACGCGCGCAGCCACAAGCACCACGGGAATGGCTGGTGCTGCTACTGCTGCTGCTGCTGCTGCTGCTGCTGCTGCTGCTGCTGCTGCCGTTACGTGGAACATCCGAGGTACGCGGAGGGCAGGAGGGGGAGGGGAAGAGGCAGGAGAGTCGTAAAATTGCGTCAGTTGGTTTTTATTTTTAGACAAGCTTTGCTTCCGCTGCCACCGAGGGCGTTCCACAGACGAAATGTAGGACACCGCCAGGTTGGGGGGGTCTTCAAAACAAACAGTGCCTGGGAAACTTGCTTCGCCCTTCTTCAATTTACATTTTTTAGAACCTAACATTTCTTGATACTAATTTGATAAGTACTCGTATAGTATTAATAATTTAGGTGCCACATGGATATTTCCCGGTCGATTTGAGTCGACTTGAGACGCTGCGATTGTGAAAAAAATTCTTCAAAATTTGGGGGTACTTCACATGAAGCTCCCCCGGACATTTTCAAAATTTTCTCAAAAAGTGCTCAAAATTTTTTCTTTAACTTTATTGTAAAAATAGAGTAAAGTACACCTATAAAGGTGGCATAGGTTAACTCTGAATTTTCGAAAATTGCAAAATTTTGAATTTTTTTTGTCTCCTACAACTACATTGAAGATTTTTCGTTTAAAAGAAATTTGTGGTCCATAATTAGTTTTTTCATTAAGGTCATGTAAATTTTTTTAAAATATTAGCAGTTTTCACCCAATGTTGCGACAAAAATTGAAATTTTAAAAATTTACAAAAACAAGATTTTCTCAAAAAACGGCTCTCATCTTTTTCTTTAAACTTTTGATTCGGATAGTGCTAAATGCACTCCATAAGATGACATAAACGCCGTATTGCTCTATTCTTTAATTTTTTACATGTGATTTTTTTGACTTGTCTTTCACATTACTTTCATTAGCGGAACTTTGTTCACATACATTTGTAGTACATACACATTTGGTCACATTGTGTTTATGAGTACATGTGCTTTAAATAATGTCATATAAAGTTTCTCGAAAACTCAACAGTTTTCTGTTAAAATGAGCCTAAAATTCCGCATTTTCAGAAACGCTCAAACGCCATTTTCTCAAAAATTGCTCCAAAAGTGTGCTTCCAACTTTTCCGACGGGTAGTGCTAATTGCACTGTTAAAAATGACAATGTTCATTTTGCCGTATTCTATCGTTTTTCAAAAATTATTCAAATATATATTTTAATATCTCTCACGCCGTTAATATGCACAATTCTAGCAATTAGTAAACAGTATTGCATTTGCGAGTTAAAGCAATTCAAATGACTTAAAAGGAAAAAAAATTTGGTTTACAAAAATTTTCAAAATGTTCTGTGAGAAGAGAAAATTTAAGACCAGGTTTTACTATTATTTAATATTCTTAAAGTAATATTTCAGTTTTACCATTACGAAACCGACAAATTCAGAAAAATGTACTGGGTAGATGGGAACTGGCAAGCAGGTGGAGCAAGACCGTAAAGCCAGTCCACACTGAAGAAATTAGAAAACTTCACTACGAGAAAGTCTGTGCCATTCTGTAGCATCGCTAGTTTCTTACCTAAAATGTAAATTAACTTTTAAAAATGTTCACGAATTATTCAAAAGAAAACAAAAATGCGTGTGAAATAAATTTTTCAGTTAAACATGATCATATTCGCCTTTTCATTGCAGAGGCAAAACATACAACAATTACTCACCGATGATGGTATGAACTCGTACAGACAGCTGGGTCCTCAGAACGATGGAATTCTTGCGACTGAAACAAAGAGAAATCGCAATTTAGCATTCAAAACTGTATTTGATTGTTATACGTTTTCGTAACGTTAAATTTTCCTAATTTTCTCCGTTAATATACTAACTACAACAAAAACATTTTTCCACTTCGGAATCTTAACATAGGTCTAACTTCATTTTCAAAGAAATGTGCTACATTTGTACATTTTTTAAGTGAATTTTGATTTATTGTCACGCTAACGTTTCATCTTTAATAATAACAGTGCTAAAATGAGGTTTAAATTTTATATTGGATTTTTATAGTTACAACTTACCTATACAAAATTAATTAAGACCTTGATACATAAATATCCCTCACAGTATTCTGATAGCCTGAGGGCGGTCCGCGACCTAGAATTTGGGAATCATTTACTGTATCCTTCCGACCGGCCATTTATCTTTTCTGACACAAGCCACTTTCGGTTCCCAACCAAGACTGCCAAGACCAAATCGGGGCATTGTGCTACAATTCTCATTTTTCACTAGTTTAGTTTGAATGTATTGCGTCAAACATTATTTTAGCTGTAAAATATTCAGGCAATATTCATGTACAATATATAATATTAAATTAATATTTTGCACAGGAGTGCATTCGAAGATTATAAATGAAGACCAAACTTTCTTTGGCTTTCACACGATTAAAAAGAACCTAGGATACAAGTTATTCTATGATTATTTTATAATTGCTACTTATAGCATACAATAAAATAACTAAACAAACAGAAACTACATTCATTCAGTCGAAAATGGAACATCCTTTTCCTTTTAACCTACCACAACGTTTTTAAGCCCATTCAAACCCCCCGTAAAGTTTTATAGCTGGATTCGCGCCTGCTTTATATGGTGGCGATGGGCGACTTTCGCGACGCTTGACAGAGCCCGCGCCAGAACATGCCGGTTCCGCCTCCGAAGTTGCGAACATTTCTACGGCTCCGAAAGGAAATTTTAAATCTCGACCGGAGGCGGCGGCGCTGGTGGCGGCTACGGCGGCAGCCTTTCGCCTTATAACCCAAAGCCCCCGGGCACGACCTTCCCGCCTGCGGGCGGGGCGCCCCGAGCAACTGACCACGCTTTCTTCATCTCTCGCGTTGTGCTTCTGTGAACCGGCTAATGTAAACAAGTCGGCCCTAGTTGTACAAACGGGAATTGGTTAATAAAGAAACAGGCGAAGCAAGTACTTAGGATCGCGGATAGATAGTGGTGCTCAATAATATTTTTTCAAGCTATCCTGTAGAAATGTAAAATTTAACAATAACAAAATTTGACGATGCAAAAAATGTATCGAATTGTTTCATATTTGAATCATAATCATGTAATTTTTGTATAAATTACGACACAAAAATTCACGAAAAATATTGAAATTACATTAGAAGGATGTAAATATTGTTTTATTATTCTAAAAATAATTTATAAAATGGCAAAGGTTAAGCTTTATTTTCATCTATTCTAAATACTTAGTCAGGACATAGCGATTCATTAGACGAAGGGAGTAGGGTAGATGCAGTAATATTAGACTTTTCTAAAGCATTTGATCTGGTTCCACATGGCCTTTTAATTGAAAAACTGTCAAAAACTGGATTAGATCATCGAATAATCTTGTGGATAAAAGAATTTCTTACGGGCCGAACTCAAGCAGTCAGAATAGGTGACAAACACTCATCGAAAGCCGATGTAACCTCTGGGGTCCCCCAGGAGTGTGTTGGGGCCATTGCTATTCTTAGCGTTTATTAATGATATTGCAACTGGAATAAAATCGAAAGTTAGACTTTTCGCTGATGATTGCATAATATATAGGAGTATTGGCGCGTCTTCGGATGAAAATGTTTTACAGAACGATCTTAACTGTTTATGGAACTGGGCGTGCAGAAATAAGATGGAATTAAATCCGGAAAAGAGTAAATTCATTTGTTTTACCAAATCTCGCTCGAATGTACACTCGAATTACAAGTTAGGAACTAGTTTGGCCTGCGTAGCGACTTGGGTTGGTCGGATCATATTAACAATACGGTCAAAAAATCATGGAGGGCGCTGCACTTTGTAATGCGCATTCTAAAAAACAGTAGTTCGAATGCCCGATCCTTGGCATATACTTCACTTGTCCGTCCTATTTTAGAGTACGGAGCGGCCTGCTGGGACCCGTACAGAAAAGGGCAAATCGAGACGTTAGATAAAATTCAAAAACGGGCCGGAAAGTTTGTAAATCATGGACGCGTTGATGAACGAGATGAATGGGAACCCTTATCTAAGAGACGGGAACGGGCGCGTTTATGCGTAATGTACAAGACATACAAAGAGGATTCAGCATGGGCAGACCTCAGTAAAGATTACAGAAACCTGATTATAAAAGTAGAGGAGACCATCCCTGGAAAATACGATGTAGAAAGCAAAGAACTGATGTAGGCAAGTTCTCCTTTGTGAATCGTACTATAGTAGATTGGAACAAACTACCTGCAAAAGGACTAGAGACTCTTCCTTCTAATGTAGTGAAATTCAAAAATATACTTAATTCTATGTAGGTCATCATTATTAGCACTGGGACTTTTATTATTATTATTATTATTACTATTATTATTATTATTCTCATTATTATTATTCTCATTATTATAATCGTTAGTATTATTAATAATATAGTCATGTCTCTTATTCAGTGAAGTGAAGTGAAGTGTAGTGTGGCGGGGGCACGGAAGGGGAGGGGAGTGTAGTGTAGTGCAGCGCAGTGAAATGAAGTGAAGTGGAGTGAAGTGAAGTGTTAGAAAAGCTATAAGTCAACATATAGATAACTCAAAATTAATTATAACTAGGATATTAATCTCTAATTCTAATTGTAAGTATATTTGTAAATATTCGTAATAGTTTTGTAATTGTATATCTAATTGTAATAATGTTTGCCACCGAGCATTAGCTCAAAGCGAACTTTAATAAATCTATCTATCTACCTATCTATTTCCTTTTAATATTTGAAAATTATTTGCAGAAATGATTTGAAAATTATTTTAAGTATGTTCAAAAATCGTGAGGTCAAATTTTCTGAACCTATTTAGAATCCCTTAGTTTCGGTATTATATCTCGTCGGTAAAGACGAAAAGTTATAATGTAGTAATGTCTATCCTTTCCACATTAGGATTGAACGAGACATAGCTTTCCCATTGTGCAGAAAGACAAAACGATAATTAATTAACGAGAAGGAAACTTTTTCTGTCTCTGTGCTTCTTATTTCACTACTTCCATTCATTGTGCAATTTAATAATTAATTGCATTGGGAAAGGAAAGGAAGAATGAATATTAAATTCACGTTTGAGAGAGTTGCGAGATCATGAAAGCAAATACCCTCTTTCCCAGATGACAGGGACTGCGGTAAATGCCTCCTCGCCGCGAACAAGCGCTGACAAATTAATATGCGCGTCGAACAAGGCCGCTATTCTAGAACGATCCGTCCGGGGGCACGGCGAACATTTCTACGGCAGCGAGAGGAAGCTGAATTGCCTCCGACCGCTCACCTAATACCCCGAGAGCCTCGCCTTGGGATGTGGACGGCGAGGAAGCCACCGCCCCGGGGCAGGAAGGAGGTTCGAGGAACAAACCCACGTTCGCCTCGATTCTCACAGAGCGCACAGCACTGCACACCGCGCGACACGGCGCGGCGCGGCGCGCCCACTTTCTACCGGTGTAATCCAATTGAGGCTAAGCGACTCTTCCCGATTCGGGCGCGCGGAGCGCCCCCGCGCTGGGGGACTCGTGCGACGAGAGCGCGGGCACAGTGAGTAGGGATGCGATATTGCCTACAAACATCGATGTCCAAAATTAAAATATCGATGTTTCTGAAAGAGCGCGGGCACAGTGAGTAGGGATGCGATATTGCCTACAAACATCGATGTCCAAAATTAAAATATCGATGTTTCTGAAAATGGATATTTTTTTTGACGAACGTCGATGATTCTAAGCATCGATGCTCAAAATTAAAATATTGATAAAATTAAAACATTGTCTCAAAACCGTTTATGTTTTATATATTGATATTTTTACAACTACACATATCCATAAACAGTCACGAGCGGCAGTTATTTGACGTTAGCCGCCTTTATTAATTTTCAATTCAGATTTAACTGACAAAATCATATTTAAAAATTATCAAGGCAATTAACTTAATTTTCTGACTGGATAATTAAAAAATAATATACACTTCTTTGATTGACTATATCTCTACTTCAATTACTTTTTACCCTCGCCCATTTTAGTCTGAAGAATGTCCAATCCATGGATATTTCAAAATTATTACTTTTAAGTTATAATTAAATTATTAGTATTAAGTCTTTATTACGATGATACTCTTTATCACTCAAAAATAAAATATCAACTCATAAAAAATCGAACACAAAACATCGATGTTAAAAACGTCTTAAAAAACGATGTTAATACTTCGATGACTTTACACAAACATGGATGTTTTGAAAACATCGACATTGATGTCGCATCCCTACAGTGGATCAGAGCACCTTACATTGGGATGGTTCTTCAAGGACAAATCAATATTTTTTTCTTTTATGTCTGTTTTATAATATTTCAATACTTAAATTAACTACCATTTTTAATCTTCAAATGTAGGAAAGAAAATGATTGTATTAAAAATTTCATCATTCACAACATTTTAATTTTAAAAATTGCATTAAAACAAATCCATTTAATAACAAATTACAATAAAAATATTTCAAAGAATAGAAGATTTTGCAATAACAAGCAGCCAAATAGTGTTGTTTCATAAATAGTTGACCTCTGAGTTCTGAGTTCTTCCTGTGGTAAATGAATGCAAATGGATAATTATATTGCAGGAACGAATGATGTATCAAATTAAAGGGAAATTAAACATAACAATTACAATTACAATAAAATCGGTGCATTGCAGTCAATAGATGATGCCTAACACAAGTCAAAGGGATGGTACAAAATTAATTGAGGTTTCCATGGTTTAGAGGTCCATTGAAACAATACGTTCGCTCTTAAGGGAAGAATTTCAGGGAAACTGTCAAAAATAACTTCAAGAAAGGTTGACAAAAAATAAATCATCTCATAAAATATCTCTTATTACTATTTTTTTGTTAAATTAAACGAAATATTATATTACGTTTCACAATTTAAATTTTATAAACATACACACTACCATTTTGATGTTTTGAAATATTTATGTTGCTACGCTTGTAGATGCTGTATGCATAATTCACAGTGAGCATTAAAAAAAAAAAAAATTCTCCCTATCATCAAACCGTTTTAAATTCTGTTCCGCCTCCAGTTAATAAAATATTTTGAATTTCGTTTCAGTTCAAGGTTTATTTCCAATTTTAAAACAAATTTTGATTTTTAATGTTCTTAATATTAGTCACAACGGCCTCCATTATGCACAAAATTAAGTTAATTTTAATTTTGAAAGCGTAACAAAAATGTAAATAATTTTTACACTGTGAGTTACTTTGTGAAATACGAACTCGTAAAAATAAGCTGCACAAATATTAATGATCTTTGAAGATGTAAACCGAAACAATTCATTCCGTTGTTTCAGCAATGTTTTATGGAAAAAAATACTGTTTCCGTTTTGAAGGTTTCGGTTTCTGTTTGATGCCCCAGTTTGAGCCATGCTTTGCGGCCCGTTGCCCCACTGTGCGTCGCTCGGCCGCAACGGAAGGTCGCCAGGCGAGGCCTGGTCACGTTCTGCCGGGATTGCTCATTCCGAGCCCCGGCGGCCGCCCGCCGCTCCATGTTTGTTTCGGGATAAACAGGGCATCTCGAATGCTGCGCGGCACACTTTGCGCCAGAGACGGACGAGCTCAGCGAAATTTCATTCAAAATTGGATACTTTGAGGGTAATTGAGACACTGCGATCCACGCTGCTGACTTTCTCAATAGGTGTAACAAATATTTTTCGTGACGACTGGATTGTAAACAAAAACACGAACGTCTGGAAAGAAAGCAACCTTCGGTGGTTACGCACACTTCACAGCTAAGTTGTTGCGTAGCAAGAAGCCTTGGGTGGGTGTGGTGTGGGTGTGGGAGGAGGGGGATGTATAATTGGTGAACTTCACCGCTTGTGAGAACTGATAGTTAACCACTATGTAGCTCTATTTACCGGATCATACAAAACTATAGTTTTTCTAAGTTCGCTTAGCTGACATTCGTTATCAGTCAATAAAAAATATAAAATATACACTTAAGAGATGGTAGTACATTCCAATGCGTAACAAACCGACGACGAAAAGAATCAGCTAATAGTTTACGAAATACATCATTAGATGAAGTAATATATGTAACAGGTAAATGACAGAAGCATACTTATTTCTAAGGCAAGAGCTTTTATGCCCTAAAACATCTTTAAATATGCTTTTAAAAATATGCATTTATGACCTAAAAATTCTGAAATGGACGCTTTATTATGCAATTACAATATTTCATTTCATCTATAAATATTACTTGATAAAATTCTGGAGAAACATGCTTGGAGTGAAAAGATATATTTTTGTGCATACGTAATAGAGTATACCTTGCTTCGAGGGAAAAATAATTGACGTAAGTATTCATATTGGTGAAGTACATTGCATGTCTTGTATTTATTCTGCCTGGTTAAAAAAATGTATCAAGAAATACTCTACATTTGCACAAGTATTTCACCATCTACAGAAAAAATGCAAACTGTGACAAGCTCTTTCGAATCAATGAACAAATCAGTCACAAATATATAGTAGATTATATGAAATGATGAAACGTTTGAGAGATAGGTCTCTATTTTAACGAAATAAGAAAAATATGCGACTTTAATTAGACGAATATTCACCAACAGAAAAAATGGGCCAAATATGCACAAACATGCACTAACGTGTTAGTCTATATAACATTCAATACTAATCAAATGTCAAGAAATTTCACTTAGCTATGCCCGAAGCAACGGATGAAAATATGAAAAATCATAGAAATCGGCTCCCTATTCATCAACGTAGTATGCAACGGACACCATTCCCCAACCAAGAATCACGGACAAGGGACCAGTCGGCGAGTGACCAAACTTCCGGAGCATTGTTCATGTGCCGTACTCGGACATGACCGTAGCTTCAGAAGGGCGGAGGCCAACCTGCCCATTGTAACGTTTCAACTTCGCTGGCGGATTTGCCAAAGTTAACATGATATGTAAACAAATATTGTAAACATTGTTAAAGGTTACGATAGTAACAGAGAGTATTGATATGATATAAAAAGTTGTTGAGAGAGATTGAAAGATGAGAAAAGATGTTGATAAAAAATTGGAATTAGGAATTGTACGAATCGTATGTATACTTTGAAAGGTTAAATAAATTGTTCTTTTAAAAAGAAAGAATCTATCTCATGTGATATCTGAAAAGTGAAGAATGTCATACAATATAATAAACAACATGATAAAGATACAACATAAAAAGGTGATGTTGTATGGATATATAAAGTTGTAACGGCCAGTTATTAAGGCAAGGTAACAAGGACGTTACCCCATGACGGTCCAGGCGGTGCCGGAAGCAGAGAAAAACAAGCACGTAAGTGGCCAAGAAGACGCGTAGACCGCGATTGCAATGTCGAAGGGGATACGGTGACGACTTGAAGGGGCCGAAACAAATTCCGCAAACGTAACAGTTCCAGCCGTTCGCGTTTGCGCATCTGCCCATCCGGTATTACCGCGTGTCATGTCCTCAGCTCTGTGGCTGCCTCACCTATCCCCACCAGTGGCGTACCGTATCTCGAGGGTTTGGGGATGCTGAACAATCACGCAAAAATGGCACACGTTATGAACATGTGACCGCATACGTGGCTCGACTGAAATCATCCAGTAAGTCACAAAATCGATGTTACAAGGAAGACATTATATGAATTGTTTTCTCACTCATGTATTGTTCAAATGCGGAGTGGGACGTTTGTTCTCCAGAGAACAATATAACTCCAAAACTTCCTGGTGTTGACTGAAGGAAGTGGAGTAAATTATGATCTGGAATATAAACATTCGCCATAGTATTACCACAACAAATCTCTATATCGCGTTAGCACGTGAACGCAGCACAGTGTAATCACACTCTTAAACGCTTTGAAGATATTGACGGAGGAGGTACTTGCCTCGAATATCTTTACTCTTAGGACTGCAGACTTGAATGAAAACGAGATCACTTGGGTGTATGTAAATTTAATATCGATATAAAATATATTATTTACGAGTTCAACATTTTAGACATGTATTAGGAAGTTAAGAAGCAATATTTCTACACGCTGTGCCCTGATTCACATGTGGCCATTCACGGAATCCTGAGTGAGCAAGAAACGCAATGACCCCCTCAAACGTGCTGCACTCCCCGACCAAACGAGCAATTTGCTCAATCTCGTTTCTGATAATATGCTAGAGTACGAAACGCAGAAATCTCTGGGGCAGGAGCGATGAGGGGAGAGGAGGAGTCATCGATCGCGGACGCGTCTTTTTCCTTCGCCATCTGTTAGCGAACGTTAAACCATTTCGACATCCAACCAACGAATGACCAGCTAGGAACATATAATCAAATTCAATAACATGCAATCACTTTAAACTAATACAAAAGTGTTACTATTAACGGTTTTTTTTAGGTTGTCAATATATAGGGCTCACTGAAGAATCATTTTACCTGTAAGTGCTGAATATCTTAGGGACTCTGACTCTACGCGACTGCTGCCCATTTCTGATCTATCCGTTGGTCACCAACGTTCAAGATGAGGGTCTCTTTTGTCAGAACGACGGCGTTTCACTACTCGCATTTTAATGAACCGTACAGGAAACACGTTTACGCACACTGTCCATTGAGATAAGCGCAACTACGAACACGTGTCACTTGGACAATCAGCAGCCGACGAATTTCATTTGTGACAGTGGTACCTGCCGGGCTGTGGTTTGTCTCGTTTTGTCCGGGCAGGTAAAACGCAACCGGCAAAACTGCTTTGTACCCTGAGCTTTTGTGGATCTTTTCAGAGCAGCGACGGAGGCACGTGGTAAGTGGTTCGAATCACTATGAAAGCCAGTCGTGGAAACGACGACGGAGGTGGCAACGTAATGAGAAGGGAGATGATTGATGTAAATTTGGCATGTATTAGAAGTGAACTTTAAAGTTCATTATGAAAGTTGTTGAATGAAAGGTGGAAGTAGACGGTGGCAAAGATGAGAAGCGAGAGTTGAAGTGATAACACTGCGGATAACTTTGTAGTTTTATTAATGTGTTAGTTTTGATAATAACGAGAAGAACAAACCGGTAGAGACGTAATTCAGACGTAGACTAAAGCGAGTACCTACGACTCAAACATTCTATGTAGAAGTTAAGAGTTCAAATCCAGCGTAAAGTATTTGACGACAAGATTGTTTTTACTTCATTATTTTCAATCAAAGCCAGAAATTACTGTTACAACGTTATTATGTTATCCTTTATCATCTCAGTATTTAACATGATAGACTGCCTCTGTCACAATAAGAGGAAGCAGAAGAAGAGCAAGAAAGCACTAAGAAAAAGAAGAGGAAAAAACAACAAAATTAAGGAGATGAGAAGGAAACAAGAAAACGAAGAAAAGGTGAAGAAAGAACAAAAAAGAGGAGAAAAGGAAGAAAAATAATACGAAGTAGGAAGAGAGGACGAAGAAAACGAGAAAGGGTAGTAGGAATAGAACCGAGATAACACGGCTTGATGAGAAGGGGATCGCGTGTTGGTGTTGGCGTGGCGCAGGAGGGGGTGGAGGGGGGCGGAGGCTGCAGCGGAGTTTTCTTCTTCCGCCACCCAGAGCGTGCGGGGCGCGCAACCGCAAATCGCGGCGCGGACACGGCGCCGGGTCAGAGGTGACCGAGTCCGACTGACCCGGTCCCGGACCCGCTCCCGCTCCCGCTCCCGCGTCCCGCCCCGTCCCGGCCCGATTCCCAAATCGCGCGCTGGTCACTTTCTCGTGGCGTAATCCGATTCGGGCTAACAACGCGCGCGCTTAAGGAGCGGAGGGAAAGCGCGACAGCGCACGCGCACGCGGCTGCGGGGAATGCGGCGGCGGGCGGCAGTCGCCAGGGCGGGGGCGGGGGCGGGGGCCCCGGGGGGCGGCGTTGTTTACTGTGGAGGACGTCCATGTGGTCGCAGATGTGATGATAATTTAAGAGAGAGAGAGAGAGGGAGGGAGGGAGGGAGAAAGAGGGGACGGAGATAGAGGGGGAAGGAGGAAGAGATAGAGAATAAATGTGAAGATCGCAGATGTGATGATAATTTAAATATTAAAACTGACACATTGTAATTATTACATCCGTTATAATGGTATAATTATAAAGGTAGAGCCATTAAAAAAATAATGACATTCAAGAATCATAAAGGCGGCGGAGGAGAAAATGTTACTATTATTGAATGAAAAACTGGATAAACGGAAGAATCCTCAATAATGTCGAGCATTATCTAAAAAAAAGTCTTTACTAAGATATTGAGAGTTTCACATGTTCATACAAGAGCTAAATTTAGATCAAATATAATGGACATGATCAGATAATGAATGATGTGAAAATAAAACTCACTGATTTTGGACGTAGACACTTCACAGAACATCCACTATCATTTTTAAGAACTATTAAGCTTGCTCTCAAACAACATTATCTTTTGGAAAAAATGTAGGCATTTTCTCAAGCAACACAAGTTGCCCCGACTCTTCTTTCAAGCAACGAAGTTGCTTGACAAATGTTTTGTTCCTCATAGGCGAACAAGTTTTCAGGAAAATTGAAGGATTTTTTTGACGATTCGCATGCAATTTTATCCCCTTATGCAGTAGGACTGTGAAACAGCTTATCAAAAAACCGTCTTTGATTTGAGGTCATACGAAAATACCTCGTTTTAATTTTAACTATTGGGGACCGGGTGGAGCATGGCAGTGGCGGGGCTGAGCAGAGCGGAGCGTTGCTTGATGTGATGTGGCGAAGGTTATCTTGGCGTGACGAGGTAGAACGTTGGATGGTTTGGCGGGGAGGGTAGGAGAGGTGGGTCAGATGGAGCATGGCGGTGCCGAGCGTGGCACAGCGGGGGAGGAGTTCTTGACGGGGGGGGCGAAGGGTGTCGAGGCAGAGCGAGGATGATTTGGGGGGGGGCAAGGGGGTCTTGGAGTGACATGGTAGAGCGTGGCATGGTCGGGAGCGGAGGGCAGGGTCAGGTGGAGCATGGCGGTGGTGAGTGTGGCGCTGTTCTGAGCGGAGCGTGGCGGGCGAAGCGTTACTAAACGGCCAGGGCAAGGAGTATCTTGGCGTGGCACAGCATAGAATGGTTGAGAAAGGAGTGGTGGGACGGGGTGGGGCGAGACGGGGTGCAGGCGGGCCAGGTGGAGCATGGCAGTGTCGAGCTTGGCGCGGCTGAGCAGAGCGTAGCATAGCCAAGCGAACCTCTACTAAACGGTTAGGGGTGAAAAGTGTCTTCGCATGGCATGGCACAGCGTGGAATGGTTGGGAAGGGAAGGGCGGGACCGGATGAAGGTAGGCCACATGGAGCATGGCGGTGGCGAGCGTGGCGCTGTTCTGAGCGGGGGGAAGCGGGGGGGGGGGCCGGGGGGGGGCCGGGGGCGGCGGTGCTAGCGGGCGGCAAGGGGGCGTGGCGGGGCGACGGTTTACAAAACGAAGGGTGCCTTGTGTGCGTGGCGACTTGGAGCGTTGGCGGGGAGACAAGTGGAGGGGCACAAGGCTTTTTGTGTCCGTCCGCGATGGCGGCGGCGGCGACGTCGCGACGGGCTCTTCCGGCGCCGCGGCGCCGCGCCGCCCGCGGCCCGGAATCAAGGCCAGGAGAAACGCGCCCCCCGCGGCCGGGAGGCTGCGCCGCGGACCCAGCGGCCAGGCGCTTTCACGCGCTGCCCGCGGGTCGCCCCACTCACCGCGAGCATCTCCAACCCCCCGGGCACACGCGCAGGCGCACGGAGCCCACGCGCCCTCACAATGCAACCGGCAACTCATGGCCCGGACGGCGAGTCGGCGGAAATTTAAAAGGAGATAAACGATTATCCTCTGCTTCTAACAGTAAATACAAATCGGGACGTCGTTTTAAATATGGAGTTTCGTTTTTATTTTTATTCCAACCGTTGCACTTTCCAAACTGTTGTTCACAAAAACTATATATCTGTCGTGCAAATAGGCAATTTTAGTCATGTGGTTTCGGACGAAATTTGCTCGTGATGGTTTTTAGAAAATCATCTGGTCATTCTTTCTGGGTACTTCTGGTCATGTTGCAATAGATTCAATACGTTTTTTACGTTCGATACCATCGACAAAATGAAATATTGATACGGGTGATTAATCAAAATTGATGTTTGGAAGTCCTTCCAATATCGATGAATGATTTAAATCGCGAGAAATTATAAGACATTAGATATTGAAAGTTTTTTAAAACTTATGCACAAATCATTCACATATATCAAATCGAATATTGTTAAGGTAAAATCGAATGAAATGGAAACTCCAATAAACACTGTCAATATTTCACATGATCTTCTCAACAGAAACTTACAATCAGGAAAGTTTGCCTTTACATAATGTAAAATACATCTTGATGTGAACACCGCGTACATTTCGAAAAAATTACACGTTCTCAATACGGAGAAGTTAAATGATTATGAATCAGCAGAACATATGAAAACTCCAGGAATCGATCCAGAATTATTGTTGCCAACACAATTGTACCAGGAGGTCCGACTGCATTATTTATACATTTCTCCCTTAATTTTACATATCAACCCCCTGCATCGCAATATTTTCATCCCACCCAGATATTTAAAAGCACGTGCAAGTACAGGTTCGACCATCTGGAAGGAATTTGGCCATGTCTGTGCGCGTGTTGGGAGTCCTGCCCACTCAAACACGAAAAGGAGAGAGCGGCCAGTAAAGTACGTACATGCCCACCAATACCAGTTTTTTCAGCGACCGTCCATAAAATTTTCCATCTGATACTCACTTTATGTCATGCATTTTACAACGATCCGTGCATTTTGGGAAGACTCGCAACCCATTAAAAATAAATAGTCCCCGGAACATCCAATACGTTCGCCACCGGAGTCCAAATGTTCGAAGGAAGCATTTCTTAACATCGCTACCAACGTTCTCAGTAATCTCAGTTTTTTTTTCTTCTGAACTGAAACTTACGTCACATCTGGGAAAGAATTCGCACATGAAAAACGTACCCTCATGCATATATTATGCGCAGAACAGCAATAAAGCGAAGTACGTGTTCAGATAAGGATTCCAAAGCCCAAAAACGGTTTTTCGGCAGGAATGTTTCAGAGGATGTTTCGGATAACGCTCTGGTAGGTAGCTGATGTATCTACGAATGGAATACAAAACATGGAATTCAATGAATCCAGGAGAAGGATGAAATACATTATAAAGTTCAAGAGAGTACGTTGACGCAGCTGCAAATATTTTCTTTTAAAAAGTATTAAAACATGTATAAATCACCATATACAATTTGGAGAAGAACGAACGCGTTTTCAAGATTTGAAAAATTCAACATTGGGCATTTTAGTCGTTTTAATACATATTGAGTGTTTTGATCAACAAAAGAGCATAATCTGAAGTATGATCCAATCTCAAACTGAAATATAGTTTCCTCGGCACGAACTATTCGTAAACGTACACATCCATAAAAATATTTTTTAATAAGGTAATAATTGTTTTTTCAATACGTAAGTTCTTTTTAGTATCTGAGGTAATTAGCAAGAGGTGGCCAATACCGCTAATGTTAAAAAAACGTTTCAACGTTACGTTAAAACGTAACGGGATTCGCCAGAACTTGCAAATGCTTTCGAAGTGCAACTATTGAGCGTTGAAGACGTTTATCGACAGATTTAAGTGCCGTACACATTCTAGAAAGACGACAGAAGCTGCCAAATCCCGGTTCACGGATACAGGCGAGGCTAAGACACCGTTCTATACTTCCCGGATATCAATATGATCGCAACGGTACAACGCTGTGCATTAATGCTGAATATTCGAACCCAGTTTTTAGCTTGGGATACGATAGCAACTTTTCGAAAGATCTAATCACGACTATTCAACTACACAAATGGAGACCATATTCTTCTTCATTAACTCGTTGGTAAAGACTATAAAAATCATTTCCGCATGTATCTTCCAGTCCTCAGGCCATCGCATCTGAAGCTCCCTCCAGAGAGGCGGGAGTCTCTTCTCAACTGTCATCTCCGAGTCCCGAGCGGCGGCGGGGCGAGGAGGAGGGCGGGGAGGGGGGGCAGGGAGGGAGGGAGCGGGGCGCTCTGCACACTGTCCTCAAGGCGCCTTTTCCTCCGCGCGAACAGAAGCGACGCGACCGCGCGCGGGCCGGCGCGGTTCAACGCTCCGAGGTGGCGTCCTCGCATGAGACCTCTTGCCGACTTACATATCGATGACTTCTTGGCTGTCCGGGTGACGCCGCGTGCATTGATCAAAGCCCTGAGGAAGCCTGCGACATGTCAGGCGAAACGTCGGCCTCTCAGCCCACCACGCGGCGTCACCCGGACAGCCAAGAAGTCATCGACGCTAGCCGCGGAAGCTTACGTGTACATTTACATATCAATACTTACTTGCGATCACATATCGATATTACTTACGATCACGGTATCAAGTGATGTCACTGCAGTGTCTCTGCGAGACACTGGGGTTCGAGTCCCAACAGTGGCAGACTCGCGAGGCAGTTAGGTCGAATTAAACTGCTGTGTTGAGGACAATCATAGCGGCCGACTCCTCGGATATTTAGTTTTTGCTGTTTTTTTCGATCAACACCAGGCGAAAGACGGAGCAGTACTATAACAAACGGCTCCGGACCGTGCGCGATCTTTCGTTCCCATTCTTTGAACTATCCTCACTTACACACACTTACATGCACTACACTCCCACACATGAGAGCTTAGAACTTATCCCACCTGTGTAGAGCCACTCTGGTGGGAGATGTCTGGATGGGGAAATCCCCCGCGATCCGACGTGTAGGTCGGCGTGGGATCTGTCTACTCAGTGGGGAACGATCACCGCTATATCTGGTAATTAAAACATGCACTACATTTAAAGGGCTAATGACATTACCAGTTCACGCACCCTTACTCACTCATTAATCAATGAATCAATCAACATGAGGCCTGTTATTAGGCAGCATCCTCACCCGATGCGTCCTCGCACGTGCACACGAGACCTCCTGACAAGAGGCGACCTCACACGAGGCCGCCTAACAGGAGGCGTCCGTCGCGGGCCGTTGACAGCGGCCGACGCGCGGCTGCGGATCTTCCGCGGAGGGCCCTCCAAACTGTACGTCAAACCCGGCGTCAGCCGAGCGATTAGGAAAGGGAGTGCGGTGCGAGTGACACCGAGGACGCGTCAGGCGGCGTGAGTCTTCACTAGGCTTCAACTACGAGTGACTTTTTTGTACAGTGTAGTCTTGCCGCCCTTTGTGGGGGTCAATCAATCAATCAACATACATCTTGCGGAGGAAATGAATGATTCAGCTTCATGATTGTGGAGTGAAAGGGTGAGAAAAAGCTGCACTTACTCCGTTCAGATAAACGAAGGGACCTATTCTCTGATGATTGTTGGTCACCAAAATTATCAAGGATACACTACTGCAAACAATAAGTCTTTGTTAGGGGCTGGTGAATCTACCATAAGGACAACAAGATTTACTTTCCCAACCGTAATAGTTTTCAATTTCCTACGTATCTTACGTAAATTCGATATCGAATATGGCCTGAATTTGGCGTGTACGCAAATTTTATGGTATTCACATAAGAATTCCGCAGTTCGGTTGAAAACATTGGAGAAAACACGTTAGACATTTCGCAGGTGGCTGACGCACCTAAGGCGGCCCTAGTTATTTCGTCCACGGGACATGTCGCAGGCTTCGTTTGGAGTCCCCTGGCGCAGAGGCGCCTCGTCACGCGAAAAAGTGCGAGGCTCCGCGGCGGAGACGGGCGGCGCGGCGCTCGTACGAGCTGCCGGAAGAGAGGCGACTCGCTTTCAGTCCACTCGGCGCCGTCACGACCGCGGACGACTCCTCCCCAGGGCGGCGGTTCTTCACCTTTTTAGTCAAACACCGCCGCTCAAAGTCAACTCGAGATTCATCCTCCTCTGCGTTTTCGAAAATCTCCAAGAACAATTAAAATGCGTAGTAAGAAAAATCGTTTCATTCTTAGGAACACAAAAAGTATTGCAGAAAGATCTGTATTTCAGAGTATTATTCTGTCTTTAGAACACAACTGTTACAAAATGAAATTATAAAAAATTGTACGAGTAGTATGAACGCGTAGTAAAGAACAGTTGAGGATGCAGTGTCAATTACTAAGGACGGAAGTTTGTTGGGGGAGGCTGGAACGAGTTTGGCGAGAGAATGGACGCCTGAATGTAGGCTGAAAATATTAACGTGACATTCTGGTTTTAAAACCCAATTAGTCGCGACTTCAAGTTATTGGAATTTTGGCGAAACCGTGGAGAAGATACTTCAACTAATTAATTAGTGGCTGTATAGTAAGGAACAAGATCTTCACGGGAGCGTGTATGGTAACATTTGCCAATTTACTCTGGATTTATAGGTTCATAAACAATACATTTACTTTGTTTGAACTTGAGTGTTCTATTTAAATTATCTCACGAGAGAAGCCAGCGGACAGCCACATTTGGTCATTGGCAATACCTGCAGCTGAATGCAGGTGTCTTTCGAACGATCGCGGGCATTCACGTGTGCATATGCTGTTGCAGGAACATTGAGTTCAGTATATTAGCAGTAACTCTTGTATCCGTAATATAGTACGCATGCCACCCACATTCGACCAATAAATCATATGCAAACATTCCACCATTCTCAATAAATATTATCTTTTGATGTGGAGATGTAGAAAAATTGCCTCTTGAACTCCACATTAAACAAAGTAAATGCACTCAGGTGCTAGTTGGGTCAAATTCTTCCCGATAGTGATCATATAAACTAAGCCATGCATTGCAACGATATTGCATAACGATTTTTTACAATTCTTGAAATGGAAAAGTTAGTGATTAAATTATCTACTTCTATGAACCCGATTTTAAGTCGCGAAGCAAAAATGCTAGAAATTTCAGGCTTTATTTTATGTTTCTACCTCCCATCACATCCTCCATACCAACTTGTTGGTATGTTACTTCTGGAGAACACGTTTTGTGCAAGTCGGTAATGTCATCAACAACTACCCAATTAATGTAGTATTAACCTTTCGGATGCAAGATCTCTACAACAGGCATGGGAGTTGATATGAAAGCTACAGTACGGTTCACTTAACAACAAGAACTTACAAAGAAACATTTTCACTAAGACTGACAGGTCAAATCATTCAAATTGAGACAGCGCATCTAAAAATGTCAAACAAATATATCATGTTATAAAAAGCTTTTCGAGATTTACATCTGAGCATGTAAAGAGCGAACATTTAATTCTGATAGTGGAGTCCCCAGACCACATAAGAATACAAAAGTGGAACACAGCTCATTGGAAAGCTATGGGATGAAATCAATCTTTGAATTGTACCTACGAATCTTAAATTTCTCAGTGAACGTGAATATTTGTACGTTATATTTTGTTTCATTTCTTGACAAAATACCAGTCTCGACGGGCTTTTTTACCGAGACATTCAACAGTGGTAACAACTGCCCTAAACAATGTTATATCTTAAAATCAAATTCAACATACGTTCGTAAAGTAAAAAATACGAACTTATGTCCATCTTAAAACAAATAATACATCTTACAAATTAATATCTTAGATGGCACGATGAGAAATCCCAAAAGATATTCAATTTTAAGCCTAAGACCCCCCCCCCCACATATTTAAAAACCTAGCAAACCGAGTATATTATGTCAGAACAACAACGATACAACGAATTAAAATCCACACAATATCTCCCCGTCTCGCTCCACGGTTATTCCCACCGGATGCAAAGCGCGGCCATTTCCAATTCAACACCACACTCGCCGCGATCTTCACGCAACACCTCCTTTCACCTGTCCACCCCCTCCCCCTCAGGGAGCGCGCGAACACGCGCATCGCATTACCTTGCCGGCGCGCGCGCGCGCAGCGGGAGCAGCCAGGGGCGGTGCGCCGCGTACACCACGTCTGCAGCTGCGGGGCACATCGCGGCGGCGACGGCGAAGACGGTGACACGACGCCGATAATCGCGACGCTACAAATAATGTTCACGACGATGGTGTTACGAATGTCGATGATGGTGTCTTGATGATCCAGGTGATGATTGGAGGAATTTTTATGTCTGTATTGATGAGATGATGGGAATGATAAATATGATGGTAGGACGATGTTAATGATGACGATAATAATAATAATAATAACAATAATAACAATAATAATAATATAAATATTGACGATGATCTTTATATGACAAAACAGTTAGCGATAACGAGAAAAATGACAAGAAGGTTTGAAATGAATGAAAATGATTGATAAAAAATGCGGGTCTGTCTGTCTGTACTGGGTCAACAGCTCCTTACGAGGCTAACACGTATCAGCGGCGAAAAATTCTGGTAGAACGATGTTAACGATGACGATAAAAATGGAAATGTTGACGACGATAGTTGGCGAGAAAGATGCGATGAGAAATATGTCAAGATGGTTTGAAGATGACAAGAACGTTAGTAATAACGATATTATATATATAGTAATAACGAACGTTGTTAACAACGATAAATATGACAACACCGGCAATGTTGACGATACGAGACGGTCACATCGGGTCCTCGGAACAACCGCAACATGGACGAGAGCGGCGACGTCCACGACGACGACGGCGCGCCGGTGCAACGGCGTGCGCGCGCGGCGAGCGACTGGCGGCGGCGGCGCGCGGGCGCGGGACCGCAAGAGGAGGAGAGGAGGCGGAGTGAAGACGGCGCGGCGGGGCGCATCAGCATGCGGCAGGCACACTTCCGCCGAGCGCCCGTCCGGGCCGGGGCGTTAGTCAGCGGTGCGGTGCGTGAGATCCCCCGGCAGGGCGGACACGCGGCGCGGGGCGACGCGCCCCGGACGGACGCGGCGACGTGCGCGGCCTGCGCCCCACTGCACTGTGGGCCGCTCCCCACCATCTTAAGCGGCCACCAACAGTGCTGGCAAAAATTGGCCCTTGAGGGGCCCCGGAAGGCCCAATTCAAGCCCAATTCCAAACTATATACACTAGAGGATTTATTTTGTACTGTAATTTCTTGGGTATTTTTTAAATCTATCATAGGATTTTTAAGAAATTTTAATTTTTCTTGTACATATGATTTTTTTGAAGTGTAGAAAATGTACACTCACATTGGCCCTTAAGGGGCCTCGGTAGACCCTATATGTACAATGTTAAATTCAAGAAGCATTATTTTCCAAACTATATACACTAGAGGATTGATTTTGTACTGTAATTTATTGACTATTTTTTAAATCTATCATAGGTTAAGAAATTTTAATTGTTATTGTAGTATGATTTTTTAAGTGTAGAAAATTTACCAACACATTTTTATTAGTACACTATACATAATTTGCTTAAATAATGTGATATATTAAAAGGTTGTGATAAAAGTTGTAGTTTGACTTGGTGAAGAATGACTAAAAGGTCTCTACCTCAAATAGTTTAGGAAATAATGTTCCATATATACCAAAAACCAACTTACGGGAATCAGCCTTCAAAGTTTGCCATGTATTTGTAATACATTCCTGGTCCATATGACGGATTTTCAGAGCTTTCAGAGCAGACTTATTCAGGATTTTCAACATTTACTCTTGTGGGGTTTTTTTATCCATGATATCATAGTGTGTGTCTGGCTTGTTTCTCACAGAGTTGGAGATAATTACACATTGACATAGCAAGATCGTAGCGGAGCATATTATTTAATTAAATATTATTTAGAAAAAACAAATAAAATGAATAAACTTTTGAAAAGAAGAAATCTGAAAATTAATAATTCAGCAAAAAGTGAATATCGATAGTTTTTTGTTTGTTTCTGTTATTTTTCGCCTCCCGGTTCCTCTTAATAAAGGTTCTAATGTTATTGGAGGCGTACGTCAAATCTAATTACCGGCACAGGCGGCACTCAGGGCATCCATTGATGTCACTGCAGTGCCCTCTGACCGGGAGATCCTAGGTTGGAGTCCTGTCGATGGCAGATTTTCAGCACTAGATAGATAGTCAAGTCCAGTTCAGCCGCTGTCTGGAGGAGATTTCTAACGGTGGGCTGCTCTGATCGGTAGTTTTCCGTGATTTCTCTGATCAATGAACCGCGCGCAATCTTTCGTTCCTCTTCTTCATCCTATCTTCTCCCCTTACTAGCACACTTACACATACATGCACGACATTACCCTATATGTCGGGAGACCGGTAGAGAGTTTATAGTTTGTCTCGAAAGGGACGGTACCCTATGAGAGAAAGATATCTGGTCGCGGAAAACCCCGCCAACGAACATGTAGGTCGTCTCCGGATCTCTCCATCGAGCTAGGGAAGATCAACGCCTGACGCAATCAAAACATGCACAACACTTACGGGACTTATGACATTAGCAGCTCACGCGCTCGGAAACCCTAGGCAATCAGCCAAATGTAATTGTGCTAAATACTATGAAATGAAACATGTTCCCTTCAGTATTTGAATTTCCATAAATAAAAAAATATAATTTAGATTAGGTATTTAGGTTCATTTGCCTCCTCTCCCCTAATATCAAAACACACCCTTCACTTGTCACTCATTCTCTTAATCGAGAAAGTCATTTTACGTCCTTGGCGAATCAAACAAACTAGACATGAAAATGCAATTCATATCCTGTAGAAACTTTACAGCAGGGCCGTCTGACGAAGGAGTTAGCGAATGAGCTTTAGATCGGATTCGTCAACGCGATGTGCACCGCGACTCCATAACAGATTCCCACATACGGCACCTGTTAGCAAACCATAGAAATGCGAGAAATGAACGTCTAGTTTCATTGATTTATTAAAATAATATTGTTACCTGAAAAGAAATAAATCCCCTTGCGAGATAAGCGACTTTGGTTGCCATTATTCGAAGTAATCTGACACTGCGTCGGGTCCAAAGAAAGATATTAAATCAAAAATAATATCCATCACTTTTTCCATTTCTTTTTAAAATAGATTTAAAAATCCCTTGACGTGACTGCTTAATAAATGTCAACTTACAAAACGTGCCTGGCCGCTTAGCCATGAGATCACTGTAAAGAGGGAATATTTACTAGAGTCTTATGGGAAACACAATCAGTTTCACGAAAAAAAATGCCGTTAGGTGTTCGCTTAATCGAAGAGGCCGTTTGATCACGTTTCATTGCATTTATTGGTTCCGGACGCTTCAATTACTTAGGTTGCTAGGCCCTTAAGTATAGTTCATGTCACATCCGAGTGCTTATGAGTGTTCCTCTGCGGCTACAGCGTCGACTTGCTGCTTTCCCCACCAGGTATCTCCAACGCGGGGCCCGAGGTCTTGAGTCACGAGAGCGAAGAAGCAATTGATGACCCAGGAAAATCATCTTCCTCCTAATAGTGCACATCGAGTCAACTGCGAATTATTGCACTTATATATAACATTATTAATTTCTTAAGGGTACATTCGGTTTATTTGTATTACTAATTGTGTAATTTTTGACAATGTCCATGTTTCTTCTTTATTTATATATTATTTTATCTGAGCACGTTTTTTGTCTGTTTTGGCCCATTGTGTGTCGTTTGACGCGTGCATTGTCCTCAGCGACAGCGGTAAGCATCTTTGTTTGTACACATAGTTGAAACCTTGAAGGACACGCAACGATCCTGAAGGTGCGATCATGTCTAAACATGTCGAGGATGTGCTTATAATACGTGTTTAGCATGGGAATTGCCGGATTATTTTGCGCTCGACAGTTAGAATATTCATTGAAGTGACGCTGAATTTCTTCACGAAAAATTTAAAATCATCTTCTAAAAAAACTTCCTGTAATTTTATTGTCGATAAAAATTTACTGGTTTACGAGTGTATGACAAACATTCTGTAAATTACTCGTGACATAACATTTATGCGAGTCAAATGATCGTTTAAGAACTTTGATAGGTTTATGAAGTATAAAGAAAAAGAAGGCATTATATTTTGTTTGCTATTACTTCATCATGTAGATATTATCCCACCCAGGGTACCAAGGGCACAATAACATCAACAGCGTGAACTCATCACTAATTTTTTATCGTTCGTAAAAATGTACCTGAATATTACGAGTAAAAGCTTTACACAGGAGGTTCATACTGCAAAAAAATTGCATTATATTTTAAAGCATTTCAATTTTCAGAAAACACTTTTCTTGGAAGCAGGAAAAATATTTTCTACCAATTATTATGATTAGCGCCCCCTTCCTTTGAGAGATGCAACGCAAGCAAATCTATTCAAATTATCATTAATACAAAAGTACACTCAAGAATGTTACGTCACTAAGCTGACTATACAATTAAACGTAATACTAATTAAACGTAACAGCCTCCCCGTCAGTCTCGGCGCCGCAAAGGCTAGCTCCCGCAAAGGCAACAATTGCGAGGGCTGCTAATATTATC
The DNA here is from genome assembly GCA_964035755.1 of Teleogryllus oceanicus. Classification (NCBI taxonomy): domain Eukaryota; kingdom Metazoa; phylum Arthropoda; class Insecta; order Orthoptera; family Gryllidae; genus Teleogryllus; species Teleogryllus oceanicus. Next base: position 132,251,319 of record CAXIVR010000005.1, on the reverse strand, counting down.
CGTTTAACATAAAATCGCGTCAGAACGTCGACTTTTGTACTCAAATTACTTTCAAAATACAGCATACGATAAATCAATGTATTCCTCTTTTTATGTTCTTTCCATTGCTGATGAGAAAAATATATAGTTACAGACCATTCCAAAAATTAAAGATACTTAAATTAATACAAAACAAAAAATATTTCAAACAATATCTCTATGGCACATTACATGTTCAATGATTCTGCATTGCTAAACCAAAACTGCACTTCGGTATCGTGAAACGTTTAGAAGTTATAGTAGTGGCCCACAGTTGGTGGGACACACTGTATAACAAATTGACCATGGGAGCAGAACCTCTACGTCCCATGCAGTCCTGGGTTCGCGTCCGGAGCCCGCCGCCGCCACCGCGCGCAGCCGCCGCACCCGAGGTCATCGTCCTGTCCAGCGCCTGACCCGCGCCACGCGGTTCCTGACGCGACCGCTGCCGCTGCTGCAGGCGCAGGCTGCACGCGCGGCGCGCGACCGGACAGACTCGCGACATTTCCAGACTTCAACGCTTCAACGAGTCGCGCCAGAACCCTGCGGGACGCCGCTCTCACAAGATATTTGCAATTCCCTCTTTCATCATCAACACTGTTTTGTTGCCTGGTGTGGCCCGAGTTGGTTTTGATTTTGGGCGCGACAACTACTTTGGATATTGGTTCCGTAAGTCTAGTGAATGTTACGACCAGTGAGACGATGGTGTTTCTCCTACGTTGCGACCGACCTTCCCATCAGCTTGTCAGGTTGCCCTTTTCCAGATACCTACCCCAGGTGGGGTACCGCTCCAGCCGGACACGCTCTAAGCTCCCGACTGGTCTTTCGACATGTGTGGTAGTGTAGTGCATGTGAGTGTTTGTGTAAGGAAGGGATGATGACAGGTCAAGAAAGGGGAAGGAAAGATCGCGCGCAGTCTGTGACCCGTTTGTTAGGGTCCTGCTCTGGCATTCGTCTGATGCTGATCGAAGAAACCATGGAAAACTACCGATCAGAGCAATCGGCCGATATAATTCTCCCCCATTCAGGGTTTGAATTCGATTAACCTCAGCAGATTGTGCTGAAATTCCAGCCGTTGGGTCTGGAATCCTGGAATATCCGGATGGACAATTTGTGGCATTGGAGGCAACGCGTGATCAGACAGACATTTTCAGTCTTTGACCCTTAGTCCTTTTAAGAGTGGCAGTCCTTTTAAGAGTGATACACCACTATTATACGATATTTGTAATTCGCAGTAAGATAATCAATATTGTTTTGTTGCCTTATATGTCCTATCTCTGGAGTTTTGGGGGATATTTAAGACTCTTTAATATTTTCTTAATGAACTTAATGAAAAGGTGAACATACTGTAAATCTCAAGCATGACTCCCACCATACGGTGTTCACGCAATTAGTTATCACCTTGCAGAAATGGGAAATATTATGTAAATGATGCAAAAATACAATGAGATGTTCAGTCATCATTTTTGAATTCGGAAACAAATAGCAGGAATTATTCCACGAAAGTTTCCAATATAAAAATAAATGATAAGGTAGGGAGAAATAGAGACACTTAGAGGAATGAATTGTTATTCTAGAGGTAAAGAAATAAAGAGGTTTAAACGGAATTACGTGATTGTAACTTAACACATACTTCTACATATAAATTATTCAACATACAATAAAGAAATTTGGTAGAAATATGAACAATCTGAAAATAACATTGATTCAACGTGAAAACTATATTCGCAAACGCAAGTTTGGGTCTTTCTGGAGTTTTGTTGAAGCGGCAGGAAGGAATAAGGCTGACTGGAAGCATTTGGTATTTGGACACCGGTGCTGCGGCTAGAAGGAAAGAGAGGTGGACCGCCATGTACGACCGTAATCTCTTACCGCTACTCAAGAGGTACGAGCTCGTGACTGTACTTTCGTCAGATTAGTACGGAGCTCTACACATCTTCCACTCACGTATTTCATGGCTAAGCAAGCGGAAACGGCTGTAAACAGAAAGAGCAATGCGGGAATAGGGAGCAGTTTCGAGAGAGAAACAATCTGTGAACGTTGAAAATAATAGCAGAGAAATAGTACAACTAGAAAAGTTACTCATACACGTTCGCTGTTGGAGTTTTACCGTCTCTTGTTTAACCGTATTGGGCCGCCACACGGTCCTGTTTTGCCCACGACATTACCCATCGCGTTGACCCACCGTAGCGGTTGTCTGCGTGTCCCACCCATTTTTCTTTGACATAGCTGTTTGCTATGCCTGCTGTCGGTGTGTGAGGATCGCTTTGATACAGGCAAGAGCATGTTGACATTTGCCCTGTTGCGGACCATACTCGGAACAGGGATTCGTGCTTAGACTTTCTGGACAAGGGCAACCGCGATCACGTGTCCTGTCGAAATAAGCAGACGCCAGATATCGCTCACGTCAGTTTTACTGGGTGGTCGCAGACTGAATGGCGAAATCCCAAGAGCTGGGCGAGTAAATCCTGAATAACCGATCTCGTATGTTGAGCGTGGGTGGGTCCGTTAACGCTGAGCTAAGGATGTGCGTGGAATATGCTGCGCTTCGCCATCGCACCTAGGCAACGGGCTGGAGGTCACGCCCCCCCAGCCCGGCCGCGCAATCAAAGCGAAGAACGGGAGTCCGCTGACACACGGCCGAGATAGCGCCTCGCGCGCCGCAGACCGTGGGTTCGAGCGCCCGCGCGGCCTCTCGGCAGTCGCCGGCAGCAGACGAACTGGCCCGGGCGGATTCCTAATTAAGGCCGCGACCGCTCCTGGCCGACCCTCCCACTGCGTGCCGGCGACCGCTGCTATGCACCTGCGACGACCGGCGCGGCCTGCCGTTCGCAGGCGCGTTCCAGGGAGATGCAGAGAAGGAAGCACGTTCAACGGATTAACACGTAAACTTCAGACCCAGGCAATCGAATAATCATTACGGAAATACAAACTTACCCTATTTAAAATGCAATGAAGGTTTTCATGACCGGTGACATTATAACCGGTTGCTAATAGGCTGACAATATGGTTGTTTGCTGGTCTAATAGAGAATGTTTTTCCAGTCGCCAGAGGCAGCTGTACACGAAACTTATGGAAAATAATTTTCCATTGAACCACGGCCAGCGTGGGAAACAATAATCCGGTTGTATCTTTAAGGTTGGTTCTTCTTCTTTTAGTACGATAATTTATCTCTAAGGGAAATTAACGACCAACTATCAGGATCGATACCTATAATAATAATAATAATAATAATAATAATAATAATAATAATGCCGGCCCCATGGCTTAGACGGTTGCGGCAGCCGTTGTCTGCGCCGAGGAGACTGCAGGTTTGAGACCTGCGTAGGCATGGTCGTATTTGTGATTGTCCCTTCATTCCTCATCATCATCCTATCACCCCATAATTCATAATTCAAGGCCTAACCATGTCTTACCAAGGGATACGGCTGAAAAACTGATCTCCATAATGACACACGTTAATCTTCCTGGAATAAATATGACTGGGTCTTGGAAGAAACCTGTAGCGTGAACATAACATAATTGGCCGAAATGCATATATTATTATTATTATTATTATTATTATTATTATTATTATTATTATTATTAATAATAATAAATTAGTGATCGTGATGATGGCTAAAATAACCAGTAAGACAATTATGAAATGATAAACGTAGTTAAAAATTTTACATTTTTCTTCCAAGCTACAATCAGACGAAGGAATTTCTAATTATAAAGCGAGATTGGAACTCAATCCTCCCTCTCAGCGTTTAACATTTGTACATTTTAGGTCGACGATCTCCTCTAGCGACAACTAAAACGTTCATACAAAATCTTGAAAATCATATTCAGGCGGAACCAGTCTTCCAAGAAGGTTATCTAATGACAGTTATCTTTGGAAAATGCGTCCTTGAAAAACCATGTATGGTATCACTACAAATGGAAAAGCTAATTTGCATTTTACGATAATACTATAAGATGATTGTCCTAAACGAGTTATCTCGAATAGAATTATCGCAGGTAAATGCCCGCTCGACAGAAGCCTCATTGGGTTTCTTTCGTGTAGTCACGTCGTATACGTTATGTACGGTTGAGCCTGGAACGGGTTTCCGGCGTTGACGCAAATATAAGCCAGTGGCGCCTCTCAGAACGGTTAGACCAGATTTGCGCAAGAAGCAAGCATGCAGCAAGGAGACTCCCTCCTTCCCAGAAGGTTTAATCTTAAATTGTTATTAATTTATGAGGACTCTCTATACCAAGGTTGGCGTTCACAGAAGGGATATTGATTGTAGCGATAAATACATATTAAAGATGATTGGATGAATGACATTTGGAAAAGGAGATAAAGAGACAATCTTTATAAGCCAATCTTCAGATATTTTTAAGACAAGAGAGCGAAGTTTGAAATTCAGCTCCTAGAGGCTGAATGCTGGTTAGCGCAAGAGAACCATTAGGAGTAATGGTGATAGTGCGCAAGAGGCTCATTAATTTGCATTTATTATTTCAAGCCTTACTACTGTACATCATATTATTGTAATCCATAGGCAGTTATTGTCATGTTAACGTCTTCCCCCCCAGCGCCCCAGCCCGGATTGGACGCGTCGTCTTAGCACGGAATGGAAGATCCCGCTCGGACAGTGGCTCGTTGCACGGGATGCTGCTCGGTCATTTCCTAGAAGTGAACAGGAAGTCCAAGGAAACCACCTACCGGGGCGCCGTATGAACTCGTTTCCGTCAGGCACTTCCACTCATCGATGCCTAACACACCACCAAATTTTCAATACCTGTCAGGGATCGAATCGCGATATCTTGATCAACAGGCGTTGTCTTTAACCTCGGAGCTACCAATGTTGCTATTATTTAAAACGATCAGTGTAAATACAAATATTGTACATTTAACGTGTCATAAGAAATAGCAATGTGATACCACAACATATACAAAACGAGCTACACTTACTATAACATACGAGTGAAATATTGTAGCCATTTGTTTCCTCTTCTTGAAACATGAATGTACAGAGAGCTACTTCGCCTCCGTCATAAAAGCTCATTATCTAGAGTTCAGAAATGATTATCAGACATATCATATCATATTTACAATCTAACCCATCCATTTAGTGAATTATTTATGATACAATGCCTTATTATTTTATTTCAAATATATGAATGAATCCTTAGAAAGGGAAAGTGATTATGAATATATTATGAGAACAATAATAACGCGACGGTGGACTGCGAGACTAAAGAAACGGGAGAACCCCGAAGAAATGACTCTGAAACTGCTTTTATCCACCGAAAACAACATTGATCGACCGAGATTTGAACCTCGATATCTAAAGTTCGAAGATGAATGTCCTGACTACTACATCATGGGTTGCCCCCCTCCCCCCGTGGTATCATCTTATTATTTTGCCAATACCAAAGTATTATTGCAATAACTGGCCTTTTTGCATGGTTGGATGGATAGATTATAATGAAGAAAGAGTACGAATGATTATGGCAAAGTCGTCGACTGGGAAGCAGGCGAAACGGGTGAACCCCGAGTAAACCTGCGAGTAACCCGCTTTCTCCCCCACAAATTCCACACCGATCGACCGGGATTTGAACCCTGGCTTCCACACGCGGAAGGCAAGCGGTCTGAGCACATGAGCTCCGGCCATCCTCTCCATTTAGTATTCGTTCTCCCAAATATAAAATTCATCGAACGAGCGAGGGCTTCGTTTGCTCCGGCCGCCGCCCCCGCCGCCCCCACCACCGCCTCCGCCGCCACCTGCACCGCCACCGCCACCGCCGCTGCCATCGCCGCCGCCACCGCTACCACCTCCACCGCCGCCGCCGCCGCCCCGCCGCCGCCGCCCCGCCGCCGCCGCCGCCGCCGCCGCCGCCGCCGCCGCGCCGCCGCCGCCGCCGCCGCCGTCGCCGCCGCCGCCGCCGGGCGTCTGCCCCGTGGGCGACGCGACGCACGCGAAGGGGCCGTAAAGGCGCCGCCCGTCTGGGGGCGATGGGGCTGTGGGGCGCCAGGCAACGGTACCCGTCCGCTTCATACCCCCCCCCCGCCGCTGCAATGCGGACGAACATTTTTACGGGCACGTACGACACGACCACACGCAAGAGATGGACGCCCGAATATTTAGGTGTCGTCCCCTGGGAGGATGCTCGCTGGCGGTACACGGGGTCAAGCAGCCCTAGAAAGGGCTTTTGACTTACTTACACTGCAGGAAGACTCGTGTTGGTGCCTGCAGAGGCAAAAACTCTTCCGTAGGATGGGCCACTGGTCTTCCCAAAACTACAAAAGCCCTTTTTTCATTAAGTATCGTTCGTTAACTTGCTCTATAAGCCGATTTTCATTAGCAATCCATAAGGATACTGTAATGTTTTTTTTCTTCTCCTCCTTCTTCCTCTTCTTCCTTTCAGGATTCCAGCCCATTACGGTGTGTTAAATATTACTGAACTCCTTAGTTTAATCGTGCCCCGGTTTCATTCCACCTGCATCAAATTCTTTCGAAATTTCTTCCACCGAATGCTTCATGAAACCACTTTCAGTAATCTATCGTATTTGCCCAGAACTGACTTTTCCGTGCGTTCTTACAGTCGTTTTTTTTATTTTTTTGCATTATTTTCCTTAATCTTTTTACAATCGCGAGAAAGCCGGATGCCAATTAGCCTCATAATTTTACAGAATAATTATCAGGCGTGCAGTGAAGCGCGAAAGTAAAGTTTCGCCGTTACTGAGACAAGATGTTTAAGTTACGCAATGAAATCCGGATTGCGCTTCCAATTACCCTTTTGCCGTTAAGAAAAGTCTGAATCGTAATTCTTCAACTGGTCATAACGGTTGCAGTGGGGTAGCCCGTGAGCAGAGCACGGGCGTAATAAAATCTCATTTCGCTAACAGGATGAAAAGCTATTGCATCTCTCAAGACGCTGGACAAATGAATGAATGAATGAATGAATGACGTATCATTGTACATGGGTGCCTCACGAGCTAACATGATGCACGTGGCCGGAGCTCTATCAGAAATTACATCATGCAGTATGATCTTTGAGTCACGTAGCAGCAGCAATGGCTATTCTGAGCAAACGTAATGGGATCAGTCACCAAATGATGAGTAAGCGTATACTTCAAACATGTTTTACGAAATCAGATCAGGTAAGACAACTGTCAGTCAGTACGGCATCAGGATAAAATAAAGCTGTACTATTTTGATATTTCGTACGATTTAAGGATTGAAGTTCTTTTAACAATACACGTGATGTATGAGAAAATAAATTGAAAATTAGAAAAAACGAGAGACGATAGAAGGAAAAACAGATGAGCGAAATCTCTTACAAAAAGACACAATCACAAAAAAAAAGATTTTTTGAAAAATGGACATCCAAAGCAATAAGATGGGAGTGGTATTGTTTCGTTTCAGACCGATGCCCTTTACAGACGATTTTACAGAAGAAATTGTAATATTCCTTTAGAGAAATCATCCTTTTCTAGAGGAAACAATTTCCATACACGGAAAGAACTCTCTTTTCCACTACATTTCTCCTCGCGATTGACATATGTCCTGACGCCTTGTCCTACATTAACCTTTCTCCCCTTCTGCCTTCCCGTCTTCGTCGAAGTCCGCGCAGGGCGAGCGGTAACGAGCGCGCGCGACATGGAGCAGGAAACATTCATATCGGCCTGCGATCCGAGCATGCGTTTTCCTTTTACCGTCGCGGGAAGTAAAAGCAAAAGAGCGCGGCCGCCGAGCCAACGAGAGAGGCGCTAACTTGACAGACGCGTGCGTCCGAGCGCGAGAGTTCACCCATGCGCGCGTTAACCCAATGGCCTCTAAAGGCGCGAGAAAGTTCGCGAGCCCCGCGACACCCGACCGCGTGGTCCACGAGATGTCCGCCGCCTTGAGAATTAGGGATGCGACGATGTCGTTGTTTTCAAAACACCGATGTAGTTATAGAAACATCGCTTTATTAAACATCGATGTATTAAACATCGATGTATTAAACATCGATGTATTAAACATCGATGTATTAAACATCGATGTATTAAACATCGATGTATTAAACATCGAATTAATCGATGTATTAAACATCGATGTATTAAACATCGATGTATTAAGACATCGATGTATTAAACATCGATGTAAATCGATGTATTAACATCGATGTATTAAACCGATGTATTAAACATCGATGTATTAAACATCGATGTATTAAACATCGATGTATTAAACATCGATGTATTAAACATCGATGTATTAAACATCGATGTATTAAACATGATGTATTAAACATGATGTATTAAACACTGATGTATTAAACATCGTTGTACTAAACATCGATGTATAAACATGATGTATTAAACATGTGTATAAACATCGTGTACTAAACATCGATGTATAACATCAATGTATTAAGCATCGATGTTTTGTTTTCATTGGTTGTTACGTTTTCACTGTTTTGGATGTGAATGAAAAAGTTCCATAATAACAATTTTGTAAAAATTAAAATATGAAATAAAAAACTTGAAAAGCTATTGTCAGTTCAATGCTTGAAAGAAGCGAACGCTGTTTGATGTATCATCATCCTGCATACATCAGTTTCGAGATGTAATGTTTAACCAGTTTCGAGAATATCGACGTTCCACAAGCATTTGTTGAATTACCGACCATGCCAGAGAATATAATGTATTCAAGCAACTAATAAATGTATTTTGAAAAAGTAAATAGGAGCATTTAATGTGAATATGAATCTTCTCTTATGTGTTCAAATAATGCGATGGTTATTTACGAAATCAGAATTTAAAAAAATACTTTTTAAAAAATACGAATTTTATAACCCAGTGAATATGATAATAAGTTCTTACAATACGAATATCGTGGAGGGTATTAATTTATTCGCTTTAAAAACATTCCTATGTAAAATAATATTTTCATTTAAATTTGACTCTTCATCTTACGTAAGATGACAGACTATATTGATAGCAGCTATTAGGAGGACATGGATTATACAGGAAACTGATCACAGGTTCGATAACCAAAGAAGATAAAGAAATTAACATAATTTTAACAATATACCATTGAAAAACCGAATGCGACCTCTGTTGCTACAATAAGCCCATGTCTTTGCACAGAATTCGGTTTCCTTTAGTTATCAAAATGGCAGTTAGTACACCTTTGAAGATGTTTATCCCATTGTTTCTTTCCCTTTACATTATTCTCTTAGGGCTGGACCAGCCAAATGCAGAACATTCTGGGTTGTCACGACACTTCGGATAATTCTCTGAAGTATTTTAGCTGAGTGAGGGGGATTTCCAACTGCTCCGGAAAGCGTCTGTGCGAATAATCTCCCCTGCGCCTTTTTTGAAGCGTGCGGGTCAACAAACGGGAGTTAAGCCTCCATTCTCGCTCCCTTCCCTAACGACGATTCAGTATCCGGCTAGCACCCATCGTCGCGTCGTGACTAGATTCTGATCTCCCTTTCACCCGCGAATCTGTGATAATGAAGTACCAGCTTCGGAGAACTTATATGCAAGAACGAGTTACCTATCGCGCTTGATGAAGAGCGGTCTCATTCCTTATGCTCAACAGAATGAACTGTACCAATATAGTTAAGTTTCTACAATCGATTTCTGAATAACTCTCAAATGTTGAAACAGGTGGTGAAAAAATATGTGATAAAATAGTACAGATCGACCTTCCTGGAAATCTTCATTTTGATTCATTCACACAAATTACAAATGGTACTTGTTGAAAATCGGCGGTAAGCTCTGAAGCTAAGCATTCTAATTTTAAGTCTCGTTTTGTAACTATTGGATTAAGGTCATATCACGAAGATGAAGCATCCATAAAAGGGTCAGAACCCGAACAATATGAGACCGAAGATTAGTATAGCCTAACACGAGATTCAAACAATAGCCCAGATAGCCCAATAGTGCGATTCAAGTTTTGAAGCGCGAGAACTTCGAATTTACTGCCATGGCGTTAGACAAGACAAAATGTAGACCAAGAATAAATCTCCGGAATCAGATGTTTATTGCCATTTCTAAATTAGTGCCGAGATTGGATGAACAGTGCAAGATGAACAGTCTAACAATACCATCCATATCACTAACTTTTCTGAACTATAAACATGTTCGTTTTTTTTATAGTTATCCTTACAGTTTTCCTCAAATAATTTTGTCAAACATTAGTTAAATTCAGTAATTACAACAGTGAAGAGTGGAAGTCACTAGCAATGATTATTTTGTACACTGCAAGTATATAATAAAAAAGTATACATTATGACATTACTTTCACGAAAAACAGCTTTAATTATCAATTTAATTTTAATAAGGGGAGTCGTGTGCAGAATTTGTTACCTGAAGGGAGTCGCGGCAACAAAAAAGTTTGAAAATCACTGGCCTGGAAGGATTATTATTAACCATTTTTTATTTACAAACCAGAAGTGAAAGTGGTAAATTAAACGAAAATGTATATAAAAACCTCATATTCCTCAAACTTAAAAGAAAATCAGTTAAGAATATTCCAGCCAAACTATTAATTTTCAATTTAGAATCTATTTTTTAACACATTTAAAACATTGTGCTTTTGCTCTTGAGTAGACGTGGTTAATAAATTATTACAGATTATTTTAGTTGAGAAATGGTTGTTATTTCGTCAAAACTACGAGTATAACATCAAGTCTCTATTTGTGTGTCATTGAAAACATGTTTTATATTTTCGGGAGGATAAATTATTTCTAGTTTTCAAATACAGACAAAAACGCTTGTTGGTATTTTAGTCGTAGTTTAACTACGTACAGTAAAAGAGAGGATTCTGGAACTCGAAAAAACAACAACAGATTTTACTTGCCCCTTACATCACGTATAGTTTTTATTATTTTTGGAGAGAAATAAATCAAAACTAAAAATGTATGATTCAATAAGGTACTTAAATGAAAATTGTAAACCCACTATAACTATTCAAGTTTTCGAAATCAAAGATCGGATGATCAGAAAGTTTCATCGATTTTTGTGCCGCCCTTTTTTCAGCCGGGATTCGTTTCCAAACCGCGCAACCGGATAGGGCAAGAACCGTAGGCGGACACGAGGCGTCGAAGCCCGCAAAGCAAGCGTGCTCGGAGGCGCCGGTCGCAGCGGCCGTATCATTTTCGAAGTCGCCCGTTCCCCGCGGACAAAGACGGCAATTCCGCAGACAATGGACTCGGGGACAATGCCGGCGGCGGCGGCGGCGACGGCGAGTCACACCTCGTGCTGAAACACATCCACTCGTCGGCGATGTCAATGGCCGGCTCAGCGACACTTGGAAGGCAGAATTGCCAGGAGCTGCACAGCAAGGGCTCTTGGGTTTCGGGGTTGACGCATATTTAGAAGACGGAGGTATTATTCCCAGGGTGAGGAGGGAGTGAATGTCCTCATCACAAATTTTCTTTTTTTCAATGTAATTACTAAATAAAATACTGGTTAGAGCCACTGGACGTAAACCAGGAGACCCAGGTTTGAGTCCCGATTGGGGCGGCAATTCCGTGAACAACTTTAATTATTAAAGTGCTTGCTTCGATGGGGGAGGAAAAATATTTTTTTAAGAAATTTATTGCACCCGAGCAGAGGATAAATCACTTTACAGGTCTGAAATTGGATACAAACACTAAACAAATAATACAATATTAACTGAAAAGCACCGAGGTGCTTGCAAATTAAACTACCTTAACCCAATTAAATAATTTTTGAGTTGATAGCTATTAGAAATATGCTTCCATTGAGTTTTTGCTTGCGCGCTGTTCCAAACGTCCGGAAACGATCCAAATCGCTCTGCGGAGACACAGCATTTCCTCCTCACTTTATCGTGGGTAGCAATCGTCCGTATCTCACAGAGCTCCTGCGGCCAGAAGAGAAAACATTATTTAAGACCTATGG